>CM050448.1:101684492-102284492 GCA_027563935.2 Costus lasius
CAACTCAAGTCAGTTAGGACTTGGTGCATGCAAGGGCAGTGGATCTGACTAGCTGATGAGTGGATCCCTATTAATGGACCGTTGTAAGGTAGTAGGGCACATAAGAAAAATAAAATGGATTTCAATGGGGTTTTCAAAAACTTTTATTTTATGGATCACATGTTGATTGATGCCATCTGCTTGTCTATTTCATCTTATGTGGGACGCCTAATTAATGTGTGCTGTGCTGGGGCCTGCGTGCCTGTCTTAAAGATGTAAATTAATTAATGTGATCTGCGCATCACATGTTATTTAATTTATTAAATGTAATTGACCTGCGAGTCGATCTTGTCTAGATAGATTATTTTGTAATTTAATCAGACAAGAGCACAGAGCACACTTGGCAGAGGCGCATGCAGCAGTGGCTTGACCAGGAGGGAGGTCCAGGGTTCAACTCTGGGACCAGGCGCATTTACCTGGTGGGCGCACCTGAGCTGCAGTGGGCGCTTGGGCCCTGGGTTGGGCCAGATAAGGAGCAAAAGACCCATGAAGAAAAGCAAGTGAAGACTTAAGTTTAATTTAAGGTCTAACTTAGGCTTAATGGGCTTTTACCACATAAGATCAGCATGCTTTCTATTTATTGTTTTTATAATTAGAATTGCATGAGTTTATCTTCTGCTATCACCATAGGAATTGCATGATAGTGAAGAAGATAAAAGACCGTTAAAATCCAACGCTAAAATATCAAGCTCGTAAGCCTTCTGACGCGAAACCTCACTGTTCTGATTATCGTTGGAGCCGTGTTGTACCCACTCAGTGGGCACGTCCATCTATCTTCAGACGGTGCGCGATTACACCTGCGTGTTATAGAGAAGGGATTTATCGCTTCTCGTTGCTCAGCATAGCACGTGGTGGTCCAGGGAGTAGGTCGGGTCAGCTTGACCATGTAGGCTACATATGTGGTGCATATGGTAGCACATGGAGGCAGCCATCTATGGAGTCAGAGATTGTGTTGTACCAACTCAGTTGGCACAGTCTGCTGGATTGCCCATATGAAGGGGAATCGCACGGGTTGGCGATTGGCAGGGACTGCCTACCAGATATTAGTACTTGTACTCTCTGTGCATCTTATCTCGCCTGAGCGGGACGCGGAGACCAAGTATGAAATCTGGATCCCATCTCACTAAAAGAGTTCTACTCTTTCGAGCTGTTTTGCTGGATTTTTCAGCCAGATAAAATAGTGAGAAAAAGAATCTTTCTTAAGTCCTGATCGATTCTTAACATTGATACTGACCTTGCTGTTCTTGCATTGTTGTAGATACCTGCAGCAACGAACACCATGAGCTTCAATGTGCGATCCCTACTGGAAAGGGAGAAGTTTGCTGGGCCGAACTTCTCAGACTGGTACGGACACCTTAAGATTGTTCTTAAGGCAGAGAGGAAACTGTATGTCCTCGAGACGGCTGTGCCGCCTCAACCCGCTGCGAACGCCGCAAGGGCGGTTCGTGAAGCTTATGAAAAGCACGTCAATGATAGCATTGATGTCGCTTGCCTGATGCTAGCGTCTATGACGCCACCGCTGCAGCGTCAGCATGAGGATATGTCGGCTATACAAATTATAGCGAACCTCAAGATGCTGTATGCTGCACAGGCGAGGACAGAATGCTATAATCTGACCAAGCTTTTCTTTCAGAGCAAACTGGCTGAAGGGAGCCCACTGGGAGCTCACGTGCTCAAGATGATTGGGCACAAGGAGGCTCTAGAGAAACTGGGGCATACCATCAATCAGGAGCTTGCTGTAGACATTATTCTGCAGTCTCTCCCGCCCTCTTTCGATGCGTTCATCATTAACTTTAATATGAACAAAATCGACTGTACTCCGGCAGAGCTGCTGAATATGCTCTTGACTACTGAGGAGACTCTGAAGGGAAAGCCTTCGACCTCTGTCTTAATGGTTCCTTCTAGGAACAAGAAGAAGGGGAAGAAGGGCAAGGACCCCGTCAAGAGTTACAGCAAGGCTCTGAAGCAAAAAGTTAAGCGGTCAAAGGAATACAGATGTTTCCACTGTGGCCAGCTAGGTCACTGGAAAAAGGACTGTAAAGCGCTCCAAGGAGACAAGAGGGGAAGCATCGCTTCTGGCTCAGGTATATACGTGACGGAAGTCATGGTTTCATCTTCTTCTATTTCATGGGTGTTGGACACTGCATGTGGAGTTCACATTTGTTCAAATGTACAGGAACTCAAGAGAAGAAGACAGGTGGGACAGCATGAGGTGGACCTACGAGTTGGAAACGGGGCACGGGTTGCTGCTGTTGCTGTAGGAGACTATTTCATCTCTTTACCATCTGGACTTGTATTAGAATTGAGCAATTGTTACTTTGTTCCCAGCATTACTAAAAATATTATCTCCATTCCTGCTCTTGTCAGGAAGGGGTTTTCCTTTGAATGCAATATTTCAAAGTGTGTTCTTTCTTTAGATAATATTGTTTATGCTACTGGTTCAATTAACAATGGGTTATTCATGTTGGACATGGAATGTTCTATACAAAACATTGATAATAAGAAAGCCAAGTATGCTGATGACAGCACCTTGCTATGGCATAGTCGTTTAGGCCATAATAACAAGAAGCGCATTAAGCGGTTGCATGATTATGGACTGCTGGGATCATTCTCCTATGAGGAGATTGATACATGCAAAGCTTGTTTAATGGGTAAAATGACGAAGTCACCTTTTCCCCACAAAGGTCAAAGGGCTTCAGGTTTACTAGACCTTATACACAGTGATGTGTGTGGGCCATTTAGTAAACATGCCAGAGGTGGCTATCAGTACTTCATTACCTTCACTGATGATTTCAGTAGGTATGGGTATGTCTATCTTATGAGACACAAGAGTGAATCTTTTGACAAGTTCAAAGAGTTCAAGAATGAAGTACAGAATCAGCTTGGCCGAAATATCAAGGCACTTCGTTCTGATCGAGGTGGAGAATACTTGAGTCATGCGTTTACTGACTATCTGAAGGAGTGTGGGATTATCTCACAGCTCACTCCGCCAGGAACACCGCAATGGAATGGTGTGTCCGAAAGGAGAAATAGAACGTTACTTGATATGGTTCGTTCTATGATGAGTCAGGCTACTCTTCCATATTCCTTTTGGGGATTTGCACTGGAGACAGCTGCAAAGGTGCTAAACCGAGTGCCATCCAAGGCAGTTTCTAAGACGCCATATGAGTTATGGTATGGGAAACAGCCGAGCTTGACATTTATCAGGATCTGGGGCTGCGAGGCTTATGTCAAAAAGCTCGCCTCTGGGAAACTAGAGAGCAGATCTGACAAATGTATCTTTGTCGGTTACCCTAAGGAAACTAAGGGTTATTATTTCTACGATCCCAAAGAGAACAAAGTATTTGTTGCTCGGACGGCCATATTTCTTGAGAAGGAGTATCTTCTGCAAGAGGCCAGTGGGAGAGAAATAAAGCTGGATGAGAATCCAGAGGAAGGACAAAGTGCTCAAGCACAGTTGGATGAGCCTGAGCCAGTAGAACAGGTTACTGAACAACCTGAGGCTCAGATATCACGGGAACCGCGAAGATCGGGAAGGATCCGTCGACAGCCTGAGTGCTATGACGGAGTCTACATCATTGATAATGATGAACCCCTCACTTATGCGGATGCGGTCAGTGGACCGGAGTCAGCGAGATGGCTTGAAGCTATGCGCGCCGAGATGGACTCCATGTCAGATAACCAAGTATGGGATTTGGTTGATCCGCCTCCGGGAGTTATCCCTATAGGCTGCAAATGGATCTTCAAGAAGAAGATTGACATGGATGGTAACGTGGTTACCTATAAAGGCAGGCTAGTTGCGAAAGGTTTCAAACAAATCTACGGGATAGATTATGATGAAACTTTCTCACCTATAGCTATGTTTAAGTCTATTCGGATTCTTTTCGCGATAGCAGCATATTATGATTATGAGATCTAGCAAATGGATGTGAAGACAGCTTTCCTTAATGGAAATCTGGATTATGATGTGTATATGACACAACCAGAAGGTTTCACTAATCCATCAGATCGTCATAAAATATGCAAGTTAAAGAAGTCTATTTATGGACTTAAACAAGCATCGAGAAGCTGGAATATTCGTTTTGATGAATCAATCTCTGAGTTTGGTTTCATCAAGAACGAGGATGACCCGTGTGTATATAAGAGGTTTAGTGGGAGCGTGATTACTTTCCTAGTCCTCTACGTCGATGACATCTTGATCATTGGAAATGACATTCCTGAAATGCATGCGGTTAAGGCATGGTTAAGGAAATGTTTCCAGATGAAAGATCTAGGAGAAGCAGCCTATGTATTAGGTGTGAAGATCTACAGGGATAGATCTAAGAGGCTTCTCGGGCTGTGCCAGAGTACTTACATCGATAAGGTCCTGGAGAGATTCCATTTAGAGAATTCTAAAAGAGGATATCTTCCAGTCAGACATGGTCTGAATCTTTCGAAGAGTCAGTGTCCACAAACACAGACTGAGAAAGATGAAATGGACAATACGCCTTATGCTTCGGCTATTGGGTCCATTATGTATGCGATGTTGTGTACTCGCCCAGACGTTGCTTACAGGTTAAGCGTGACCAGTCGGTTCCAAAGTAATCCAGGATTGGCGCACTGGATTGCAGTCAAGAACATTTTAAAATATCTGCGGAGGACCAAAGAAATGTTCTTGATATATGGTGGTCAGGAAGAACTCAGTATTGAAGGTTATACTAACGCTTCGTTCCAGTCAGACCAGGATGATTTCCGATCGCAATCAGGCTATATTTTTAGCTTGAATGGAGGAGCGGTGGTGTGAAAGAGTTTCAAACAATCAACTGTTGCTGATTCCACAACAGAAGCCGAGTATGTTGCAGCCTCGGAAGCATCCAAGGAGGCAGTGTGGATTCGTAAGTTCGTGAGAGAACTTGGTGTTGTTCCTTCGAGTGCAGATCCTTTGGTTATCTTTTGTGATAACACTGGAGCAATCGCACAAGCAAAGGAACTACGGTCGCACCAGAAGTCCAAGCACATACAGAGACGGTTTCATTTGATCCGGGAGATCATTGATCGTGGCGAGATCAAAGTCTGCAAGGTTCATACAGATGACAATCTGGCTGACCCGCTTACCAAGCCTCTGGCGCAGCAGAAGCATGAGAAGCACTGTAATAATATGGGTTTGAGATTACTCAACCATTAGATTAAGTGCAAGTGGGAGATTGTTGGGGTATGCCCTTAAGGCTAATGTTTGAGGCCTTGGGATTGTAACAGTATCATGTATAAACTCTTATGTTTATAAAGGCAATGGTTGTTATTCAGTTTGTTATATTATCTGCTGCAATATATATACTTCTGAATAATGTCTCAATGCTGTTCAGCTGGGCTGACATGCACTAAAGTCCTTAGTCGATATATCTTGGTGAACATGAGACAGCCTTGATATGATTGAGACTAATATGTGTTCTAGTCTTATAGGATACTTCGAGCATGGAATAAGATGTAGACTCATGGGTACATTGGATGTACTGGACAGACCCTACTAGGATATTCAATTGCTTGTCACAATGTGAATAATCCTTGATTGCAACAAGTGGCACATTTCCTCTGACTTGAGATCACTTGTGTTTCTAAATGATGATTGTCATTGTTTTGAGGTGGTTCAATATCATTTGAAACATAATGGTTATAGACTATCTTGGATGGTGAGCTTGAGTCATGTTAGGGCACTAGTGATAGATATAGGATTGCCGTCTCCTTAATTGGAGTGTGATGTTCTAAAGGGGCCCCCCTGGATGAGATGATTGAGAAAGTGTATGGCTATACCCAGGTGACAATGTTCATCTGATCTAATCATGCTCATCATATTGGAGTTACAGGCTTGACACGCTTGTCCAATAAGAACATCCAGTGGCAAAGGAATCATGTATGCCTAGTGAGTTGATTCACACTTGTGCTGTGGTTTGGGTGTAGTCTTGGAAGACTCTTTCCTTTATATCGGGAGACAGTGATGTGTTGCTAGATACCCCTCACTGATCGTGATAACGTAAGTTATCGTTACCGACATTTAAAGGAAACCCTTAGGGTCGCACAATTTGATGATATGGCTTACTTAAGTCAGATCGTATGGACTGAATTGTCTTGGTTCAGTTTAAAGGGATTTAATCTCTGATTGTAAGTGAGATCTGGTCTGATCATGTTTGATTGATTAGGGCTTGAGATCGGTAAGCTTCGATCGAGAGAATGGATGCTAGATCAGTGAGATCAGCAGCATCAAGAGATCAACGGTCAGATCAAGAACCTTAGGGTTTAATGTGATCTGGACTAATGGCTTGGGTTAATTGGTTTTTGAACCAAACCAAATTGAACCAGCTCATTGAGTGAGCACATGGTTCAAGAAGAGATGAGTTTGCGCATGGGGTGAACCCATGGTCGCATGAACGTTTGGGGTTTACTATTTTTAGAAGCCATGACTTCTAAACGTGGGAGCGCCTCACGTTCACGCCAAAGACGCTCTAATCTCTCGCCTTTCCTTTCTCGGGTCGCCAACAAGAGCTCTCTTGTGTGTGGTGAAGAGGACGA
The DNA here is from genome assembly GCA_027563935.2 of Costus lasius. Classification (NCBI taxonomy): domain Eukaryota; kingdom Viridiplantae; phylum Streptophyta; class Magnoliopsida; order Zingiberales; family Costaceae; genus Costus; species Costus lasius. Next base: position 101,691,075 of record CM050448.1, read on the forward strand.
CGAAAAGGAGAAGGAAGAAATCGCCAAGCAAAGGATTCTCTTCTTTTCCATACGACAAGGACTCCTTAGAACCTTGCTAGCACAAGGAGCACTAAGGGAGTAGGCGATCACATCTTGTGTGCGTCTTCTCTGGAGGGGAGCGACTTCACTCTCTGCTTCCAAGTCGCCATCCATACAATGGCATCGGTATGATTTCTTCTCTGATATTTGAAATCGATTTTGTTGATCATATTACATGCATAGATCTTAGAAACCCCTTCCGCTGCATCAAAGCCTTCATATGCGCCTATTAGGGTTTCGCCCTCCCCTTGTTTAGGGGACTTACAGTGCCTTCCCTGGATTACTTTGGAATCGACTGGTCACGCTTAACCCGTAAGCGACGTCTGGGCGAGTACACAACATGGCATACATAATGGACCCAATAGCCGAAGCATAAGGCGTATTGTCCATTTCATCTTTCTCAGTCTGTGTTTGTGGACACTGACTCTTTGAAAGATTCAGACCATGTCTGACTGGAAGATATCCTCTTTTAGAATTTTCTAAATGGAATCTCTCCAGGACTTTATCGATGTAAGTACTCTGGCACAGCCCGAGAAGCCTCTTAGATCTATCTCTGTAGATCTTCACACCTAATACATAGGCTGCTTCTCCTAAATCTTTCATCTGGAAACATTTTCTTAACCATGCCTTAACCGCATGTAGTTCAGGAATATCGTTTCCAATGATTAAGATATCATCGACGTAGAGGACTAGGAAAGTAATCACGCTCCCACTAAACCTCTTATATACACACGGATCATCTTCATTCTTGATGAAACCAAATTCACAGATTGATTCATCAAAACGAATATTCCAGCTTCTTGATGCTTGTTTAAGTCCATAAATGGACTTCTTTAATTTGCATATTTTATGACGATCCGATGGATTAGTGAAACCTTCAGGTTGTGTCATATACACATCCTCTTCTAATTTTCCATTAAGGAAAGCGGTCTTCACATCCATCTGCCAGATCTCATAATCATAATATGCTGCTATCGCGAGAATAATCCGAATAGACTTGAACATGGCTACAGGAGAGAAAGTTTCATCATAATCTATCCCGTAGATTTGTTTGAAACCTTTCGCAACTAGCCTACCTTTATAGGTAACCACGTTACCATCCATGTCAATCTTCTTCTTGAAGATCCACTTACAGCCTATAGGGATTACTCCCGGAGGCGGATCAACCAAATCCCATACTTGGTTATCAGACATGGAGTCCATCTCGGCTCGCATAGCTTCAAGCCATCTCGCTGATTCCGGTCCACTGACCGCATCCGCATAAGTGAGGGGTTCATCATCAATGATGTAGACTCCGTCATAGCGCTCAGGCTGTCGACGGATCCTTCCCGATCTTCGCGGTTCCCGTGATATCTGAGCCTCAGGTTGTTCAATAACCTGATCTACTGGCTCAGGCTCATCCAACTGTGCTTGACTACTTTGTCCTTCTTCTGGATTCTCATCCAGCTTTATTTCTCTCCCACTGGCTTCTTGCAGAAGAAATTCCTTCTCAAGAAATATAGCCGTCCGAGCAACAAATACTTTGTTCTCTTTGGGATCGTAGAAATAATAACCCTTAGTTTCCTTAGGGTAACCGACAAAGATACATTTCTCAGATCTGCTCTCTAGTTTCCCAGAGGCGAGCTTTTTGACATAAGCCTCGCAACCCCAGATCTTAATAAATGTCAAGCTTGGCTGTTTCCCATACCATAACTCATATGGAGTCTTTGAAAAGGCCTTGGATGGCACTCGGTTTAGTACCTTTGCAGCTGTTTCCAGTGCAAATCCCCAAAAGGAGTAAGGTAGAGTAGCCTGACTCATCATAGAACGAACCATATCCAGTAATGTTCTATTTCTCCTCTTGGACACACCATTCCATTGCGGTGTTCCTGGCGGAGTGAGCTGTGAGATAATCCCACACTCCTTCAGATAGTCAGTAAACTCATGACTCAAGTATTCTCCACCTCGATCTGAGTGAAGTGCCTTGATATTTCGGCCTAGCTGATTTTGTACTTCATTTTTGAACTCTTTGAACTTGTCAAAAGATTCACTCTTATGTCTCATTAGATAGACATAACCATACCTACTGAAATCATCAGTAAAGGTAATGAAGTATGAATAGCCACCTCTGGTATGTTTACTAAATGGCCCACACACATCACTGTGAATGAGGTCAAGTAAACCTGAAGCCCTTTGACCTTTGTTGGAAAAAGGAGACTTCGTCATTTTACCCATTAAACAAGCTTTGCATGTATCAAGCTCCTCATAGGAGAATGATCCCAGCAGTCCATGATCATGCAACCGCTTAATGCGCTTCTTGTTAATATGGCCTAAACGACTATGCCATAGCAAGGTGCTGTCATCAGCATACTTGGCTTTCTTAATATCAATCTGTTGTATAGAACATTCCATGTCCAACATGAATAACCCATTGTTAATTGACCTAGTAGCATAAACAATATTATCAAAAGAAATGTAACACTTTGAAATCTTGCATTCAAAGGAAAACCCTTTCCTGACAAGAGCAGGAATAGAGATAATATTCTTAGTTATGCTTGGTACAAAATAACAATTGTCCAGTTCTAATACAAGACCAGATGGTAAAGAGATGTGATAAACTCCTACAGCAACAGCAGCAACCCGTGCCCCGTTTCCTACTTGTAGGTCCACCTCATGCTGTCCCACCTGTCTTCTTCTCTTGAGTTCCTGAGCCAGAAGCGAAAGAGTTGCTTCCCTTCTTATCTCCTTGGAGCGCTTTACAGTCCTTTTTCCAGTGACCCAGCTGGCCACAATGGAAACATCTGTATTCCTTCGACCGCTTTACTTTTTGCTTCAGAGCCTTGTTGTAGCTCTTGACAGGGGCTTTGCCCTTCTTCCCCTTCTTCTTGTTCCTAGAAGGAACCATGAGGACAGAGGATGAAGGCGTTCCCTTCTCACGTGACTGAGTCTGCTCAGTTGTCAAGAGCATATTCAGTAACTCTGCTGGCGTACAGTCGATCTTGTTCATATTAAAATTAATAATGAATGGATCGAAAGAGGCCGGGAGAGACTGCAGGATGATATCTACAACAAGCTCCTGATTGATGGTGTGTCCCAGTTTCTCTAGAGCCTCCTTGTACCCAATCATCTTGAGCACGTGAGCTCCAACTGGACTCCCTTCAGTCAGTTTGCTCTGAAAGAAAAGTTTAGTCAAATTGTAGCGTTCAGTCCTTGCCTGTGCTGCATACAGCATCTTGAGGTTTGCTATAATTTCTATAGCAGATAAATCCTCATGCTGACGTTGCAGCTGTGGCGTCATAGACGCTAGCATAAGGCAAGCGACGTCAATGCTATCATTGACATGCTTTTCATAAGCTTCCCGAACCGCCCTTGCGGCGTTCGCAGCGGGTTGAGGCGGTATAGCCGTCTCGAGGACATACAGTTTCCTCTCAGCCTTAAGAACAATCTTAAGGTGTCCATACCAGTCTGAGAAGTTTGGCCCAGCAAACTTCTCCCTTTCCAGTAGGGATCGCACATTGAAGGCTGTGGTGTTCGTTGCTGCAGTAATCTACAACAATGCAAGAACAGCAAGGTTAGTATCAATGTTAGAATCAATTCAGGACTTAAGAATGATTCTTTTCTCACTATTTTATCTGACTGAAAAATCCAGTAAGGGGGCGAAACCCTAAACATGCGTATATAATAAAACTTGCATGGGCGGAATCATAGGATTTCTAGGATCGCATGTATGAACATAGATTAACTTAAAGGTTTGACACAAGGATCATACCATTGCCATTTCTTGGATGGCGACTTGGAAGCAGAGAACGATGCGGCTCTCCTCCAAAGCGTGCGCACACAAGATGGGTGATCGCCTACTCCTTGTCGATCCTTGTGCTAGCAAGGCTCCAAGGTCTCCTGATCGCGTGAAGGGAGAAGAGATGATCTCTTTTGCTTGGTCGAGTCCTCCTCTTGTCGTCAACCTTCACACACGAGAGTGAGTTTTCGTGAGCAAAAAGGGGGCGAGAGGCGAGAATAGGGAGAGCTCCTCGAACGTGAGGCGTGGTCTCATTTTGAGATCATGGCTTCTAAAAATAGCAAGCCACCACATGCGATCATGTGTTCACACCAAGTGAACGATCGCAACTTCCTCTACCCTTGAACCATGCGCTCACTTGATGAGCCGGTTCATTTCATTTGGTTCAAGGACCAAATTAAGCCAAGCCTTGATCCAGATTACATTAAACCAAAAGGCTTAAGATCTGACCATTCATCTCTTGATGCTCTTGATCTCACCGATCTAGCATCCAATCTCTCGATCGAAGCTTACCGATCTCAAGCCCTAATCAATCAAACATGATCAGACCAGATCTCACTTACAATCAGAGTTTAAATCCCATTAAACTGAACAAAAACAATTCAGTCCACACGATCTGACATAAGTAAGCCATATCATCAAATTGTGCGACCCTAAGGGTTTCCTTTAAATGTCGGTAACGATAACTCACGTTATCACGATCAGTGAGGGGTATCTAGCAACACATCACTGTCTCCCGATATAAAGGAAAGAGTCTTCCAAGACTACACCCAAACCACAGCACAAGTGTGAACCCAAGTCACTTGACATATGTGTTTCCTTTGCCACTGGATGTTCTTATTGGACAAGCGTGTCAAGCCTGTAATTCCAATATGATGAGAATGATTAGATCAGATGAAACATAGTCATCTGGGTATGGCCATACACTTTCTCAATCATCTCATCCAGGGGGCCCCTATAGAACATCACACTCCAATCAAGGAGACGGCAATCCTATATCTATCACTAGTGCCCTAACATGACTCATGTTCATTATCCAAGATAGTCTATAACCATTATGTTTCAAATGATATTGAACTACCTCAAAACAATGCCAATCATCATTTAGAAACAGAAGTGATCTCAAGTCAGAGGAAATATGCCACTTGTTTGCATATAAGGATTATTCACATTGTGACAAGCAATTGAATATCCTAAGTAGGGTCTGTCCAGTACATCCAATGTACCCATGAGTCTACATCTTATTCCATGCTCGAAGCATCCTATAAGATTAGAACACATATTAGTCTCAATCATATCAAGGCTGTCTCATGTTCACCAAGATATCTCGACTAAGGACAAAACTGCATGTCAGCCAAGCTGAACAGCATTGAGACATTATTCAGAAGTATACATATTGCAGCAGATACTGTAACAACATGAATAACAACCATTGCCTTTATAAACATAAAGTTTATACATGATACTGAAATAATCCCAAGGCCTCAAACATTAGCCTTAAGGGCATACCCCAACACACCTTAGGTATGTGGCTCTATCAATGTAACAGTGAGAATAGACCTAGTGTGAAGATGTTTAGCATGCGGTTCATAAGATTGGGAGGGAGAGAAGGCTCCTGAGGCCCCCTTGAAGGAAGGGGGCCAAACCCCTTCTGCTGCTTGTAGCAGGCCCTTAACCGAATGACCTCCAAGTATTGTATTGTGGCACCTTCAAGTTCCCAGTTTCTCCAATGCAGATGGCTATCGTGACCTTCAGCAAATCAATAGAACAATGTTATGGGGTTTGTAGAGGTGTGCAGTTGGTTGGGAGCAGGTGACGTTGGAACCATAGAAGAGAAGGGTGAAGTCTTAACGAGAAGAGGAGAGATTGATAAACTCAACCGATAAGGAGAACTCGACAGGGAAGAGGAGAGAATAGAGGATAGAAGAGAAGAGAAGTAGAAGAGAAACCCTTAACTTAGCAAGCAAGGGGGAAGAGAAGGATAAGAGAGGAGCAAGCTCAACTCTCAGTACACAAGAGGAGCAAGCTCCACTCTCGGCACAAACAAACCACACAAACACAAGTTTTTTCTCAAATGATTTCAACCTTCTGCAGTGTGGACAATTACAAGGGCTTTAAACCCCTTTTTCCCTCAACGGTTACATGAAGTGGTATTACAAGATAGCCCATATGTGTGTCTTTTGTCAATGGCAGGATTTGGAGAATATTTGAATATGTGGTGTGGATGGATCCGGTTGGTAAGTATGCTTGCATGCATTGGCTGCGCATGCAGATCTCTTGATGCTTTAAGTGGCTGGTGGCGCATGTATTTGTATTGGTTGGATGAGAGGCGCCCTAATGCTGATTGGTGGAACTTGAGGTGGCTGGTAGTGATGGCAGCATGTAATAGAGCCATTGGAGCATTGCATAATGGTATTTGACTTCACCTTTGTTGACCGAAGCTTGTTGCTAGAGGATAAGGCATGATGATTGTCATTGGCGGCTAACTGAAATTGGATGTGGATTTGACCATGTTGGATGTTAACTTGAAGATGTTGACTTGAGCTAGATGTTGACTTGAAGCTGTTGATGTTGACCATTGACTTCTTCAAAATTGAGGGCTGCTTTGTAGTTGAGGGGGTTGGAGGTGCCTTGTAAGTGCATTACAGGTGCATACACCCTAGGCTAAGTAACAACCTAATACATTCACTACAAAATAAAAATAAAGACATGGAAAAAAAAACCTAGGCTAGGTTCCTAACTACAACATAGCATCAAATGCAGAAAATAAAGTAATGTTGCTACATACAGTTCCAAAATATGAAAATGCAACAAGTTTTCAAAATAACATCAAACATAATTAAACCCTTGGAGATGTCCCAACATCAGCTATCTCATCCTTTGAGAATTCTTCTCCGGAGAATTAAAAGTAAAGCATGTGGAGGTTCCGGTGGTAAGCCAAGGGTGAGGAGATCGTCTTGGTTCCCGGTCCCTACATCAGTTATCTGAGGGGTTGTAGAATTCTCCTCTGGAGAATTAGAGTTGAAGCTCCATTGTGGTTCCGGTGGCCATCCCAATGTGTGCAAGTTGTCATTAGCTTTCGTAGCATCCTTGTTCCTACCAATAGAATGCAAATATTTGAAAGTACATGTATCCTTATGTGTCCTATCAATATATGACTTGAGAACATGATAAACAAATGTGAAACTAGAGAGATAGGCATTGCATGCGTGAGACGAACCCATGTTTATGATACAATCAATATAAGGATTCTTGTTTTGCAATGTTGAAATATGTTGCACTATGTTAGAATAAACAATGCTAGTACCATTAAACTTTCCAAGAGAATATGGAATTACAAGTCAATCATAGTGTGGTATCAATGTATAACCATGGGCATCAGGGATAATTAAACCACATTCAGCATTATGAAAATCCTTACCATGCAATTTTATTTTTAATGCAAAAGATGATTTCATTTGTAGCATGTGCATAGTCATGGTATTGTCAAAGGAAGGTTCAAATTTAAACTTATATTGATGGCGGGTTAAGTAATGAGAGGTGTCATGTAACTGTCCCTTAGTTTCATTCCTTAATGGAGCCGCTAGCATAGGATATAGTAAAGCCCAATCTATGATGGGGGTTTTCAAGAAGTTTATATAATCAAGGGCAGATATATGCGGGCAAATAGGGTGGCTGACCTGGGGACTTTCTAAGGGTGAGCATGAAGTCAAAAGTCCAACTTGGCTAAGGGACATGGTTTCTAGTGGGTAGTCTTGAGCTCTAGTAAGAAAGTCATCTAGGAATGGACTTATGACAAGAGGTGGCATGTGTAAAAATGGATCAAGATTTGATGCTAGGACTAATAATGGATCAAACACTTCATCCTGAATTTCTATGGTTCTATCTTTGCCCAAAGTGTGAGGTTTCTCAACCAAAGTTGCTAAGGCTAAAGGAATGGTGTCTTCCTGCACTTGTTCAAGAATTTCGGCTAATTCAGATTCAGGGGCGGGCTGAGGTAATAGCAAATTAGAAGGTGTAGGTCTAGGCCCTAAGAGTGAAGGCAACGAAGATGAGCATAGAGGGTACCGGTGACAAATTTTTGGCCCTTGAGGAATAGGTGTACTATCCTGTCCTAAATTGGTAGTGGGGGCGTGGTCAATCACTAGGACTTCTATGGTAGACTTGAATTCAGACCAAGAGATATGGTTGGTAGGGGAAACCGTAGATGTCTCAAGCGCTATGGGTTTTAGGTCTCTTTTCCCATCTTGTGGTTTCTGGTATTCCTCATATAGGTTTCCTTCATTAGGTAGGGGAATGGGCTGCTGTGTTTCCACGAGGGTTGTAGGTTCAAACTCAGATTTTCCTTCTAATTCTGCAGGCAGCCTAGTGGGTTCTAGAGGGGACTACTGGTCTTCAATTATATGTTCATTAGGCTCAACTATGGGTGTGTTAACAGGGGATGGTTCAGGTAGACTAGGTTCTATGGTTGCTTTAGAGCAAGTGTCTACCTTGGGGGTTCTAGGTTTGGGTCTCATAATCTATAGCTGAGGCTTATAGACCCGCAAGATATAGCTATCATCTCCTTTGTGGTAATACCCGTCAAAGTCATCTAACCAAGGCTGACCCAGGTGAACATGATAAGTACCCTTTAATGGCAAGACATCACACCAAACTCCCTGTTCATGGGTGGCAAACTGGATAGGAACAAGGCAGAATAGGTCCACTAAGGTTCGGGTTCCATCTTCCCAAGTAATGGTATAAGGGTGTGGGTTAGAGGCGGTGACCAGCTTGAACTTATCAATTGCTAGGGGGGTTATAAAGTTGAACCCTATGTGTTCATCAATGGCCATCTTACACACCTTATTAGCAATTTTAGTATAAGTGTGAAAATAATCAGACCTAAGGGTGATTCTATAGGTGGGAAGTTCATCCATTTGAAGCTCTTCTAGAATCCTATTGTTCCTTTTTAGATCTTGGTCCATGGTTTGGAGTTTATCAAAGATAATGTTTATTTGTCCTTGAGTGATACTAGCAGCCATACTTGAAAATTTTGAAAATATAGAACAGGAGCAGCTAGACATGCAAATTCAGATTAAGTGATTGAGAGTGCAGGAAATAAATGTTACACATGTTCAGCAGAAATCAGATTTGACAATAGCAAGATAAACGGCTGAGCTATACCAAACCAGAAAATTTCAGCAATAAATAAGTATGAATATCAGAACTATCAATGTTCAGCATATGAGTTTAATCTACAGCCGAGTGCGTATGGATTGGTATCAGCAATGTTCAGCAATGGTAAGTGAAATACAGCTTCATATGGAGTTAAGTTACAGCCCCAAAGCATATAACAATGTTCAGCAGAATTAGAATCCTAGTTTGCAGGTTCAGAACTAGTGTGATATGCTCATCAGCAGATATGATCCACAAAATAGTATTCAGCAGAATTTCAGAGATTCAAGTGGTAAACTACAGTACAGAAATAAGCTTTTGGCAATGCAGAAAACCAGATTTTAGTTTAATAACATGCGTTAATGCAGCAGCAAGTAGAAGTTACAACAAATGATCTAGAAACTTGCAAGAATGATGGCTGAAGATAAGAACAAGTAGTGTTTTATGGCCAAGTTCAGCAGTAGTCAGAACAACAAAATGCAGCTTCAACCAAAACCAAATAGTGGTAAGTAACAGTAATTGAAGCCCAAAATTCAGAAATCAGATTTGCAGAAATAGGGATTTTTAACAAACACGTTTAATGCAGAAAATCAACACGTTAAACCCAGGTGAAATTAAGTTTCAGATAGCACTAAAGACACGTTCAGACAATGTTGGCGACTTCTAGAAAACCAGCTCATAAAATTTCAGTTTGAACAGGAAAGTGGGCGTGGTAAGCAAGAATTTCAGCAAACACATTCAGTGCAAGTCCTTAGCGACAAATGCAGCAAATGTCCTTGTAGCAACGCAGGGTATGGACCTACCTACTAATGAGATAAATACACACCCAAATATGCCTCCGAACTCAGGATATTCTATCAGATTAGAATGGTGAGTTTTGGGGCAACGTACACCCACACACAGCAAAATTCGGATTTCCTGGTAAGCTATAGTACCCGGCCAAAATTTCAAAGAACTCACACTTAACAAATCAGTGAGTTTTAAGGACAACACTTTACTGCAGATTTTCAGAAAGCACAACAGATGCACAGCAGTCAGAAAATAGATCTAATCCCGGATAGAGGTTGCAGAAATCAAGCCAAGGAAAAATCAACGAACGGTACAGTGCAAATTCCAGAAATCCCCATAAACAGATGGCACAGCAGCCAGAAATCTCAGAACAGCAGATTAAGAACACTTTCGGTAAAACACATCAGCAGGTACAAAATTTCAGAAAACACAAATAGTTTGCAGATTTCTATAAGCACGGTTACGCAAAATCAGAAATACCACAAAAGCAAATCAGAAAGTAGGGTGCAGAAATTTTCACGCAATTTCCAGGAGACAGAGAACACCAAATCTCAGGAAATTTCAGGGGAAACAAGAACACAAACAGTAGAAAATTTCAGAAGCTATTTTGCATCAAACAAAGAGCACCTAAGGTATGCTCTGATACCACTGGTGAAGGATGTAAATCCTAACGCCCTAGATCACCTTAGGTATGGGGCTCTATCAATGTAACAGTGAGGATAGACCTAGTGTGAAGATATTTAGCATGCGGTTCATAGGATTGGGAGGGAGAGAAGGCACCTGAGGCCCCCTTGAAGAAAGGGGGCCAAACCCCTTCTACAGCTTGTAGCAGGCCCTTAACCGAATGACCTCCAAGTATTGTATTGTGGCACCTTCAAGTTCCCAGTTTCTCCAATGCAGATGGCTATCGTGAGCTTCAGCAAATCAATAGAACAATGTTGTGGGGTTTGTAGAGGGGTGCAGTTGGTTGGCAGCGGGTGACGTTGGAACCATAGAAGAGAAGGGTGAAGTCTTAACGTGAAGAGGAGAGATTGATAAACTCAGCCGATAAGGAGAACTCGACAGGGAAGAGGAGAGAATAGAGGATAGAAGAGAAGAGAAGTAGAAGAGAAACCTTTAACTTAGCAAGCAAGGGGGAAGAGAAGGATAAGAGAGGAGCAAGCTCAACTCTCGGTACACAAGAGGAGCAAGCCCTACTCTCGGCACAAACAAACCATGCAAACACAAGTTTTTCTCAAATGATTTCAACCTTCTGCAGTGTGGACAATTACAAGGGCTTTAAACCCCTTTCTCCCTCAACGGTTACATGAAGTGGTATTACAAGATAGCCCATATGTGTGTCTTTTGTCAATGGCAGGATTTGGAGAAGATTTGAATATGTGGTGTGGATGGATCCGGTTGGTAAGTATGCATGCATGCATTGGCTGCGCATGCAGATCTCTTGATGCTTTAAGTGGCTAGTGGCGCATGTATTTGTATTGGTTGGATGAGAGGCGCCCTAATGCTGATTGGTGGAACTTGAAGTGGCTGGTAGTGATGGCAGCATGTAATAGAGCCGTTGGAGCATTGCATAATGGTATTTGACTTCACCTTTGTCGACCGAAGCTTGTTGCTAGAGGATAAGGCAAGATGATTGTCATTGGCGGCTGACTGAAATTGGATGTGGATTTGACCATGTTGGATGTTAACTTGAAGATGTTGACTTGAGCTAGATGTTGACTTGAAGCTATTGATGTTGACCGTTGACTTCTTCAAAATTGAGGGATGCTTTGTAGTTGAGGGGGTTGAAGGTGCCTTGTAAGTGCATTACAGGTGCATACACCCTAGGCTAAGTAACAACCAAATACATTCACTACAAAATAAAAATAAAGACTTGGAAAATAAAACCTAGGCTAGGTTCCTAACTACAACATAGCATCAAATGCAGAAAATAAAGGAATGTTGCTACATACAGTTCCAAAATATCAAAATGCAACAAGTTTTCAAAATAACATCAAACATAATTAAACCCTTGGAGATGTCCCTACATCAGTAGTTCTCTGGTTCCTAACAATATTGTCATCTCCCTGGGAACCCTCAGCTAAAGGAATAGCTGGATTTTCTCCGGGGCGTGACAGTCTCGTTCTAGCGACGACAATTACAAAGAACAACGCTCACTCTTGCGACGAATTATTCAATGTTAAAAAAAAAGTAAACTTGACAAGGAGAATTAAAGTCACTCTTGTGGTTTAACTTTCATTGTCAAAATCCCAAGTGAAACTAAATATTCTCATATAGTAATTTCACAAGTTTTGCTTAAGGGTTTCCAACAATTCAATACCTAATCTCTTAGCATATTTTCATGTTTAAAGTGATAAATTCTTCTAGATCTAATTATCTACAAGAATTATTCATCAAACATTAAGAATTAAGAACCTACCCAATCTCTTAGCATAAGTTCCTAAATGACTATTTTAGGGTTCCAAATTTTGCAAATTACCTCTCAGTACGTGTTACAAAACTCTAAAACATGCAGATAATTGGAACTAAAAAAATTTACTAACAATCATCACTTAAGCAAAATTATCATATGAAAGAACAACCGATGAAATAAAGAAATTATCTTAGCCATTTAAAAATTAAAGGGATTACACCCCCCGTCCCAAGAGAGTTTTAAGCTTGCATGGTCGAAGAATTACAAAGGAACATCGTTTCAGTAAGATCAGAAATCTGGAAGGAGGAATAAGTTACTGTATATAGGGCTGTAATTAAATTACAGCCCGTAATTTTCACTTCTGAGCGTGATGAACAGTGCGGCGCTCATGCTTTTGTTGATTTATCCTTCCTTCGATCTCCTTTCGAGCTGAAACTTCTAGTGTGTGTTCTCTGTTGGGAAACCCCGGGGATTTGAAAATTTTAAAGACATGCACAGCGGAAGCAATCCCCGAAACAGGCCAATCCCAAAAACCCAGAAGATCGAGTCATGCGAGGAAATCGACACGGTGAGTAGGAGATGATACCTTGCAGCGAAGAAGAAGGATGCGATGTAGGCGCCGAAGTGTTCGACCTCTACAGTCTCGCACACAGCCGACGCTCGAGTTCTCTTCTTCCACGCCCGGTGCTAGCCTCGGGAAGAAGATCCACGCCTCTGGGAGAAATCCTCAAGAACTTGCGCCACACACACAATGAATGCGCCAAGAGGAGTAGAAGGATGGAAGAATGCTGCCAAGGTCCAACCTTGCAGCCGCCCAAAGGAGAGGGAAGAAGAGAGGAGGCGCCTGGGAGAATTTCTTCCAAAAGACCAAGTGGGGGCCAACTCCTCTCCCCCTCTTCTTTTATAGGAAACATGGTGACCCTTGGAATTCCGCAGTCACCTTTGGAATTCCGCAATAAATTCATAATTAATTTCTGAATTAATTCATCATTAATTATATAATTAAATTTAGAATTAATTATATAATTAAACTTTGAATTAAAGTTTCATAATGGCCATTAATAGCATGACTCTTCAAATTCAGAATTAAATTCGTAATTAAATCCAGAATTAAATTCATAATTAAACTCAGAATTAATTACAGAATTAAATACATAATTTTATTCCTAGAATTAAATGCATGATTTAATTCACCATGATGTCTATTGGTCCCAGGCAACTTATTGTCATGGCCCATTAGGCTTGACGGCCCATTGGGCCTCAAGGCCCATTAGGCCTCACACCCCAACTAGGCTTCACGCTCATTGGGCTTGGAGGCCCATTGGTCCATGCTCCATGCTCCATGCTAATACTTCATTTGGCCCATTTAGCCCAATTAGCCTATTTAGCTTATTTGGCCCATTTGGCCTATAGGGCCCATTAGGCCCATCTGGCCCAAAAATGAAGTTAGCTCCAATAAGTCCCTTCCATCTCATAAGGCACAATGGTGCTGATAGATTCTTCCAAAAAGATCCAAGTTATCAAATAACTCGAGCATTAGGCTGCTCGATCAATACGAGAACCCAAGTTTCAAGTTGTGCGACTCTGTAGGTTCCTCTGATGTTGGCAGTGATGAACTCAGGTCATCACAAGCAGTGAGTGGCACCTAGCAGTGCATCGCTGCTACCCAAGTCTTCGGAATGGATATCAACATCGACATCCCCATCATCGCAACAAGATACCGATGTATTACAGTATCTTTGCCAAATTGATATCCAATTGGACAAAATGTGTCACCACTTTATTTTCACCCAATCTCATGGTCATGACTAAATCAGGCTTTCACCTGGGTATGGTCATACACTTTCAGTCATGCAACCATAGGGGGGCCCATGGAAATCAAGCTTCCTGTAGGAAGGGGCAAATCCTATGTCTGTCCATTGATCTTCTCATATGGGTCGTGACATACCCAATGACAACCGTTATGACCTCCCTGCTATGGCGAGATGTTAGGTTGTATCAAAGCATGTCCCTAACCATATAGAAGAGTCAATGACGTCAAGTCAAGGGATCATTTCATCTCATGTCACTTGTGAGCTTAACTCATGACACCAAGTTAAAGTCTCACAGCGGGTCGGTCCAATATATCTACCACTGATATACCCATATGTCTGCGTTAGCACCCCATGCCTAACCAGCTCATATACCAGTCTCACATGCACCAGAGCTGTCCCTTATCTACTCAGGTACTCGACTGGGGACACACCGTTTGAGCACAGATACAATCTGTCTTCAGGGACATTCTTATCCATGTACATAATCGCAGATGCAAACATAGCATAATAACGACAATGCCAGAATGATATATTAAATATCAATATCAAGTAGTACATCATAGACCAACAACGGGTTTAAGGGCATAAACACCAACAATCTCCCACTTGCACTTAGACTTAGTTGTTGAGAAATCTCAACCCCATGTCCCACGTATGACCATCACGCTTCTGCTGCGCCAAAGCCTTGGTCAGTGGGTCTACCAGATTGTTGTCTGTGCCAACTCTGCTAATCTTGACATCACCTCTGTCAATGATCTCCAAGATCAGGTGAAATCTCATGAGTATGTGTTTGGATTTTTGATGAGACCGTGGTTCCTTTGCCTGTGCCATCGCTTTATTGTTGTCACAATAGAGCTCAATTAGATCCACAGTATTTGGAACCACCTGAAGTTCAGAAATGAACTTCCGAATCCAAACGGCTTCTTTGGCTGCCTCATAAGTCACTACATACTCAGCCTCGGTCATAGAATCAGCTATAATGGACTGCTTAGAGCTCTCTCAGCTCATAGCACCTCTACTTAACTTGAACATATAGCCTGTCTGCGATCTTAAGTCATCAGGGTCAGACTCGAATGATTCGTTAGTGTAGCCCTGGACACTAAGCTCTTCCTATCTCCCATAAACCAAGAACCACTCCTTAGTTCTTATCAGAAATATAGAATGTTCTTTACAGCCACCCAGTGCTGTAGACCTTATTTCTTATTGGTATTGGCTAGTTATGCTCCAAGCATAAGCCACGTCTAGTCTAGTACATAACATTGCATACATGATCAAACCTACTGCCGAAGCATAGGGCACTCGACTCATGTCGTCCCTCTCAGCCTATGTGGCAGGACACTGGCTCTTGATGGCACCAAAATTCATAGTATATTTTGTGTCATTTCATTGTTCTTTTTGTGTCATATTTATGCTACTTTACTTATTTTTAAGCCTTATTTGTCAAATATTGCGGAATCTACACCATTTCTTAATTTTCATCATTTATAGGTTAAAAGTGCCATATTTTCATGGATTTTGGAAGATTTGAGCATACCAATGGATTCCAGACTTCGAAACGAAGCTACCTACCAAATTTCATGCGAATCAGAGTCAGTTTGGGAAAAATATGGCACTACCATGTGAAATTACATGGTACCATAATTTCCTGCAATTTTAACCAGAAAGTTTTTGCAAAAATATGACACTGCCATATTTTTGGTGAAAACTTTCACGGTACCGTTTTTTGGGCCCAAAAACATGATTTTTACGGGTCCGAATCTTGCGCAGATGATAACTTTTGATCCAGAGCTCCAAATTGAGATCTGAAATATGTTCCGGACTCGCCGTTAAGAGGAGAAGACACACGAAGTGAAAGCTAGAATTTTTATCTAGTATTGAGAGAGCAATCAACAGAGAGGCGCTTAGGGTTTGGCCTCACGCCGAGAGGCGTAGAGACCATCTCAAGCCATGAAATTTACATTGAAGCTTCGCCTAGTGAAGGAGAAGATACTCCAGAAGTTTCAGATGGAAAGGAGTCCGATCAGGGGAGAAATAAACAAAACAGTGGGTGACGCCACTATTCATCGTGTTTCCAGCCTATTACGGTGCTGTAATTTCGATTACAGCACTGTGCTTTGTAACTTTTCTTCTTCCCTTTTGTATTCTGATCATCTGTAATTATGGTGTATTGTAATCTTTTCACTATGCAAGCTTAAACTTTGTTTTGGGACAAAGGGAGTAATCCCCTTGATATTTCAATGACTAGATAATCTTTATTCCATCATGATATTTTTGGTATGGTAATTTTACTTAAGAGATTATTGTCTTTAATCATTTCTAGTGTCATGCATTAACATGTTTTAGAGTTTTTGTGTATGGACTGAGAAGATGATACGCATAAACTTAGAACCCTAGAATTTATGGTAGGAGTTCATCGCAAGAGATTGGTTGTGTTCTTATTTTTAGATTTTAGATGCTTATTTCTTATTGATGTTTTGACCTAGAAATTATTACTATTTTAGACATGAAAATATGCTAGAGATAGATATTGAATTATTCAAAAACCTTAAGTAAAACCTGTGAAACTAAGGTGCGAGAGTGCTTAGTTTTGCTTGAGATCTTGATACTGAGATGGAATGCACGAGAGTGAATCTTAATCTCTTTGATCAAAGTTTACTTATATTTAACATTGAATAGATCTTGCACGAGAGTGCAGATCATTCTTTGTAAATTTACTGCGCGAGAGCGCGTTAATTTCTTTGTTAAGTAAGCTATATCTTTACTATAATGAAAATAGATTGATGAACCTTTAATTATATCTAGTCATAAATATTAAGGTGGATGAAACCTTAGTCCCAATGCTTCCTCTCTGATATTTCATACAATCTTCATATTGCTTACTTTCATCATTTGATCGCTTAGCTAGTGAGAATACAACTATTTGGTACTTAACATGTAGATCTCTGTGGTTCGATATCTTAAATATTACTTCGAGTATCCGTGCATTTGCGGAGTACAATAGCTCTTGGAGAGAATAAGGCCATGTCTCACTGGAAGGTATCCTTTCTTAGATTGCTCCAAGCTGAACCTCTCCAGGACCTTATCAATGTAAGTACTCTGACTAAGGGCTATGAGCTTCTTGGATCTATCCCGGTAGATCCTCACGCCTAGGATATAGGCGGCCTCCCCTAAGTCTTTCATCTCAAAGCACTTCCCCAACCTTGTCTTCACAGCTTGAAGACTAGGGATGTCATTTCTGATGAGTAGTATGTCGTCGACATACAGGACCAAAAATATCACTAAGCTCCCATTGAATTTTTTGTATACACAAGCGTCATCTTCACTCTTGATAAAGCCGTAATCTCTTACTGCCTCATCAAATCGAAGATTCCAACTTCGAGAAGCTTGCTTTAATCCATAAATGGATCTCTTTAGCCTGCAGACCTTATTGGCCTCTACATGATGGATGAAGCCATCAGGCTGTGTCATATATGTTGGGGTATGCCCTTAAGGCTAATGTTTGAGGCCTTGGGATTGTATAAGTATCATGTAATAAACTCTTATGTTTATAAAGGCATGGTTATTATTCAGGTTGCTACCTTGTCTGCTGTAATAAGTGTACTTCTGAATAATGTCTCAAAGCTGTTCAGCTAGGCTGACATGCATATGTCCTTAGTCGAGATATCTTGGTGAACATGAGACAGCCTTGATATGATTGAGACTAATATGTGTGCTAATCTTATAGGATGCTTCGAGCATGAAATAAGATGTAGACTCATGGGTACATTGGATGTACTGGACAGACCCTACTAGGATATTCAATTGTTTGTCACAATGTGAATAATCCTTGAATGCAACAAGTGGCACATGTCCTCTGACTTGAGATCACTTGTGTTTCTAAATGATGAATGTCATTATTTTGAGGTAGTTCAATATCATTTGAAACATAATGATTATAGACTATCTTGGATAATGATCATGAGTCAGGTTAGGACACTAGTGATAGATAAAGGATTGCCGTCTCCTTGTTCAAGGAGTGTGATGTTCTAAAGGGGCCCCCCTGTATGAGATGATTGAGATAGTGTATGGCCATACCCAGATGACTATGTTCATCTGATCTAATCATGCTCATTGTATTGGAGTTACAGGCTTGACATGCTTGTCCAATAAGAACATCCAGTGGCAAAGGAAACATGTATGCCTTGTGAAGTGGATTCACACTTGTGCTGTGGTTTGGGTGTAGTCTTGGAAGACTCTTTCCTTTATATCGGGAGACAGTGATGTGTTGCTAGATACCCCTCACTGATTGTGATGACGTGAGTTATCGTTACCGACATTTAAAGGAAACCCTTAGGGTCGCACAATTTGGTGATATGACTTACTTGAGTCAGATCGGGTGGACTGGATTATTTTGATTCAGTTTAAAGGAGATTAAACTCTGATTGTAAGTGAGATCCAGTCTGATCATGTTTGATTGATTAGGGCTTGAGATCGGTAAGCTTTGATCGAGAGTGTGGATGCTAGATCTGGGAGATCAAGAGCATCAAAGGATGAACGGTCAGATCTTGAACCTTAGGGTTTATTTTGGTCTGGACCAATACTTGGGCTGATTTGGTTTGGTCATTGGACCAACTACATTGAACCGGCTCATATGTGAGCGCTTGGTTCATTTGTGAGATGAGATATGCGTTTGGTTCACTTCATGTGAACGCTTAACGCATGTGTTGAAGACTTACCATTTATGGCATTTCGGTTTTGCCATAGTGATGAATGTCTCCACATTCGATCACAAGTTTGGAAAAACGCTCATCTCCCTTTGGCTCTCGACGACACTCGAACTCTCGGGTGGTAGAGGTTGACGAGAAGAAGGATCGGCCAAGAAAGCTTTCATCATCTCCTTCCATTCGACAAGGAACCTTGGGTGCCTTGCTAGCACAAGTGACGCCAAGGAAGTAAGAGATCTTCACCTTGTGTGTGAACTTTTGGAGGAGATCAAAGTTGCTCTCTTCTTCCAAGCCGACATCCAACTTCATGGCGTTGGTATGATCCCTTTAAAGATCCTTTCGCTTATACATAAGTTAACCATATGATCTACATGCGATCATGAGGGTGACACCCCTAAAATTGCATTTGCGCCCCCCTCTAGAAAGGGGCTTTATCCGCTTGCGCTCCCCCTTGAAGGGGACCTAACAATTGGTATCAGAGCTTGGGATTCATGTAGATTCATATGATTGCTTCATGTTGCTTGTTTGTGATCCGAGTATGTCAACGCATGTTATAGATCTATCTTGAAGTTTCATCATGTTTGCGCTTGTTACCATATATCTAGTTGCGCATGCTAATGTAGATGAAAGCTTCTTACTTTGTTGTTGCGCATGTTGTAGTTGGTTTTTACCTAAAACTTGTAACATCTTGCGCTCTCCATTTAGATCTAATGGCGTCTACTATAAACCCTTAGATGGGTTGATGGGGTTGAAGTCACCTCTAGGGTAGATCCAATAGTCTGATCAGACCATCTGACAGCCTAGATGGATCGACCAGATGGCACCTGTGCGCAAGCATGAGGTGGCCATAGGTCGATTGCATCTTAGGCGTGTAGCGAGGTCTGGTTGAGACAACCAGTGAACACACATGAGTTAGGCCCGGGGTCACACCCGCTTGCCAGAACTCATGAGGGTTGTTCAGCCCTTGGCGCATGCATGGTTGACCATTAGGTCAACTCGGGTCAGTTAGGACTCGGTGCATGCAAGGGCAGAGGATCTGACCAAATGGATGAGTGGATCCCTATCAATGGACCATTGTAAGGTTGTAGAACACATAAGAAAATTAAAATTGATGCCAATGGGGTTTTCAAAATTTTATTTTCTTGTTTTAGGATCACATGTTGATTGATGCCATGATGCTTGTCTATTTATTCTTATGTGGGCTGCCCATGTTAAATGTGTGCTGTGCTGGGGCCTGCGTGCCTGGAATTAAACTTGTAAATTAATTTGTGATCTGCGAATCACATTTTTAATTAATCTATTGTATAATTGACCTGCGAGTCAAACTTGTCTAGATAGATCAAATTGTATTTGATTAGACAAGAGCACAAAGGCACACATCCCAGAGGGGCATTCAGCTGGTGGCGCACCTGAGGTGCTCTTGGAGCTAGGGCCCTGGGTTGGACCAGATGAGATGCAAATGTCCAAGAAGCTCAAGTGAAGACTTAAGATAATTTAAGGTCTTACTTAGGCTATGGGCTTTTACCACATAAGATCTGCATGCTTTCTACTTATTGCTTATAATTAGAATTGCATGTTTAGTTATCTTCTGCTATAGCCATAGGATTTGCCTGATAGTAAGAAGATAAAAGACCGTTAAAATCCAAACGCTAACATATCAAGCTCGTAAGCCTTCTGATGCGAAACCTCACTATTCTGATTATCGTTGGAGCCGTGTTGTACCCACTCAGTGGGCACGTCCATCTATCTTCAGATGGTGCTGGATTACACCTGCGTGTTACAGAGAAGGGATTTATCGCTTCTCGTTGCTCAGCATAGCACGTGGTGGTCCAGGGAGTAGGTCGGGTCAGCTTGACCATGTAGGCTACATATGTGGCGCATATGGTAGCACATGGAGGCAGCCATCTGTGGGATCAGAGACTGTGTTGTACCAACTCAGTTGGCACAGTCTGCTGGATTGCCCAGATGAAGGGGAATCGCACGGGTTGGCGATTGGCTGGGACAGCCTACCAGAAATTAGTGCTTGTCATCTCTGTGCATCTTATCTCGCCTGAGCGGGACGCGGAGACCAAGTATGAAATCTGGATCCCATCTCACTAAAAGAGTATTACTCTTTCGGACTGTTTTATGGATTTTACAGTCAGCTAAAATAGTGAGAAAAAGGAATCATTCTTAAGTCCTGATTGATTCTTAACATTGATACTGACCTTGCTGTTCTTGCATTGTTGTAGATACCTGCAGCAACGAACACCATGAGCTTCAATGTGCGATCCCTACTGGAAAGGGAGAAGTTTGCTGGGCCAAACTTCTCAGACTGGTTCGGACACCTTAAGATCGTTCTTAAGGCAGAGAGGAAACTGTATGTCCTCGAGACGGCTGTGCCGCCTCAACCCGCTGCGAACGCCGCAAGGGCGGTTCGGGATGCCTATGAAAAGCACGTCAATGATAGCATTGATGTCGCTTGCCTGATGCTAGCGTCTATGACGCCACCGCTGCAGCGTCAGCATGAGGATATGTCGGCTATAGAGATCATAGCGAACCTCAAGATGCTGTATGCTGCACAGGCGAGGACAGAACGCTATAATCTGACGAAGCTCTTCTTTCAGAGCAAACTGGCTGAAGGGAGCCCAGTGGGAGCTCACGTGCTCAAGATGATTGGGCACAAGGAGGCTCTGGAGAAACTGGGGCATACCATTAACCAGGAGCTTGCTGTAGACATCATTCTACAGTCTCTTCCGCCTTCTTTCGATGCGTTCATCATTAACTTTAATATGAACAAAATCGATTGTACTCCGGCAGAGCTGTTGAATATGCTCTTGACTACTGAGGAAACTCTGAAGGGAAAGCCTTCAACCTCTGTCTTAATGGTTCCTTCAAGGAACAAGAAGAAGGGGAAGAAGGGCAAGGCCCCTGTCAAGAACTACAGTAAGGCGCTGAAACAGAAGGTGAAGCGGTCGAAGGACAATAGGTGTTTCCACTGTGGCCAGCTGGGTCACTGGAAAAAGGACTGTAAAGCGCTCCAAGGAGATAAGAGGGGAAGCATCGCTTCTGGCTCAGGTATATATGTGACTGAGGTCATGTTATCTTCTTCTACTATATCATGGGTGTTGGACACTGCATGTGGAGTTCACATTTGTTCAAATGTACAGGAACTCAAGAGAAGAAGGCAGGTGGGACAGCATGAGGTAGACCTACGAGTTGGAAACGGGGCACGGGTTGCTACTGTTGCTGTAGGAGACTATTTTATTTCTTTACCATCTGGCATTGTATTAGAATTAAACAATTGTTATTTTGTACCCAGTATTACCAAGAATATTATCTCTATTCCTGCTCTTGTCAGGAAAGGATTTGCCTTTGAATGCAAGATTTCAAAGTGTGTTTTATCTTATGATAATATTGTGTATGCAACTGGTTCAATTAACAATGGGTTATTCATGTTGGACATGGAATATTCTATACAAAACATTGATAATAAGAAAGCCAAGTATGCTGATGACAGCACCTTGCTATGGCATAGTCGTTTAGGCCATATTAACGAGAAGCGCATTAAGCGGTTGCATGATCATGGACTGCTGGGATCATTCTCCTATGAGGAGATTGATACATGCAAAGCTTGTTTAATGGGTAAAATGACGAAGTCACCTTTTCCTAACAAAGGTCAAAGGGCTTCAGGTTTACTTGACCTTATACACAGTGATGTGTGTGGGCCTTTTTGTAAACATGCCAGAGGTGGCTATCATTACTTCATTACCTTTACTGATGATTTCAGTAGGTATGGATATGTCTATTTGATGAGACATAAGAGTGAATCTTTTGACAAGTTCAAAGAGTTCAAAAATGAAGTACAGAATCAGCTAGGCCGAAATATCAAGGCACTTCGTTCTGATCGAGGTGGTGAATACCTAAGTCATGCGTTTACTGACTATCTGAAGGAGTGTGGGATTATCTCACAGCTCACTCCGCCAGGAACACCGCAATGGAATGGTGTGTCCGAGAGGAGAAATAGAATGTTACTTGATATGGTTCGTTCTATGATGAGTCAGGCTACTCTACCGTATTCCTTTTGGGGTTTTGCACTGGAAACAGCTGCAAAGGTACTAAACCGAGTGCCATCCAAGGCAGTTTCTAAGACACCATATGAGTTATGGTATAGGAAACAGCCAAGCTTGACATTTATCAGGATCTGGGGTTGCGAGGCTTATGTCAAAAAGCTCGCCTCTGGGAAGCTGGAGAGCAGATCTGAGAAATGTATATTTGTCGGTTACCCTAAGGAAACTAAGGGTTATTATTTCTACGATCCCAAAGAGAACAAAGTATTTGTTGCTCGGACGGCCATATTTCTTGAGAAGGAGTTTCTTCTGCAAGAGGCCAGTGGGAGAGAAATAAAGCTGGATGAGATTCCAGAAGAAGGACAAAGTAGTCAAGCACAGTTGGATGTGCCTGAGCCGGTAGAACAGGTTGTCGAACAACTTGAGGCTCAAATATCACGGGAACCGCGAAGATCGGGAAGGATCCATCGTCAGCCTGAGCGCTATGACGGAGTCTACATCATTGATAATGATGAACCCCTCACATATGCGGATGCGGTCAGTGGACCGGAGTCAGCTAGATGGCTTGAAGCTATGCGAGCCGAGATGGACTCCATGTCAGATAACCAAGTCTGGGATTTGGTTGATCCGCCTCCGGGAGTAATCCCTATAGGCTGTAAATGGATCTTCAAGAAGAAGGTTGACATGGATGGTAACGTGGTTACCTATAAAGGCAGGCTGGTTGCGAAAGGTTTCAAACAAATCTACGGGATAGATTATGATGAAACTTTCTCACCTGTAGCCATGTTTAAGTCTATTTGGATTCTTTTTGCGATAGCTGCATATTATGATTATGAGATCTGGCAGATGGATGTGAAGACAGCTTTCCTTAATGGAAATCTGGATGAGGATGTGTATATGACACAACCTGAGGGTTTCACTAATCCATCAGATCGTCATAAAATATGCAAGTTAAAGAAGTCCATTTATGGACTTAAACAAGCATCTAGAAGCTGGAATATTCGTTTTGATGAATCAATCTCTGAGTTTGGTTTCATCAAGAACGAAGATGACCCGTGTGTATATAAGAGGTTTAGTGGGAGCGTAATTACATTCCTAATCCTCTACGTCGATGACATCTTGATCATTGGAAATGATATTCCTAAACTGCATGCTGTTAAAGCATGGTTAAGGAAATGTTTCCAGATGAAAGATCTAGGAGAAGCAGCCTATGTATTAGGTGTGAAGATCTACAGGGATAGATCTAAGAGGCTTCTCGGGCTGTGCCAGAGTACTTACATCGATAAAGTCCTGGAGAGATTTCATTTAGAGAATTCTAAACGAGGATATCTTCCAGTCAGACATGGTCTGAATCTTTTGAAGAGTCAGTGTCCACAAACACAGACTGAGAAAGATGAAATGGACAATACGCCTTATGCTTCGGCTATTGGGTCCATTATGTATGCGATGTTGTGTACTCGCCCAGATGTTGCTTACGGGTTAAGCGTGACCAGTCGGTTCCAAAGTAATCCAGGTATGGCGCACTGGATTGCGGTCAAGAACATTTTAAAATATCTGCGGAGGACCAAAGATATGTTCTTGATATATGGTGGTCAGGAAGAACTCAGTATAGAAGGATATACTGACGCTTCGTTCCAGTCGGACCAGGATGATTTCCGATCGCAATCAGGCTATGTTTTTAGCTTGAATGGTGGAGCAGTGGTGTGGAAGAGTTTCAAACAGTCAACTGTTGCTGATTCCACAACAGAAGCCGAGTATGTTGCAGCCTCGGAAGCATCCAAGGAGGCAGTGTGGATTCGTAAGTTCGTGAAAGAACTTGGTGTCGTTCCTTCGAGTGCAGATCCTTTGGTTATCTTCTGTGATAACACTGGAGCAATCGCACAAGCAAAGGAACCACGGTCGCACCAGAAGTCCAAGCACATACAGAGACGGTTTCACTTGATCCGGGAGATCATTGAACAAGGCGAGATCAAAATCTGCAAAGTTCATACAGATGACAATCTGGCTGACCCGCTTACCAAGCCTCTGGCGCAGCAGAAGCATGAGAAGCACTGTAATAATATGGGTTTGAGGTTTCTCAACCATTAGATTAAGTGCAAGTGGGAGATTGTTGGGGTATGCCCTTAAGGCTAATGTTTGAGGCCTTGGGATTGTATAAGTATCATGTAATAAACTCTTATGTTTATAAAGGCATGGTTATTATTCAGGTTGCTACCTTGTCTGCTGTAATAAGTGTACTTCTGAATAATGTCTCAAAGCTGTTCAGCTAGGCTGACATGCATATGTCCTTAGTCGAGATATCTTGGTGAACATGAGACAGCCTTGATATGATTGAGACTAATATGTGTGCTAATCTTATAGGATGCTTCGAGCATGAAATAAGATGTAGACTCATGGGTACATTGGATGTACTGGACAGACCCTACTAGGATATTCAATTGTTTGTCACAATGTGAATAATCCTTGAATGCAACAAGTGGCACATGTCCTCTGACTTGAGATCACTTGTGTTTCTAAATGATGAATGTCATTATTTTGAGGTAGTTCAATATCATTTGAAACATAATGATTATAGACTATCTTGGATAATGATCATGAGTCAGGTTAGGACACTAGTGATAGATAAAGGATTGCCGTCTCCTTGTTCAAGGAGTGTGATGTTCTAAAGGGGCCCCCCTGTATGAGATGATTGAGATAGTGTATGGCCATACCCAGATGACTATGTTCATCTGATCTAATCATGCTCATTGTATTGGAGTTACAGGCTTGACATGCTTGTCCGATAAGAACATCCAGTGGCAAAGGAAACATATATGCCTTGTGAAGTAGATTCACACTTGTGCTGTGGTTTGGGTGTAGTCTTGGAAGACTCTTTCCTTTATATCGGGAGACAGTGATGTGTTGCTAGATACCCCTCACTGATTGTGATGACGTGAGTTATCGTTACCGACATTTAAAGGAAACCCTTAGGGTCGCACAATTTGGTGATATGACTTACTTGAGTCAGATCGGGTGGACTGGATTATTTTGATTCAGTTTAAAGGAGATTAAACTCTGATTGTAAGTGAGATCTAGTCTGATCATGTTTGATTGATTAGGGCTTGAGATCGGTAAGCTTTGATCGAGAGTGTGGATGCTAGATCTGGGAGATCAAGAGCATCAAAGGATGAACGGTCAGATCTTGAACCTTAGGGTTTATTTTGGTCTGGACCAATACTTGGGCTGATTTGGTTTGGTCATTGGACCAACTACATTGAACCGGCTCATATGTGAGCGCTTGGTTCATTTGTGAGATGAGATATGCGTTTGGTTCACTTCATGTGAACGCTTAACGCATGTGTTGAAGACTTACCATTTATGGCATTTCGGTTTTGCCATAGTGATGAATGTCTCCACATTCGATCACAAGTTTGGAAAAACGCTCATCTCCCTTTGGCTCTCGATGACACTCAAACTCTCGGGTGGTAGAGGTTGACGAGAAGAAGGATCGGCCAAGAAAGCTTTCATCATCTCCTTCCATTCGACAAGGAACCTTGGGTGCCTTGCTAGCACAAGTGACGCCAAGGAAGTAAGAGATCTTCACCTTGTGTGTGAACTTTTGGAGGAGATCAAAGTTGCTCTCTTCTTCCAAGCCGACATCCAACTTCATGGCGTTGGTATGATCCCTTTAAAGATCCTTTCGCTTATACATAAGTTAACCATATGATCTACATGCGATCATGAGGGTGACACCCCTAAAATTGCATTTGCGCCCCCCTCTAGAAAGGGGCTTTATCCGCTTGCGCTCCCCCTTGAAGGGGACCTAACAATATACACATCCTCTGTCAGCTTTCCGTTAAGGAATGCTGTCTTTACATCCATCTGTCATATCTCATAATCGTGATATGCAGCAATAGCAAGCAAGATTCGAATGGATTTGAACATGGCAACTGGTGAAAAGGTTTCATCATAGTCCACCCCGTGGACTCGTTTGAATCCTTTAGCCACAAGTCTACCCTTATAGGTAACTGTATTGTCATCCATGTCAGTCTTCCTCTTGAAGACCCATTTACACCCTATAGGTTTTACCCCATCAGGTAGCTCAACTAAATCCCAGACATGGTTAGCTGACATGGAATCCATCTCGGATCTCATGGCCTCAAGCCATCTCTCAGAGTTCGGTCCAGCGACCGCCTCATCATAGGTCCTAGGTTCATCCTCAATGATGAAGATCCTGTCGTGTTGGGTCAGCAGTAACCCGTACCTCTCAGGTGCACGATGAATCCTCCCAGACCTACGCAGGGCCTGTGTCTGAGCCTCCAGTTGCCTAACAACCGGTGCAGGTGGCTCAGGTTCCATCTCTGTGTCTTGTGGTTGCATTTGGACCTCGTCCAAGTCAAACTTCCTCCCACTGACTTCTTTCATGAGAAATTCTTTCTCCAGAAAGACAGCACCCCGAGCAACAAAAACTTTTTTCTCGCTAGGAATATAGAAGTAATATCCTTTAGTTTCCTTAGGATACCCCCACAAATACGCTTTTATCAGATTTGGGTTCTAGCTTACTAGAATCCTGACGTTTGACATAAGCCTCACATCCCCAGACTCCGATAAAAGAGAGATTCGAGCGTCTCCCACTCCATACCTCGTACGGAATCTTGGAGACACTCTTAGATGGAATATTATTCAGTATGAGAGAAGCTGTCTAAAGTGCATGGCCCCAAAACGAGGGTGGTAGAGTTGTATGATGTTGTGATGTGGGACCGAGGCAGGACCTTCGGAGGTCCGCCCGGGTTCGAAAGAAGCCCTCTAGATATGGCTATCCTAGCCACTAGACATGGCTTCCTTAGGACCCCATTTTGCTTATTTTGTCTTAGATTAGGGTGCATCATGTGGTAGGTTAGATCCACCCTCCAATTACACCATGTAGTTACATTTCCAGGTTCCGCCACTTATGTATGGTAGGTTAGTGCATGCAATTGATGTAATAGATTACGTCAACTCCACTTTGGGATGCAAGTCAAAATCAAGTCAAGACAACTCCAAGAGGTGCCATGAGCCCATCAGCCCAACTTATGAGAGAACCAGCCCACCCCAACCTAATGGAGCATCACCACAATTACCGCAAATCCCACCATCCTAGTTGGCAGCCATGTGGGATTTTTCTTCATCTCCAACCGCCACTTTCCCTTTGGAGCAAAGGGTAACAATGCCAGCCTTCTGCAGCCACTTCAGTCCATCATGTGCCAGCCACCAATGCCAAGAAGCAGCCTGCACAATGCCAGCCTTTTGCAGCCACTTCAGTCCATCATGCGCCAGCCACCAATGCCAAGAAGCAGCCTGCACAATGCCAGCCTTTTGCAGCCTCTTTAGTCCATCATCACCTATGACTTCGAACTTGCCATCATGAGGAAAACTCCAAGCCAAGCCTCAAAGCAAATCTGCCCATTTGGGGAAAGAAATCAGCCCCATTAAGTCGCCTGCATCATGCTGTCTTTTCTTGCTTGTGTGACTTGTTTTGCGCTTAGGGAAGGGAGACAACCGTTGGCAAGTCTCCTATATGTTGTAATCTCTTGTAAGCCACAGGTTAGAGTTGAATATTTTGAAAGAAAACTTCAGAAGTGTGTCTTCTAGTGGTGTGTGTCACCTCAGCTCCTTCCCTCTTCCAAACCTTGCCGAGAGCTCCTCTCCTCTTCCCCTCTTCAATCTTCTTCCACCACTTGCTCATGTCTTGAAGTTGGAAGCTCACGCCTCCCTCCCTTTAGCCTTGTGGAGTATCCAATCCAAGAGGAGGAGCTGGAACCAAACCGGGGCACAAGATGGTGTTGCCTACAACATGCCGAGACCAATAAACTTCCCTAAGCTAGCTAAGTTCCTTCTCTACTTTGTTGTTGTATTTTCTTGATGTTTTTGAGCATCCATCTACACTCACATTCCTGTTCCATGAAGGTTGCGCAAGGATTAGAAGGACATGCAAGGTGTCATCCCTTCCCTCCCCTCTCTTAGCTAGTTAATCCCTAACATGTTAGCAAGGGAAATTGGAGGTAGCCTCCCCCTTGATTGTCTTTGTAATTTGGCCTGTTAATATTCTTTCTAAACACTCACCCACGCATGTGTGGGGATGCTGTAATGCCATGGTTGTAAGATCATAGGGCCCTACTTCGTGAGTTCAACCACCGGTGAAGAACGGGAAGTTCGCCCTTTCTATTCTCAAAGGGCGCAAGGTGAGCCTCTCCCTTAGAATAGTTTTGCTTTCAAGCTCTAGATCGCATGCTAGGTCACAAATTTGATTTTATCACTTGTCTTAGACTTGCATGATAGGATTCAACTTCAGTTTACTACTCACCTAGTTTCAGTTTTTACCTACAAATACCAAAACAAGCTATTTTCAACTACGTTAGCATAAAGGGTTTCATTAAGCTATACTTAACTAGCAAAATGTTTTCAAATCGCGTTGTTTGAATGTTTGCATGCCTATCACCCCATCATCTTGGTATCAGAGCCAGGTTCTTAGAGTAGGATTTTATAAGACCAAAAATTTATTTCCCTACTACTAAGACGATTTTGGACCTAGGTGCTTGAAAGAATTTGATTAACTATATTTTACCACCTTAGGGTCTATTTTCCAAACTCTACTTGTTTTCAAAAATGGCTACTAGATCCGGTGCCCCCTATGGTCTTAATCAAGCTATTGACCATGAGGTGAGTGCCCTTTCAATTGATATGGCCTCCATTAAAGAAACCCTAGCATCCCTCCAACACTCTATAGGCGTCATAGACAATAGGCTTAACACCCTAGAGTCTAACTCTAAGATGGATCCCCCAAATACTAGCCGGCCTAATAGTGGATCCCACACAAGGGAACCAAATGACCTAGGACCCCCCTCTCACACCCCTAGGGTCACTCATGCTCAAACCGAATGGGAAGGGCCTTATGCCCAACAACCACCCTATTACCGACCTAGAGATCATGATGTGCAACGTGCCATCAAGATCAATCCTCCTACTTTTGGTGGATCCCTTAACCCTAAGGAATTCCTAGATTGGACCACAAAGCTAGATCAATACTTTGACTATAGCCTCATGCATAGTGAGAGTAAGGTTAGATTCACAAAGTGCTTACTAGAAGGACCCGCTAGACTCTACTGGACCCATGTCGAGAGAACCATAGAAAGGGATGGTAAGCCACCCGTTGAGTCTTGGGATGAAATGAAATTCCTACTTAGGCAAAAGTATGTCCCTCCCGGCTTCATGCAAAAACTTAAGGATGAACTTGGTAGTCACACTCAAGGATCCTCTACTGTAGAGGCCTACCAAACCAAGTTGGAAGAGCTTCTCATTAGGTGTGAGGTCAATGAAGATCAGGGTATGATCCTAAGTAGATTCAAGAATGGCCTTAGACCAGACATTGACCTATTTCCAATTAGACACCCCCGAGATAGCTTATCAAAGAGCCATAGAGGTGGAACAAAAACATAAGAATAGGAAGGAGACTCTCCCTCCCCGGCCTATCTATAGGCCCACCCCTATGCACCAGCCTTCTAGCTCAACCCCCAAGCCTAGGTCTACTCAACCTACAGACAACTCCACCATCACTTCTTATAACTGTAGGCAAAGGGGACACCTTGCGAAGGACTGCACTAAGAAGGTCATGGTCCTAGCTGAGGAAAACATGGGCCCTGAACCCACCCTTGAGGGAGACCCTAATCAAGAGATCGAAATCAATGACTATGACAGTAGTGATGACATCTTCAACACCTTAGGGGTAGTTAGATGTACCCTTGTCAAGCCTACTCCCATTGAAGACTGGCGCCGGACCAACATCTTCCACACTTACACCAAATGCCATGGTCACATGTGCAAGGTGGTAATTGATGGAGGAAGCAGTCTCAATGCTGTCTCCCACATAGCTGCTACTAAACTGAATCTCAAAATGGAACCCCGACCTAGCCCTTACAACATTTCTTGGGTCAACCAAACTAGTGTTCCAGTGACCCATAGATGCCTCGTGCCTATCCAGTTTGGCACATATGAGGACAAGGTTTGGTGTGACGTCCTTACTATGGATGTAGCCCAAATCCTTTTATGACGCCCTTGGCTATATGACATGGATGTTGTCCCCTACGGTAGGACTAACACCTATGTCTTTAACCATAAGGACCAAAAGATTAGGTTAAAACCTTCCCTTCCCAAAGAAATTAGAGCTACAACTAGTAAGGGTAAGGTAGAGGAACCCAAGCAGAGTCAGCCCACCGTTCAACTTATAAGGCCCCAGACCTTCACTAAGGAGATCATAGAAGATCAACCCATTTATACCTTAGTCATCAAAGAAGTCAACCCCGAAGTAGAAGAGAAACCTTCCCCAGAAGTAGAAGCCTTGCTCCAGGAATTTAGTGAGCTCACTCCCGAGGATCTCCCTGAAGGACTACCACCCCTTAGGGATATACAACATGCCATAGACTTAGTACCTGGATCCTCCCTTCCCAACCTACCCCACTATAGGATGAACCCTACTGAACATGAGGAGCTTAAGAGACAAGTAGATGACTTGATGTGTAAGGGTTACATAAGGGAAAGCCTGAGTCCCTGCGCCGTCCCAGCCCTTCTTACCCCAAAGAAGGATGGCAGCTGGCGCATGTGTATAGATTGTAGGGCTATCAACAAGATTACTATCAAGTATAGGTTTCCCATACCTAGGCTTGATGACATGCTAGATATGTTAGTCGGATCCAAATGGTTTTCCAAACTAGACCTAAGGAGTGGATACCATCAGGTCAGGATAAGAGAAGGGGATGAGTGGAAGACCGCTTTCAAAACCAAAGACGGTCTATATGAGTGGTTAGTCATGCCTTTTGGGCTAACCAATGCCCCTTCCACATTTATGAGGCTTATGACCCAAGTGCTTAGACCTTACATAGGAAAATTCTTAGTTGTGTACTTTGATGACATACTTATCTATAGTAAGTCACAAGAGGAGCACCTAGGGCACCTAAGGCAAACCCTAACCCTTCTTAAAAATGAAAAGCTTTATGTCAACCTAAAGAAGTGTTCTTTCCTATCTCCCAAGGTTGTCTTTCTAGGGTTCATTATTTCCGATTTAGGGCTTCAAGCTGATCCATCTAAGGTCCAAGCCATACTAGACTGGCCAGAGCCCAAAACCCTCACTGAAGTTAGGAGTTTTCATGGCCTTGCTACCTTCTACCGTAGGTTTATACGGAATTTTAGCACCATAGTAGCTCCTATCACCAATTGCATGAAACAAGGGGACTTTAGTTGGACTAAGTCTGCCAGTAGGGCCTTCACTGAACTTAAGAGTAGGATGACCTCTGCCCTTGTTTTAAGA
The DNA here is from genome assembly GCA_027563935.2 of Costus lasius. Lineage (NCBI taxonomy): Eukaryota > Viridiplantae > Streptophyta > Magnoliopsida > Zingiberales > Costaceae > Costus > Costus lasius. The sequence goes on from CM050448.1 coordinate 101,723,151, forward strand.
TTGCCTGACTTTGGCAAGGTCTTTGAGGTTGATTGCGATGCTTCTGGCATTGGCATAGGTGGGACCCTCAGCCAGGAAGGTCACCCTATTGCCTTCTTCAGTGAAAAACTGAATGAGGCCAAGCAGAAGTACTCAACCTACGACAAAGAGTTCTATGCCGTGGTTCAATCTCTAAGGCATTGGCGGCACTACCTTCTCCACCATGAATTTACCTTAAATAGTGATCACCAAGCCCTGTCTTACCTTAGTGCCCAAAGAAAACTCAGTGCTAGACATGCCAAGTGGGTAGAGTATCTACAATAGTACACTTTTGTCTTAAAACACAAGTCTGGAGTTAACAACAAAGTTGCTGATGCTTTGAGTAGGGTAGTCTTCGTTTTGCAAACTATGCATGCTGAGCTTGTAGGATTTGAGCATATGAAAGCTGCCTATCTAGATTGCCCTGATTTTTCTACTATCTATGTTGATATGACTAGAGATATCATGAGTCACCCTCTGTACACCCTTAGGGATGGGTATCTTTTCCTTGGGCCGACACTTTGTGTGCCTAAGACCTCAATCCGGGATTTCCTAATTTGGGAACTCCATGGGGGAGGGTCTGCGGGGCACCACGGTCGAGAGAAGACCCGTGCCTTGGTAGAGGAGCGGTTCTTTTGGCCTAAACTCTACCGAGATGTGGCCAAGGTAGTTAGGCATTGTGGGACCTGTCAATCCACCAAGGTCCAGAAGCACAATTTTGGACTCTACACCCCTCTGCCTATTCCCTAGGCACCATGGTAGGATATTAGTATGGACTTTGTTCTGGGATTGCCTAGGACTGCTGCTAGGCATGACTCTATTTATGTCGTGGTAGACCGGTTCACCAAAATGGCACATTTCATACCTTGCACTAAGACTACCGATGCCTCCCATATGGCCAGGCTCTTCTTTAGAGACATTGTTAGGTTGCATGGTACCCCTCTCACTATAGTTTCGGATAGAGACACCAGGTTCGTTAGCCATTTTTGGAGGACACTATGGGCTCTGTTAGGCACAAAACTGAAGTTCTCAATGGCCTACCATCCCCAGACGGATGGGCAGACCGAAGTGGTCAACAGATCACTTGGGAGCATCCTTAGGAGTCTCATAGGAGAACACCCCAGTGATTGGGACAAGCTATTGCCCACGGCTGAATTCTCCTACAATAGTGTTCCAAATAGGACTACTGGTCTGTCTCCCTTCCAGGCAAACTTAGGGTATCAACCTAATAAACCCATTGACCTATTTGCCGCCCCTAAATATTGCAAGACTTCTATTTTGGCCCGAGACTATGCTTTCCATATTTCGCAGTTACATCATGAGTTATTTAGTAAAATTCAGGATTCTGTCAATCAATATTGCGAAGATACTAACAAACGACGCCGAGAGAAGGTATTTTCTGTAGGGGATCAGGTGATGTTGCGGGTCCGTGAGGAGCGTATCCAAGGACACGGCCGCAAGTTGGACGCAAAGGGAATCGTGCCCTTCACTGTTCTGAAGAGGGTCAAGAACAACGCCTATCTATTGGACCTGCCACCAGAATTGGGAATATCCTCCACCATCAATGTGGAGGATTTGACGCTTTATCACCCGCCTCTGTCAATACAAGAGCCGGATGTCAGCCGCGAGTTAGAGATTGAGGCCATACTCGAGGACCAGACCCGACTCACCCCTGATGAGGTACAGCTTTATTACCGCGTCAAATTTGCTGACGGTGAGGAGGCATGGCTCCCCGAGGCTGAGCTTGCTAGGTCTGCACCTGAGCTTCTCCAAGGGTACAAAGGTAATTCTCCAGAGGAGAATTTTTCTCACCCCGGGAGAGCTGATGTGGGACCGAGGCAGGACCATCGGAGGTCCGCCCGGGTTCGAAAGAAGCCCTCTAGATATGGCTATCCTAGCCACTAGACATGGCTTCCTTAGGACCCCATTTTGCTTATTTTGTCTTAGATTAGGGTGCATCATGTGGTAGGTTAGATCCACCCTCCAATTACACCATGTAGTTACATTTCCAAGTTCCGCCACTTATGTATGGTAGGTTAGTGCATGCAATTGATGTAATAGATTAGGTCAACTCCATTTTGGGATGCAAGTCAAAATCAAGTCAAGACAACTCCAAGAGGTGCCATGAGCCCATCAGCCCAACTAATGAGAGAACCAGCCCACCCCAACCTAATGGAGCATCACCACAATTACCGCAAATCCCACCATCCTAGTTGGCAGCCATGTGGGATTTGTCTTCATCTCCAACCGCCACTTTCCCTTTGGAGCAAAGGGGAACAATGCCAGCCTTTTGCAGCCACTTCAGTCCATCATGCGCCAGCCACCAATGCCAAGAAGCAGCCTGCACAATGCCAGCCTTTTGCAGCCACTTCAGTCCATCATGCGCCAGCCACCAATGACAAGAAGCAGCCTGCACAACGCCAGCCTTTTGCAGCCTCTTCAGTCCATCATCACCTCTGACTTCGAACTTGCCATCATGAGGAAAACTCCAAGCCAAGCCTCAAAGCAAATCTGCCCATTTGGGGAAAGAAATCAGCCCCATTAAGTCGCCTGCATCATGCTGTCTTTTCTTGCTTGTGTGACTTGTTTTGCGCTTAGGGAAGGGAGACAACCGTTGGCAAGTCTCCTATATGTTGTAATCTCTTGTAAGCCACAGGTTAGAGTTGAATATTTTGAAAGAAAACTTCAGAAGTGTGTCTTCTAGTGGTGTGTGTCACCTCAGCTCCTTCCCTCTTCCAAACCTTGCCGAGAGCTCCTCTCCTCTTGCCCTCTTCAATCTTCTTCCACCACTTGCTCATGTCTTGAAGTTGGAAGCTCACGCCTCCCTCCCTTCAGCCTTGAGGAGTATCCAATCCAAGAGGAGGAGCTAGAACCAAACCGGGGCACAAGATGGTGTTGCCTACACCATGCCGAGACCAATAAACTTCCCTAAGCTAGCTAAGTTCCTTCTCTACTTTGTTGTTGTATTTTCTTGATGTTTTTGAGCATCCATCTACACTCACATTCCTGTTCCATGAAGGTTGCGCAAGGATTAGAAGGACATGCAAGGCGTCACTGAAGGTCCCCTAAACAAGGGGAGCGAAACCCTAGATAGGCGCATATGGAGGTTTTTCATGCAGCGGAAGGGGGTTTCTAGGATCTTTGCATATTATATGATCAACTTTATATGCGATTGCAAACAAGAATCAAGAAATCGATTCTTACCAAAGCCATTGCTTGGATGGCATCTAGGAAGAAGAGATCGATAAGGTTCTCCTCCAAAGTGTGCGCACACAAGATGAGACTTAGCCTACTCCTTGTCGCTCCTTGTGCTAGCAAGGCTCCAAGAATCCTGATCGCTTGAGGGAGAAGAGATGATGTCTCTAGTTTGGCTCGAGTCCTTTCTTGTTGTCCACGCTCTTTTCCACACGAGAAGACCTCGTGAGGAAGAAGCAAAAGAGCAAGAGTCGAATTGAGTGCAACCGAACGTGAGGCGTCTTAACTATTTCGGAAACGTTTCTTCCAAAAATAGTAAAACTTCACTTCATGCGTTCATGGACCATGCGCTTACTCAAAGTAAACCACCCAAAACGGCATCAAGCCTTTGAACCATTCGTTCAACCATGTGAACCGGTTCAAGCCATTCGGTTCAACTCAATTTGGTCCAAAGACCAAATCACTTAAGCCACTTGGTCTAGATCATATTAAACCCTAAGGTTCCAGATCTAACCGTTCATCTCTTGATGCTCTTGATCTCACCGATCTAGCATCAACTCTCTCGATCGAAGCTTACCGATCTCAAGCCCTAATCAATCAAACATGATCAGACCAGATCTCACTCACAATCAGAGATTAAATCCCTTTAAACTGAACCCTGACAATTCAGTCCACACGATCTGACTTAAGTAAGCCATATCATCAAATTGTGCGACCCTGAGGGTTTCCTTTAAATGTCGGTAACGATAACTTACGTTATCACGATCAGTGAGGGGTATCTAGCAACACATCACTATCTCCCGATATAAAGGAAAGAGTCTTCCAAGACTACACCCAAACCACAGCACAAGTGTGAATCCACTTCACCAGGCATACATGTTTCCTTTGCCACTGGATGTTCTTATTGGACAAGCGTGTCAAGCCTGTAGCTCCAATATGATGAGCATGATTAGATCAGATGAACATAGTCACCTGGGTATGGCCATACACTTTCTCAATCATCTCATTTAGGGGGGCCCCTTCAGAACATCACACTCCTTAAACAAGGAGACGGCAATCCTATATCTATCACTAGTGCCCTAACATGACTCATGATCATTATCCAAGATAGTCTATAACCATTATGTTTCAAATGATATTGAACTACCTCAAAACATTGACAATCATCATTTAGAAACACAAGTAATCTCAAGTCAGAGGATATGTGCCACTTGTTGCAATCAAGGATTATTCACATTGTGACAAGCAATTGAATATCCTAGTAGGGTCTGTCCAGTACATCCAATGTACCCATGAGTCTACATCTTATTCCATGCTCGAAGCATCCTATAAGATTAGAACACATATTAGTCTCAATCATATCAAGGCTGTCTCATGTTCACCAAGATATCTCGACTAAGGACAAAACAGCATGTCAGCCAAGCTGAACAGCTTTGAGACATTATTCAGAAGCACACTTATTGCAGCAGACAATGTAACCAACTGAATAACAACCATTGCCTTTATAAACATAAGAGTTTATACATGATACTGAAAGAATCCCAAGACCTCAAACATTAGCCTTAAGGGCATACCCCAACAATCTCCCACTTGCACTTAATCTAATGGTTGAGAAATCTCAAACCCATATTATTACAGTGCTTCTCATGCTTCTGCTGCGCCAGAGGCTTGGTAAGCGGGTCAGCCAGATTGTCATCTGTATGAACCTTGCAGATTTTGATCTCACCACGATCAATGATCTCCCGGATCAAGTGAAACTGTCTCTGTATGTGCTTGGACTTCTGGTGCGACCGTGGTTCCTTTGCTTGTGCGATTGCTCCAGTGTTATCACAGAAGATAACCAAAGGATCTGCACTCGAAGGAACAACACCAAGTTCCTGAACGAACTTACGAATCCACACTGCCTCCTTAGATGCTTCTGAGGCTGCAACATACTCGGCTTCTGTTGTGGAATCAGCAACGATAGACTGTTTGAAACTTTTCCATACCACTGCTCCACCATTCAAGCTAAAAACATAGCCTGATTGCGATCGGAAATCATCCTGGTCCGATTGGAACGAAGCGTCAGTATATCCTTCTATACTGAGTTCTTCCTGACCACCATATATCAAGAACATATCTTTGGTCCTCCGCAGATATTTCAAAATATTCTTGACTGCAATCCAGTGCGCCTGACCTGGATTACTTTGGAATCGACTGGTCACGCTTAACCCGTAAGCGACGTCTGGGCGAGTACATAACATCGCATACATAATGGACCCAATAGCCGAAGCATAAGGCGTATTGTCCATTTCATCTTTCTCAGTCTGTGTTTGCGGACACTGACTCTTTGAAAGATTCAGACCATGTCTGACTGGAAGATATCCTCTTTTAGAATTCTCTAAATGGAATCTCTCTAGGACTTTATCGATGTAAGTACTCTGGCACAGCCCGAGAAGCCTCTTAGATCTATCCCTGTAGATCTTCACACCTAATACATAGGCTGCTTCTCCTAGATCTTTCATCTGGAAACATTTTCTTAACCATGCTTTAACAGCATGCAGTTCAAGAATATCGTTTCCAATGATTAAGATATCATCGACGTAGAGGACTAGGAAAGTAATCACGCTCCCACTAAACCTCTTATATACACACGGGTCATCTTCGTTCTTGATGAAACCAAACTCACAGATTGATTCATCAATATGAATATTCCAGCTTCTAGATGCTTGCTTAAGTCCATAAATAGACTTCTTTAACTTGCATATTTTATGACGATCTGATGGATTGGTGAAACCTTCAGGTTGTGTCATTTACACATCCTCATCCAGTTTTCCATTAAGGAAAGCGGTCTTCACATCCATTTGCCAGATCTCATAATCATAATATGCTGCTATCGCGAGAATAATCCGAATAGACTTGAACATGGCTACAGGAGAGAAAGTTTCATCATAATCTATCCCGTAGATTTGTTTGAAACCTTTCGCAACTAGCCTGCCTTTATAGGTAACCACGTTACCATCCATGTCAATCTTCTTCTTGAAGATCCATTTACAGCCTATAGGGATTACTCCCGGAGGCGGATCAACCAAATCCCAGACTTGGTTATCTGACATGGAGTCCATCTCGGCTCGCATAGCTTCAAGCCATCTAGCTGACTCCGGTCCACTGACCGCATCCGCATAAGTAAGGGGTTCATCATGATCAATGATGTAGACTCCGTCATAGCTCTCAGGCTGTCGACGGATCCTTCCCGATCTTCACGGTTCCCGTGATATCTGAGCCTCAGGTTGTTCACTAACCTGTTCTACCGGCTCAGGCTCATCCAACTGTGCTTGACTACTTTGTCCTTCTTTTGGATTCACATCCAGCTTTATTTCTCTCCCACTGGCCTCTTGCAGAAGAAACTCCTTCTCAAGAAAAATGCCCGTCCGAGCAACAAATACCTTGTTCTCTTTGGGATCGTAGAAATAATAACCCTTAGTTTCCTTAGGGTAACCGACAAAGATGCACTTATCAGATCTGCTCTCTAGTTTCCCAGAGGCGAGCTTTTTGACATAAGCCTCGCAACCCCAGATCTTGATAAACGTCAAGCTCGGCTGTTTCCCATACCATAACTCGTATGGAGTCTTTGAAACTGCCTTGGATGGCACTTGGTTTAGTACCTTTGCAGCTGTTTCCAGTGCAAATCCCCAAAAGGAGTAAGGTAGAGCAGCCTGACTCATCATAGAACGAACCATATCAAGTAATGTTCTATTTCTCCTCTCGGACACACCATTCCATTGCGGTGTTCCTGGCGGAGTGAGCTGTGAGATAATTGTTGGGGTATGCCCTTAAGGCTAATGTTTGAGGCCTGTGGGAATGTATCTGTATCATGTAATAAACTATTATGTTTATAAAGGCATGGTTATTATTCAGTTGTTTACATTGTCTGCTGCAATATATGTTCTTCTGAATAATGTCTCAAAGCTGTTCAGCTGGGCTGACATGCTATATGTCCTTAGTCGAGATATCTTGGTGAACATGAGACAGCCTTGATATGATTGAGACTAATATGTGTTCTAATCTTATAGGATGCTTCGAGCATGGAATAAGGTGTAGACTCATGGGTACGTTGGATGTACTGGACAGACCCTACTAGGATGTTCAATTGTTTGTCACAATGTGAATATTCCTTGAATGAGACAAGTGGCACATTTCCTCTGACTTGAGATCACTTGTGTTTTCTAAATGATGATTGTCATTGTTTTGAGATAGTTCAATATCATTTGAAACATAATGATTATAGACTATCTTGGATGGTGAGCTTGAGTCAGGTTAGGGCACTAGTGATAGATATAGGATTGCCGTCTCCTTGTTTAAGGAGTGTGATGTTCTAAAGGGGCCCCCCCGGATGAGATGATTGAGAAAGTGTATGGCCATACCCAGGTGACTGTGTTCATCTGATCTAATCATGCTCATCATATTGGAGCTGCAAGCTTGACACGCTTGTCCAATAAGAACATCCAGTGGCAAAGGAAATATGTATGCTTTGTGAATTGATTCACACTTGTGCTGTGGTTTGGGTGTAGTCTTGGAAGACTCTTTTCTTTATATCGGGAGACAGTGATGTGTTGCTAGATACCCCTCACTGATCGTGATGACGTGAGTTATCGTTACCGACATTTAAAGGAAACCCTCAGGGTCGCACAATTTGATGATATGGCTTACTTAAGTCAGATCGTGTGGACTGAATTGTTTGGGTTCAGTTTAAAGGGATTTGATCTCTGATTGTAAGTGAGATCTAGTCTGATCATGTTTGATTGATTAGGGCTTGAGATCGGTAAGCTTCGATTGAGAGAATGAATGCTAGATCGGTCAGATCAGCAGCATCTAGAGATCAACGGTCAGATCATGAGCCTTATGGTTTAATTATGATTTGGACTAGTTGCTTGGCTTATTTGGTTTGTGAACCGAACCAATGTGAACCAGCTCAAGTGAGCGCATGGTTCAAAAGGATGAAGAGAAGTTTGCGCTTGGGGTAAACCCATGGTATGCGCATGTGAACGTTGAGAGGTGGATTGCTATTTTTAGATAGCACCTCTCTAAACGTGGGCATGTCTCACGTTCACGCAAGAGACGCTCTCATCTCTCGCCTATTCTTTTCTTTCGGTCGCCGACTTGAATATAGAGTTTTTTTTGCACTCTCGTGGGAACAAGTGGTGGACGCAAAAGGAAGAAGGTGATCGCTAAGCAACGGATTTTCTCCCTTTCCATTCGACAACGACTTCTTGGAACCTTGCTAGCACAAGGAGCACCAACAGAAGAGTAGGCGACATCTCTTGTGTGCGTCACCTTAGGAGAAGGAGCACTTGCGCCTTTCCTTCCAAGACAACATCTAAGTGATGGCAATGGTAAGAATCTCCTTGCATTAAAAGTTGATCATATGATATGTTAAGATCTCTATGAAACCCTAGCTTCCCATGCGGTTTTTTTTTTATATGCGCCTCCCTTAGGGTTTCGGCCCCCTTAGATTAAGGGGACTTTCAACTGGTATCAGAGCATAGGTTGTTATATATTCATATGATTGCTTATGGTGATCCATGTATGTTGAATGTTTAGATCTTATTTTTCTCATCATGCGAAAATACTAGATAGATGTATTTTGTTTGTGGCGCATGTATGAGATAAACTCTTGTTGGCGCATGCTTTACATGTTTCAGTTTTTGTTTTCAAAAACCTTTCATGACTTGCGCGACACATCTTAGATCTAAAGCCTTGCATTAAACCCTTAGACGGGTTATTAGGGTTGAAGTCACCCCCTAGTTTAGATCCAACAGTCTGATCAGACCATCTGACAGCCTGAATGGGTCGACCAGATAGCACCTTGGCGCAAGCCTGTGGTGGCTATAGGTCGACTGCAGACAGGTGTGTAGCGATGTCTGATTGAGACAACCTCTGAACGCACATGAGTTAGGCCCGGGCTCACACCCGCTTGCCAGACCTCATTGTGGTTGTTCAGCCCTGGCGCATGCATGGTTGACCTTATGGTCGACTCAAGTCAGTTAGGACTTGGTGCATGCAAGGGCAGTGGATCTGACTAGGTTGGATGAGTGGATCCCTAGTAATGGACCGTTGTAAGGTTGTAGGGCAAATAAGGAAAAATTAAAATTGATCCCATGGGGTTTTTCAAAAATTTTAATTTTTATGATGGATCACATGATTGCTGATTGGATGCATATGTTTGTCTATTTAGTCTTATGTGGGCTGCCCATATTAATTGTGTGCTGTGCTGGGGCCTGCGTGCCTGGGATTTAAAATTGTAAATTAATTATTGTGATCTGCGCATCACATTGCTTTAATTTATAAAATGTAATTGACCTGCGTGTCAATCTTGTCTAGATAGTTAAATTTGTAATTTAATTAGACAAGAGCACAAAGCACACTTGGCAGAGGCGCTTGCAGCAGAGGCTGACCAGGAGGGAGGTCCAGGGTTCGACTCTGGGACCAGGCGCATTTTCCCTGGTGGGCGCACCTGTGCTGTAATTGGCGCTTGGGCCCTGGTTTGGGCCAGATGAGCAGCTAAAAGACCCATGAAGAGCAAGTGAAGACTTAAACTAGGTTAAGGTCTTCTAGGGCTATGGGCTTTTACCACATAAGAACCATGCTTTCTTTTATTGCTTATATAAGTAGAACAGCATGTTTTAATTTATCTTCTGCTATCACCATAGGAATTGCATGATAGTGAAGAAGATAAAAGACCGTGAAAATCCAACGCTAAATATCAAGCTCGTAAGCCTTCTGACGCGAAACCTCACTGTTCTGATTATCGTTGGAGCCGTGTTGTACCCACTCAGTGGGCACGTCCATCTATCTTCAGACGGTGTGGGACTACACCTGTGTGTTACAGAGTAGGGATTTATCCCTTCTCGTTGCTCAGCATAACACATGGTGGTCCAGGGAGTAGGTCGGGTCAGCTTGACCATGTAGGCTACATATGTGGCGCATATGGTAGCACATGGAGGCAGCCATCTGTGGGGTCAGAGACTGTGTTGTACCAACTCAGTTGGCACAGTCTGCTGGATTGCCCAGATGAAGGGGAATCGCACGGGTTGGCGATTGGCTGAGCCAGCCTACCAGAAATTAGTGCTTGTACTCTCTGTGCATCTTATCTCGCCTGCGCGGGACGCGGAGACCAAGTATGAAATCTGGATCCCATCTCACTAAAAGAGTATTACTCTTTCGGGCTGTTTTACTGGATTTATCAGCCAGATAAAATAGTGAGAAAAAGAATCTTTCTTAAGTCCTGATCGATTCTTATACATTGATACTGACCTTGCTGTTCTTGCATTGTTGTAGATACCTGCAGCAATGAACACCATGAACTTCAATGTGCGATCCCTACTGGAAAGGGAGAAGTTTGCTGGGCCGAACTTCTCTGACTGGTTTGGACACCTTAAGATCGTTCTTAAGGCAGAGAGGAAACTGTATGTCCTCGAGACGGCGATACCGCCGTAGCCCGCTCCGAACGCCGCAAGGGCGGTTCGGGAAGCCTATGAAAAGCACGTCAATGATAGCATTGATGTCGCTTGCCTGATGCTAGCGTCTATGACGCCACCGCTGCAGCGTCAGCATGAGGACATGTCTGCTATAGACATGATAGCGAACCTCAAGATGCTGTATGCTGCACAGGCGAGGACAGAGCGCTACAATTTGACGAAGCTCTTCTTTCAGAGCAAACTGGCTGAAGGGAGCCCAGTGGGAGCTCACGTGCTCAAGATGATTGGGCACAAGGAAGCTCTGGAGAAACTGGGGCACACCATCAACCAGGAGCTTGCTGTGGATATTATTCTGCAGTCTCTCCCGCCTTCATTCGACGCGTTCATTATTAATTTTAATATGAACAAAATCGATTGTACTCCGGCAGAGCTGCTGAATATGCTCTTGACCACTGAGGAGACTCTGAAGGGAAAGCCTTCGACCTCTGTCTTAATGGTTCCTTCAAGGAACAAGAAGAAGGGGAAGAAGGGCAAGACTCCTGTCAAGAGCTACAGCAAGGCTTTGAAGCAAAAGGTCAAGCGGTCCAAGGAATACAGGTGTTTCCACTGTGGCCAGTTGGGTCACTGGAAAAAGGACTGTAAAGCGCTCCAAGGAGATAAGAGGGGAAGCTTCGCTTCTGGCTCAGGTATATTCGTGACTGAGGTCATGTTTTCTTCTTCTATATCATGGGTGTTGGACACTGCATGTGGAGTTCACATTTGTTCAAATGTACAGGAACTCAAGAGAAGAAGGCAGGTGGGACAGCATGAGGTGGACCTACGCGTTGGAAACGGGGCACGGGTTGCTGCTGTTGCTGTAGGAGACTACTTCATTTCTTTACCATCTGGAATTGTATTGGAACTAAACAATTGTTATTTTGTTCCCAGTATTACTAAAAATATTATCTCCATTCCTGCTCTTGTCAGGAAGGGATTTTCCTTTGAATGCAATATTTCAAAGTGTATTTTGTCTTTTGATAATATTGTTTATGCAACTGGTTCAATTAACAATGGGTTATTCGTGTTGGACATGGAAAGTTCGATACAAAATATTGATATTAAGAAAGCCAAGTATGCTGATGACAGCACCTTGCTATGGCATAGTCGTTTAGGCCATATAAACGAGAAACGCATTAAGCGGTTGCATGATTATGGACTGCTGGGATCATTCTCCTACAAGGAGATTGATACATGCAAGGCTTGTTTAATGGGTAAAATGACGAAGTCACCTTTTCCTCACAAAGGTCAAAGGGCTTCAGGTTTACTTGACCTTATACACAGTGATGTGTGTGGGCCATTTAGTAAACATGCCAGAGGTGGCTATCAGTACTTCATTACCTTTACTGATGATTTCAGTAGGTATGGGTATGTCTATCTGATGAGACATAAGAGTGAATCTTTTGACAAGTTCAAAGAGTTCAAAAATGAAGTACAGAATCAGCTAGGCCGAAATATCAAGGCACTTCGTTCAGATCGAGGTGGTGAATACCTAAGTCATGCGTTTACTGACTATCTAATGGAGTGTGGGATCATCTCACAGCTCACTCCACCAGGAACACCGCAATGGAATGGTGTGTCCGAGAGGAGAAATAGAACGTTACTTGATAGGGTTCGTTCTATGATGAGTCAGGCTACTCTTTCATACTCCTTTTGGGGTTTTGCGCTGGAAACAGCTGCAAAGGTACTAAACCGAGTGCCATCCAAGGCCGTTTCAAAGACGCCATATGAGTTATGGTATGGGAAACAGCCAAGCTTGACATTTATCAGGATCTGGGGCTGCGAGGCTTATGTCAAAAAGCTCGCCTCTGGGAAACTAGAGAGCAGATCTGACAAATGTATCTTTGTCGGTTACCCTAAGGAAACTAAGGGTTATTATTTCTACGATCCCAAAGAGAACAAGGTTTTTGTTGCTCGGACGGCCATATTTCTTGAGAAGGAGTTTCTTCTGCAAGAGGCCAGTGGGAGAGAAATAAAGTTGGATGAGAATCCAGAGGAAGGACAAAGAGCTCAAGCACGATTGGATGAGCCTGAGCCGGTAGATCAGGTTATTGAACAACCTGAGGCTCAGATATCACGGGAACCGCAAAGATCGGGAAGGATCCGTAGACAACCTGAGCGTTATGATGGAGTCTACATCATTGATAATGATGAACCCCTCACTTATGCGGATGCGGTCAGTGGACCGGAGTCAGCGAGATGGCTTGAAGCTATGCGCGCCGAGATGGACTCCATGTCAGATAACCAAGTTTGGGATTTGGTTGATCCGCCTCCGGGAGTTATCCCTATAGGCTGTAAATGGATCTTCAAGAAGAAGATTGACATGGATGGTAACGTGGTTACCTATAAAGGCAGGCTAGTTGCGAAAGGTTTCAAACAAATCTACGGGATAGATTATGATGAAACTTTCTCACCTGTAGCTATGTTTAAGTCTATTCGGATTCTTTTCGCGATAGCTGCATACTATGATTATGAGATTTGGCAGATGGATGTGAAAACAGCTTTCCTGAATGGAAATCTGGATGAGGATGTGTATATGACACAACCTGAGGGTTTCACTAATCCAGCAGATCGTCATAAGATATGCAAGTTAAAGAAGTCCATTTATGGACTCAAGCAAGCATCAAGAAGCTGGAATATTCGTTTTGATGAATCAGTCACTGAATTTGGTTTCGTCAAGAACGAAGATGACCCGTGTGTATATAAGAGGTTTAGTGGGAGCGTGATTACTTTCCTAGTCCTCTACGTCGATGACATCTTGATCATTGGAAATGACATTCCTGAAATGCATGCTGTGAAGGCATGGCTGAGGAAATGTTTCCAAATGAAAGATCTAGGAGAAGCAGCCTATGTGTTAGGTGTGAAGATCTACAGGGATAGATCTAAGAGGCTTCTCGGGTTGTGCCAGAGTACTTACATCGACAAAGTCCTGGAAAGATTTCATTTAGAGAATTCTAAACGGGGATATCTTCCAGTCAGACATGGTCTGAATCTTTCGAAGAGTCAGTGTCCACAAACACAGACTGAGAAAGATGAAATGGACAATACGCCTTATGCTTCGGCTATTGGTTCCATTATGTATGCGATGTTGTGTACTCGCCCAGACGTCGCTTACGGGTTAAGCGTGACCAGTCGTTTCCAAAGTAATCCAGGTATGGCGCACTGGATTGCAGTCAAGAACATTTTAAAATATCTGCGGAGGACCAAAGATATGTTCTTGATATATGGTGGTCAGGAAGAACTCAGTATTGAGGGATATACTGACGCTTCGTTCCAGTCTGACCAGGATGATTTCCGATCGCAATCAGGCTATGTTTTTAGCTTGAATGGAGGTGCAGTGGTGTGGAAGAGTTTCAAACAGTCAACTGTTGCTGATTCCACAACAGAAGCCGAGTATGTTGCAGCCTCGGAAGCATCCAAGGAGGCAGTGTGGATTCGTAAGTTCGTGAGAGAACTTGGTGTCGTTCCTTCGAGTGCAGATCCTTTGGTTATCTTTTGTGATAACACTGGAGCAATCACACAAGCAAAGGAACCACGGTCGCACCAGAAGTCCAAGCACATACAGAGACGGTTTCATTTGATCAGGGAGATCATAGATCGTGGCGAGATCAAAATCTGCAAGGTTCATACAGATGACAATCTAGCAGACCCGCTTACCAAGCCTCTGGCGCAGCAGAAGCATGAGAAGCACTGTAATAATATGGGTTTGAGATTTCTCAACCATTAGATTAAGTGCAAGTGGGAGATTGTTGGGGTATGCCCTTAAGGCTAATGTTTGAGGCCTGTGGGAATGTATCTGTATCATGTAATAAACTGTTATGTTTATAAAGGCATGGTTATTATTCAGTTGTTTACATTGTCTGCTGCAATATATGTTCTTCTGAATAATGTCTCAAAGCTGTTCAGCTGGGCTGACATGCTATATGTCCTTAGTCGAGATATCTTGGTGAACATGAGACAGCCTTGATATGATTGAGACTAATATGTGTTCTAATCTTATAGGATGCTTCGAGCATGGAATAAGGTGTAGACTCATGGGTACGTTGGATGTACTGGACAGACCCTACTAGGATGTTCAATTGTTTGTCACAATGTGAATATTCCTTGAATGAGACAAGTGGCACATTTCCTCTGACTTGAGATCACTTGTGTTTTCTAAATGATGATTGTTATTGTTTTGAGATAGTTCAATATCATTTGAAACATAATGATTATAGACTATCTTGGATGGTGAGCTTGAGTCAGGTTAGGGCACTAGTGATAGATATAGGATTGCCGTCTCCTTGTTTAAGGAGTGTGATGTTCTAAAGGGGCCCCCCCGGATGAGATGATTGAGAAAGTGTATGGCCATACCCAGGTGACTGTGTTCATCTGATCTAATCATGCTCATCATATTGGAGCTGCAAGCTTGACACGCTTGTCCAATAAGAACATCCAGTGGCAAAGGAAATATGTATGCTTTGTGAATTGATTCACACTTGTGCTGTGGTTTGGGTGTAGTCTTGGAAGACTCTTTTCTTTATATCGGGAGACAGTGATGTGTTGCTAGATACCCCTCACTGATCGTGATGACGTGAGTTATCGTTACTGACATTTAAAGGAAACCCTCAGGGTCGCACAATTTGATGATATGGCTTACTTAAGTCAGATCGTGTGGACTGAATTGTTTGGGTTCAGTTTAAAGGGATTTGATCTCTGATTGTAAGTGAGATCTAGTCTGATCATGTTTGATTGATTAGGGCTTGAGATCGGTAAGCTTCGATTGAGAGAATGAATGCTAGATCGGTCAGATCAGCAGCATCTAGAGATCAACGGTCAGATCATGAGCCTTATGGTTTAATTATGATTTGGACTAGTTGCTTGGCTTATTTGGTTTGTGAACCGAACCAATGTGAACCAGCTCAAGTGAGCGCATGGTTCAAAAGGATGAAGAGAAGTTTGCGCTTGGGGTAAACCCATGGTATGCGCATGTGAACGTTGAGAGGTGGATTGCTATTTTTAGATAGCACCTCTCTAAACGTGGGCATGTCTCACGTTCACGCAAGAGACGCTCTCATCTCTCGCCTATTCTTTTCTTTCGGTCGCCGACTTGAATATAGAGTTTTTTTTTGCACTCTCGTGGGAACAAGTGGTGGACGCAAAAGGAAGAAGGTGATCGCTAAGCAACGGATTTTCTCCCTTTCCATTCGACAACGACTTCTTGGAACCTTGCTAGCACAAGGAGCACCAACAGAAGAGTAGGCGACATCTCTTGTGTGCGTCACCTTAGGAGAAGGAGCACTTGCGCCTTTCCTTCCAAGACAACATCTAAGTGATGGCAATGGTAAGAATCTCCTTGCATTAAAAGTTGATCATATGATATGTTAAGATCTCTATGAAACCCTAGCTTCCCATGCGGTTTTTTTTTTATATGCGCCTCCCTTAGGGTTTCGGCCCCCTTAGATTAAGGGGACTTTCAATAATCCCACACTCCTTCAGATAGTCAGTAAACTCTCGACTTAGGTATTCACCACCTCGATCAGAACGAAGTGCCTTGATATTTTGGCCTAGCTGATTTTGTACTTCATTCTTGAACTCTTTGAACTTGTCAAAAGATTCACTCTTATGTCTTATTAAATAGACATACCCATATCTACTGAAATCATCAGTAAAGGTAATGAAGTATGAATAGCCACCTCTGGCATGTTTACTAAATGGCCCACACACATCACTGTGTATAAGGTCAAGTAAACCTGAAGCCCTTTGACCTTTGTTAGGAAAAGGAGACTTCATCATTTTACCCAATAAACAAGCTTTGCATGTATCAATCTCCTCATAGGAGAACGATCCCAGCAGTCCATGGTCATGCAACCGCTTAATGCGTTTCTTGTTAATATGGCCTAAACGACTATGCCATAGCAAGGTGCTGTCATCAGCATACTTGGCTTTCTTATTATCAATATTTTGTATAGAACATTCCATGTCCAACATGAATAATCCATTGTTAATTGATCCAGAAGCATAAACAATATTATCATAAGAAAGAACACACTTTGAAATATTGCATTCAAAGGAAAATCCTTTCCTGACAAGAGCAGGAATGGAGATAATATTCTTGGTAATGCTAGGTACAAAATAACAATTATTAAATTCTAATACAAGTCAAGATGGTAATGAGATGTGATATTCTCCTACAGCAACAGCAGCAACCCGTGCCCCGTTTCCAACTCGTAGGTCCACCTCATGCTGTCCCACCTGTCTTCTTCTCTTGAGTTCCTGTACATTTGAACAAATGTGAACTCCACATGCAGTGTCAAACACCCATGAAATAGAAGAAGAAGATATCATGACCTCAGTCACAAAAATACCTGAGCCAGAAGCAATGCTTCCCTTCTTGTCTCCTTGGAGCGCTTTACAGTCCTTTTTCCAGTGACCCAGCTGGCTACAGTGGAAACATCTGTATTCCTTCGACCGCTTAACCTTTTGTTTCAGAGCCTTGTTGTAACTCTTGACAGGGGCTTTGCCCTTCTTCCCCTTCTTCTTGTTCCTGGAAGGAAACATCAAGACAGAGGTTGAAGGCTTTCCCTTTAGAGTTTCCTCTGTAGTCAAGAGCATATTCAGCAACTCTGCCGGAGTACAGTCGATCTTGTTCATATTAAAATTAATAATGAACGGATCGAAAGAGGCCGGGAGGGACTGCAGAATAATGTCTACAGCAAGCTCCTGATTGATGGTATGTCCCAGTTTCTCTAGAGCCTCTTTGTGCCCAATCATCTTGAGCACATGAGCTCCCACTGGACTCCCTTTAGCCAGTTTGCTCTGAAAGAAAAGCTTGGTCAAATTATAGCACTCAGTCCTCGCCTGTGCAGCATACAACATCTTGAGGTTTGCTATCATTTCTATAGCAGACATATCCTCATGCTGACGCTGCAGCTGTGGCGTTATAGACGCTAGCATCAGGCAAGCATCATCAATGCTATCATTGACATGCTTTTCATAGGCTTCCCGAACCGCCCTTGCGGCGTTCGGAGCGGGTTGAGGCGGTACAGCCGTCTCGAGGACATACAGTTTCCTCTCAGCCTTAAGAACAATCTTAAGGTGTCCATACCAGTCTGAGAAGTTTGGACCAGCAAACTTCTCCCTTTCCAGTAGGGATCGCACATTGAAGCTCATGGTGTTCATTGCTGCAGGAATCTACAACAATGCAAGAACAGCAAGGTCAGTATCAATGTTAGAATCAATCCAGGACTTAAGAATGATTCTTTTCTCACTATTTTATCTGACTAAAAAATCCATAAAACAGTCCGAAAGAGTAACACTCTTTTAGTGAGATGGGATCCAGATTTCATACTTGGTCTCCGCGTCCCGCTCAGGCGAGATAAGTTGCACAGAGAGTACAAGCACTAATTTCTGGTAGGCAGTCCCTGCCAATCGCCAACCCGTGCGATTCCCCTTCATCTGGGCAATCCAGCCGACTGTGCCAACTGAGTTGGTACAACACAATCTCTGACCCCACAGATGGCTGCCTCCATATAGCTAACATATGCGCCACATATGTAGCCTACATGGTCAAGCTGACCTGGCCTACTCCCTGGACCACCACGTGCTATGCTGAGCAATGAGAAGCGATAAATCCCTTCCCTGTAACACACAGGTGTAATCACACACCGTCTGAAGATAGATGGACGTGCCCACTGAGTGGGTACAACACGGCTCCAACAATAGTCAGAACAGTGAGGTTTCGCGTCAGAAGGCTATCGAGCTTGATATTTTAGCGTTGGATTTTAACGGTCTTTTATCTTCTTAACTATCATGCAAACCCTATGGTGATAGCAGAAGATAAATAAATCATGCAAGTCTAATTATTTAAACAATAAAAGAAAGCATGATGATCTTATGTGGTAAAAGCCCATTAACCCTAAGTAAGACCTTAAATTAACTTAAGTCTTCACTTGAGCTCTCCATGGGTCTTTTTGCATCTCATCTGGCCCAACCCAGGGCCCTAGCGCCCAATGCAGCTCAGGTGCGCCCACCAGGTAAATGAGCCTGTCATAGGGTCGAACCCTAGACCTCCCACCTGGTCAAGCCTCTACTGCATGCGCCAATGCCATGTGTGCTCTGTGCTCTTGTCTGATTAAAATTACAATTTAATCTATCTAGACAAGATTGACTCGCAGGTCAATTACACTTTATAAATTAAATAACATGTGATGCGCAGATCACAAAAAATTAATTTACAATTTTAATCCAGGCTCGCAGGCCCCAGCACAGCACACATTAAAAGGGCAACCCACATAAGATGAAATAGACACTCATCATGATATGCAATCATTATGTGATCCAATAATAAGAAAATAAAAATTTTCGAAAACCCATTGTGATCAATTTTAATTTTCTTATGGGCCCTACAACCTTACAACGGTCCATTGATAGGGATCCACTCATCATGTCTAGTCAGATCCACTGCCCTTGCATGCACCAAGTCCTAACTGACTTGAGTTGACCTAATGGTCAACCATGCATGCGCCAAGGGCTGAACAACCACCATGAGTTCTGGCAAGCGGGTGTGACCCCGGGCCTAACTCAAGAGTGTTCACTGGTTGTCTCAACCAGACCTCGCTACACGCCCTTGATGTAGTCGACCTATAGCCACCTAATGCTTGCGCATAGGTGCCATCTGGTCGACCCATCTAGGCTGTCAGATGGTCTGATCAGACTATATGGATCTTACCTAGAGGATGATATCAACCCTACCAACCCGTCTAAGGGTTTATGGTAGGCACACCTTAGATCTAATGAGGATGCGCGCAAGATATAACAAGTTTTTGATAAAAACAACATCCAAGCGCCACCCTGCAACATACATGCGCAAATATAAACATACTAGCATGTAGTTTTGTTTTCGGCATGTGATTAGATCTACTCTTAGCAAGCGCAAACCAGGATCACATATAAGCAATCAAATGAACATACATAAAACCGCATGCTCTGATACCAATTGAAGGTCCCCTAAACAAGGGGAGCGAAACCCTAGATAGGCGCATATGGAGGTTTTTCATGCAGCGGAAGGGGGTTTCTAGGATCTTTGCATATTATATGATCAACTTTATATGCGATTGCAAACAAGAATCAAGAAATCGATTCTTACCAAAGCCATTGCTTGGATGGCGTCTAGGAAGAAGAGATCGATAAGGTTCTCCTCCAAAGTGTGCGCACACAAGATGAGACTTAGCCTACTCCTTGTCGCTCCTTGTAGCAAGGCTCCAAGAATCCTGATCGCTTGAGGGAGAAGAGATGATGTCTCTAGTTTGGCTCGAGTCCTTTCTTGTTGTCCATGCTCTTTTCCACACGAGAAGACCTCGAGAGGAAGAAGCAAAAGAGCAAGAGACGAATTGAGTGCAACCGAACGTGAGGCGTCTTAACTATTTCGGAAACGTTTCTTCCAAAAATAGTAAAACTTCACTTCATGCGTTCATGGACCATGCGCTTACTCAAAGTAAACCGCCCAAAACGGCATCAAGCCTTTGAACCATTCGTTCAACCATGTGGACCGGTTCAAGCCATTCGGTTCAACTCAATTTGGTCCAAAGACCAAATCACTTAAGCCACTTGGTCTAGATCATATTAAACCCTAAGGTTCCAGATCTAATCGTTCATCTCTTGATGCTCTTGATCTCACCGATCTAGCATCAACTCCCTCGATCGAAGCTTACCGATCTCAAGCCCTAATCAATCAAACATGATCAGACTAGATCTCACTCACAATCAGAGATTAAATCCCTTTAAACTGAACCCTGACAATTCAGTCCACACGATCTGACTTAAGTAAGCCATATCATCAAATTGTGAGACCCTGAGGGTTTCCTTTAAATGTCGGTAACGATAACTTACGTTATCATGATTAGTGAGGGGTATCTAGCAACACATCACTGTCTCCCGATATAAAGGAAAGAGTCTTCCAAGACTACACCCAAACCACAGCACAAGTGTGAATCCACTTCACCAGGCATACATGCTTCCTTTGCCACTGGATGTTCTTATTGGACAAGCGTGTCAAGCCTGTAGCTCCAATATGATGAGCTTGATTAGATCAGATGAACATAGTCACCTGGGTATGGCCATACACTTTCTCAATCATCTAATTTAGGGGGCCCCTTCAGAACATCACACTCCTTAAACAAGGAGACGGCAATCCTATATCTATCACTAGTGCCCTAACATGACTCATGATCATTATCCAAGATAGTCTATAACCATTATGTTTCAAATGATATTGAACTACCTCAAAACAATGACAATCATCATTTAGAAACACAAGTGATCTCAAGTCAGAGGATATGTGCCACTTGTTGCAATCAAGGATTATTCACATTGTGACAAGCAATTGAATATCCTAGTAGGGTCTGTCCAGTACATCCAATGTACCCATGAGTCTACATCTTATTCCATGCTCGAAGCATCCTATAAGATTAGAACACATATTAGTCTCAATCATATCAAGGCTGTCTCATGTTCACCAAGATATCTCGACTAAGGACAAAACAGCATGTCAGCCAAGCTGAACAGCTTTGAGACATTATTCAGAAGCACACTTATTGCAGCAGACAATGTAACCAACTGAATAACAACCATTGCCTTTATAAACATAAGAGTTTATACATGATACTGAAAGAATCCCAAGACCTCAAACATTAGCCTTAAGGGCATACCCCAACAGTCACCCCTTCCCTCCCCCTCTTAGCTAGTTAATCCCTAACATGTTAGCAAGGGAACTTGGAGGTAGCCTCCCCCTTGATTGTCTTTGTAATTTGGCCTGTTAATATTCTTTCTAAATACTCACCCACGCATGTGTGGGGATGCTGTATTGCCATGGTTGTAAGCTCATAGGGCCCTACTTCATGAGTTCAACCATTGGACCGGTGAAGAACGGGAAGTTCGCACTTTCTATTCTCAAAGGGCGCAAGGTGAGCCTCTCCCTTAGAATAGTTTTGCTTTCAAGCTCTAGATCGCATGCTAGGTCACAAATTTGATTTTATCACTTGTCTTAGACTTGCATGATAGGATTCAACTTTAGTTTACTACTCACCTAGTTTCGGTTTTTACCTACAAATACCAAAACAAGCTATTTTCAACTAAGGGTTTCATTAAGCTATACTTAACTAGCAAAATGTTTTCAAATCGCATTGTTTGAATGTTTGCATGCCTATCACCCCCATCATGTTGTACTCCGCAATTTCATGGATACTCGAAGTAATATTTAAGATATCGAACCATAGAGACCTCATTGTTAAGTACTGACTAAATGAGTTTTCACTAGCTAAGGGAATCGAGAATCGTGAAAATAGTGATCGAACGGTGATTGGAGATAATCAGAATGAGAGGATCAGGACTAGGGGGGTTCATTCATCTTAATATTTATGACTATATATGTTTAAAGATTCATCAATCTATTTTCGTTATGGTCAAGATATAATTCACTTGATAAACAAACTAACTCACTCTCATGCAGTTAATTTACAAAGAACGATCCTCACTCTCGTGCAAGATCAATTCAATGTTAAATGTAAGCGAACTTTGGTTAAAGAGATTAAAAATCACTCTCGTGCATTCCATCTCAATATCAATATCTCAAGCGAAACTAAGCACTCTCGCACCTTAGTTTCACAAGTTTTACTTAAGGCTTTCTAACAATCTAACATCTATCTCTAGCATGTTTTCATGTCTGAAACAACAATAATTTCTGGGTCATAACATTAACAAGAAATAAACTTCTAAAATCTAAAGATAAGAGCACAACCAATCTCTCGCGAAGGATTCTTATTATAGATTCTAGGGTTCCAAGTTCTATGATATCATCTTCTCAGTCCATAGCAAAAAACTCTAAAACATGTTAATGTATGATGCTAAAAATGATTAAAGGCATAAATCACTTAAGTAAAATAGCCATAGCAAAATATATTGATGAAAGAAAAGTT
The DNA here is from genome assembly GCA_027563935.2 of Costus lasius. NCBI lineage: Eukaryota > Viridiplantae > Streptophyta > Magnoliopsida > Zingiberales > Costaceae > Costus > Costus lasius. Next base: position 101,745,811 of record CM050448.1, read on the forward strand.
ATCAAGTCATTGATATATCAAGAGAATAACACCCCCATGTCCCAAGAGGAAATTAAGCTAGCATGACGGAAGATTCACAGCAAAACATAGTTTTTGAAGGATTAGAGATAGTAAAGAGGGGGTAAGAATTACAAAACAGGGTTGCAATAGGATTGCAACTTGAAATTGCTTTCATAGTCGCGATGAACAGTGTCGCAAGTGTGTTTTTGCTTTGTTTCTTCTTCGATCGGTCTCCTCTCACTCTAAAACTTTTGTGGTGTGTTGTTCTTCCTCAGGCGAAGCTTCCTTTCAAAAATCATGGCTGGAGATGGTCTGTACAGCGAACGGCGATGAACCCTTGCGCTGCGGCGATTTCTTCAAATTCTCTCTAAGTCATGGATAAAAATTGTTCCTTTTGCTTTGCAACTCTCCACCTTTTTATCCTGAATCTTCCCCTTTTTCTGGATCTTCAATTGGTGCCCTAAGTTTCGAGAAATTGTGTTTTTAATTTTGTGGCGGAAAACTCAGAATTCTGGGTTTCAAAATACGTTACTGTTTCCGGATTACGGCAGTGCTGTATTTTCTATCTATAAGTTATGGGCAGCAAATACGGTACCGTGACAATGTCGCCCAATTATACGGTAGTACCGTATTCTTGCTGAAATCTTCTGGTCAGAATTGCCATAAAATACGGTACCGTGTACCTTCATATGGCAGTGTCACATCAATAACAATCATCAAATATCAAATGACATACTAAACATCATAATATCAATCCAAAACATCAAATATCATACATCAACTACAACCATATAGAATAGTTAGTAAGTATAGAGAATTATCCAAATATGTCGATACAACCAAATCGAAATCATATAGTAGTAAAAACTAAGACGTGAGAATCCGTAGCAGTAGGAGACAAGAAGTTTGCAAAGTCATCCTTTCCTACACAAGCTGAGATCAACATGAATTAGTGAACTCAAATAAGGTATGAAACTAGGAATGAGATACTCACAAAATCCTACTCATCTGATTGCGTCTCGTCCTCGTCCTCTTCAGCCGGGGCAACAGCTATGGGATCGTGAAATGCTCCCTCACCTGCATCGCCATAGATATCACCTCTCCTGGGGTCTTCGTAGCTAAAACGATCATAGAGGAAATTTCCCATGTCCTCTACATAGTTTCCCAACGCCTCGACATCCAAATGAATGTGACTTATTTGCTCATGTATCCTCCCTATGCCTCCCATCACCCTCTCCATATGCTGCTCCTGCCTATATAACTGTGCAGTGATAGTCCGAAACCCAGGGTCTGTAACTCTGCCAATCTCTCTGATCTGGGGCTGCATGCTGTGAGGACGATCCGGCGGCCCCATGCAGTGGTGGCTCGGTGACTCTAGGTGGTGAGGAGTCAATGCCCATACCAAATGGGTCATCACCCCAAGTAGGAGGCGGTGGTGGCAATGATGTCTCCGGTGCAAGTGTAGCATAAGATATACAACTCGGTGATAGATTCCAATTCTCGAGGTTCTGCACTGAGGTCCGTTCTGGGTTAAGCAATGGTAACGTGGGGAGTCCAGGCTGAAAGATCAAACAATATGTGTCTCCATCACGCTGAATCATCTTCATTGCAATGCATGACTCAATATCTATTATGGAGTTGCCTCTAGCAACCTCGAACCCATAGGGCACAATCCCTAGATGTAGTGCTATAGGAGTAAGAAAACCTCCTATCACTATAGCTCCCTTCTTAGCCCTTAACACTTTACTCAGGTGTCTCATGAAAAAGAAAGCTATATCCACTGTGTAACCATGAAGCATACTCCAAAGCAGGAATAACTCAGCACGAGTGACAATACCATCTCTGTCCCCTCGCCATAATAGGGTGTGCGCGAGAACACTGTGGGCATATCTGATGCAGGGGTTTGATACTCTTGAGGCTCTTGCTGTTGATGCTGAAAATCTGCTGTCTGATGATATCTGGTTCCAAAATATATGCTCAATGAATCCAATGGGTGGCTCTGTGCGTCCCTTCCATGGGAAGTGAAATATACGCTGAATTTCCTTAAATGAGAGTCTCTTTTCCTCATTCATCATCCTAAATCTGATCTTTCCTTCAGCTGTGTGGTCCATGTATTCATCCCAACTAACTTCCAAACTACTAAGAAATTCTAGAACAATAGGTAAATAAGTTTCAGGTGTCATCTCGAAAAACTCTCTCAATCCTACCTTGTCATACATCCAAAATACATCATATTTCAGTCCAAAGATCTCTAAAGCTCTAACATCGGTGTATTTCGTTTTTACAATGCGTCGAGTAAGTAGCATGTTATATCTCTGCTCTTGTTCCTCATCCCTAAACATGATACTGAATGGATTCGGTGGTGGCATTGGAGATTTAGCGGGGGCTTTCCCTTTCTTCTTTGACAACATCTTCTTGGTAGGTGCCATGATATTGTGCAAGGGAAACAAATTACAATTGAAGAAAAATCGGAAGCTGAAAACGTTACCAAAGGTCGCACGCGGCTGGGAGTAGGGCTGGTTTTCACGCTTTGAATTTGGATTTCTGGTGGAAGATTGAGCTTCGAATTCTGTTGGGGTATGATCTCCTTCCTCCCTCGAAGATCTCTGAGCCTGGAAGCAAGCCAATCGTCGCTCGGACGGGAAGAATCGAAAGGGGCAAAATTGCGGCGGAAAACCTTTAGCGCGCCTGAAAACGAGCTCGATCGAGCTTGAAATCGTCAAGATCTTTGCTTGGAATCTAATGAAAGTTGTAGAGAGAGGTCATAAGAAGGCTAGGGAAGCGAGAGCTCGAACAAAAATGCAAGGTCGGCACGTGATCGTGCAAAGAAGCCCTAAGAACAATGCGTCAAACCCTAAATACGGCACGTGAACACATGGGGTTGGATGAAAATACGATACCGTATGGAGAATACGGCAGTGCCGTATAATGGCTATAGATTCTGTGCAGGAAAATGCGACAAATACAACATCGTGCATTATCCCACGGTGGTGTCGTATAATGCAAAAACTCTCCATTCAAATCTTTCCAAAAACACGGTATCGTGCAAATGTCCGCGGCACCGCCGTGAAATCACAAAAATTCTCTGTTCGAAAATGGCAAAAAATACGGTACCGTGCTGATATCTCTCAAAAATATGGTGGTGCCTTATTCTGTAAAAACCTTCTGTAAAGAAACAACCAAAAATACGGTACCGTGCAAATGTCCACGGTACCGCCATATGTTGCAAATAAAAGTGCAAAAAAAATGCTAAAAATAGTAAAAAAATGAGAAAAAGAAGAATAAACCCTAAACAAAGCAAATTAAGGCAGAAACAAACTATAATCAAGATGAAAAGAAAAAATTGTTTGCTTGGGTTACCTCCCAAGAAGCGCTAATTTAATGGTCATTAGCTTGACCCTTTCACACTTGGATTCGCTTGTATTTCATCAAGTAGATAATTCTCCCCTTCTTCAATCTGTTCTCCATGATAGTAGTGTTTCAATCTCTGTCCATTAACCTTGAATACTCCTTTCTCTTCACTCCATATATCGACGGCTCCGTACGGATAAGTCTTCTTCACCTGAAAAGGCCCAGATCATTGAGACTTAAGTTTACCAGGAAAAAGTCTCAATCTAGAATTAAACAAAAGAACAAAGTCACCTGGTTGAAATTCTTTTCTGTGTATATGTCGATCATGCCATCTCTTGGTTCTTTCCTTGTAAATCTTTGCATTGTCATAAGCAGAGAGCCTAATCTCTTCAAGCTTACTCAGTTGCAATTTTCTCTTTTCACTTGCACTTTTCAAGTCAAAGTTCAATGCTCTAATCGCCCAAAATTATTTATGCTCAAGCTCTACAGGAATGTGACATGATTTACCATAAATTAATTGAAATGGCGACATACCTATTGGTGTTTTGAAAGCAGTTCGGTATGCCCAAAGTGCATCATCAAGCTTGAAAGCCCAGTCCTTCCTTGTCCTTGACACTGTCTTTTCCAATATCCCTTTAAACTCTCTGTTAGATATCTCCACTTGTCCACTTGTTTGGGATGGTAAGGTGTTGCAACTCTATGATTCACCCCATATTTTCTAAGTAACGCTGAGAATTTGTGTTCAATAAAGTGGGATCCACCATCACTAATCACAACTCGTGGTACTCCAAAGCGTGGAAAGATAACTCTTTTAAACAATTTCACCACAACCCTAGAATCATTAGTAGGAGATGCAATGGCTTCTACCCACTTGAAAACATAATCTACCGCCACGAGTATATACTTATTATCTCCAGATGATGGGAAAGGTCCCATTAAATCAATACCCCAAACATCAAATATTTCAACTTCAAGTATTGTGGACAATGGCATCTCATTCCTTCTATTGATGTTGCCCATCCTTTGACAATTATCACAAGATATTATAAAATTACTTGCATCCTTAAATAATGTGGGCCAATAAAATCCAGATTGTAATACCTTGAAAACTGTCTTCTCAGTACTAGCATGCCCTCCATATGATGATCCATGACACTGCGATAATATGTCTTTCATTTCTTCTTTAGGGATACATCTCCTAAATATTCCATCTGCACATCTTTTGAACACATAAGGCTCATCCCAAAAATAGTGTTTAACATCTACTAAAAATCTTTTATTGCCTTGGTAACTCAAATCAATAGGAAATATATTAGCAACAAGATAATTCACAATATCTACATACCAAAGAGCGTTAATTTGTTCAACTCTCATCAGTTGTTCCTCAGGAAAGGAATAATTAATATCATGTTTTTCATCTTCTACAATCATCCTTGAAAGGTGGTCTGCAACTAAATTCTCAGTTCCTTTCTTATCTTTGATTTCCAGGTCAAATTCTTGCAGAAGCAAAATCCATCTCAACAACCGTGGCTTACTGTCCTTCTTCTGCATCAAATATTTAACTGCAGCATGATCAGTATACACTACAACTTTTGAATTTATCAAGTAAAATCTGAATTTGTCAAATGCAAAAACTATAGCCAACAACTCCTTCTCGGTAGTGGTGTAATTCCTTTGTGTTTCATCTAAAGCTTTACTGGCATAAGAGATCACATAAGGCTTCTTTTCGTTCCTTTGCCCTAGAACTGCTCCCACTACAAAGTCACTGGCATCACACATAAGCTCAAAAGGTAACTCCTAGTCAGGTGGTTGCAAGATGGGTGCTGATGTCAAGGCCTTCTTCAGTTCCTAAAAAGCAAACAGACATTTCTCATCAAAGCAGAATTTGGCATCTTTACAAAGTAAACCAGTCTGGGGTTTAGCAAGTTTAGAGAAGTCCCTGATGAATCTCCTGTAAAACCCTGCATGTCCCAAAAAACTTTTGATCTCTTTGACAGTGGTGGGTGGCGCCAACTTCTCAATCACTTCTATCTTGGCTTTGTCCACCTCTATCCCTCTCTCTGAAAAAATATGACCCAAAACTATTCCCTGTCTAACCATAAAGTGATACTTTCCCAATTCAAGACAAGGTTAGTCTCTTCGCATCTCTATAAAACTCGAGATAGATTAGGCAAGCAGTCATCAAAAGAGAAACCATAGACAGAAAAATCATCCATAAAAACATCCATGAAATCCTCAATAAATTCAGAAAAAATTGCCATCATACACCTTTGAAAAGTAGTAGGTGCATTGCACAAACCAAAGGGCATTCTTCTATAAGCAAAAGTACCATATGGACATGTAAAGGTGGTCTTATCCTGATCATCAGGATGAATGGGAATCTAAAAAAATTGAGAATATCCATCAAGAAAACAAAAGTAAGAGTGTTTAGCAAGTCTCTCAACCATTTGATCAATAAAAGGCAAGGGAAAATGATCTTTCCTAGTGGCAGTATTTAATTTTCTATAATCAATACACATACGCCAACTAGTGACTGTTCTAATAGGTATCAACTCATTATCTTTATTTTTCATTACAGTGACACCTCCCTTTTTAGGAACACAATGTACATGATTTACCCACTTACTATCTGAGATAGGGTAGATAATACCTGCATCAAGCAATTTCAGTACTTCCTTCTTCACCACTTCCTTCACAGATGGGTTGAGTCTCCTCTGAAAATCTACATGTGGCTTGTGCTCATCTTCTATGTGAATCCTGTGCATACAAAAAGAAGGATTAATTCCTTTCAAGTCATCAATGGTAAACCCAATTACCTTTCTATGAATTCTCAACTCCTTAAAGAGCAGATCAGTTTCCCTAGCATCTAATTGAGCATCCACAATCACAGGGTAAGTAGAGTTAGGACCAAGAAATTCGTATCTAAGGTTATCAGGTAAAGCTTTCAATTCAACTTTAGGAATCTTTTTACTTTCATCATCAAAAGTAGCACAATCTAAAATATCATGTTTTTCATCATCAAAATAATCATCAAAATCAGAATTATCAGTTTTTTCACAGGATTTTTCCAAGGAATTAGAATAAGAATCAGAAGTAGAAATATCAACAGAAGAATCATCAAATAAACAACTAATATCATAAACCGTGTCATCGATAGCATGAATAGTGCAACAAGAACTAGCATATGCAGGTTTTTTCAATGAATTATTTAAATCAAACTCAATCTTATCATTGTCAATTCTTAAAGTAAGTTTACCGTTCCTTACATCAATAAGGGCTCCAGCAGTGGCTAAGAACGGTCTACCCAGAATAATAGGAATTTTGGCATTCTCTTCCAATTCAAGCACCATAAAATCAGCAGGTATGAAATACTTACCAACTTGGATAGGAACATCCTCTAGAATACCTACTAGATATTTTACTGATCGATTGGCGAGCTGCAAAGATATTGAAGTGGGTTTAGGAGCTCCCATATCTAGTTTCCTACACAATGATAAAGGAATAAGACTCACACTAGCTCCTATATCACATAAGGCTCGATCGAAAGCAACATTACCAATGGAAAAAGGAATAAAGAAACTACCTAGATCCTTTAATTTTGGTGGCAACTTGTTTTGAATAAGAGCACTGCATTCTTCAGTTAGTGCCACAGTACCATAGTCCTCTATTTTTCTTTTATTGGATAAAATCTCTTTTAAAAACTTTGCATATGTAGGCATTTGAGATAATGCATCAATAAATGGAATATTAATGTATAACTTTTTCAACACTTCCAAAAATTTCCCAAACTGACTATCTAACTTAGCTTGCACAATCCTCTGGGGAAAAGGGATAGGTGTCCTATATGGTGGTGGTGAACTAGGTCTAGGTACCACAACTTCACAAGGTAAGTCACCTTTCTGTGAAGACTCATCCTCCTTAGAAGGAGAAGAATTAGGAAGGGACTGCACTTGTGTGGGTTATGGTTCCAAAACTGGTTCATCACTACGTATGAGATCAGGCTCAACTTCTTCATCATCTAATGGTCCCCTTGGATCTTCCAACTGTTTTCCACTCCTGGTTATGATGGTATTACAATGTTCCCTAGGGTTAGGTTCAGGTTTTGCAGGTAACTTCACTGGGGTCTAGAAGATGCACTAGATTGTTGTGTTATCTGGGTTTCTAACATCTTATTATGAGCAACAACACCATCCAACATAGAATTTATCTGCTTAAGAGTTTCTAAAATCTCATCATTTTTGCTCATATGCTTACCCATGAATTTCTCAAACATCTCTTCTAGACTAGATTTTTGGGGTTGACTCTGGTTTGACTGTCTTTGATTATACCCCCTATTCTCATTTTGCCCATTAGTTTGATTGTTACTCTTCCAAGACAAGTTAGGATGGTTCCGCCAACCAAGATTGTAGGTATTGGAGTAAGGGTCATTAGATCTACCTTGATTGTAACCATCCACTGCATTAACTTGCTCACTCTCCTAATCAACTATAACCTTGCACTCCTCAGCATAGGGCCCATGGTTCCCACAAACTTCACAAATAGCAGAAGATACAAAAACGGTATGCATTTGAAAAGAATCAAAACGGTGCATAATGAATCTACCTTTTCTGCAAGAGAACGCCAACCATCACCATCGTTCTTACCATGAGAAGGCTGATAAAGCACTCCTCTCTCAGAAGCCCACTGGTTGTGATTTAGTGTCATCTCCTCAATCAAGGCATAGGCAGCATCAACAGTCTTGTTTATCAGTGCTCCCCCTGCAGCAGCATCAATAGTTAAGCGTGTGTTGTAAAGCAAACCATTATAAAAAGTTTGAATTAACACCCAATCTTCTAATCCATGATGAGGGCACTTCCGTTGTAACTCATTGAAGCACTCCCACGCTTCACTAAATGATTCACCATCTCTCTGAGCAAAGCCTGAGATTTGGTTCCTCAACTGAATCATCTTACTGGGTGGAAAATACTTCTACAAGAAGGCATTTGACAACCGCTCCCAAGTAGTAAACGTGCCAATTGCATGTGAATGAAGCCAAGCTTTTGCTCTGTCCCTAAGAGAAAAAGGAAACAGTCTTAGTTTAAGAGCATCGTTAGATACACCATTAATTTTCATGGTCTCACAAAATTCAAGGAAAACAGATAAGTGTTGGTTTGGATCTTCCAAAGGAGATCCTCCAAATTGGTTCTGTTGGATCATTGACAAGAACGCTGGTTTAATCTCAAAGTTGTTTGCATCTATAGCAGGCCTAGTAATGCTGGATCGAATTCCCTGTGTACTCGGGGCTGCATAGTCTCTAAGTGTTCTCCTCTCTGCCATGATGGATTCTTCTTCTCTCCCTTCTGCAAATCTCAACTTCCTGCGCAATCTAAGAGTTCTATTAATTTCAGGATCAAAAGGAACTAATGGTCCTGACCTAAGATTTCTGCGCATAAACAAGTTGAAAGTCAGAAAAGTTCAAAAATTGTAGAGCTTAATAGAAAATCAGAATCTATCACAGAAAAAAAACAAAAATAAACAAAAACTTAGTCTAGCAATACTAACAATTATATCAATATCAACAAAACCAAGGTTCCCGGCAACGGCGCCAAAAACTTGTTGTACTCCGCAAGTACACGGATACTCGAAGTAATATCTAAGATATCGAACCACAGAGACCTCGTTGTTAAGTACTGACTAATTGAGTTTTCACTAGCTAAGCGAATCGAGAATCGTGAAAATAGCGATCGAACGGTGATTGGAGAAAATCATAATGAGAGAATCGGGACATGGGGGGTTCATTCATCTTAATATTTATGACTAGATATGGTTAAAGATTCATCAATCTATTTTCGTTATGGTCAAGATATAATTCACTTGATAAACAAACTAACTCATTCTCGTGCAGTTAATTTACAGAGAACGATCCTCACTCTCGTGCAAGATCAATTCAATGTTAAATGTAAGTGAACTTTGGTTAAAGATATTAAGAATCACTCTCGTGCATTCCATCACAATACCAAGATCTCAAGCGAAACTAAGCACTCTCGCACCTTAGTTTCACAGGTTTTACTTAAGGCTTTCTAACAATCTAACATCTATCTCTAGCATGTTTTCATGTCTGAAACAACAATAATTTCTAGGTCATAACATTAACAAGAAATAAACTTCTAAAATCTAAAGATAAGAGCCCAACCAATCTCTCGCGAAGGGTTCTTATTATAGATTCTAGGGTTCCAAGTTCTATGATATCATCTTCTCAGTCCATAGCATGAAACTCCAAAACATGTTAATGCATAATGCTAAAAATGATTAAAGGCATAAATCACTTAAGTAAAATAACCATAGCAAAATATATTGATGAAATAAAAGTTATCTAGTCATTGATATATTAAGAGAATAACACCCCCATTCCCAAGAGGAAATTAAGCTAGCATGACGGAAGATTCACAGCAAAACATAGTTCTTGAATGATTAGAGACAGTAAAGAAGAGGTAAGAATTACAAAACAGGGTTGCAACAGGATTGCAACCCTAAATTGCTTTCATAGTCGCGATGAACAGTGTCGCGAGTGTGTTTTTGCTTTGTTTCTCCTTCGATCGGGCTCCTCTCACTCTGAAACTGATGGAGGCAGCAGCCCTGCTCTGAAGAGACATGCTTGGGCTCGGAGGAAACCTCCTCAACTTGGGTTCACCTAGAGCTCACTTGCTTTCTATTGTTTTGCATTGCATTTCATGGCATTTAGGTTATTTAAGTTTTCAAATAAATCCATGCATCATATAGTAATTTATGGCAAGTCCAATTGTAATAGGTTGTGCATTGTAATGCATGTAGCTCTTATGTACTTTTGCATCATGGTAGGATAGTGCATCCTTGCATTGTTTATATTTTTGGCAGGTCATTCAAAGCTAAAGGATCAGCTCAAGCCACACTCCAAGGTCAGCTCAAGTTCCACTCAACAAGTTTAGCTCAAGAAAGGAAAGAAGACTTCAACTCCTTTAACTCAAAGTTCAACTCAAAGCCTAGATGAGCTCACTTGCCAACTCAACTTCTATCTTTGTTGGGCGCCCCTCTTTTTGTTATAATCAGCCGCCTCAGCTATCCATCCAAGGAATATGCGCCAACACACCAGCCCAAGCAAAGAAGAATTCGAAATCAGCCCCAATCTAGATCCATAATCAAAGGGGAGCCTTTAATGAAAGTTTCTATCAATGCTTTGCCACCCAAAGTTCTTAAGGAAGGAATTCAAATTTCAAATTCCTCATTCATGCGCCCACAACAAACAAGGAAGGAGGCCATCTCATCAACAACAAGGAGCCATTCGAATTTCAGAGAACTTCCATAGAAGCTTCACCAAAGAAGGAAAGAATCCACACTGTTAATTGCATTCACACCTTGAATTAAATGCTGAATTTTTCTCTCCAATTTTGTAAGTGGCACCTAAGGGGCAAATGACCACCTTGCCCACCCTCTAACTCGCCTATAAATGTAACCCCCTCTCATGTATTTTCGTTAGCTTTGGATGAAATGAAGTTGTCTATTAGTTTCCTAGGTAAATGCTAGTGTAGTCATTAGTAGCAGTAGTAGTATTTCTTCCAAGGCCGAGCCTTCTTCCTCTCCCTCCTCCTCCACCGAAATTCTAAGAAGGACTCCTCCCTTTGATGTGCGCAACTATAAGGAGGCCCCTTTTCTTCATCTTGGTTTGGAACAAGAAGAGGAACACCTCACTCTCGGCAACATGGAAGCATCATCATATTCGGCTAAGTCTCTTCTCATAGTTTCTTCACTTTATTTTAAGAACTCTTTCCTACACTAATCTTGAGTTGTCTACTTGTAGCTTGTGTTTGGTGTGGATCTAGGAGTGGCGCCCCTCTCCTTCTTCCCTTCCCTTTCTCTAGATAACTTAGGATTAACAAGGGAATATGTGAGGATTAGCCTCCCCCTTGATTTAGTGTGTGTAACATGAATCCGAGACTTGTTCGGATCCCTTTGTGTGTTTGTGTGTAATGCTCAGCCATTCTACACCTTCCATCAGAGTTGGACCGGTGAAGAACGGGGTGATACGATCCGTCAATTCTCAAGGGTCGCTCTGTAAGTTTACTTTCTGCATTTAACGCTTTCTAGTTTAATTTCAGTTATAGTTTTCTAGTTTAATCCCGGTTTTCTATTATTAAAATTACAAAAAAAATTAGTTTCCCAAATCTCGTTAGTTTAAATTTGGTTTTCCCTTATTATCTACTTATCTATCAAAACGGATTTCGAAAATCGTTGTTTGAATGTTTTAGGCCCCCGTCCTACATCAGAAACTTATGTGGCGCGTTCTTCTTCCTCAGGCGAAGCTTCCTTTCAAAAATCATGGCCGGAGATGGTCTGTGCAGCGAACGGTGACGAACACTAGCGTGCGGCGATTTCTTCAAATTCTCTCTAAGTCGTGGATAAAAATTGTTCCTTTTGCTTTGCAACTCTCCGCCTTCTTATCCTGAATCTTCCCCTTTTTTCGGATCTTCAATTGGTACCCTAAGTTTTGAGAAATCGTGTTTTAAATTTTGCCGTGGAAAACTCGGAATTCTAGGTTTCAAAATACTGTACCGTATCCGGATTATGGCAGTGCCGTATTTTCCTTTTGTAAGTTCTGGGCAGCAAATACGGTACCATGACAATGTAGCCCAATTATACGGTAGTGTCGTATTCTTGTTGAAATCTTCTAGTCAGAATTGCCACAAAATACGATACCGTGTTCCTTCATATGGCAGTGTCATATCTTGTGTAAGTCAACGGGTTGAAATTTGATGGAAAATACGGTACCGTGTAGCTTCATATGGTAGTGTCGTATTCTTGTCAAACTTTTCTTGTCGAAAACGCTAAATAATATGACACCGTGTAGTTCCATACGGTAGTGTCGTATTTTACCCAAGTCTTCTGGTTGGTGTATCATGCTAAATACGGTACCGTGTGATTCATGCCCAAAAATACGGTAGTGCCATATTTTTTCTAGAAGGTCCATTTTGACTTGAAATTTGTTATGTAAACTCCTCTTGATGTTTAAAACTCGTTCATGCATTGATATTGCTTGAAAACCAGTGATAATGATGCCCTTTTACCTGAAATTGGTCAAATCCAAAGATTATATAGATTACGAAGTTTTTGGAAAAAAAGGTATAAAAATAAGGCAAGAGATTAAGATTATGGTTCAAAAGACTACTAAATAAGTATGAAAAACAGTATGAAATTTAGAGTCATCATATGACTCATCATAGATCGAACCATGTCCAACATGGTTCGATTTCTCCTTCCAGACACACCATTCCATTGAAGTGTTCCAGGAGGAGTGAGTTGGGACAGAATCCCACACTCTCTAAGATAGTCAAAGAACTCACCGCTCAGGTACTCTCCACCACGATCTGATCGAAGAGTCTTAATAGATCTACCAAGCTAGTTCTCTGCTTCATGTCTGAACTCCTTAAATTTCTCAAATGATTCTGACTTATGTCTCATCAAATAGACATAACCGTATCTACTGAAGTCATCAGTAAATGTGATGAAGTAGTTGTATCCTCCTCTGGCTTGTTTACTGAATGGCCCACAGACATCACTACGTATGAGATCGAACAAACCTCCTGCCCTCTTACCAATCTTGGTGAAGGGCGCTTTCATCATTTTTCCTAATAAACAAGGCTCACAAGTATCAAACTCCTCCAAGGAGGTTGAATCTAACAATCCATTTGCATGGAGTTGTTGAATGCGATTATTGTTTATATGGGCTAATCAACAATGCCAAAGGTACGCAGCAACTGAACCACTCAGTTTGATCCTTTTATGATTTATGTTACATATAGAGTTATCCATGTCCAAGACATAAAATCGATTGCACAAGGTACCCTTACCAAAAAACACATTTGCAAATGAAAAAGAACAAGAGTCCTCTTTTATTTCAAATTTAAATCCTTTCCTTGCCAAACAAGGAATAGATACAATGTTTTTTGTGAGGGAAGGTACACAATAGCAATGATCTAACTCTAACTAAAGTCTAGAAGGCAAGGAAGAGTGTCAAAAGTCCTACTGCAACAGCAGCAACCTGTGCCCCGTTTCCAATTCGTAGGTCAATCTCTCCAGGCCACACCGATCTACTTCTCTTGAGCCCTAGCATATTTGTACAAATATGAGCTCCGCATGTAGTATCAAATACCCATGACATAGAAGTAGAAAGGTTGACTTCAGTAACATAAATACCTGAGCCAGAAGACGAAGCCTTGCTTCTCTTCTCCTCATTCTGAATTCGCACTATGTCAGTCATGTGAGTTGGCACTCCACATGAATAGCACCTATTATTCCAAACCTTTTCCATCTTGATGTTCAATGTCTTAGTTAAGCCTTTCGGCTCAACACATTGAATGTCTACTTTCGGAGGGTTGAGCTCAGCCAATTCATTGAAGAGCTACCTTAGATAATAAATAATCTCAGAAGCACTCTTCCGATTATATTGCCCTCGTAATTCAGGCGATATGTTGGTTAGCATCAAATTAGCAACCTCCAAAGTATCTGCCTGATGCTTATTAAAAGCATCATTCCCAACCGCTGAGGCTGAGCATGGAAGTGGCTCAGGAATAGGTTGCTCAAGGACATATAGCTTCCTCTTGAGCTAGAGGACCATCCTCAAGTTCCGATACTAGTCCATAAAGTTGGATCCAACCAACTTATTGTTGGTGTATATGCTGCCCTGCAGACCAATGTATGGACATGGTCAGGCATTGTTTGAATGTACTTTGATAGAACTATTAATCTTTATAGAGGCATAGTCATAATTATGCAGACTTTTCTACCTGCGTTGATGTATTGAGTTGCATATATAATGTCCCAGGAGTTTGGATTGGATCCATTCTCATAAGCTATCCCCAGACGAGGTACCATAGCAGAAATGGGACAGCTTTGGTACATGTGAGACTGGTGTGTGGGCTGGTTAAGTGCGGGGCACAGTAACGCAGGCATATAGGTGCATTAGATGCACTGGAGTGATCCACCATGAGGATTGACTTGTCTAGTCAACAAGTCAATCTCACATGCAAGAGGTTTGCATTGATCCTTAGACTTGAGGTATTCATGTCTAGATTTGATGATGGATATGCATTGATGCAGTCTTACATCTCTCCGTAATTGGTAAACCAAAACGACTGTCATTGGGCATGTCATAAGTCATGTAGAGACATGGATGACCAATAGTAGGATTTGCCCCTTCCTTATTGGAAGCATGATAGCCACTCGGGGGCGCCCCATCTTATTGGTGCATAATAGGAATGTGTGGCCACACTAGTTGAGTCATGACCAATGCATTGGATTGATAAACTTGAGACTAATCCAATGGCAGGATATCAGTTTAGGCAAAGGGATCTATAATGCATGGGAATCCTCGTTGCTTGTTAGGAGTTGTTGCCATAATGACTTAAGTCCTATGACATGGGTAGTAGTGATGTGTTGCTAGATACCGCTCACTACTTATGATGTTTACATCATTGCCATCGTCATAAGGATCCTACGGGGTCACACGCAATAGACTCTTAACGTTGCTTTAATCAGAAGCCTTATGATCAAGTTATTGGATAACTTGGATCAATTTGGAAGATTTCATCAGTGCCAATGGGCCTGATGAGTTGGAAGAAAGTTATTGGAGCCAAACTTCATTTCTGGCAGATTGACCCGAAATTGACCTAGATTGGTCACATTTGGATTAGGGTTGCATTGGATTGGATCCAATGGCTTAATCAACCCATGCCATGAAGTTTGGGCTAGCTCATTATCCAATGAGGCCCAATAACTAGTTGTCAAGAAGAGGTATAAGCAAATAAGGGTATAATGGGGAAGAGTTTCACCCCATTGGCGCCAAGGGCATAATGGGGTGAAGTGGGCGCATGTTGCTTCATAAGGAAGCATTAGGCGCCTCCCCCTTTGTTCCTTGGATGGAAACCTTGCCTCTATGGCAAGGGATGGGGCTGATATGGCTTGAAAGCTCTTTTGGAAAGAGCTTGGGCGCATATGACATGTAGGGTGAGATTTATTGTAAACTCTTGGAGACTTTCCTTACCTCATAAACCCTACATGCACCCAAACCCTTACCCTAGCCGAATACCTCTTGCTTGTTGCACCTAGCCCTTCTTCCTTGGATGGAATGCATGCCTCTAAGGCATGTCATGGGCTGATATATTGCTTGGGGCGCAAGACAAGGTCTTGGCGCATAAGGAAGGGTTGAATGGGTTTAAGGAAATGTCTTAGAGACTTTCCTTGTCACAAACCTTTTCATCCTAGCCATACACTTGGCATGATCCTAGCCCTTGCCCTAGCCGCCTCTTGTCCTATTTATAGGACCCCTTGCCGCCCTTCTTGTTGTTGTTGTTCGAGTGAACAACATCTTGGAGGGGTGACATATCTCTTGGAGAGACTTGGGGTGCAAGGGGCGAGAGCAACATAGGTGGCACGACATCTCTTCTTACTAGTGGCCGAAAGTCTTCTCCTTCATCTCTTCTTGGCGTGACTTGGAGAAGGACTTGGTGGCGTCACTTCCTCTTCCTCTTCCTAAGGTCCGAAACTCTTCTTCTCCCTCTTCTCTTGGAGTGAAGAGGATAAGGAGTTGGTGGCATCTTCCTTGCACTTGGCGCATGATCCTTGGAGGTGGCACAAGAGAAGTGAAGGAACCCTAAGGCTTGATTCTCTTCCCGAGGCTAGCACCGAGCGTGGAAGGGAGCAACGTTGAGACGGTCGACGCGTGGATACTTGTAGAGGGCAAACACATGGGCGCCTTCAACATGGCTTCGGCAACTAGACAAGCAAAAGAGGTACATCTCTAACACATCCTTGTGTCATGTCTCTCGCATGGATCCTTGGGACCAGAATATGTTTCGGGTGTAATGATTCTTCCGCTGCATCCTGGGACTGCAAATTTTAAATTACACCCAGTTTTCCCTAACAGTGGTATCAGAGGTACTTGCGAGAAACACAAG
This sequence comes from Costus lasius, assembly GCA_027563935.2. Lineage (NCBI taxonomy): Eukaryota > Viridiplantae > Streptophyta > Magnoliopsida > Zingiberales > Costaceae > Costus > Costus lasius. The sequence continues at coordinate 101,762,127 of CM050448.1, forward strand.
GTGTACGTTTGCTTGTGTGAAAAATTTTTGGAAAATTTTTCTTCTATCCATGCGCGTTTCACATAGAAAGAGTTTTCCATCCAACCTTCTCTTCTCAATTTTATGGCCGAAATTTGATTGTGTTCATGATTGATTTAAGACCAAAGGCGCATGTAGGTTTTGTCAGGTAGGACGGGCATTGTGTCTTCGGACTGGCCGGGTCTCTGGATCTGACAAAACTGCCAGCCGATAGGGTCTATGAAATCATCATGTAACTTGATCTAATTTTTAGCATAAATTTGGTTAAGAGAGTGCTTTGGATGATGATGGCGCATAAGGGGCTAAAATTTGATTTCTCCCGGCTTTTTCAAATTTTACATGCGCCAGTTGATTGGGTTGATATGGTCATAGCGAGTGCCCTCCTATGTTGAGTTATGGAAGCATGTTTCCACTTGTGATGAATACTTGTAAAATCTCTTTCCACCTGCGTGTGGTTCTCTCCCTATCTTGATGTAAAGATTTTTCATCTTATTTTAGAATAGATGTAGAATTAGAAGATAGGTTAAGGATTAATCTTAACAACAAGGAGTCTTATTCAACTGAAGTCAGTAGTGGCGCCAGCTTTGGAAGCATGGTGATGGACTTGCGGCTGAAGGAAGGACACTTTCTTTTGGCTTCTAGCATGGGCTGATTTGCTTCAGGGACTCGCAACCCTTGGATGCACGATAACATATCACATGGCTCGTGACAAGTTATGTGTATGAAAAGGGCTATGACCATATCGACCAAACTAGCATGCCTGTGATGGTTTATTATTCTGTCCATAGCATGCCTGTGATGTTTTTCCTTTTGCTGCCATAACTATAGGAAAACTGCATGCTAGAAAAGAATAAAACAAACATGCAAAAACTCTCAATACAATATCAAGTCGATAGCCTTCTAATGCGTAGCCCTCATCAAACTATCGATCGGTGGTGTTGTGAACTGTTTCCCATCCTCGTGGGACACACCCACTTATCTTTAGGAGGTGTGTGGTGACAATGATTTCCCCAGTCCAGTTGTAACCTGGGCGTGCCTTTGCAAGGAAATTTATTGGCCCTGGGCATAACGGTTAGGACCAGACTTGACTAGTTTTTCATATGTCACTGACATGATGAATTACTAGAGGCAGCTTTTGAGAGGATAGGGTTCTATGTTGTATCCAGCCCTCCCTGGACACAGGGCGCCTAGTCTGTCTTAACTAAGAGGAATTGTGCACAGCACAATTGGCTGGAATGCCTATCTAAGGAAGCATGAGACTCTCTGTGCATCCCAACTCACCCTCGTGAGTCGCGGAGACCTCATGTGAAATTAGGATCCTACTCACTTATTTCCATGTTGAGTTTGAGAGTTCTCAACTTGTTTAGGAAGTAGTGGGAGCATAGCATTTAATTTAAAGTCCTTATTAAATGCTTTATCATAGTACTTATTTTACTTATTTGCTTATTGTAGATGGCATCTCCTGATCTAAGATTGAAACTTTATAAAAACAAACTGGATGGGACAAATTGGACAAAATGGTTCAAGATTTTGTTCAAGATACTAGAACAAGAGAATAAGGTGCATCTTCTTGAAAGACCTCCATCCCAGCCCAGTGTGTATTTCACTACTGAGTGGGAGTGGAGTGTTTATCTTGAACATTGTGAAGATACTGAACAGTACACTACTATTGTCTTAGAGTGCATGACCCCAGAGGTCAAAGTTGAGTGTGATGAGATGGGGATTTATGATCTTATCATACATCTCAAAGGTCTCTTCACACCATGCTCTATAGACAAAGATCAGGAGAGTTCTGTTGGATCTTCAGAGTGTATGGCTGAATTTGAGAATAACCATAGTTCTGTATCTTCGAAGCTAATACTTCGGAAGACTGGGAATACATGGGTATTTCGAAGAGGATTAAGGCCCAACAAGAGCATGGCAAAGAAGAAGGGATGTAATCCATCCGCTTCAGGTATTGTGTTACTGAGGTCTTTATGTCTACTTCTTATTCATGGGTACTAGGTACCGCATGTGAGGTTCACATATGTTTTACATGTGCAGGAGCTCAGAAGAAGTAGGATGATGAGGCTTGATTAAATTGACTCTCGGGTCAAGGACGGAGCATTGGATGCTGCTGTTGATATCATCTCACTACCTTGAAGACTCTATCTAGAACTTTGCTATTATGTGTCAGCTTATGTATTATAAGATCATTCCTTTTGGAAAGGATTTCAGTTTGAAATAATATATGATATTTTTCTTTAAATCTGAGATGTTCTATTGAAGTGATACAGTTGATAATAGTTTATAGTTCTCTATGTAACACAGGATTAGATCCATTGATTCAATAAACACCCTATTATAGCATTGTCTCTTGAACCATAGAACAATGGCCACATCCAAAGGTCCATGGACTATTGGGATCATTATCCTTTCAGGATTATGATACATGTGAGCCTAGTTCAAAGGAACAATGTGATAGATGCTGCCTTCACCATAAAGGGTGGAAGGGTTAGTGGCTTGTTGGATCTATTACACAGCAATGTGTGTGGATGTTGGAGTATGCCCTTTAAGGCTAATGTTTGAGGCCTTGGGATTGTAACAGTATCATGTAATAAACTCTTAAGTTTATAAAGGCATGGTTGTTATTCAGATTGTTACCTTGTCTGCTGTAATAAGTGTACTTCTGATTAATGTCTCAAAGCTGTTCAGCTAGGCTGACATGCAGTAATGTCCTTAGTCGAGATATCTTGGTGAACTTGAGACAGCCCTGATATGATTGAGACTAATATGAGTTCTAATCTTGTAGGATGCTTCGAGCATGGAATAAGATGTAGACTCATGGGTACATTGGATGTACTGGACAGACCCTACTGGGATATTCGGTTGCTTGTCACAATGTGAATAATCCTTGTATGTGTTGGGGTATGCCCTTAAGGCTAATGTTTGAGGCCTTTGGGATTGTATAAGTATCATGTAATAAACTCTTGTGTTTATAAAAGGCATGGTTGTTATTCAGTTTGTTACCTTGTCTGCTGTAATAAGTGTACTTCTGAATAATGTCTCAAAGCTGTTCAGCTAGGCTGACAGTCAATATGTCCTTAGTCGAGATATCTTGGTGAACTTGAGACAGCCTTGATATGGTTAAGACTAATATGTGTTCTAATCTTATAGGATGCTTCGAGCATGGAATAAGATGTAGACTCATGGGTACATTGGATGTACTGGACATACCCTACTAGGATATTCAATTGCTTGTCACAATGTGAATGATCCTTGTAAGCAGCAAGTGGCACATGTCCTCTGACTTGAGATCACTTGTGTTTCTAAATGATGATTGTCATTGTCTTGAGGTAGTTCAATATCATTTGAAACATAATGATTATAGACTATCTTGGATGGTGAGCTTGAATCAGGTTAGGGCACTAGTGATAGACAAAGGATTGCCGTCTCCTTGTTTAAGGAGTGTGATGTTCTAAAGGGCCCCCCTATATGAGATGATTGAGAAAGTGTATGGCCATACCCAGATGACTATGTTCATCTGATCTAATCATGCTCATCATATTGGAGTTACAAGCTTGACATGCTTGTCCAATAAGAACATCCAGTGGCAAAGGAAACATGTATGCCTTGTGAAGTGGGTTCACACTTGTGCTGTGTTTTGGGTGAAGTCTTGGAAGACTCTTTCCTTTAAATCGGGAGACAGTGATGTGTTGCTAGATACCCCTCACTGATCATGATAACGAAAGTTATCGTTACCGACATATAAAGGAAACCCTCAGGGTCGCACAATATGGTGATATGGCTTACTTAAGTCAGATCGTGTGGACTGAATTATTTGGGTTCAGTTTAAAGGGCTTTAGTCTCTGATTGTAAGTGAGATCTGGACTGATCATGTTTGATTGATTAGGGCTTGAGATCGGTAAGCTTCGATCGAGAGATTGGATGCTGGATCGTGAGATCTAGAGCATCGGAAGATGAACGGTTAGATCATGAGCCATTTGGTTCATAGAAGGTCTAGATCGTAGCTTGGCTTGGTTTGATTTGGTGATTGAACAAAATTCGATTGAACCAAATCAAAGAACCGGTTCAACACTTGGTTCAAAGAGGAGATTCGATGGTTCACTTGGTGTGAACGCATGAGGCTTTGAATACTTACCTTTTTTGGGAAATCGGTTTCAAAGATTGAATGCATGTAACGCCTCCACATTAGTGTGGAAGGTTACACACTCACCTCGAGCGAAACTCTCTTTGGTGTCGTGGTGAATTGACGACAAGAAAAGAGAAGAAAACTCTCTCGCCAAGCAAGAAGTTCTTCCCCTTTTCTCATACGGCAAAGACCCTTGAAGAAGCTTGCTAGCACAAGGTTCACAAGGGGTAAGCAACATCACTTTGTGTGCGTCGCTTGTGGAGAAGATCTCGTTTGGTCTTTTGCTTCCAAACCGACATCCACTCTAATGGCATTGGTATGACACCTTGTGATCTCTTTTTCGTTCATATAAGTTAATCATATGACTACATGCGATCTTGATGATGAATCCCCTAAAAACATCTACATGCGCCCCCAACCCCTTATTTAGGGCTTCATCTTGTTTCCGCTCCCCCTTGAAGGGGACTTTGAAATTGCGCTCCCCCTTGAAGGGGACTTTCAAATGGTATCAGAGCAGGATTCATGTAGTATCATATGATTGCTTGCGCATATTGTGATCCTTGTTTGTGTTTGATAAATAGATCTAGTAGGAAGCACTTGCGCATCTACATGTTAAGTAGTGATGAAAATACATGATGTAATTTTTGTACTCCTTTGCGCATGTGTGAAGAATGGTGGCGCATATGGTAGTTGTTGTATTTCTTAACAAACTTTATCACTTGCGCGCCTCACTAGATCTAAGTGGCGCCTACTATAAACCCTTAGATGGGTTGATGGGGTTGAAGTCACCTCTATGTTAGATCCAAAGTCTGATCAGACCATCTGACAGCCTAGATGGGTTGACCAGATAGCACCTGTGCGCAAGCACAAGGTGGCTATAGGTTGACTGCATCAAAGGCGTGTAGCGAGGTCTGGTTGAGACAACCAATGAACACTCCTGAGTTAGGCCCGGGGTCACACCCGCTTGCCAAAACTCTTGAAGGTGGTTCAGCCCTTGGGGCATGCATGGTTGACCATTAGGTCAACTCGAGTCAGTTAGGACTCGGTGCATGCAAGGGCAAAGGATCTGACTAGATGGGGTTTTCAATGGACCATTGTAAGGTTGTAGGGCACATAAGAAAATTAAAAATGGATGCCAATGGGGTTTTCAAAATTTTTATTTTCTTTTAATTGGATCACATGTTGAATGATGCATATGTTTGTTTATTTAGTCTTATGTGGGCTGCCCATGTTAAATGTGTGCTGTGCTGGGGCCTGCGTGCCTGGTTACACCTGTAAATTAATTTTATTGTGATCAGTGAATCACATTTTTAGTTAATTTATTGTATAATAGACCTGTGAGTCTAACTTGTCTAGATAGATCAAATGTATTTGATTAGACAAGAGCAAGGCACACATCCCAGAGGGGCATTCAGCTGGTGGCGCACCTGAGGTGCTCTTGGCGCTAGGGCCCTGGGTTGGACCAGATGAGATGCAAAAGAGCTCAAGTGAAGACTTAAGTAAAATTAAGGTCTTACTAGGGTTCATGGGCTTTTACCACATAAGATGCATGCTTTCTTTTATTGCTTATATAAGTAGAACAGCATGATTTATTTATCTTCTGCTATCACCATAGGAATTGCATGATAGTGAAGAAGATAAAAGACCGTTAAAATCCAACGCTAACATATCAAGCTCGAAAGCCTTCTGACGCGAAACCTCACCGTTCTGACTATCGTTGGAGCCGTGTTGTACCCACTCAGTGGGCACGTCCATCTATCTTCAGACGGTGCTGGATTTCACCTGCGTGTTACAGAGTAGGGATTTATCCCTTCTCGTTGCTCAGCATAGCACGTGGTGGTCCAGGGAGTAAGTCGGGTTAGCTTGACCATGTAGGCTACATATGTGGCGCATATGGTAGCACATGGAGGCAGCCATCTGTGGGATCAGAGACTGTGTTGTACCAACTCAGTTGGCACAGTCTGCTGGATTGCCTAGATGAAGGGGAATCGCACGGGTTGGCGATTGGCTGGGACAGCCTACCAGAAATTAGTGCTTGTCCTCTCTGTGCATCTTATCTCGCCTGAGCGGGACGCGGAGACCAAGTATGAAATCTGGATCCCATCTCACTAAAAGAGTGTTACTCTTTCGGACTGTTTACTGGATTTTTCAGTCAGACAAAATAGTGAGAAAAGAATCTTTCTTAAGTCCTGGATTGATTCTAAACATTGATACTGATCTTGCTGTTCTTGCATTGTTGTAGATTCCTGCAGCAACGAACACCATGAGCTTCAATGTGCGATCCCTACTGGAAAGGGAGAAGTTTGCTGGGCCGAACTTCTCTGACTGGTTCGGACACCTTAAGATCGTTCTTAAGGCAGAGAGGAAACTGTATGTCCTCGAGACGGCAATACCGCCGCAGCCCGCTCCGAACGCCGCAAGGGCGGTTCGGGATGCCTATGAAAAGCACGTCAATGATAGCATTGATGTCGCTTGCCTGATGCTAGCGTCTATGACGCCACCGCTGCAGCGTCAGCATGAGGATATCTCGGCTATAGAGATTATAGCGAACCTCAAGATGCTGTATGCTGCACAGGCGAGGACAGAACGCTATAATCTGACGAAGCTCTTCTTTCAGAGCAAACTGGCTGAGGGGAGCCCAGTGGGAGCTCATGTGCTCAAGATGATTGGGCACAAGGAGGCTCTAGAGAAACTGGGGCATACCATCAACCAGGAGCTTGCTGTAGATATTATTCTGCAGTCTCTTCCGCCTTCTTTCGATGCGTTCATCATTAACTTTAATATGAACAAAATCGATTGTACGCCGGCAGAGCTGCTGAATATGCTCTTGACCACTGAGGAAACTCTGAAGGGAAAGCCTTCAACCTCTGTCTTAATGGTTCCTTCTAGGAACAAGAAGAAGGGGAAGAAGGGCAAGGCCCCTGTCAAGAACTACAGTAAGGCACTGAAACAGAAGGTGAAGCGGTCGAAGGACAACAGGTGTTTCCACTGTGGCCAGCTGGGTCACTGGAAAAAGGACTGTAAAGCGCTCCAAGGAGATAAGAGGGGAAGCATCGCTTCTGGCTCAGGTATATACGTGACGGAAGTCATGGTTTCATCTTCTTCTATTTCATGGGTGTTGGACACTGCATGTGGAGTTCACATTTGTTCAAATGTACAGGAACTCAAGAGAAGAAGGCAGGTGGGACAGCATGAGGTAGACCTACGAGTTGGAAACGGGGCACGGGTTGCTGCTGTTGCTGTAGGAGACTATTTCATTTCTTTACCATCTGGCATTGTATTAGAATTAAACAATTGTTATTTTGTACCCAGTATTACCAAGAATATTATCTCTATTCCTGCTCTTGTCAGGAAAGGATTTGCCTTTGAATGCAAGATTTCAAAGTGTGTTTTAACTTATGATAATATTGTGTATGCGACTGGTTCAATTAACAATGGGTTATTCATGTTGGACATGGAACATTCTATACAAAACATTGATAACAAGAAAGCCAAGTATGCTGATCACAGCACCTTGCTATGGCATAGTCGTTTAGGCCATATTAACAAGAAACGCATTAAGCGGTTGCATGATCATGGACTGCTGGGATCATTCTCCTGTGAGGAGATTGATACATGCAAAGCTTGTTTGATGGGTAAAATGACGAAGTCACCTTTTCCTAACAAAGGACAAAGGGCTTCAGGTTTACTTGACCTTATACACAGTGATGTGTGTGGGCCTTTCAGTAAACATGCCAGAGGTGGCTATCAGTACTTCATTACCTTTACTGACGATTTCAGTAGGTATGGTTATGTCTTTTTAATGAGACATAAAAGTGAATCTTTTGACAAGTTCAAAGAGTTCAAAAATGAAGTACAAAATCAGTTAGGCCGTAATATCAAGGCACTTCGTTCTGATCGAGGTGGTGAATACCTGAGTCATGCGTTTACTGACTATCTAAAGGAGTGTGGGATTATCTCACAGCTCACTCCGCCAGGAACACCGCAATGGAATGGTGTGTCCGAAAGGAGAAATAGAACATTACTTGATATGGTTCGTTCTATGATGAGTCAGGCTACTCTTCCATATTCCTTTTGGGGTTTTGCACTGGAAACAGCTGCAAAGGTACTAAACCGAGTGCCATCCAAGGCAGTTTCAAAGACGCCATATGAGTTATGGTATGGGAAACAGCCTAGCTTGACATTTATCAGGATCTGGGGTTGCGAGGCTTATGTCAAAAAGCTCGCCTCTGGGAAACTAGAGAGCAGATCTGAGAGATGTATTTTTGTCGGTTACCCTAAGGAAACTAAGGGTTATTATTTCTACGATCCCAAGGAGAACAAGGTATTTGTTGCTCGGACAGCCATATTTCTTGAGAAGGAGTTTCTTCTGCAAGAGGCCAGTGGGAGAGAAATAAAACTGGATGAGAATCCAGAAGAAGGACAAAGTGTTCAAGCACAGTTGGATGAGCCTGAGCCAGTAGATCAGGTTATTGAACAACCTGAGGCTCAGATATCACGGGAACCGCGAAGATCGGGAAGGATCCGTCGACAGCCTGAGCGCTATGACGGAGTCTACATCATTGAGAATGATGAACCCCTTACTTATGCGGATGCGGTCAGTGGACCGGAGTCAGCTAGATGGCTTGATGCTATGCGAGCCGAGATGGACTCCATGTCAGATAACCAAGTCTGGGATTTGGTTGATCCGCCTCCGGGAGTAATCCCTATAGGCTGTAAATGGATCTTCAAGAAGAAGATTGACATGGATGGTAACGTGGTTACCTATAAAGGCAGGCTGGTTGCGAAAGGTTTCAAACAAATCTACGGGATAGATTATGATGAAACTTTCTCACCTGTGGCTATGTTTAAGTCTATTCGGATTCTTTTCGCGATAGCTGCATATTACGATTATGAGATCTGGCAGATGGATGTGAAGACAGCTTTCCTTAATGGAAATCTAGATGAGGATGTGTATATGACACAACCTGAGGGTTTCACTAATCCATCAGATCGTCATAAAATATGCAAATTAAAGAAGTCCATTTATGGACTTAAGCAAGCATCTAGAAGCTGGAACATTCGTTTTGATGAATCAATCTCTAAGTTTGGTTTCATCAAGAATGAAGATGACCCGTGTGTATATAAGAGGTTTAGTGGGAGCGTGATTACATTTCTAATCCTCTACGTCGATGATATCTTGATCATTGGAAATGATATTCCTGAACTGCATGCTGTTAAAGCATGGTTAGGAAAATGTTTCCAGATGAAAGATCTAGGAGAAGCAGCCTATGTGTTAGGTGTGAAGATCTACCGGGATAGATCTAAGAGGCTTCTCGGGCTGTGCCAGAGTACTTACATCGATAAGGTCCTGGAGAGATTCCATTTAGAGAATTCTAAACGTGGATATCTTCCAGTCAGACATGGTCTGAATCTTTCAAAGAGTCAGTGTCCACAAACACAGACTGAGAAAGATGAAATGGACAATATGCCTTATGCTTCGGCTATTGGGTCCATTATGTATGCGATGTTGTGTACTCGCCCAGACGTCGCTTACGGGTTAAGCGTGACCAGTCGATTCCAAAGTAATCCAGGTTTGGCGCACTGGATTGCAGTCAAGAACATCTTAAAATATCTGCGGAGGACCAAAGATATGTTCTTGATATATGGTGGTCAGGAAGAACTCAGTATAGAAGGATATACTGACGCTTCGTTCCAGTCGGACCAGGATGATTTCCGATCGCAATCAGGCTATGTTTTTAGCTTGAATGGTGGAGCAGTGGTGTGGAAGAGTTTCAAACAGTCAACTGTTGCTGATTCCACAACAGAAGCCGAGTATGTTGCAGCCTCGGAAGCATCTAAGGAGGCAGTGTGGATTCGTAAGTTCGTGAGAGAACTTGGTGTTGTTCCTTCGAGTGCAGATCCTTTGGTTATCTTCTGTGATAACACTGGAGCAATCGCACAAGCAAAGGAACCACGGTCGCACCAGAAGTCCAAGCACATACAGAGACGGTTTCACTTGATCCGGGAGATCATTGATCGTGGCGAGATCAAAATATGCAAGGTTCATACAGATGACAATCTGGCAGACCCGCTTACCAAGCCTCTGGCGCAGCAGAAGCATGAGAAGCACTGTAATAATATGGGTTTGAGATTTCTCAACCATTAGATTAAGTGCAAGTGGGAGATTGTTGGGGTATGCCCTTAAGGCTAATGTTTGAGGCCTTTGGGATTGTATAAGTATCATGTAATAAACTCTTGTGTTTATAAAAGGCATGGTTGTTATTCAGTTTGTTACCTTGTCTGCTGTAATAAGTGTACTTCTGAATAATGTCTCAAAGCTGTTCAGCTAGGTTGACAGTCAATATGTCCTTAGTCGAGATATCTTGGTGAACTTGAGACAGCCTTGATATGGTTAAGACTAATATGTGTTCTAATCTTATAGGATGCTTCGAGCATGGAATAAGATGTAGACTCATGGGTACATTGGATGTACTGGACAGACCCTACTAGGATATTCAATTGCTTGTCACAATGTGAATGATCCTTGTAAGCAGCAAGTGGCACATGTCCTCTGACTTGAGATCACTTGTGTTTCTAAATGATGATTGTCATTGTCTTGAGGTAGTTCAATATCATTTGAAACATAATGATTATAGACTATCTTGGATGGTGAGCTTGAATCAGGTTAGGGCACTAGTGATAGACAAAGGATTGCCGTCTCCTTGTTTAAGGAGTGTGATGTTCTAAAGGGCCCCCCTATATGAGATGATTGAGAAAGTGTATGGCCATACCCAGATGACTATGTTCATCTGATCTAATCATGCTCATCATATTGGAGTTACAAGCTTGACATGCTTGTCCAATAAGAACATCCAGTGGCAAAGGAAACATGTATGCCTTGTGAAGTGGGTTCACACTTGTGCTGTGTTTTGGGTGAAGTCTTGGAAGACTCTTTCCTTTAAATCGGGAGACAGTGATGTGTTGCTAGATACCCCTCACTGATCGTGATAACGAAAGTTATCGTTACCGACATATAAAGGAAACCCTCAGGGTCGCACAATATGGTGATATGGCTTACTTAAGTCAGATCGTGTGGACTGAATTATTTGGGTTCAGTTTAAAGGGCTTTAGTCTCTGATTGTAAGTGAGATCTGGACTGATCATGTTTGATTGATTAGGGCTTGAGATCGGTAAGCTTCGATCGAGAGATTGGATGCTGGATCGTGAGATCTAGAGCATCGGAAGATGAACGGTTAGATCATGAGCCATTTGGTTCATAGAAGGTCTAGATCGTAGCTTGGCTTGGTTTGATTTGGTGATTGAACAAAATTCGATTGAACCAAATCAAAGAACCGGTTCAACACTTGGTTCAAAGAGGAGATTCGATGGTTCACTTGGTGTGAACGCATGAGGCTTTGAATACTTACCTTTTTTGGGAAATCGGTTTCAAAGATTGAATGCATGTAACGCCTCCACATTAGTGTGGAAGGTTACACACTCACCTCGAGCGAAACTCTCTTTGGTGTCGTGGTGAATTGACGACAAGAAAAGAGAAGAAAACTCTCTCGCCAAGCAAGAAGTTCTTCCCCTTTTCTCATACGGCAAAGACCCTTGAAGAAGCTTGCTAGCACAAGGTTCACAAGGGGTAAGCAACATCACTTTGTGTGCGTCGCTTGTGGAGAAGATCTCGTTTGGTCTTTTGCTTCCAAACCGACATCCACTCTAATGGCATTGGTATGACACCTTGTGATCTCTTTTTCGTTCATATAAGTTAATCATATGACTACATGCGATCTTGATGATGAATCCCCTAAAAACATCTACATGCGCCCCCAACCCCTTATTTAGGGCTTCATCTTGTTTCCGCTCCCCCTTGAAGGGGACTTTGAAATTGCGCTCCCCCTTGAAGGGGACTTTCAGTATGCTACAAGTGGCACATGTCCTTTGACTTGAGATCACTTGTGTTTCTAAATGATGAATGTCATTGTTTTGAGGTAGTTCAATATCATCTGAAATATAATGATTATAGACTATCTTGGATGATGATCAAGAGTCAGGTTAGGACAGTAGTGATAGATACAGGATTGCCGTCTCCTTGTTTAAGGAGTGTGATGTTCTAGGGCCCCCCCTATATGAGATGATTGAGAAAGTGTATGGCCATACCCAGATGACAGTGATCATCTGATCTAATCATGCTCATCGTATTGGAGTTACAGGCTTGACGTGCTTGTCCAATAAGAACATCCAGTGGCAAAGGAAACATGTATGCCTTGTGAAGAAGATTCACACTTGTGCTGTGATTTGGGAGTAGTCTTGGAAGACTCTTTCCTTTATATCGGGAGACAGTGATGTGTTGCTAGATACCCCTCACTGATCGTGATAACGTAAGTTGTCGTTACCGACATTTAAAGGAAACCCTTAGGGTCGCACAATTTGGTGATATGGCTTACTTGAGTCAGATCGTGTGGACTGGATTGTTTTGATTCAGTTTAAAGGAGTTTAAACTCTGATTGTAAGTGAGATCCAGTCTGATCATGTTTGATTGATTAGAGCTTGAGATCGGTAAGCTTCGATCGAGAGTGTGGATGCTAGATCGATGAGATCAAGGGCATCAAAAGATGAACGGTCAGATTTTGAACCTTAGGGTTTATTTTGGTCTGGACCAATTCTTGGGCTGATTTGGTTTGGTCTTGTTTTGATTTGGTCATTGAACCAAAGTCAATTGAACCGGTTCCTTTTGGTGAACGCATGGTTCAATGTGATGGGCGTTTTGTGTAGTTCACTAAGTGTGAACGTATGGAGTGAAGACTTACCTTATTGGGAAGCCTCAACGCCAAAACGCCTTGAGACCAAGGAAAACGTCGAGATCCTTCAAGGCTTCTTGCATGCGAAGAGAGCTTGGGAGTGTATCTCATCGCCGAGAGCAAGAAGGATTTTCGGAAAGCCAAGAAGACACCAAACTCTCCTTCATTCGATCAAGGACCTTTGAAGCCCTTTGCTAGCACAAAGGACGACAAGGAGTAGGCCAACTTCATCTTGTGTGTGGCACACTTTGGAGGAGAACCCTATCGTTTTCTTGCTTCCAAGCCGAGTCAAATCTAATGGCCATGGTATGATTCTTGCTTCATGATTGCAATCATTTCGTTTTAGTTGATCATACATCATGCATGCCGATCCCTTGAAACCCTTGCTTCCGCTTAAAACCAAAGATGCGCCATCCATAGGGTTTTCGCCCCCCTCTTGAAAGGGGTTTTATCCGCTTGCGCTCCCCCGTGAAGGGGACCTAACAATTGGTATCAGAGCGGGTAATATGCATGTTGTTATGATTGCTTAAGCTTTTGTGATCCTTGTTTGCAATGATATGCTTAGATCTAACCGACATGCGAGAGTTACATGTTAAGTTTGCATATCCGAAACTTGATGTATGTCTCCTTGGCGCATGTTTAAGTTTCCATGCAAGTTGTTCTTGTTGTGCATGTGTTGGCGCTTGTGTAGTTTTTCTTACAAAACAAAAGGAACTTGCGCGCCTATCTAGATCTAAGGCCCTACTATAAACCCTTAGATGGGTTGATGGGGTTGAAGTCACCTCTAGGTTAGATCCAATAGTCTGATCAGACCATCTGACAGCCTAGATGGATCGACCAGATGGCACCTGTGCGCAAGCACGAGGTGGCCATAGGTCGATTGCATCTCAGGCGTGTAGCGAGGTCTGGTTGAGACAACTAGTGAACACACATGAGTTAGGCCCGGGGTCACACCCGCTTGCCAGAACTTATGAGGGTTGTTCAGCCCTTGGCGCATGCATGGTTGACCATTAGGTCAACTCGAGTCAGTTAGGACTTGGTGTATGCAAGGGCACTGGATCTGACTAGTTGGATGAGTGGATCCCTATCAATGGACCATTGTAAGGTTGTAGGGCACATAAGGAAATTAAAATTGATACCATGGGGTTTTCAAAATTTAATTTCATGAATGGATCACATGTTGATTTGATACTATATGCTTGTTTATTTAATCTTATGTGGGTTGCCCTAATGTGTGCTGTGCTGGGGCCTGCGTGCCTGGTTAATTATAAGTTAATATTATTTTGTGATCTGCGAATCACATTTGTAATTAATTTATTGTATATTTGACCTGCGAGTCAAACTTGTCTAGGTAGATCAAAATGTATTTTGATTAGACAAGAGCACAAAGGCACACATCCAAGAGGGGCATTCAGCTGGTGGCGCACCTAAGGTGCTCTTGGCGCTAGGGCCCTGGGTAGGACCAGATGAGATGCAAAAGGAGCTCAAGTGAAGACTTAAGTAAAATTAAGGTCTTACTTAGGGTTCATGGGCTTTTACCACATAAGATCAGCATGCTTTCTATTTATTGCTTTTATAATTAGAAATGCATTAGTTTATCTTCTGCTATCACCATAGGACTTGCATGATAGTCAAGAAGATAAAAGACCGGTAAAATCCAACGCTAAAATATCAAGCTCGTAAGCCTTCTGACGCGAAACCTCACCGTTCTGACTATCGTTGGAGCCGTGTTGTACCCACTCAGTGGGCACGTCCATCTATCTTCAGACGGTGCGGGATTACACCTGCGTGTTACAGAGAAGGGATTTATCGCTTCTCGTTGCTCAGCATAGCACGTGGTGGTCCAGGGAGTAGGTCGGGTCAGCTTGACCATGTAGGCTACATATGTGGCGCATATGATAGCACATGGAGGCAGCCATCTGTGGGATCAGAAACTGTGTTGTACCAACTCAGTTGGCACAGTCTGCTGGATTGCCCAGATGAAGGGGAATCGCACGGGTTGGCGATTGGCTGGGACAGCCTACCAGAAATTAGTGCTTGTCATCTCTGTGCATCTTATCTCGCCTGAGCGGGACGCGGAGACCAAGTATGAAATCTGGATCCCATCTCACTAAAAGAGTATTACTCTTTCGGACTGTTTTATGGATTTTACAGTCAGGTAAAATAGTGAGAAAAAGGAATCATTCTTAAGTCCTGATTGATTCTTAACATTGATACTGACCTTGCTGTTCTTGCATTGTTGTAGATTCCTGCAGCAACGAACACCATGAGCTTCAATGTGCGATCCCTACTGGAAAGGGAGAAGTTTGCTGGGCCGAACTTCTCTGACTGGTTCGGACACCTTAAGATCGTTCTTAAGGCAGAGAGGAAACTGTATGTCCTCGAGACGGCTGTGCCGCCTCAACCCGCTGCGAACGCCGCAAGGGCGGTTCGTGATGCCTATGAAAAGCACGTCAATGATAGCATTGATGTCGCTTGCCTGATGCTAGCGTCTATGACGCCACCGCTGCAGCGTCAGCATGAGGATATGTCGGCTATAGAGATCATAGCGAACCTCAAGATGCTGTATGCTGCACAGGCGAGGACAGAACGCTATAATCTGACGAAGCTCTTCTTTCAGAGCAAACTGGCTGAAGGGAGCCCAGTGGGAGCTCACGTGCTCAAGATGATTGGGCACAAGGAGGCTCTGGAGAAACTGGGGCATACCATTAACCAGGAGCTTGCTGTAGACATAATTCTGCAGTCTCTTCCGCCTTCTTTCGATGCGTTCATCATTAACTTTAATATGAACAAAATCGATTGTACACCGGCAGAGCTGTTGAATATGCTCTTGACTACTGAGGAAACTCTGAAGGGAAAGCCTTCAACCTCTGTCTTGATGGTTCCTTCAAGGAACAAGAAGAAGGGGAAGAAGGGCAAGGCCCATGTCAAGAACTACAGTAAGGCTCTGAAACAGAAGGTGAAGCGGTCCAAGGACAACAGGTGTTTCCACTGTGGCCAGCTGGGTCACTGGAAAAAGGACTGTAAAGCGCTCCAAGGAGATAAGAGGGGAAGCATTGCTTCTGGCTCAGGTATTTACGTGACGGAAGTCATGGTTTCATCTTCTTCTATATCATGGGTGTTGGACACTGCATGTGGAGTTCACATTTGTTCAAATGTACAGGAACTCAAGAGAAGAAGGCAGGTGGGACAGCATGAGGTAGACCTACGCGTTGGAAACGGGGCACGGGTTGCTGCTGTTGCTGTAGGAGACTATTTCATTTCTTTACCATCTGGCATTGTATTAGAATTAAACAATTGTTATTTTGTACCCAGTATTACCAAGAATATTATCTCCATTCCTGCTCTTGTCAGGAAGGGTTTTTCCTTTGAATGCAAGATTTCAAAGTGTATATTTTCTCTAGATAATATTGTGTATGCTACTGGTTCCATTAACAATGGGTTATTCATGTTGGACATGGAATGTTCTATACAAAACATTGATAATAAGAAAGCCAAGTATGCTGATGACAGCACCTTGCTATGGCATAGTCGTTTAGGCCATATTAACGAGAAGCGCATTAAGCGGTTGCATGATCATGGACTGCTGGGATCATTCTCCTATGAGGAGATTGATACATGCAAAGCTTGTTTAATGGGTAAAATGACAAAGTCACCTTTTCCTAATAAAGGTCAAAGGGCTTCAGGTTTACTTGACCTTATACACAGTGATGTGTGTGGGCCATTTAGTAAACATGCCAGAGGTGGCTATCAGTACTTCATTACCTTTACTGATGATTTCAGTAGGTATGGGTATGTCTATTTAATGAGACATAAAAGTGAATCTTTTGACAAGTTCAAAGAGTTCAAAAATGAAGTACAAAATCAGTTAGGCCGAAATATCAAGGCACTTCGTTCTGATCGAGGTGGTGAATACCTAAGTCATGCATTTACTGACTATCTGAAGGAGTGTGGGATTATCTCACAGCTCACTCCGCTAGGAACACCGCAATGGAATGGTGTGTCCGAGAGGAGAAATAGAACGTTACTTGATATGGTTCGTTCTATGATGAGTCAGGCTACTCTACCTTACTCCTTTTGGGGTTTTGCACTGGAAACAGCTGCAAAGGTACTAAACCGAGTGCCATCCAAGGCAGTTTCTAAGACGCCATATGAGTTATGGTATGGGAAACAGCCAAGCTTTACTTTTATCAGGATCTGGGGTTGCGAGGCTTATGTCAAAAAGCTCGCCTCTGGGAAACTGGAGAGCAGATCTGAGAAATGTATATTTGTCGGTTACCCTAAGGAAACTAAGGGTTATTATTTCTACGATCCCAAAGAGAACAAAGTATTTGTTGCTCGGACGGCCATATTTCTTGAGAAGGAGTTTCTTCTGCAAGAGGCCAGTGGGAGAGAAATAAAGCTGGATGAGAATCCAGAGGAAGGGCAAAGTAGTCAAGCACAGTTGGATGAGCCTGAGCCGGTAGATCAGGTTATTGAACAACCTGAGGCTCAAATATCACGGGAACCGCGAAGATCGGGAAGGATCCGTCGTCAGCCTGAGCGCTATGACGGAGTCTACATCATTGATAATGATGAACCCCTTACTTATGCGGATGCGGTCAGTGGACCGGAGTCAGGTAGATGGCTTGATGCTATGCGAGCCGAGATGGACTCCATGTCAGATAACCAAGTCTGGGATTTGGTTGATCCGCCTCCGGGAGTAATCCC
Organism: Costus lasius; assembly: GCA_027563935.2. Lineage (NCBI taxonomy): Eukaryota > Viridiplantae > Streptophyta > Magnoliopsida > Zingiberales > Costaceae > Costus > Costus lasius. The sequence continues at coordinate 101,779,773 of CM050448.1, forward strand.
TATAGGCTGTAAATGGATCTTCAAGAAGAAGATTGACATGGATGGTAACGTGGTTACCTATAAAGGCAGGCTAGTTGCGAAAGGTTTCAAACAAATCTACGGGATAGATTATGATGAAACTTTCTCACCTGTAGCCATGTTTAAGTCTATTCGGATTCTTTTCGCGATAGCTGCATATTACGATTATGAGATCTGGCAGATGGATGTGAAGACAGCTTTCCTTAATGGAAATCTGGACGAGGATGTGTATATGACACAACCTGAGGGTTTCACTAATCCATCAGATCGTCATAAAATATGCAAATTAAAGAAGTCCATTTATGGACTGAAACAAGCATCTAGAAGCTGGAATATTCGTTTTGATGAATCAATCTCTGAGTTTGGTTTCATCAAGAACGAAGATGACCCGTGTGTATATAAGAGGTTTAGTGGGAGCGTGATTACTTTCCTAGTCCTCTACGTCGATGATATCTTAATCATTGGAAATGATATTCCTGAACTGCATGCTGTTAAAGCATGGTTAGGAAAATGTTTCCAGATGAAAGATCTAGGAGAAGCAGCCTATGTGTTAGGTGTGAAGATCTACAGGGATAGATCTAAGAGGCTTCTCGGGCTGTGCCAGAGTACTTACATCGATAAAGTCCTGGAGAGATTCCATTTAGAGAATTCTAAAAGAGGATATCTTCCAGTCAGACATGGTCTGAATCTTTCGAAGAGTCAGTGTCCACAAACACAGACTGAGAAAGATGAAATGGACAATACGCCTTATGCTTCGGCTATTGGGTCCATTATGTATGCGATGTTGTGTACTCGCCCAGACGTCGCTTACGGGTTAAGCGTGACCAGTCGGTTCCAAAGTAATCCAGGTATGGCGCACTGGATTGCGGTCAAGAACATTTTAAAATATCTGCGGAGGACCAAAGATATGTTCTTGATATATGGTGGTCAGGAAGAACTCAGTATTGAAGGATATACTGACGCTTCATTCCAATCGGACCAGGATGATTTCCGATCGCAATCAGGCTATGTTTTTAGCTTGAATGGTGGAGCAGTGGTGTGGAAAAGTTTCAAACAGTCAACTGTTGCTGATTCCACAACAGAAGCCGAGTATGTTGCAGCCTCGGAAGCATCCAAGGAGGCAGTGTGGATTCATAAGTTCGTGAGAGAACTTGGTGTTGTTCCTTCGAGTGCAGATCCTTTGGTTATCTTCTGTGATAACACTGGAGCCATCGCACAAGCAAAGGAACCACGGTCGCACCAGAAGTCCAAGCACATACAGAGACGGTTTCACTTGATCCGGGAGATCATTGATCGAGGCGAGATCAAAATCTGCAAGGTTCATACAGATGACAATCTGGCAGACCCGCTTACCAAGCCTCTGGCGCAGCAGAAGCATGAGAAGCACTGTAATAATATGGGTTTGAGGTTTCTCAACCATTAGATTAAGTGCAAGTGGGAGATTGTTGGAGTATGCCCTTTAAGGCTAATCTTTGAGGCCTTGGGATTGTAACAGTATCATGTAATAAACTCTTAAGTTTATAAAGGCATGGTTGTTATTCAGATTGTTACCTTGTCTGCTGTAATAAGTGTACTTCTGATTAATGTCTCAAAGCTGTTCAGCTAGGCTGACATGCAGTAATGTCCTTAGTCGAGATATCTTGGTGAACTTGAGACAGCCCTGATATGATTGAGACTAATATGAGTTCTAATCTTGTAGGATGCTTCGAGCATGGAATAAGATGTAGACTCATGGGTACATTGGATGTACTGGACAGACCCTACTGGGATATTCGGTTGCTTGTCACAATGTGAATAATCCTTGTATGCTACAAGTGGCACATGTCCTTTGACTTGAGATCACTTGTGTTTCTAAATGATGAATGTCATTGTTTTGAGGTAGTTCAATATCATCTGAAATATAATGATTATAGACTATCTTGGATGATGATCAAGAGTCAGGTTAGGACACTAGTGATAGATACAGGATTGCCGTCTCCTTGTTTAAGGAGTGTGATGTTCTAGGGCCCCCCTATATGAGATGATTGAGAAAGTGTATGGCCATACCCAGATGACAGTGATCATCTGATCTAATCATGCTCATCGTATTGGAGTTACAGGCTTGACGTGCTTGTCCAATAAGAACATCCAGTGGCAAAGGAAACATGTATGCCTTGTGAAGAAGATTCACACTTGTGCTGTGATTTGGGAGTAGTCTTGGAAGACTCTTTCCTTTATATCGGGAGACAGTGATGTGTTGCTAGATACCCCTCACTGATCGTGATAACGTAAGTTGTCGTTACCGACATTTAAAGGAAACCCTTAGGGTCGCACAATTTGGTGATATGGCTTACTTGAGTCAGATCGTGTGGACTGGATTGTTTTGATTCAGTTTAAAGGAGTTTAAACTCTGATTGTAAGTGAGATCCAGTCTGATCATGTTTGATTGATTAGAGCTTGAGATCGGTAAGCTTCGATCGAGAGTGTGGATGCTAGATCGATGAGATCAAGGGCATCAAAAGATGAACGGTCAGATTTTGAACCTTAGGGTTTATTTTGGTCTAGACCAATTCTTGGGCTGATTTGGTTTGGTCTTGTTTTGATTTGGTCATTGAACCAAAGTCAATTGAACCGGTTCCTTTTGGTGAACGCATGGTTCAATGTGATGGGCGTTTTGTGTAGTTCACTAAGTGTGAACGTATGGAGTGAAGACTTACCATATTGGGAAGCCTCAACGCCAAAACGCCTTGAGACCAAGGAAAACGTCGAGATCCTTCAAGGCTTCTTGCATGCGAAGAGAGCTTGGGAGTGTATCTCATCGCCGAGAGCAAGAAGGATTTTCGAAAAGCCAAGAAGACACCAAACTCTCCTTCATTCGATCAAGGACCTTTGAAGCCCTTTGCTAGCACAAAGGACGACAAGGAGTAGGCCAACTTCATCTTGTGCGTGGCACACTTTGGAGGAGAACCCTATCGTTTTCTTGCTTCCAAGCCGAGTCAAATCTAATGGCCATGGTATGATTCTTGCTTCATGATTGCAATCATTTCGTTTTAGTTGATCATACATCATGCATGCCGATCCCTTGAAACCCTTGCTTCCGCTTAAAACCAAAGATGCGCCATCCATAGGGTTTTCGCCCCCTCTTGAAAGGGGTTTTATCCGCTTGCGCTCCCCCTTGAAGGGGACCTAACAGTGGACCCATGTAAACAAGCACTAAGAGGTGTTGTATACTTCATTAGGTGTGGATATGCTTTATCCAACCCAAGTACTTTGGAGAAATCCAAGAAGTTGAAAATGAAGTACATAATCAAATTGAAGGATCTATTAAAGCACTTTGATTGGATCAAGGTGATTAGTGGAAAATTTGATGACTATCCTAAGGAGTGTGGGGGTTATCTCACAGCTTACTTGGAACACCACTGTGTGGTGATTTTCAAAGAAAGAAAGAGGAACACATTGGATGTGGTTCCATCTTTGAATAGTCATGCAAATTTACTACTTTGACGCCATGTAAACAGATGTACTGTCACTCCATTAGAAAGTGTGTCTAAGATAGCTTTTGAGTCGGAAACTGCAAATATCCCATTTCTTCAAAGGATTTAGGAATGTAATATGCAGTGATCTCAAAAGTATATGTTTGTGGGGGCACTGAAGGGTGCTATTTCTATCCTAGGGAGAACAAAATATTTGTTGCTCGAAACTGCTGTCTCTCTTGAGAAGATATTTCTTTTGAAAGAAGCTAGTGGGAGTAGATTTGATTTGGACAAGGTCCAGAATCAACCACAATACAATTAGACACAAATGGAGAGTAGAATCTCACATACAGGTTGAAAGTCAATCTGTAGTTCAATTAACACAGGAACCATATAAGTCTGGATGGATTCGAAATGCTGGGCATGATGAATCTTTCATCTGGGATGAACCTAAGACTTGTGATGAAATGGAAGCGGTCGGTGGACCAGATTCCAAGAAATGGCTAAAAGCCATGAGAACCATTATGGACTCCATGTCTGCTAATCAAGTCTGGGACTTGGATGCGCTGCCAAAGGGGTAATTCCCACAGGCTGTAAATAAATCTTCTAGGAAGATAGACATGGAAGGTAACATTATTACCTTGAAAGGCATGCTAGTGAACAGAAATTTTAGGCAAATCCACTAGGTGGATAATGATGAAATTTTTCACCAATACCTGAGTTTTAAGTCCATTAGGTATCTGCTTGTTGCATTCTCTGTTATGGCATATTGAAAATTACTTTTCCTAATGGATGTCTACAAGAGTATGTCCATATGGAAATAGCTGAAAGTTTTTCATACAAAGGCCGTAAGGATATGCATGGTCTTATACAAGTATGTTGAAAAGAACCTGTGTTTACAAGAAGATCAGTGGGAGCACCTTAATAGTATTTCTTGTTCTAGATGATTGATGATATTCTCCTCACATGAAATGACATCCCAGCTCTTCACACGGTGAAGTCAAGGCATGAGAAGTATTTCGAGAAGAATGATCTAGGGAATGATGCCTACATCCTAGGCATGAGGATCTATTTATAGAGATCCAAGAAAGTCACTTCCCTTTAGTCAATCTACGTTCATCCAAGAGTTTCTAGAGAGGTTTATATTGGATGATTCCAAATATTGATACCTTCCAGGAAGATATGGTCTGACTCTCTCAAGGATGCTATGTCCTATGACACAGCTGGAGAGTAGTAACATGGGTCTAAAATCCTGTTACATTGGGTACATGATAGATCATGTTTTGTGTATAGTGCACAAGACCATTTGTGGCAAGTGCTTGGAGCATGGCCAGCAAGTTTCAATGAGATCCTAGTGTTTGACACTGGATAGCTGTGAAAGCACTCCTTATATATACTTTGGAAGTATAAAGAATTGAGGTCTAGTCTATGATGGACAGGAAGAATTTTGTGTACAGGGGTACACTGATATTTTCGTTCTAGTCTAATGACTATTGATCACAGTAAGGATTTGCGCTTTTCCTTATTGTGGTGTTGTGTGCTGGAAGAGCATTAGACAAACCACAGTGGTAAATTCTACAATTAAGGCTGAGTGCATTGCAGCTTCTTGTGGCAGCTAAAGAAGCAACTTCATTCATTTGAACTTGATTTAGTCCCTGGTGCTTGATGGTCCAGTATAGTTCTTACTAGGGCCGTAAGCATGTGCAAAGGAACTTAGCACTCAAGTATGTACCGCAGCGATATCATCTAATCTTAGAGATCATGGATAAAGATGATGATTCAAATTAGTTAAAATAAACACAGATAGCAATCTGGAAAAACCCACTGACGTAGCCTCTGGTGTAGCGGAAGCTAAATAAGTCATACTAGAGACATAGGGACTGATTGAACATCAGTTGTCCTTGGTCTTAGTGCAAGTGGGAGATTGTTGGTGTATATGCCCTACAGACCAATGTATGGACATGGTCAGGCATTGTTTGAATGTACTTTGATAGAACTATTATTCTTTATAGAGGCATGGTCGTTATTATGCAGACTTCTCTACCTGCATTGATGTATTGAGTTGCATATATAATGTCCCAGGAGTTTGGACTGGATCCATTCTCATAAGCTATCCCTAGACGAGGTACCATAGTAGATATGGGACAGCTTTGGTACATGTGAAACTGGTGTATGGGCTGGTTAAGTGCGGGGCACAGTAACGCAAGCATACAGGTGCATTGGATGCAATGGAGTGATCCACCGTGAGGATTGACTTGTCTAGTCAACAAGTCAATCTCACATGCAAGAGGTTTGCATTGATCCTTAGACTTGAGGTATTCATGTCTAGATTTGATGATGGATATGCTTTGATGCAGTCTTACGTCTCTCCGTAATTGGGAAACCAAAATGACTGTCATTGGGCATGTCATAAGTCATGTAGAGACATGGATGACCAATAGTAGGATTTGCCCCTTCCTTATTGGAAGCATGATATCCACTAGGGGGCGCCCCACCTTATTGGTGCATGACAGGAATGTGTGGCCACACTAGTTGAGTCATGACCAATGCATTGGATTGATAAACTTGAGACTAATCCAATGGCAGGATATCAGTTTAGGCAAAGGGATCTATAATGCATGGGAATCCTCGTTGCTTGTTAGGAGTTGTTGCCATAATGACTTAAGTCCTATGACATGGGTAGTAGTGATGTGTTGCTAGATACCGCTCACTACTTATGATGTTTACATCATTGCCATCGTCATAAGGATCCTACGGGGGTCACACGCAATAGACTCTTGACATTGCTTTAATCAGAAGCCTTATGATCAAGTTATTGGATAACTTGGATCAATTTGGAAGATTTCATCAGTGCCAATGGGCCTGATGAGTTGGAAGAAAATTATTGGAGCCAAACTTCATTTTTGGCAGGTTGACCCGAAATTGACCTAGATTGGTCACATTTGGATTAGGGTTGCATTGGATTGGATCCAATGGCTTAATCAACCCATGCCATGAAGTTTGGGCTAGCTCATTATCCAATGAGGCCCAATAACTAGTTGTCAAGAAGAGGTATAAGCAAATAAGGGTATAATGGGGAAGAGTTTCACACCATTGGTGCCAAGGGCATAATGGGGTGAAGTGGGCGCATGTTGCTTCATAAGGAAGCATTAGGCGCCTCCCCCTTTGTTCCTTGGATGGAAACCTTGCCTCTATGGCAAGGGTTGGGGCTGATATGGCTTGAAAGCTCTTTTGGAAAGAGCTTGGGCGCATATGATAAGTAGGGTGAGATTTATGGTATAGTCTTGGAGACTTTCCTTACCTCATAAACCCTACAAGCACCCAAACCCTTACCCTAGCCGAATACCTATTGCTTGTTGCACCTAGCGCTTGTTCCTTGGATGGAATGCATGCCTCTAAAGCATGTCATGGGCTGATATATTGCTTGGGGCGGAAGACAAGGTCTTGGTGCATAAGGAAGGGTTGAATGGGTTTAAGGAAATGTCTTGGATACTTTCCTTGTCACAAACCTTTTCATCCTAGCCATACACTTGGCATGATCCTAGCCCTTGCCCTAGCCGCCTCTTGTCCTATTTATAGGACCCCTTGCCACCCTTCTTGTTGTTGTTGTTCGAGTGGACAACATCTTGGAGGGGTGACATATCTCTTGGAGAGACTTGGAGTGCAAGGGGCGAGAGCAACATAGGTGGCGCAACATCTCTTCCTACTAGTGGCCGAAAATTTTCTCCTTCATCTCTTCTTGGCATGACTTGGAGAAGGACTTGGTGGCGGCACTTCCTCTTCCTCTTCCTAAGGGCCGAAACTTTTCTTCTCCCTCTTCTCTTGGAGTGAAGAGGATAAGGAGTTGGCGTCATCTTCCTTGCACTAGGCGCATGATCCTTGGAGGTGGCGCAAGAGAAGTGAAGGAACCCTAAGGCTTGATTCTCTTCCCGAGGCTAGCACCGAGCGTGGAAGGGAGCAACGTTGAGACGGTCGACGTGTGGATACTTGTAGAGGGCGAACACATGGGCGCCTTGAACATGGCTTCGGCAACTAGACAAGCAAAAGAGGTACATCTCTAACACATCCTTGTGTCATCTCTCTCGCATGGATCCTTGGGACCGGAATATGTTTCGGGTGTAATGATTCTTCCGCTGCGTCCTGGGACTGCAAATTTTAAATTACACCCGGTATTCCCTAACAGGTGGAAACACACAGGAATAGGTTGCTCAAGGACATATAGCTTCCTCTTGAGCTTGAGGACCATCCTCAAGTTCCGATACCAGTCTATAAAGTTGGATCCAACCAACTTATTCCTTTCCAAGATAGATCGCAGTAACCATCTGCTATTGTTCGTAGCCATTGATCCACAATAACCAAGAAAGCAGATTTGTACTACTTTGATCATTTAATCTGGACTTGCATTAAATGTTCATGGATCCCACTATTTTAATCGAATTGACAACCCACAAAGTCATTTGGGAAATCCGAGATTTCCTAGTGAGATGGGATCCTTATTCCACATGAGGCTTCGCGTCCCACGAGGGTGAGATGAGCTGCACAAAGGGACTCATGCTTCTTAAGATGGGCACGCCGGCCGATTGCACCCAGGCAATTCCCCTTCTCAAGACAGTTCAAGCATTTTGTGCCCAGCTAGGGCTAGAACAACACAAAACCCTAACCTCTCGAGGCTTCCTCTAGAGTTCCATCATGTGGCCACCACTTATGAAAAACTAGTCAAGTCTAAACTGACCGTTATGCCTAGGGCCAACGAGTTTCCTTGCGAAGTCACGCCCAGATTTTTAACTGGACTGGGGAAACCATTGCAACCACACGCCTTCTAAAGATAAGTGGGTGTGTCCCACGAGGGTGGAAAACAATGCACAACACCATTAATCGATAGCTTGACGAGGGCTGTGCATCAGGAGGCTACAAACTTGATATTATTTTTGAGGGTTTTTGAGGTCTCATCCTCTCAGTTTTATCTTTTGTCTAACATTACAGGTATGCAATCCTATAGTGATAACAAAACGATAAAACATATCCAGACATGCTTTAGCTGAAGTGGAAAGTAGTAAACAAGTGATGTGGTCATAATCAACACATTGAACCAACACATGCCAACGGATGTTCAATGCTTGACCTAGGTGACAAGCCCCAACAAGACCTAACCTAGCCGCCACTAAGCTTTATCTTCAAGTGCGGCTCCAAGGTCCTCCACACCAAAGCATAGCACACAAACCCTAGGGTTCAGCCAAGACCTTGATAGCTTCTCCATGCATGATGCGCCATCATGCTTGTGCCAAGAGGGATAGCTCACAAACCCTACGGTTCGGCCAAGCCCTTACTTGCGCCACCAAGCAGGATGTGCCTTCATGGTTGATGCGCCAAGATGCAAGCTCCATGAGGGATGCGCCCCTAATCTTCTTTCTGCGTTTACAAAACAAAAAGAAAAAGGCGGCACGCAGGCCTCACATAAATACATCACAGGCATACAAGGGGCTTGATTATGACCACAACACGATGCACAATCATCTCATGCTTTTCTATATGCTCAATAAAACATAAAACTTCAGTTTTAGTTTCTTAGAAAACATATCTTTGAACCTCAACGTGCCAACCCTTGTATGCTCCAAGCACGCTTGCTATCTACCCTCTCAGGAGTCTACAAGTGACGCATGCATGCTCCAAGCACGCTTGCTATCTACCCTTGCAATCCTTAACCTGCCAAGTTTAGGACAATCACCATGCCCCATAATCTTCGACAAGTCCCACACAGTAGGTCTAACCTACATGTGTGGGGAGAAATTAATTCTCTCACATATGGGTCTATCCCACCATGTGAAGAAAGCCAAAAACAAAGAGATCGAATAGATGTTAGGAACGAAAAACTTATAATTTTTCTTACTTAGAAAAATCCATGCGCATATGCAAATTTTCAAAAAATTTCAAATGGCATGCGAGCATACAATCAAAGCATAAAACACCGTTCGAGTTCGCAAGTTTGCTATGATACCACTGTTGGCAAACCCCGAAGATTTGAAAATTTTAAAGACATGCACAGCGGAAGCAATCCCCAAAATAGGCCAGTCCCAAAAACCCAAAAGATCGATTCATGCGAGGGAATCAACACGGTGAGTAGATGATACCTTGTAGCAAAGAAGAAGGATGTGATGCAGGCACCCAAGTGTTCGCCCTCTCTAGTCTCGCACATAGCCGACGCTCGAGTTCTTTTCTTCCACGCCCAGTGCTAGCCTCGGGAAGAAGATCCATGCCTCTGGGAGAAATCCTCAAGAACTTGCGCCACCCACACTGTGAATGCGCCAAGAGGAGTAGAAGGATGGAAGAATGCTGCCAAGGTCCAACCTTGTAGCCGCCCAAAGGAGAGGGAAGAAGAGAGGAGGCGTCTGGGAGAATTTCTTCCAAAAGACCAAGTGGGCGCCAACTCCTCTCCCCCTCTTCTTTTATACAAAACATAGTGACCCTTGGAATTCCGCAGAGACCTTTGGAATTCCACAATAAATTCATCATTAATTATATAATTAAATTTAGAATTAATTTTATAATTAAACTCTAAATTAAAGTCTCATAATGACCCATTAAAAATTTAAAACCTTGAATTAAAGTTTCATAATGGCCATTAATAGCATGACTCTTCAAATTCAGAATTAAATTTGTAATTAAATCCAGAATTAAATTCATCATTAAACTCATAATTAATTACATAATTAAATACATTATTTAATTCCTATAATTAAATACATGATTTAATTCACCATGATGTCTATTGGGCCCAGGCAACTTATTGTCATGGCCCATTAGGCCTCACACCCCAACTGGGCTTCACGCCCATTGGACTTGGAGGCCCATTGGTCCATGCTCCATGCTAACACTTCGTTTGGCCCAATTAGCCTATTTAGCTTATTTGGCCCATTTGCCCCATTTGGCCTATAGGGCCCATTAGGCCCATCTGGCTCAAAAATGAAGTTAGCTCCAATAAGTCCCTTCCATTTCATCAGGCACAATGGTGCTGATAGATTCTCCCAAAAAGATCTAAGTTATCCAATAACACGATCATTAGGCTGCTCGATTAATACGAGAACCCGAGTTTCAAGTTGTGCGACCCTGTAGGTTCCTCTGACGTTGGTAGTGATGAACTCAGGTCATCATAAGCAGTGAGTGGCACCTAGCAGTGTATTGCTACAACCCAAGTCTTCGGAATGGATATCAACATTGACATCTCCATCATCGCAACAAGATACTGATGCATTATAGTCTCTTTGCCAAACTGATATCCGATTGGACAAAGTGTGTCACCACTAAATCAGGCTTTCACCTGGGTATGGCCATACACTTTCAGTCATGCAACCATAGGGGAGTCCCGTGAAAATCATGCGTCCCTCAGGAATGGGGAAATCCTATGTCTGTCAATTGATCTTCTCATATGGGTCGTGACATACCCAATGACAACCGTTATGACCTCCCTGCTACGGCGAAGTGTTAGGTTGTATCAAAGCATGTCCCTAACCATATAGAAGCGTCACAGGGATCAATACATCTCTTGTCACTTGTGAGCTTAACTCATGACACCAAGTTAGAGTCTCACAGCGAGTCGGTCCAGTATATCCACCACTGATATACCAATGCCTGCGTTAGCACCCTGTGCCTAACCAGCCCATATACCAGTCTCACATGCACCAGAGCTGTCCCTTATCCACTCAGGTACTCAACTAGGGACTGAAAGTCCCCTTAATCTAGGGGGCCAAAACCCTAAGGGAGGTGCATATAAAAATTCGCATGGGAAGCTAGGGTTTCAAGAGATCTTAATATATCATATGATCAACTTTCGAATGCTAGTATAGAAGAGAAAGATCCATACCATCGCCATCTCTTGGATGGTGTCTTGGAAGCAGAGAGCGAGAGGATCTCCTCCAAAGGATGCGCACACAAGATGAAGAAGCCGCCTACTCCCTTGGTGCTCCTTGTGCTAGCAAGGTTCCAAGAGGTGCTTGTCGTATGGAAGGAAAGAGATGTTTTTTCTTCTTGGCCGAATCCTCGCCTAGAGACTTGAAGTTGTCACCACACAAGAGTGTGTCGAGAGAGAAGGGCGAGAGGCAAGAATAGAGCTTCCCTTTTGCGTGAACGTGAGGCGTGGTCACGTTTAGAGAAGTGCTATCTAAAAATAGCAAAGTCTCCAATTCATGCGACCATGAATTTTCCTTAACGCTATTAGCTCTCCCCTTTGAACCATGCGCTCATATGATGAGCCGGTTCAAGTTGGTTCAGTTTAAGAAACCAAATAAGCCAAGCAATTAGTCTAGATCTCAATTAAACCCTAAGGCTTCAGATCTAACCGTTGATCTCTCGATGCTTCTGATCTCACCGATCTAGCATCCATTCTCTCAATCGAAGCTTACCGATCTCAAGCCCTAATCAATCAAACATGATCAGACCAGATCTCACTTACAATCAGAGACTAAATTCCTTTAAACTGAACTTAAACAATTCAGTCCACACGATCTGACTTAAGTAAGCCATATCATCAAATTGTGCGACCCTGAGGGTTTCCTTTAAATGTCGGTAACGATAACTTACGTTATCACGAACAGTGAGGGGTATCTAGCAACACATCACTGTCTCCCGATATAAAGAAAAGAGTCTTCCAAGACTACACCCAAACAACAGCACAAGTGTGAATCAACTCACTAGGCATACATGATTCCTTTGCCACTGGATGTTCTTATTGGACAAGCGTGTCAAGCTTGTAACTCCAATATGATGAGCATGATTAGATCAGATGAACACAGTCACCTGGGTATGGCCATACACTCTCTCAATCATCTCATCCAGGGGGCCCCATTAGAACATCACGCTCCAAACAAGGAGACGGCAATCCTATATCTATCACTAGTGCCCTAACATGACTCATGCTCACCATCCAAGATAGTCTATAACCATTATGTTTCAAATGATATTGAACTACCTCAAAACAATGACAATCATCATTTAGAAACACAAGTGATCTCAAGTCAGAGGACATGTGCCACTTGTAGCAAACAAGGATTATTCACATTGTGACAAGCAATTGAATATCCAAATAGGGTCTGTCCAGTACATCCAATGTACCCATGAGTCTACATCTTATTCCATGCTCGAAGCATCCTATAAGATTAGAACACATATTAGTCTTAATCATATCAAGGCTGTCTCATGTTCACCAAGATATATCAACTAAGGACTTAACTGCATGTCAGCCTAGCTGAACAGCTTTGAGACATTATTCAGAAGTACACTTATTGCAGCAGACAATGTAACAACCTGAATAACAACCATTGCCTTTATAAACAAAAGAGTTTATACATGATACTGATAGAATCCCAAGGCCTCAAACATTAGCCTTAAGGGCATACCCCAACAGGGACACACCGTTTGAGCACACATACAATCTGTCTCCAGGGACATTGTTATCCATGTACATAATCGCAGATGTAAACATAGCATAATAACAATAATGCCAGAATGATATATTAAATATCGATATCAAGTAGTACATCATAGACCAACAATGGGTCTAAGGGCATAAACACCAACATTCTCCTCCCTCAGGCATAGCTTCCTCTCAAATTTCGTGGCAGATGATGGTCTGTACGCTTCTCTCCGAACAACCCTATGGCAGCAACAAATCTCTCGATTTCTCCTTGAATCTGGAAAATTAATTAGGGCTTTTTGTCTGCAAATCTTCCCCTCTTTATGTAGAGCATTCCCCTTTTTTCAGATCTGGAAATAGAAATCTATACCACGAGAAATCATCTTCGAAAGACTGCATGAACAGTAACAGCAGAATAATCGGGCAAACGCGGCTACCGGGGTTATAATTACGGCACCATGAAAATAATAATGGTAGTACCATAATATCTTCTGTGTAATATTCCGAATGAATTACGGGCCATAATAATAACCACGACAGTGTCGTGTTTCATCCTTATTCTTTAAATCCGTCTTGTCGAAATTACGGCCACAGATGAAAATTACGGTGGTGCCGTAATATTCACTATACAGAGTTTCTCCAAAATTACGATAGTGTAAAATACATCAAAGCAGTGCCGTGGTTTCCCTAGCAAACTTTGATGAAATTACGGCCGTAATATACATTACGGCACTACCATAATTTGGGCAAAAAGTCTGATCGGCACGAATTTTGACATGTAAACTCCTCTTGATGATGAGAATTCATTTCTGCCTTCACATTGCTTGGAAAACCACTAAAAAGATGCCTTTTTTTTCCTGAAATTGATCAAAAACCAAGAAAGGTGTAGGTTCCAAAATATTTAATAGAAAAGGTATAAAAATAAGCAAAAGAGCATGATTATGACTAAAAAAAAATATTCATTCAATAGAAAATATACTATGAAATTTAGAGTCATCAACGACCTTCTCCAACCGAAAGTTGCAGCATCTTTAATATGCAAGTTAAAATTCTTGATAGCAGCTCCCCTCAAATTCAACTGCAGCTTCATCTCAGTAATTGAATCTAGCCAAGCAAACGCCATGAAGAGGAAGGTTATGGTGAGCAAGAGGCGTCCGACCGATTATCCACCAACTCCACCGATGGACTCATACGAGGTTATATTTCGTGATGAGGAGCAGAGACGACGCTATGAGATTTTGATCAGACGACCCATGACTGCCATGCGATTTCCCTATAAGGACACTCTAAGACGGCTCGGATTCACAGACAACATACAATGACTCTTTGACTAGATAGGAATGTTAGAGTTCTATCGGATTCTTAGGAGACTCATTATTAGTTACACATTAGAGATTTTGTCTTCATTAGAAGTACAAGTCTCCAATACTATTAACATAGATCCCGAACAGGTTTCTTTCAAAGTCAGAAACCATGAGTTTACCTTGACATTAGGTCAGGTAAACTAGATTTTTGGGTTCCCAGATGATGGACTACACAGGATTGTAGATAGCTATGATGAGGATGCTTTATGGAGGAGATTACTGACGAGAGGGAGTTCATCCCTAGGACAGCCAAGGCGAGCAGCATCATGAGCCCAGTCTTCCGTTACATGCATCGAGTCCTCACCAACATTATGTTTGGCCGAGGAGAGAGCGACAGCACGGTACGATCATTTGAGTTATTTGTTTTCCGGGCCATGGCTAACAATTTTAGGGTAAATGCTGTATTTTATCTGGTAAAGCAATTTTATAAAGTTTCTAGAGCTGCTCATGGAGAGATAGTCATCGGAGACCTCATTACCCCCATAGCCTCTACCCTTGGGATAGATTGCTCCATGATGCTTTATGCTGAAGGGTATACTAGGCTAGATTTGGAGTTGTGTCTGGCCATGAGATTGATAGAACAGAATGCTGAAGGGTACCACGTTGTTTTTAAGAACAGCAATTTTACCTTCTCTTTACCAAATCATAGGCACACCACCATAAGGGATAGAAGTAATTGGATTTTAATACCACCACCTGAGGCCATGGATGATGACGCTCCTGACCCAGTTTCCTCTAGAGCTCTAGCATCCTCCTTATCATCCAGACCAATGATGGACATTCTGCGGTCCATCCATGCTGACATGAGAGAGATGAAGATTGATGTGAAGGAAATTAAGCAAGACATGGTACAGTTCAGGAGGAATCAGACTGGCATTCAACATAGGATTGCTCATATGAGCAATCATATGGATATAATGCAGGAGCAACTAGATCGACACTTCGCCCCTGATGATGATGATAGTGATTGAGATCACTATATTTTGGGTGAGTATTTTTATTCTGATTTCGATTGGGTTGTATTATGATATTTGATGGTTTCGATATGGTTGTACTTTTGATTATCTTGTATGATTGCTCTTATATTTTGATGTGATTGTATTTATGTTTTTATCATTTTCAACATGGTTGTATGATGTTTACTTGAAGTTTCAAAGAGTATCTGATGTTGACCATATGATGAGATGTGTTGATTAAATATTGATGATGAATTGTTATTTCTTCCCTAACTATATCGTATGAAATGATGTGTGTGGATGATTTATACGTTTAGGGATTTGAGAAATTATTTGTGGAATGATTTTTAGATAAAATTAGTCCTAGTATGATTAAGATTTTAATGTGACAAATATTTATGCATTCTTGTGAAATGAGTTGAATGATGGTTGCTTAATTTTAATTTTTCTAAATTTGTTGGATGGAATTATTTTCATGAAAAGAAACTAGAGGATATCTGTGAGTAACTTGCTCCAACTCCTCTAGTGTGATATATTGTAGTCATGAGTTATATTATCCCTTGTGGTATATTGGACAACTCCGCTGACTACTTATAATTTTGCTATGAGTTAAATTACACTGTTTTACTGTATACTTTGAATAATGTTATCATGCTAACAGGAATGGGCAGATAACCGTTCAAAGACCAGTCTGCATTAAAAGTTACTTACAGAATGTTCTATGGAATCGAAAAGTGAAAGTAATTTTTTATGGTAAATTGGATTGATTAAAAAATGAGTTTACAATTGTTTAGACAAGTTGAACTTGAATGCCATTACAAGGATTATGAAAATCTTAGCCATCTTGGATTATAACTTTTTGAAGACCTAATTCACGGTATTTCTTTGAATCTCTGATTCTTGTGAATCATTGCACATATTATAGATGATGATTATGTTAAGGAGGAATAAACCGAAGTCATTAATATTTTCTTTTCACACTTTGATTCATGATTGTTTGGAGACAAGCAAAGTTTTGAGCCTTATGTATTTTGATGACTCAAAATTTTGCAGTAAAATTTATATTAATTATATGTTGCTTTTGAGTCATATTATTGAATTTCTGCTTGTTTTTAAAACATTATTAGTCAATCATTTCGGAATCTACACCTATTCTAATTTTTCATCATTTTCAAAGAAAAAGGTCTTAATTTCAATGGAATTGAAGGAATCGGAGGCTGGAAACAGATTCAACACAAAATTTTGAGTTCAGGGGTCAATTTTTGAAATTTTCTAATTTCATAGATTTCACACCCCCGTGAAAAATGAACTGAAATTTTCAGGGGGGGGTGTGAAAATAATTAAAAGCCAAAACAGTCGCCGTCGCCTGCGCCTGAGTCTTCCGCCGCCTTCAAATTCTGATTTTTGCCGATGCTAAATTAGAAGATTTAGAGCCCTGTGTAGGTCCCCTACAAGGGGCGAAACCCTAAAACATGCGCTAAACAAAACTTGCATGGGCGGAATCTAGGGTTTCCTAAGATCGGATAGCATGTATTATGATCAACTTTAACAACAGAAAAGGAATTCATACCGAAGCCATATTAAGGATGTCGCCTTGGAAGCAAGAGAACAAAAGAGGTCTCCTCCAAATCGTCACACACAAGATGATGTCGCTTTCTCTTTTGGTGCTCCTTGTGCTAGCAAGGTTCCAAGAGGTCTTGATCGAATGGGAGGGAAGATGATCTCCTTGCTTGGCGAAACTTTCTCCTCTTGTCGTCTTAGCTTTTTCACACGAGAATGCTTCTCCAAAGAAAACCAAGGAGGCGACAAAGGCGTGAAGAGGCGAGAGAGAGGCGACGTGAGATCATGGACACGTTTGAGAACATGCTATCTAAAAATAGCAAAGTCCAAACGTTCATGCGACCATGCATTACCCCAATCGCAAATGCCTCACCACCTGAACCATGCGCTCATCCAATGAGCTGGTTCAAATCGATTTGGTTCAACAACCAAATAAACCAAGCAATTAGTCCAGATCATAATAAACCACTGAGGCCTAAGATCTGACCGTTGATCTCTTAATGCTCTTGATCTGACCGATCTAGCATCTATTCTCTCGATCGAAGCTTACCGATCTTAAGCCCTAATCAATCAAACATGATTAGACCAGATCTCACTTTTATTCAGAGAGTAAATCCCTTTAAACTGAACTCAAACAATTCAGTCCACACGATCTGACTTAAGTAAGCCATATCATCAAATTGTGCGACCCTAAGGGTTTCCTCTAAATGTCGGTAACGACAACTTACGTTATCACGATCAGTGAGGGGTATCTAGCAACACATCACTGTCTCCCGATATAAAGGAAAGAGTCTTCCAAGACTACACCCAAACTACAGCACAAGTGTGAATCCAATTCACAAGGCATGCATATTTCCTTTGACACTGGATGTTCTTATTGGACAAGCGTGTCAAGCTTGTAGCTCCAATATGATGAGCATGATTAGAACAGATGAACACAGTCACCTGGGTATGGCCATACACTTTCTCAATCATCTCATCCAGGGGGCCCCTTTAGAACACCACACTCCAATTATAGAGACGGCAATCCTTTGTCTATCACTAATGCCCTAACCTGACTCAAGCTCACCATCCAAGATAGTCTATAACCATTATGTTTCAAATGATATTGAACTACCTCAAAACAATGACAATCATCATTTAGAAACACAAGTGATCTCAAGTCAGAGGAAATGTGCCACTTGTTACATTCAAGGATTATTCACATTGTGACAAACAATTGAACATCCTAGTAGGGTCTGTCCAGTACATCCAATGTACCCATGAGTCTACATCTTATTCCATGCTCGAAGCATCCTATAAGATTAGAGCACATATTAGTCTCAATCATATCAAGGCTGTCTCATGTTCACCAAGATATCTCGACTAAGGACTTCACAGCATGTCAGCCCAGCTGAACAGCTTTGAGACATTATTCAGAAGTACACTTATTGCAGCAGATAATGTAACAAACTGAATAACAACCATGCCTTTATAAACATAAGAGTTTATTATATGATACTGATACAATCCCAAGGCCTCAAACATTAGCCTTAAGGGCATACCCCAACACCCTGATCGGAAAAACGAAAAGAACATGACTCTCCTATAAGATCAAAGGAAGATTTCGAGCCTGATTTCACTAATTTTCATCAACCACGGAGAGAGAAATCGAGGGAAGCACCACCGCGGTAGGGTTCCTTGTCGAGAAGCAATGAGCTCATCTTTGGTGACCAAATTTTTAGGGAAGGCGCACCTAGTGGAGGAGAAGCTTCACCGAAAGTTTCATAGCAAAATTGGACGGATCGAGGGAGAAATAAGAGAAAGATGGGACGCGCTATAGTGCTGATGAAGGTATTATTCTATTATTCATAGAAATCATGGGGCTGTGAAATTTGTACTGAAATTTTCACACCCACGTGAAATCAGTAAAAACTCTATTTTCTCCTTTTCGAATTCTGATTTTTTTAGATGAATTATTATTGTGCTTCCTCTATCATCATAGCGTAAAAACCTCTTTAGGACAGAGGGAGTAATCCTACTTAAATTCTGTAATGACTAGATAACTCTTATTCTGTCAAGTTATTCTTTGATGTGATACATTTACTTTCGTGATTAATGACTATAAAATTTATAGTTTTGAAATATTAGCATGTCATAGAGTTTGTAATATGGACCGAGAGGTGATTTAAGAACTCAGATCCCTTAAATTGTGATTATTAAGAACTTAGGCTATCAGAATAGATTTGTTCTAAAAATCATAATTTTTAAAGCATATTTACATGTTAATATTTTGACCATGGTATTTGATGACACGAAAATTTATACTATATTTTGTGTCATTTCATTTGTCATTTGTGTCATATTTATGTTCTTTTGCTTGTTTTTAAGCCTTATTTGTCAAATATTACGGAATCTACACTATTTCTTGTTGTTCATCATCTTTAGGTAAAAGTGCCATATTTTGATGCATTTTGGAAGATTTGAGCACACCAATGGATTCCAGGCGTCGAGAGGAAGCTACCCATCAATTTTCATGCAAATCAGAGCAAGTTTGAAAATTATACCACGGGTGTAATTTTTATGACCTATAATTTTCTACCCAAATTACACCCCGGGTGTAATATTTATTATGGCCCGTAATTTCTGCCCCAAAATGCATAGAAGCAAATTACGGCTGTGCCGTAATAAAAATGACACTACTATAATTTCTTCCCAGAAATTCACAGAACAAATTACGGCACTGCCGTAATATTTTTTATGGGCCATAATTTCCTGGAAAAATTTCACATAACACATTACGACACTGCCGTAATCAAAATTATGGTTGTAATTCTGAATTTGAACGAGTCTTCCACAGCTGCCCCAAAGCCCAATTTTCACGATACAATATCAAACGATCCAGGGCACCAATTCAAAAACCGTAAAAAGGGGAGTTTCCATATTTGATTATTGCATATATGACTTGAATTAATCAAATCATATTTGCCCACAAATCAGTCCACACATCAAAGAGGGTTTCCAAATTTAGGAAACCGAATCCTACAAGGATTCTTATCCCTCATTGGCGCAAATTCCATAAGTGGAATTATCTCATGCGCCAAGTCCAATTATAATTCCCATTAGGAGTCAAACTTGCCTTAATTAGATTTGATCCACAATTCCTAATTGAATTTGAATCTCATCACTAATTTAGGCTTATGAATAAAATCCCTAATTGGATTAGGATTTGCGCCCAACACTATGGGCCTCATCTAAATCCAATTCCTAATGGGATTTGAATCCTAGTTGGATTAGGATTTGCGCCCAACCCTTGTGGGCCTTATCCAATTCCAAATTCTTATTGGGATTTGAATCCTAATTGGATTAGGATTCCAACTCCTAATTAGATTAGGATTCCAACATGGTATAAACCCATGAATCCCAATTGGACTCAGATTCAACCATGAATCTGTCTTGGACTTAGAATAATGAATTCAAATATATTCCAAGATTTTCAGATCATAAAACAACGTCAAGAGTCTATTACATGTGACCCCGTAGGATCCGAATGACGATGGCAATGATGACAGATCATCATAAGTAGTGAGGGGTATCTAGCAACACATCACTACTACCTATGTCACAGGACTAAGTCATATGGCAACAACTCCCTAACAAGCAACGAGGACTCCTATGCATTATAGATCCCTTTGCCTAAACTGATATCCTGCCATTGGATTAGTCTCAAGTTTATTAATCCAATCTATTGGTCATGACTCAATCAGTGTGGCCACACATTCTTGTCATGCACCAATGAGGTGGGGCGCCCCAGAGTGGATATCATACTTCCTATGAAGGAAGGGGCAAATCCTACTATTGGTCATCCATGTCTCTACATGACTTATGACATGCCCAATTACAGTCGTTTTAGTCTCCCAATTACGGAGAGATGTAAGACTGCATCAAAGCATACCCATCATCAAATCTAGACATGAATACCTCAAGTCTAAGGATCAATGCAAACCTCTTGCATGTGAGATTAACTTGTTGACTAGATAAGTCAATCCTCATGGTGGATCACTCCAGTACATCCAATGCACCTGTATGTCTGCGTTACTGTGCCCCGCACCTAACCAGCCCATACACTAGTCTCACATGTACCAAAGCTATCCCATATCTGCTAAGGTACCTTGACTGGGGATAGCTTATGAGAATGGATCCAACCAAACTCTTGGGACATTATTTATGCAACTCAATACATCAATGCAGGTAGAGGAGTCTGCACAATAACGACCATGCCTCTATAATAATTCTATCAAAGTACATTCAAACAATGCCTGACCATGTCCATACATTGGTCTGCAGGGCATATACACCAACAATCTCTCACTTACACTAAGACTAAGGGCAATTGATGTTTAATCAGTTCCTGTGTCTCTAGTGTGACTTATTTAGCTTCCGCTACGCCAGAGGCTACGTCAGTGGGTTTTTCCAGACTGCTATCTATGTTTATTTTAACAAATTTGAATCATCATCTTTATCCATGATCTCCAAGATCAGATGATATTGCTGCAGTACATACTTGAGTGCTAAGTTCCATGCTATGGCCCCAATAAGAAATATATTGGACCATCGAGCACCAGGAACTAAATCAAGTTCAAGTGAATGAAGCTGCTTCCTTGGCTGCCACAAGAAGCTACAATGTACTCAGCGTTAATTTTAGAATTTGCCATTGTGGTTTGTCTAATGCTCTTCCAGCACACAACACCATAACAAGGCAAAGCGCAAATCCTGGCCATGATCAATAGTCATTAGACTAGAACGAAGTGTCAGTGTACCCCTGTACACAAAGTTCTTCCTATCTATCATAGACTAGACCTCAATCCTTTATACTTCCCAAGTATATATACGGATTCCTTTCACAGCTATCCAGTGTCAAACACTAGGATCTGATTGAAACTTACTGGCTATGTTCCAAGCATCTGCCACAAATGATCTTGTGCATATTACACCAAGCATGATCTATCCTATACCCAATGTACTAGGATTACAGACTCATGTTACTGCTCTCTAGCTATGTTGAGATGACATAGGATCCTTGAGAGAGTCAGACCATATCTTCCTGGAAGGTATCATCATTTGGAATCACCCAATATGAACCTCTCCAGAAACTCCTAGATGACATAGATTGACTAAAGGGCAATGACTTTCTTGGATCCTTATCTATAGATCCTCATGCCTAGTATGTAGGCATCATTCCCTAGATCATTCTTCTTGAAATACTTCCCAAGCGTTGACTTCACCGCGTGAAGAGCTGGGATGTCATTTCATGTTAGGAGAATATCATCAATCATCTAGAACAAGAAATACTATAAGGCTCCCACTGATCTTCTTGTAAACACAGGCTCATGCTTGCATAAGACCATGCATATCTTTACGGCTTTGATATGAAAACCTTTCAGCTATTTCCATATGGACATACCCTTATAGACGTCCATTAAGAAAAGCAATTTTTCATAACAACATGCCATAACAGAAAATGCGTTTATAACAAGCACATACCTTAATGGACTTCAAACACAGCTATTGGTAAAAATTTCATCACTATCCACACAGTGGATTTGCTTGAAATTTTTGTTCACCAGCTTGCCTTTAAGGTAACAATATTACCTTCCATGTCTATCTTCCTATAAGATTTATTTACAGCCTATGGGTGTTACCCTTTTGGCAGCTCATCCAAGTCCCAGACCTGATCAGCAGACATGGAGTCTATTACGGTTCTCATGGCGCTTAACCATTTCTTGGAATCTGGTCTATCGACCGCTTCCATTTCATCATAAGTCTTAAGTTCATCCTTGATGAAAAATTCGTCATGCCCAGCATTTCGAATCCATCCAGACTTATGTGGTTCCTGTGTTACTTGAACTTCAGGTTGACTTTCAACCTGTATGTGAGATTCAACTATCCATTTGTGTCTAATTGTATTGTGGTTGATTCTGGACCTTGTCCCAATCAAATCTACTCCCATCAGCTCCTTTCAAAAGAAATATCTTCTTAAGAGAGACAGTAGTTTGAGCAAAAAAATATTTTTGTTCTCTTTGGGATAGAAATAGCACTCTACAGTGCCCCACAAACACATACTTTTGAATCACTGCATATTACGTTCCCAATATCTATTGATGAAATAGGATATTTACAGTTCCCAACTCAAAAGCTATCTTAGGCACACTTTCCAATGGAGTGATAGTACATCTGTTTGCATGGCATCATAGTAGTATATTTGCATGACTATTCAAAGATGGAACCACATCCAATGTGTTCCTCTTTCTTTCCTTGAAATTCACCACACAGTGGTGTTCCAAGTAAGCTGTGAGATAACCCCACACTCTTTAGGACAATCATCAAATTCTCCACTAATCACTTTGATCCAATCAAAGTGCTTTAATAGATCTACCAATTTGATTCAAAACTCCATTTGTGAACTTCTTGGATTTCTCCAAAGTTCATGGATATGGCATACCCACACCTAATGAAGTATATAACACCTCTTAGTGCTTGTTTACAAGGGTCCACACACATTGCTGTGTAATAGATCCAACAAGCCACTTGCCCTTCAATCCTTTTGGTGAAGGCAGCATCTGTTACTTTGTTCCTTTGAACAAGGCTCACATTTATCATAATCCTAAAAGGATAATGATCCCAATAGTCCATGGCCCTTTGGATGTGACCATTGTTCTATGATTTAAGAGACAATGCTATAAGAGGGTGTTTATTGAATCATTGGATCTGATCTTGTGTTACATATAGAACCACGAACTATTATCAACTGTATCACTTCAATAGAACATCTCAGATTTAAAGTAAAATATCATTAATTATTTCAAACTGAAATCCTTTCCAAAAGGAATGATGTTCTAATACATAAGCTGTACATAATAGCAAACTTCTAGATAAAGTCTTCAAGGTAGTGAGATGATATCAACAGCATCATCCAATACTTTGTCCCTTACCCGAGAGTCAATCCCACCAAGCCTGATCGTCCTACTTCTTTTGAGCTCCTGCATATGAAAAACATATGTAAGCTCCACATGCGGTACCCAGTACCCATGAATAAGAAGTAGACAAAAGACCTCAGTAACACAATACCTGAAGCTGATGGCTTACATCCCTTCTTCTTTGCCATGCTCTTCTTGGGCCTCAATCCTCTTTGAACTACCCATGCATTCCCAGTCTTCCGAAGTATTAGCTTCGAAGATACAGAACCATGGTCATTCTCAGATTCAGGCACACATTCTGAAGATCCAACAAAACTCTCTTGATCTTTTAAAGTGCATGGTGTTAAGAGACCTCGAAGATATATGATGATATCATAAATCTCCATCTCATCACACTCAACTTGGACCTCAGGGGTCATGCACGCTAATACAAGAGCAGTGTACTATATACTATCTTTACAATGTTCACCATAGATATTCCACTCCCACTTAGTAGTAAAATAAATACTGGGTTGGGATGGAGGTCTTTCGAGAAGATGCACCTTATTTTCTTGTTCTAGTATCTTGGACAAAATCTTGAACCATTTTGCCCAGTTTGTCCCATCCAATTTGTTTTCATAGAGTTTCAATCTTAGATTAGGAGATGTCATCTACAATAAGCAAATAAGTAAAATAAGTACTATGAGAAAGCATTTAACAAGGACTTTAAATTAAATGCTATGCTCCCACTATTTCTAAAAGCAAGTTGAGAACTCTCAAACTCAACATGGAAATCAGTGAGTAGGATCCTAATTTCACATGAGGTCTCCGTGACTCACGAGGGTGAGTTGGGATGCATAGAGAGTCTCATGCTTCCTTAGGTAGGCATGCCAGCCAATTGTGCCGCACACAACTCCTCTTAGTTAAGACAAACTAGGCGTCCTGTGTCCAGCGAGGGCTGGAAACAACACAGAACCCTATCCTCTCAACAGCTGTCTCTAGTGTTTCATCATGTCGGTGACATATGAAAAACCAGTCAAGTCTGATCCTAACCGTTATGCCAAGGGTCAACGAGTTTCCTTGCGAAGGCGCGCCCGGTTAAAATGGACTGGGGAAACCATTGCCACCACACACCTCCTAAAGATAAGTGGGTGTGTCCCACGAGGGTGGGAAACAGTTCACAACACCACTGATCGATAGTTTGATGAGGGCTACGCGTTAGAAGGCTACTGACTTGATATTTCAATGAGAGTTTTGCATGTTAATTTTATTCTTTTCTAGCATGCAGTTTTTCCTATGGTTATGGCAGCAAAGGAAAAACATCACAGGCATGTTATGGCCAAAATAATAAACCATCATAGGCATGCTAATATGCTCGATATGGTCATAGCCCTTTTCATACACATAACTTGTCACGAGCCATGTGACATGGTATCGTGCATCCAAGGGTTTGCGAGTCCCTTTAGCAGATCAGCCTATGCCAGAAAATGAAAGCATGTGTCCTTCCTTCAGCCGCAAGTCCATCACCACGCTTCCAAAGCTGGCGCCACTACTGACTCCAGTTGAAGAAGACTCCTTGTAGTCAAGATGAAGCCTTAACCTATCTTCTAATTCTACATCTATTCTAAAAAGATGAAAAATTTTACATCAAGATAGGGGGAGAACCACGCGCAGATGGAGAGAGATTTTACAAGCATTCATCACAAGTGGAAACATGCTTCCACATCACAACACAGGAGGGCACTCGCTATGACCATATCAACCCAATCAAGAGGCAAGAGGCGCATATAAAATTTGAAAAGCCGAGCAATATCAAATTTTAATTACCCTATGCGCCAACATCATCCAAAGCACTCTCTTAACCAAATTTATGCTAAAATTAGATCAAGTTCCATGATGATTTCATATACCCTATCGGCTGGTAGTTATTATCAGATCAAGAGACCCGGTCAGTCCGAAGACACAATGCCCGTCCTACTTGACAAAACCACGTGCGCCTTTGGTATTAAATCCATCGTGAACACAATCAAATTTCAGCCATAAAATTGAAAAGAGAAGATTGGATGAAAAATGCTTTCTACGTGAAATGCGCATGGATAGAAGAAAAATTTTTCAAAAATTTTTCACACAAGCAAACGTACACCTTGCGTTTCTCGCAAATAGCTCTGATACCACTGTTAGGGAATACCGGGTGTAATTTTAAAATTTGCAGTCCTAGGACGCAGCAATGGTACACCACTTAATTAGGCAATAATCAAATATGGAAAGTCCTAGTATGATTAGAATTCAAGTATCCCCTCTTAATTAGGCAAGATGCTATATTAATTCAAAGCTTCTATATGCGCTAATTAGAGGGAAGTGGCGGCTGAATTGTTAGACTAATTCCTTGGAGGAATTGAGCCATAAACGAAGAAGGAAAGTATGGAGGCAGTTAAGGGCAGCATGCTTATAAAAGGAGGGGCATGCGCCCTTCTCTCTTAACGCATCTTCTCAAGCCGAGAGCAAGAGTACTTCCACTTGGAGTGGCGCAAGTTCTCAAGCCCTAGCTGCCATCTTTTCTTAGAATTGAGCCATCATCCTTCATCCTCTTCTTTGGCCGAAACTACTTGTTGGCGTGAAGAGCAAATGAAGGAGCACCACCACCCTTTTCTTCCTCCTCTTTGGCTATGAGTTTCCTTGGAGGAAATTTGTAGGCGTGAAGAACAAAGGAGGGAGAGAAAGGAGATTCCAAGAGGTGATCTTTTCTTCCCGAGGCTAGCACCAAGCGTGGAAGGGAGCAACGTTGAGGAGTCGACGCGTGGATACTTGTAGAGGACGAACACTTGGGCGTCTTCAACTTGGTTTCAATATCTCGACAAGCAAAAGAGGTACATCTCTAACACATCCTTGTGTTTTCTCTCTCGCATGGATCCTTGGGACCGGAATATGTTTCGGGTGTAATAATTCTTCCGCTGTGTCCTGGGACTGCAAATTTTAAAATTATACCCGGTATTCCCTAACAGAATAGGCAAATCGCAATTTACTATAGTAGTGTACTGTTCATGGTACTGTAGCAATTACTATTCATATGAAAAAAAAATCACGGGCTGGGAAATTTTTCACACCCCTGTTACTACAATAAACCCTTGTTCTCTCTTTTTATCTAAATTATAATTTTTTATGAATTTTATTGTATTTTTAACTCCATGGTAGGGTAACTTTCCTTGGGACATATGAGTGTAATCCCCTTAATTTCATAATGACTAGATGATCTTTATTTCATCAGAGAACTTTTATTATGATAATTCTACTTATGTGATGATTGCCTTTAATTCTTTCTAATTTCATTTTATCAGCATGTATTGGAGTTTTTGCGATATGGACTAAAAAGTGACTTGCGAGAACTTGTAACCCTAAAATTGAGATTTAGGAACTCATCATAAGAAATTATGTTTGTTCTTATTTCTAGATTTTAGAAGTTTATTGCCTTGTTGATAATCTGATATAGGAAGAATTATTGAAAAAAACATGATGATACTATAAGAAATTAAGTATCGGATCGTTGAGTTATTTTTCAATGATTTACTTATCTTTAGCATTGAATTAATCTTGTGCGAAAGTGAGGATTGATTCTTTGTAAATTATCTGCGAAAAGCAAGATGATTTATTTATAAAGTAAATTTTATCTTTATCATAATAAGAGTGGACTGACGATGCACTTATTTCCTTCTAGTCATAGAAATTAAGGTAGATAAAACCCTAGTCCCAGCTTTTCTCTCTGACTCTTCATATACTTTCCGATCATTTGCTTACATCGTATTCGGTTTGCTTAGCTAGTGAGAAAAAAACTATTCGGTACTTAACACGTAGGTTTCTGTGGTTCGATATCTTTTTATTACTTCGAAGTATCCGTGCACTTGCGGACACAACAGTATTTTATTATTTCAGACATGACAATATGGACCGAGAGGTGATTTTGATTGTTTGAAACCCTTAAGTAAAACCTATAAAATTAAGATACGAGGGTATTTAATTTTACTTGAGATTTTGACTTTAGAAATTAAATCTATGATAGTAGATTTAATGATTTAGTATGATTTGTTTTTATTAAACATTGAGCAGTAAGTCAAGAGAGTGAAGACTTGTTCGGTGTAAATTGGTCGTCCGAGAGGAGGAAATTTCTTTATAAGTAAATTTTGTCTTTATCATGATAAGAATAACTGACAAACACTTATTTATGTCTAGTCATAGAAATTAAGAAGGATGAAACCTTAGTCCCAACTTTCTCTCTCTGAAATTTTACAACAGTTTTCAATCGATTGCTTTTGTCCTATTCCATCACATATCGTCTACTTTGCTAGTGAAAATTTGATTATTTGGTACTTAACACATAGGTCTCTGTGGGTTCGATATCTTTTATTACTTTGACATATCTATACACTTGCGGACACATCACCTGGTGATGGCATCAGAGTCCGCTACTCCATAATCGGGCTGGAACCACCATCAACCTATGCTTGTTTCTCTGCCAAAAGGGGATATGCCACACACGTGTCTCCTACCTCGGCCGGCTAGATCTGCGTTCTTCATTCGACTCGTCTTGCCAGTGAAGTCACCGCTTGCGCACCTACTATTGCCCCAATAGCAGCGCCATCTTCTCCATTTGGGGAACAATGCATTGTTCCTTAGTTCTAGTCAAGTAGATAATACCTCCTTGACTTGGGTCAGTCTATCACCTTCTTCACCGGGAACCTGGCTCTGATACCACTATCACACCCACACGAATTGGGCCGGTCCACATCGGCAAAGTACGTGGGACTGTGTGCTGAAATCCGATGAAAGCCAATAATCAAAATCCCCAAATCAAATTCGCCGCGCGTTCGAAATCATGTTGACCAGGTCAACGCCTTGATTCGAATGCCAGTTGCCTTTGTCTTCACATGGACACCGCCTGTGCCTAGAGATTGGCGACGGCATTCGTTCACCGGAGAGGACTAGTGAAGGGCTCGGGCATGTAGGAGGCTAGGACAGCTCAATCCTCATCTCAGCCTTCGTCGACGCACCCTCGGAAGCAGCTAGCGATGGTGAAGGAGAACTTCAGAACATGAGGAGACTTCATCAGAAAACAGGGGAGAGCTCGTTGGAGATGATAGGACAAGGGAGGGAAAATTTCCATTCATTAATATCAATCTATCTAAAACCCTTACACACTCACTCACTCCCTCACGTCGACGGCACACCTGCCGTCGACTTACAGTTTCTCGCCCCTTGCCAGAAACTCATCGTCTCCCGCCTGGCGACAGCATCGGAACCTACTGCTCCAGGAAGAGGTCTTGCCAACCTCTCATCGTCGTCCTCCCAGTGATGGTATTAGGACCGGAGCCCTGGAATAGGACCGCTCGCCGCTCCACCTCTGGGTGCCCTGCCGCACCATTCTTCGCTCACCGGAGGAAGAAACCGCACTTGCATGGGGGAGGCGGCGAAAGTACATTGCCCATGATTCTGACCCACCTCCCCTCTTCCCTCCACTTGGAGAGAGCTTGCTAGGATGAAGGCTCTGCAACTCTCAGAATTAGGGAAAGCCGCGTTCTCATTCCCCGTTCTCTCCTCCTTCCATCGTCATCGGCTCGATGCTTTAAGGAGGAAGGTGCCTCCTCATTTGGAAAGTCCAGCTGGCGTCTTTCGCCTTTCCTTCTGAAGCACCCGGAGATCATGCCTCTATGTGATCGTGCGTCACCAGACGCATCGGTTGCCGCCGTTGATGTCGCTCGCGTCTTCTGCCTCCGCGTCCGCTAGATGCATCTGCCCGTCGTTCCAGTCGGAACAGACGCCACTGTCGGTGTTGGAGATTGCGCCGGGGAAGGCGCTAGAGATCCTACTGTTGCCGGCTTGTTCGGTGAGGCAGCGGGCTCGCGTCTCGTCTACGCGACTGGGATTGGGCCGCCACCCAACCTGTTGGTCCTCTGGCCCAGTCCAAGAGTAGATGGGCATCACACTAGCCATGTTAAGGAAGCTACAACTCTACTTAGTTTTATTATAAAGATATTAGTGTTTAATAACAATAATAAATCATGTATGTATGTCACAATCGATTCATGTTCGATAAAAGTAGTCGTCAATGTAACATTTTAGTTACATAAGAGCTAATTCAAAAGGTCTAACACTTGAGTGATGTGTGTTAGACTCATCTTGCACGCAAGTGATTCCAATACAGGCTGCATTTAGTAAGGCAGCTTTTTAGCTTTTGCTGAGGCAGCTAGTAGCTTATGGTCAAACTAGCTGTTTGGGAATGCAACTTCTCTAGTTGAAATAGAGAAGCTGCACTGTACATGAGAAGCTATTGAATCCAGCTTCTCAGCCTTTCACGCGCTTCGAGCTCCACGCCTGCTGATGGCTTATATTTTGTTAATATTTTTTATATTATTTTATCTCAAAACAAGGCATTTTCTAGTGCTTTTTGTATCTTCACTTTTCCTTGTGTTTGTACAATTTTAAGTAAAATCACTCATTTTTGGATTATTTTGGAGATTCTAAAGTCATGGGGTGATTCCTCATGATGAGACAAGACTATACATCAAATTTGGGCCCAATTCGAGCTTCTTTGAAAAATATGGCCAGGTGAACACCACGGGGTTCATCGGTGCTTTTCCTGGAAGTCCAAAAATGCACAGAACACATCATAGCCTGCCCATGATCTTGGTGTTTGGTTGTGGTTCTCTCGAAGACAATTTCTACAGGAGCGAACAGTACACTTCATGGCCTGGTGACGTCGGGTTCACCCGTGATCTTGAATCTGCAGACCGACACCCACTCTGTTTTTCTTCGATTCTAGCCCTAGGAAAATCTCAAAAGGCAAGAAAATATGTTATGGAGAGCTAAGAGAGATGCGAATCTTTTGTGCATAAAAGCCCTCTTTTGTGCATAAAAGCTCCTCGGAGTTTTGCTGGACCTAAGGCCTTCTAAGGGGTAGGCGCAAACTACAACAAAAGCTACTAAAGCACAACCCTCAGCCCCTCTTTTATAGATCAAGAGGGGAGGAGGGTCACATGAGAAACATGTCAGGCGGTTAGAGAATCCAACCACCCCAAAACTAACTAAAGGAGGGTCAAGATGCCCTCTAACTACCTTAAAGCAGCAGCTACTAACTATTCTATGACAGATTCCTGGTGGGGAGCGAGGCGTCGAGCGGAAGAGTCATCCACGTGGCCGCTGTCTGGACCCGAGTGGCGCTACACCATCTCTGAACAAGCTGCCACGAAGCAGCAGAATTTGCTGATTGTGGGCTGGTTCTAGATGTTGTTGGCGGTGTCTTGTGCCGAGTTGAGAACTCGATTGTTGTAGCTGTCGGTGGGCTGGTCGCGGTCGGCAGTCAGGTCTCGAGGCGGCCCCCGAGTGAATTGCAATGGCTGAAGAGATGTCGTGGATGCAGGAGACGCCACATTGACAGAGCGGATGGGGCATGTCGTTGCTGTCGAGGGGGTCATTACTCCCACAAAACGGTCCAGGGGGTGCGAGGACCACTACGAACATCGAACGGGGTCAAAAACCACTGCTTGTGTCTTCCTAGGACTGAACATGGCCTGGCCGTGTTTGTTGTCACAGCCGTGTTCAGTATCTATAGTCGGCACAGTGGCGGGCACGGCTGGCAGCACAGGCGTGCTATTTACCTACGAGCTCGTCACGGCCGTGTCTTCTGTCGCGACCTCATCGTGATGGGGTCGAGCAGGTTTCACGGCAGTGCCGTGAATAGGATCACGGGCCGTGATTTGAGGTCCAAAACCAACAGAGGTGATCACGGCCTGGCCGTGTTCTTCATCACGGCTGTGTTCATCAAGTCCAAAACCCATAGAGGGGGCCACGGCCTGGTTGTGTTTTTCATCACGGCCGTGTTCATCAAGTCCAAAACCCATAGAGGCGGGCACGGCCAGCGGCATGGGCGTGTCGCGAGCTGTGCTGGTGCTCGCGTTTCTGCTCGTTCGTGTCACGGCCGTGTCAGCCGTCACGGCCTGGCCATGTTCAGGGTGGTAGAGGCGCTTTTGAGCAAAAAATTGGTGGGTGTCTTCCTCAGGTCCTGGGGAGTCTTCCCAAGCGTCTTCCAGAGGGAGGTTCCATCAATCACCCTCCAGCAGCAGCATGCCATTGCCCTCTCCATCCCTTGCCGTCATCCCGCCCTTGCCCTCTTCCTTGCCTGCACACGCCTTCATAGCAGCACACTGTCCAGCTCCTCTTCCTCCCAAAGCCCTCTCCATCCTCCCAATCATGTTTAAAATCTTTCACTTTGTCGCAGATTCGATCCCTTCCCATCCTGAGCTGGTGAAGTTCTCATTTTGCTCCATCGATCGAGGCCCTAATCAGGTGCAGCGGCGAAAGATTGCATTTTAATGAAAGTTTTAAGATTCTAAGCTTGAAGAAGCACGCAATTTTGGGATAATTCTTTGTTAGTTTTATGTAACTTAACGTGTTTTTAACTTTGGTGTGTTTGGATTTATGAATGTGTGATGTAGTCTAGAACTATTTAGTAGTAACCTCAGAATAGTCGTCATTTTTGGTTGAATCAGATGAAAGGGCAAGAAATGACTTACTTGTGGTGTAATTTTTTGAATCATAATGAATCCGTCTTCTCCCTCTTAATAACAAAGTTTCATTGTGTTTGATATTGTGGTGATTGTGTAATTCATTTTATAGAAAAATGTTTACTCATTTTATTTTTGCAGATTCATCTAATTAGCTAATGCATCTGTTTTGAAGAATATAAACAAACATCTCTTTATAATTGGACATGATGTATACCCCATACATATGTTGATAGTATTGAGAAAATGTTGTCAAAAGTTTTTGATAATTTTTTAAGTTCTTTCTTATTAATCAATTATATTTGTATCAAATATGTATCTTTATTTTTATCTTAATTTTTTTTAAAATAATAATAATCCTTCCAATTTTTTTCCTTCTAAAGAAATAGAAGGTCACACAAGAATATTTATTTTCCTTTCTTTTTATTTTTCTATTCCATTATTTTTTTTTCCTTTCCTTCTAGTTTCCTATCAGAAATAGGCTATAAAGTAGAAAAGAAAAGTTATTGTGTAGCATATACAATCCCAAGCGACCAAGAGAAATATTGCTAAGTAGATGGAAGAGCGTAAAAGTTGAATATATTAATAGAGAGTTTTTCTAATTGCCTCTCTACAACAAAAGAACTTTCTAGCTAAGGCGACTATTACAATTGCTAAAAAAGGGAAGTGTCCTACAAGGCCTAACATGAGTAATAGTGTAGGTAAGTTAAAACCTCATCACTACCCGAAGGTTTCTAGTTCAAGGGATCCAAGCCCTCCAGATCTTATTCTAGAGGGTGTTGTTTGTCTATTTTGAGCTATTGCAAGATATCATATTAATAGCTATATTAGGGCCCTTACCTTGCAACTTCTTCAAGTTAAAATGCCAGTGTTGTAGAACATCAATGTCATGGCTAACTTCATGTGCCAAAAAGATCGTTGTTGTCCATGTTTGATAAAGCAATATAGGAGGGAAGGCCATTAGCAACTACCTTTTGACAAGGAAAATGATTTACGAGTTGCTATCAAAATCTTTGGTACAATAGTAGCTAGTGGAGATGGAAAAGCCTTCAAGAGATCAACATATGACAATTAACTCATTTGATTATTATTTATTTGATAAACATCATAAAAAAATTTTCTTTATACTGGCTAAGAGAAAAGAAAATAAATTGGAATCAAGACATTATGATATTTTTGATCACATTGAGATAACATCTTTAGGTGACAATAAATATTTTGTTACTTTTATTAATGATACTTTATGAAAAACATGAGTGTTTTGTTTGAGACATAAATACCATATAGTGTAGATTTGTTTTAAGAAATTTTATGCTACAGTGGAGTAAGAACTAGGGTTGCCTTTGAAGTATATTCATTCAGATAATAGTGGTGAGCAATGAATTGAAGGTTTAATGCTCTAAATAAGGTATAAAATATGAATTGACAAAGCCAAACACACCTTTAGCATGACAGTGTAGCATAAAAAATGAATAGCAACCTTGTGTAAAGAGTTAGAAGCATACTAAAAATGATAAAATCGCCTAAGATATTTTGAGGTAAATAGTGAAGTCTTGCATCTATATAACATTTTTACTGTAAAATATATCCCTTATTTATCCTTTTCATACATATTTAGGCTTAAATACCTATAATTGTTTGAAATCTTCACTTCCACTAGATTTTGTAACATATTAGGGAAAAATGGTCAATTTGTTTTTATTAAATATTGAAGATTTGATCCTACGGAAAAGATTCCAGATGTTAAAATGAAGTCACGCACAATGTTTCTTACAAATTGGAGCTTTATGAAAATTATGGTCCACCGATGAAATCAATCATGGTCTTAACCTTCAGAAAAGTACAGAAGAAATTATGGTTGGGTCATGATGGCAATCATGGCCATGAAATCCTCAGTTCATAAATTAAAGAATATTGACTATAGAAATCACTGTCCATCCATGATTTATATCATGACCATAGTCCTCTTCAACGCTTTCTTAAATTCACATAGAAAAGATCATGGCCCACCTACTGAATTTATAGGGCCATGATTCTATTGGAAAAACTTTGCAAAAACCTATAGAAAGAATCATAGCCAGCACATGAAATTTGTCATGGTCGTCATTCTTCAAACCAAATGCAATATCTCTTTGTTTTCTTCCTCGATTTAGCTCATTTTTAAACCAAATTTTGAGGAAAACTTAAATGGAAGGTCCTTAATGTATTTAGGAAGTTTTTGGAAGGTTTTCATGACTTTTTGGAATGTTTTTTAGTGGATTTCATTGAGGGTGACTGCTTGGGCAACTAGGCGACCATGACAACAAAGATCATCATTCGGAGGCCTTCGACCTTCATTTTCTGCACCAATATGTTGTGTCCGCAAGTGCACGGATACTCGAAGTAATAAAAAGATATCAAACCACAGAGATCTTATTGTTAAGTACTAAATAATTATTTTCTTACTAGCTAAGCAAATAGAATATGATACAAGTAAACGATCGAAAAGCACATGAAAAGATAATCAGAGAGATAAACCGGGACTAGGGATTCATCCACCTTAACTTTAATGACTAGATATGAATAAAAGGTTGTCAGACTAATTTTATCATGATAAAGATATAATTTACTTCATAAAGGGATTATCTCACTTTCATGCAGACAATCATACAAGGGACTGATCCCTGCTTTCACGCAAGATCTATCCCATGCTGAAAATAAGTAAATCATCAATCAAATAACTCAAGGATCACTTTCGTCCATCCAAATTCTAAGTTGATCATCTCCAGTGGAAATTCATGGATTACTTTCGTGCATCCAAATCTCAACACAGGTTCTACTTAACGTTCTCCAACGTTCCGGTACTCAATTTCTTGCAATACCTCCTACGTTTATCATAGTAATCGTTCTTACATTCAGATTATCAACATGTTAATTATACTTCTCAAATCAAGAAATAAGAACTAACCTAATTTCTTACGATAAGTTCCCAACACTCAATTTTAGGGTTCCAAGTTCTCAAGCAAATCACCTTTCATTCCATATTGCGAAAACTCTAAAACAAGCATGATGATATGAAAACTTCGGAGAATTAAAAGCAATCGTCACAAAAGTAGAATTATCATATTAAAGTTATCATGACGAAATAAAAGTTATCTAGTCATATAAAATCAAGGGGATTACACTCCCATGTCCCAAAGATGTCTAAGCTAACATGGAAGAAGAATTACAATAATCCATAGTTTAGAACGATCATAAATTGAAAAGAAGGAGAAATAAACTTTACAGCACGGCTGTAATGAAAATGACAGCCGTAATCTTGCGAGTGAACAGTGCCGACGCCCGCTCTTTTGTTGATTTCTCCTCCGATCGATCTCCTTTCGCTCAGGAACTTATGGGGTATCGTCTCCTCCACCAGGTGAAGCTTCCTTATAAAAATTACGACTTGAAGTGGCCTCTACGCCACTCGGCACGAGAGCGAACCCTAGGGATGCCTCTCTTGATTTCTCTCTCGATGGTGGATCAAAATTAGGGCTTTTGCCCTCAG
Organism: Costus lasius; assembly: GCA_027563935.2. NCBI lineage: Eukaryota > Viridiplantae > Streptophyta > Magnoliopsida > Zingiberales > Costaceae > Costus > Costus lasius. Next base: position 101,815,542 of record CM050448.1, read on the forward strand.
CATGTTCTCCTCCTCAGAGACTCCCTTTTTCTTTCTTACAGCTTTGAATTTAAAGGCCTGGATTGTCCGCAATTGATCGCGCAAAAATCAGACTTTAATTTGACTGTGAAAGTCGCGTCTAGGGATAGAATTACGGCCGTGGTTTCTGTTACGGCACTGCCGTAATTTCAGTCGAATTCTCTGATCAAAACTGTCTGGCAATTACGGCACCGTAAAATAGGTTACGGCAGTGCCATAATTTCTGGAAATCTTTCTGTACGAAAATCACCCAAAAATATGGCAGGGCTCTAAATTATGGTAGTGCTCTGAAATTATGGTAACATAATAAAAATTACGGCTCTACCGTAATTTAGTTTGAACCTTCAATCTTTCTGGATATTTATATGAAATCTTTTCTGGATGATGGGAATTCTTCTATGTATCTAAATTTGCTTGAAAATGCCTTAAAATCATGTCTTTTTACCTGGAAACCATCAAAAACGAAAATAGAAGTAGGTTCTGCAATATTTGATAAAAAGGGCATAAAAATAACAAAGAAGCATAAATATGACACAAAAATACCAATGAAATAACATAAAATATACTATAAATTTTGGTGTCATCACAATACTCGCAAGGGAGTCCTAGATTTATCTTCTCTTGTCATTTTTACTATCTATTTGTCAATTGTAATATAGATTTCGATGATTAATTATGTAAACAATGTACGCAATAGTATAAACCCTTGTTTAGGATTAAAGTGTAGCTCGTTGGATATTTTATGAATTAAAATTATGATCTTTCTCTTTAATACTACTTTGGATATTGTTGATTCAATTATTGTCATATTTATTTTTAAGTATCACTCTGGCCATGTTTTGCATGATATTAGACATCATGAGATGAACTAAAAGGTGAATCGTGCTTTCAAATCTACAATAGTTGAACAGATCGATTGGAGCCCAAAAGTAGTTTCGATTTACTTAAGAGGTTAGTTAATTTATCAAGAACTTAAAGGATCTAGTTTGAGTCAATAGCCACAAAAGTAGTAGATTGACTCAAATAGATACTTGGTTATGTTGCTAAAAGGGGGCAATCTGTATATTTAGATAAATTTCCTTCAACGCAATAAAATGCATTAGAGAGAAAAGCATTATTTAATTTATAGAAAGCCAACATGAAGAACTCAAAGTCCTAATCTCTCATCATATTAATTACATAAGTTTATTGTCTTTGTGATATATCCGCAAATGCATAGATAGTCGAACTAATAAAACATATTGATCACATATGAATTGTATGGGATCAATAAATTGTATTTATATTAGCTAAGCACATTAAGTTTTTAAAAAAATTTCAGAGAAATCTAAATCAAGTAATAATCTGTGAAAAAATTAATGGGTAAAATTCGGGACAAGGTTTCACCACTGTAAAACTTTATAGAAAATTATCATAAATTTTTACGTCATTTGCTTAAGTATTTCTAAAGGGAAATTATCCTAAGATTAGAATTATCTCCTCTTGGATGCCCAACTCTACGCTAAACCAACCTTCACTCTTGTGACCTATTGTTCCAAATTTAAGTTATATGGTAATTTTGTTATAGTCCCTAATGAATTAGGAAACACTCTTGTGTCTTGACTCACTAGTTCTTCTTTTGAGTGATTGTAAGATACTCTCATAGCTGAAATCACAGGTTTAATTAAAGGTTTTCTAATATCAAAATTCACTTCTTAGTGCAACTTTTGTATGTGAAATAATGCGATTATATAAACTAAACTTATCATATGTAGAATTAACATTAATAATTAAATTACTCTCATAGTCAAACTCTATCAGCTTAACTAAAGGGTTCTAGGTGTATAAGTTACCTCTCAGTACATCTTATAACCCCTAAAATATGCAATAGTTTAGATTCAAATAGTTATAAGTGTAAGAAATTCTCTATAATCGAATTAGCAAAATCCATGTAATATAACATAATAAATTTAAATGGTCAATTCATCAAGAAAAATTCAGATTTAAGTAGTCAATTCATGAAGAAAAATTTAGTGGGCTACTCCCTTAGGCCCAAGAAAAGTTTACACTATAAGAGTCATGATTACACAACAAAAATTCATGGAATTAAATTCTTACAAATTAGGTAGGTAAGGGATAAATAAATAAAAATTAACTTCAACTCCCCCATTGTTACAGGGGTGTGACGATTTGTCACATCCCTGTGACAATAAGATAGTTCTCTACTCCAAACAACCTCAACTCTTCTCGAATATGAGCTGCCATTGTTGCAATTATCACCAAACCCAATCTCTTGCTCCAGAATTTTATTTGAACCTTCTCCTCTCCTTGGTGCAACTTCCTCTCAAGTTTGGTGAGCGGAGGCACCTAGGAAGCCTCTCAACAACTCCGAACCCTCGATAGCTACCACTATTGTTTTCTCTCAAGAAATATCCATCTTATCTCTTTTTTTTTCAATATTGCTTCCTCCTATCCCTTATAGACATTCCTCTACCTTTGATTTTGCTTATTTGATCAAAATTTTCATGGATTCAGTCTTGGATTCATGATTTGGGCAAAAGGGGTGGAAGACTTGGGCACATTCTGATTTTGCTCTCTTTTTTGTTGTTGTAGGGGTGTGACGATTCATCATAGTCATGTGACAATGACTTTTATAAAATTTTGATTTTTGTCGAAAATAAAATCTACATAATAGCCTTGGGTTTCCTTCTACTAATTTAAAATTATGCATATTTAACCTAAAAAATAAAAAACAATAGATTATGAACCAAACAAGTAATTTAAATTAAATAACTAGCAAAAGTATGTAAAAATTACTTAAATGGATGATATAAACATATAAAATTAACTATAACTTTTTGAGTAATCAATTTGCTAGTAACTTGAGTAGCTTGAATTTAGTAGATTTTATATCAAACAACTACTTTCAAACTATCTAGCTTGAAATCCAAAGATAAATCAGTACTTGACCATTAGTCCATGTGAGAATGATAATTTTATTACTTCGATAGGTCTTGCACTTGTGGCATGCCCATCAAGGCACCATTATTGGGTACCAATTTTTCCAATATTAACTTAATTAAAAGATTGTTATACTAGATATTTTAGTGCTTTCTAGTTTTTGTTATTTGCTTTTATGTTTAAAAACTGAATTTATCTTGTCTGACATTTGCATCTATTTCTCATGTAATAACTTGTTTACACTTAGAAGCTTTTGGTCTAGAAAGTTAATGGAAGAAGATCCAAAGATTGAAAGAACATTCTGAGTTTGTAGAAAAAGAAAGGAGTTAAATTTGTCAAGAATTCAAATACACAAAAGATGGATGCTAACCATGCAAGGGCCTATACTCAAGCATTGCTCACCCCATGATCAAGGCTAAAAATTTTGAATTAAGTCATCCTTACTATCAATGATTCAACATAACTAATTTGGAGACTGAGCATTAGAAAACCACAATATGTACCTTTTTATTTTTCTCAAATACTATGAAATTCTCAAAATAAATGGAGTTTCTAACAATACAATTAGACTAAGACTATTTCCATTCTCTCTTAAGGATAGGGTGTGTGCTTGGCTATATTCCTTACTGCTAGGGTCTACCTCTAGATGGTAGTGGTTACCAAATGCTGTCCTCTCTAAATACCTTCCTCTAAGAAAGATGTGTAGCTAAAAAATCAAATTACGAATTTCACCCTAAGATGGCGAGTCATTGTACAAGGTGTGGGACTGATTTAAAGAGCTATAAAAAATGTGCCCATACTAGGGTCTAGAAAATTAGGTGATTATCCATAGATTTTATAATGCTTTTAATTATAACATTCATATGATAGTAGATGCAGTTGCTGGTGGAATGATAATGAACAAGAGTGTTGATGATGCACTCAATCTGATTGAGAATACAACACGCAATTATTATCAATGGACAAGTAAGAGAGGTGTATCATTAATGTGATCTGGTAAGTATGAGTTGGACACTCTCAGCACACTTGCAACCAAGATAGATTCTTTATCTCATAAGATTGATTATCTTAACAAAAAATATGTCGTTATCAACTCTATCTCTTGTCATATATATGGTAATCTAGGATATCTTCCACTTGATTGCTAATTAGGGATCCCTTCATCTGTTTATTCCCAATCTAACCAAGTGAACGTCATTGGAAATTTTAATCACAAACCTTAGAACACACCTACTCCAACACCTATAACCTATGTTGAAGGAATCATCCTAACCTCTCTTATAAGAATAATTAAAACTTGTTTCCTTGAATAAATTTTAGGTAGCCCCTTGTAATTCAGGGGAGACAATTTAGCCAACCCCAGATTTCCTAAAAGTATAACCCTGAGATATTGCCCAAGCAAAAGCAAAACAAAGAGTTTAAACAACAAAAGCAGATGACCAATTAAGTGAGAAACAACATGGCGAGAAGAGTTTGTAGAGTTCCAAAAAGTCGAATTAAGAGCAATGCGTAAGTTTTAAATAAGCAAATAACAAGAAAGTATATGCTATATAAATAAAATTTACAGTGGGCTTGTTAATGTTCGAATGTCAAACTCAAGCGTTGAGGTTGGCAGTTGACCACCGCTTCATAATAATCCGAACAAACTAGGGATTTTAACTTTATAATAAATATTAAAGGGGAGGTTGAGTATCCAATTCCTCTAAAATAAGGGCCTGTTTGGCCCCGCTGTTAATAGCTTTATAACTGTGCTAAACTGCGCTGTACTGTACTGTGCTGCACTTTTAAAATTTATAAGATGTTTGGTTAATAAATTTTTAACTACTATTAAAATTTAAAATAATAAATAAATATATTTTTTAAATTATTTAAAATAATAATATATTTTATTTTCCTTTAGTGTTAAAATTTTAAATTATTTAAAATAATAATACCTAAAGTTTTAAATAAAATTATGTAAATTACTTTTTTAGAAAAGCAGAAGCTGTAAAAGCATCAAATTATAGCTTTCATAACTTCTACTTTTTTGCTATTTTTTTCTACTTCTGCTTTTAATTACCAAATAGTTTTTCTAACTGCTTTCTATTTAAAAGCTGATTAAAATCAGCTTCGAAGCGGGGCCAAATAGGCCCTAAATAAACTAAATCAAAAAAGGGCGTTGGAGCTGTGCTGCTTGTCGCGTCGCCTGGTAGCACGGGGAAGAAGCGATCGTCGTCGCCGGAGATAGGATAGGAAGAGGGGTGCGGATGGTCGCTGGATCAACAGGGAAGAGGCGGCGTAGGCGGCAGCTTTCGCTGTTAGGGAAAATAGGGGACGCAAGTCATGTTCGATTCGTTTCTGTTCGTGGCGTCACTCGAATATGAGAGGGGATGATTCAACGTCGAAGGGAGAAGACGAAGAGCTGAGAACGAAAGGGGGTTCAACAGAACATTGAAGAATTGTCAGGCAAGTAATTGTTTTGATGATTCAGTGATGAATGCATGGATGTATAAGGATTTATATAGACAGTGAATAGACATTCATCTCTGTGAAATTTACAATGAAATTGATGTGATTTTTCCACTGATTTGGGTGACTGATTCCTTCCCTTTTGAAGCATTGATCCATTTCCATTGCTGGGGCGACGAGTTTTTTGGGTTTAAATGCTACCATTTTGGCTTGGCCGATGAAGGTAAGTGCTGCTCTGTCCATTCCTCGTGGTTAGCTTCTTTACTCTGCTGGCGAGAGTATGGTGCACCTGCTGGAAAACTTCCATGCTGGCTGGATTTCCTTGTGGCTTCTTCCAATTCTTGCTATCGAGCTTCTTTCGACCATTAGCTGGTGCTAGCACGAATCACTTGATTGGAATTTGATCGGATGGAGATTGATGCAAGCCATTTTGGAAAGTCTAGCTTGTAGTGCCTTCCAAATGGCTAATCTTTACTTGAAGTTGCGTCTTCCACTTTGGAGCTAGCTTAGAGAACTTGCCTTTTCATCCTTGCAATTTATTATATGTCATACACTAGCACTATTGTTAGGCCTACGGGCCTGGATTTGGGCACGGCCCAAGTCCGAGCCCAGCCCATGCACCTAGAAGCCAATTGGGTTGGCGGGCGGTGCCCGATCCGCTTCGAAAATAATGGGCAAATCATGCCCAAATTCCACTTCTGTCTGACGTGGTGGACGGCGTGGTGCTGCAGACGTGATGGGATACATCGAGTGGGGACTGGTGGCTGACTTGCTGAGGGCGTAGGTACCGAGGCGAGGAGGAGAAAAATGGAATGGGAGATGTCATTTTGGACAAGACTGCTTTCAGACGTTTGAATGTCGTTCGCCTCCTTTCTCTCCGGTAGTTCTTAGCTCCCTCTCCGGTGGCTGGCAGTCTTATCGGACGCCTCTCCTAGAGCTCTCTCGCGTTACTGGTGGTGTGGGCAAGTGGTCCGGTTCGTGACGAGCTCCCTCACCCATTTCCCGTCGTCCGCATTGCACCCGACAGTGTGTCACCGACGACGTTGCTCAGACCGCCTCAGAAGGCGCTACTGCTACCTCTTCATCGATTAGAAGGAGCTGGCATTTTGCCAAGGTACTCCCTTGCCGTTTTGGCAGGTTGCTCAATCTCTGCTCTGGGTCAGTCGTGTTTCTCCCGGCAGTGCCTTCTCGTGCTTCTTTTTCTTCTCCGTTCGTATGCCTATCGTGGCCGCTTCTTTTGCTTCCATTCTCCCTGGTGAGCCCCTCCTCCTCATTCTTTGGGTGCCGGCTCGCCTGCGTGCAAGAATTACCGGAACCGGCTCGCCCGCGTGCGAGTTCAGGAGGGTCAATGACAGTCGTCGCCTGCCTGGAATGGCGTTCATCTGCTAGACCCCTCTGCCTGCATGCGGGTTGTCTTCCCCTCTCCTGACGGTCTCCCCAGCGGTCCCAAGTTCCTCATCAGTTTTTGCCCTGATGCAGGTGCTTGCATGCGCTCGCATTGTCTGCCGTCCTAGTGCCGCTCGTCTGCCTTCCCTGGCGTCGTCTTCCTCTCAACCTCTGCCGCCACCCACATCTTCTCCGTCGAGACTCGAAGGTTACTTTCTCGCTGTCGTCCGAGTCATCGTCCCTTGGCCGACGGTGGGCAGCTTCTTCCTCCCTATTGGGCATATATTTTCCGCTACCAGATGGTAGCGTACGCGAGTCCATATAGACGACTCGATCTAGGTAGTTTTACCTGTCGTTAGTTGTCGAGCACACGAGTGCGATCCCCAGGACCTCCTTAGCCTGGGTCTCCTCTAGATTCCGGTGTGTGACGCCATGAGGATGTCTACCCGTAGGTGCTGACTGGTACCATCTTGCAGCAAGTGGGTATGCTCAACTTCCCTATATGGGATGTCTGGCCGCCAGCCTCTATCCTCCCTAGTGCCCGAATGCATTCTCTCCCGTATCCATGATGTTGAGGAGCCTTTGGCACATCCGACGTGGGTAGACGAATGAAGCGATCACGTCAGCTGCAGACCCTGTCCGACGTAGTTGGTCCTGAGTGGCTCCATCTCGGGTTCAAGCGAACCTAGTTCGACTTAGTGACACCGGTTTATGGTGAATCATGAGTGTTGATCCAAGTTTTGTTGGGATGGCAAAGATCTCTGCTGAGTCCTTGGTCGGGCAGGGGGATAGATTCGAGTAATCGTCCCCTCCAGTCATCCACAATCTCGTAGTTATGATCGTGTGCCCCTACGTGGGTGTGTTTGGACTCGAGTCATGCGTTGACTCACATGTACTTTCAAAAAAAATGGATAACCATAATTCAGGGCATGACAACTTAGTAATAGAGGGCAAGGTCTGCATGTTCCAACTTATACAAGCATTGTACTATATTTAGACTTACTTTGCCATTTCTTTACAGATGGTGCATACGACAGACAGCCACATTTTGTTCCTTGACGACATTGTTGGGGACGAGTCTTTGGCTTCCAAGACCCTGGTGGAGTTGGTCTCCACGTTGCTCGTCTCCAACGAGCACCTCGCAGCTCATGTGACTCGACTCACTGAGGAGTTGGAGGCTTGCCAGGTGGAGGTCGCACTCCTGAAGCGCGTCACGGCATTTTCACCACTTCCGAGTGCGGTCGATTCTAGCCAGGGTACCGTTGTGCGACGACGTGTCCCAGAGCCTACCGCCTTCCGAGGGGTGTGCTGCTCCAAGGAAGTTGAGAACTTCCTCTAGGACTTAGAAATGTATTTCCAGAATGCCCAGATCTCCGAGGGGAGTAGGGCCAGACTTATATAGTGTATCTCTCCGGAGATGCAAAGTTGTGGTGGTGGACATAAGCTGCACCCAACGTACCCAGGGCCGATCCCACCCATAAGCTCTCCTAGGAAGAGCTTAAAACAGAGATCAAGGCCCTGTTCTTTCTAGGGAAGTTAACCTAGTTTGTGAGGGACGCACTCAGGAAAGTCTGACACACTATGAACATCTGCGATTGTGTGCAGCAGTTCTCGTAGTTGATGCTAGAGATGGATGACATGTTGGAGGAGGGCCGACTCTACACCTTCATGGACCACCTCCTGGGCTGGGCCCACGAGGAGCTGCATCGCTAGGAGGTGAAGACCCTGAAGGTTACCATGCAGGTAGGCGATGCCTTTATGGACCGCAGGGATCCGAGGGGACAGCCCCTCATGGTGTTGCTACTGCCACTACTAGGGCTTTTACCTCGCGGGCGAGAGACCCATTCGCCATGAGGGGCAAGAAGCCCCTCACCAAGAAGAACTGGCCTGCCGTGCCAAAGCCATTGAAGTTGGTTAGAGACCGCTCACCCACTCCAACGTCGAAGGGGACGAGCGCCACCATGGAGTGTTATATCTATAGGGGCCCCCATATTATGAGGGATTGCCCCAAGAGAGAGAGAGAGATAGAGAGAGAGAGAGAGAGAGAGAGAGAGAGAGAGAGAGAGAGAGAGAGAGAGTTGTGCCCTAGTAGCAGCATATGAGAGCATTGTAAAGGGTGAGGAGGCGCTCCTCAACCCTATTGTACTTGGTACTGCTTTCACGTCTACTGATAGACTGATAAGTATCCACAAGTGCACGGATTTATCGAAGTAATAAAAGTTATCGATCCCACGAGGACTATGCAGCTAAGTACTGACTTCTCGATTTGTTTGAATTCAGGAGGACAAAATCAATGGTTTTTTCTAACTTATACGGACTTGCAAACTCGGAAACAGCTTTTAAAAAGTTCAGGTTTCGAAAAGTCGAGAATTCATGGGTTCACCACAATGACAATTATGAGTTATTCAAAGAGTAACTAATTCACAAAAATCATCCATCATGAAAGGAACTCTTCCAAAGATACATAATACCTTCTCCCGAAGCGTAGTACGGTATTCAACTAGATTAACTAACTACTCCCGTGATAGTTAACCTAGTTAAACCCTTTAAGCTCTATGAAGCGTTGTTTTACCCTTCAGAAAAAACCAAACTACTCCCGTGATTAGATTTGTAGGTCTAGTTGAAATAGATCGGACGTTGCGATTCACCTCCCCGTCCTTCTCGCAACGTCTAAGATGTAAAAATACTTGGCCAAGGTAAATTACGAGATAGGTAAAACTTCAACTAAATCATGCAGATAAATTCTAAGAAAATAGTGAAAGCATGTATTAACTCATAAAAGTCATTGGGCTACGCCCAATCATGCCGACAAAGGTTTCTACTCGCTCATGTTTGTATAGAGATACATGGTGTTATGATGAACAAGAGAACACATAAAAGATTGCAAGAAATCGCCAAAAAGACTACAGAACCGCCTTCTCCTTGATCTGAGGATGAGGATTGGCTGATCTATCTTTGTCTCCAGGAGAAATTTCGCCGGAAAAATGCTTGAAACCAGGTTTTCGCCCTTGTCGCCGCCGCCGTTCGTCTTCATCCGTTCAAGCCCCCCCTTTAAACCAATCAAAATCCCACCTTTTATAGCTAGACCGGTTTAGAACCCATGAAGGAGCGGTTCTCCAAATTTTGGTCCAAATCTGGTTCAAAACGAGTGAGAATCGAGCGAAAAACTCGTCGGGCGGAAACTTTTATGGCCTGTGATGTGTTTACGGCTTCCGCCGTAATTCTCTCGGCGTATAATGCTTTTGGTCACAGAAACTTTTACGGCCCGTGATGGAGTTACGGCTTCACCCGTGAAAGTTTCGATGGACTTTTAGACTTAGCCGATTTTCATCTCCCGCTCGTCGTCGTGTTTATGGCCGAATCCACAATTACGGCCAAGGCCGTAAATGTCTCGTTTTTCACCGTTTTTGCTCCAAATTTGACATGTGTGCTCATGATCTCCTCGGGAATCTCATTATGGCTTCAAATCTCCCAAAATTCATCATTTTTATGCCTTTTTACCTATATTTTCAATAAAACTAGAAAAAGTGAATATTATGTGCAAAGTAAGATAAAAACACTAAAAGTAACACAAAATCATGCGAACAAGCCCAAAATATGATCTAAAACATAGGCAAAAACACTATATAAATGCAACACATCAAAATACCCTAGACTTAGAATTTTGCTTGTCCTCAAGCAATTCCATAATATGTATGATGAATGTAAAGATAAGGATTTCTCATCTTAGTTTTTGCCCTCAATGATATCCTTGGTCCACAGATTAAGCAATCAATATTTCAAACTCAAGTAGTTAAAGAAAAATCATAATAGAGATAAATTCCTAAGAGGTTACAATCCAAGAAGGATAAAATTCACAATTCATGTCATAATATTCATTCTTCACACACTAAATATCACATACTTTCAACTTAATAAATCTATTTTACTCAATAGACAAAAATTTATTCAAGAATCTTGGTGATGTTAAAGATAAGAGACTTTTAAAGCAATTTGGTCTTTAAACTGTCATATGTCATAACATTGTTTAAAGTATACTACCGAGTAGTATAATCTAACTCATAGTCTCAATCATAAAAGTCGGCGGAGTTGTCCACTTAACCTACAGCTTTCTCTTTTTCTCCTTTTTTTTTCTTTTTTTTATTTTTTATTTTTCTATTAGACTTCAATTCATGTCTTGGTACCACTATCAGATTTAACAGTGCCAAGTAGAGGAGTCTTTTCTTTTTTCCCTTTTTTTTAATTTATGGAGAAAGCTGGTTAGTGGCATGGTACTTAAATCGTTATCGATACTTGATCACAACAAATTTAAAGTATACCAAACGATGGTATAATATAACTCATGACTTAAGATTTCTCAACTAGAGGAGTTGGAGCAAATCTCAATTTAAGATATATCACCAATTTTCTATTCATAAAAATTTTCCATTAAGCAAAAATAGATAAATTAAGCTTCATGTAACAAGATACTATGCATGTGTCCTATGAACATATAACAATTCACATATGCATTTTATCAATACCAGAATTGAATTTACTCAACAATTTAAGTCTACATGAAATTCTAAAAATTCCCTAAGTCATCAAATCAATCACTCAAAATGTTTCTTAAGTCCAAAATCAAGGGTAAAATAAATTTGATCATCCTTAACAATTATAAACATTCAAGATACATACTCATAAAGCCTTGAAGAGTAAGCCTATCATGAAGATCACTCTAGACTTAAATTGTTGCATATATGTAAATATTTAACCAATAAAGAATTTCAGGAAAATTTTTGCAAGAGTTCCCTTTGTATTTGTTAGCGATACCCTGTACAGTTATACCAAAATTGAGAATTACAGCTTAGAAAAAAAAAATATATATCCAGAAAAATTATCACCATGAAGATACTCAATTTTTACAGGGCAATCAACTTCCAGATATCAAATACCATCTAGTTTTTCAAACCACAACACAATTTACCACATTCAGTTACTATTTCAAACCAAATATCAAAGATGCATCAGAATCATTCCAATCATGCGGAAAATCATCAATCAGACACCCAAAACTATCATATGGCACCACATATGCATGATAAATACCAAACAAGTACAAAACCATCATAACTAAGTCATGTTCAGCACCGTAGGACTCAATACCATCTAATGTATACAATATCGAGCAGAGTGTCGAGTAACATCTACAAATAACCAAAATGAATCGCGTAACATCCCGATACAACACACACACACACAAATATAACATAAAAAAGATGGTGTGAAGTTGCATCGGTATCAAACCTACCAAGCCTGAGCACAGATTAGACAACTGTGAGACTACTCATGCGATACCAAAAATATGTATAAAGAATTGAAACTTGATACTCACAAAGTCTATCAATCCGTCTCCGTATGCTCAGAGTCCTCCTCCTCATCCCTGGTATGTCTCATCGATGACGATGATGGGAGACGACGCCGTAACAACTCCTCTATCGCGTGTAGTGAGTCGAGAGCTCTCAACTGTCCCTGCTCAAGGCGCGATATGTCATCACGCATCCTCCTCTGCTCAACTCGCATTTGCTCCACCGATGGTTCTGATCGTGCTGGTGTGGACGGTCTTGTAGATGTAGAAGGCTGATCAGCAGCTAATGGCACGACTAGAGGTACATGCTCTGAAGATCTGGGCTGTGATGGTGGTGAAGCTGCCTCTCTAGGACCTCCCCCAAGCATGGGATCCATGATCCAATTCTGCTAAACACGAACCATGGTACGGTTAATGTTCGGCAGCCTCATGGTAATATCTGTGTGCCTGAACATAAGATAGTACGACCTCCCAAGCCTCATAATCATCCTAATGGCAACACATGCATCTATATCTAGTCTGGGATTACCCTTTGCCTCGTTCAACCCCGAAGGATCGACACCGAGGGCAAGGGCAATAGAAGTAACTAATCCTCCCATCACAAGGACTCTTCTCCGAGCTCTGGCGGCTTTCTGGATCCGCTTCATCAGGTAGAATGAAGTGCTAACTCTAAATCCTCTAAGCATGGCCCATAGAAAGAATAACTCCGTAGATCTGACCATACCATCGCTCTCTGCCCGCCCAAAAATGGTATGTGCAAGCACCCTGTGTATATATCTGAAATCCGGGCTAGTCAAACGCGATGCTCTGGCGGTCCTAGGGTCAAATCCTCGCTCGCCAGTGATCTCTCTCCAAAAGGTCCCCTCTGAAAACTCACGAGGACGGTGTCTGGTCACATCCGAGGGAATCCAAATATGTGACCCAACTGGTCCAATGTAAGCATATGCTCCCGGTTCCCCAACCGGAATGACATCTTCCCATGATCTCCATCATTGTGGTTCCTTAATGAAATCTGGACGGTGCTGAAAAACTCCAAAGTGAGCTGGGTGTATGTAGGGTGCCTCTGCTAGTAAAAATCCTGCCACCCTATGTTCGCGAACATCCACTAGATGTCGTCGAACAATCCTAGGGACTGCAGTGTCTGGTCGTCCCAATATCATGTGCTGATCACCCCTCTAGTGGATAGAGCACGATATCTCCTCTCGATCTCCCTACTCCTATGACGAGTCTGATGTGGGTAGGGAGTAAGCACTGGAGGTGGTGATCGCGCCCGTCTCCTCTCCGGGATAATGGCCTCTAGTACAGGAGGTGATGGCTCAGGTGATGAGAGCTCTGGTGAGGCAACTGGTGAATGTCCTAATGATGGCTCTGGTGAAGGTAGATGAATCTCGGGTGAGGGTATTGGTGCTACTGGAATGGGTGCTGGCTCTACTGGCTCAGTCATATGTGGGATCTCAAAAACTGATGGTGGAACTATCTTAGGAGTAGCAGAAGACTCCTGTGCAACTGACGGCGAAGAAGAATGAAGCTCGGGTATCTCCACTGATATCTCTGGTAGGTCTACGAATATCTCGGGTGATCCCTCCTCTAGATCTGACAATACTAGTGTACTAGCCTCAGGGATAGGCAGATCTCCCTCGGATGAGGAGGGTGATACTATCTCAGGTGTACACACTATATCATGTGGAGTGTCTACCTCCATACCCTGAGCGTCAGTAGGTGCCACAGACTCTGGTAAATCTGTGGAAGGCGCTGATATAGCAGGACCCTCCACATCCATCAATACAGCATCTGTTTGTGCCTCCTCCACTCTCTCAATCTCTGGTATAGTGGGAACATAAGCTGGGGTGCTACTGGAGTCTCTGCAGTCTCCACGACCAGTGATAGAGGGCAAGTGGTCCTCCTCCCCCAAGTTCTAGTGCCTCGACCGGTACGCTTCCTAGCGTACCGTCTGGCGATCCTCTAATCTTGACTCTCTGGTCTGTCAGCAGGTCTCTCTGAAATAATTTCTAACTCTGGAGAACTGACTGATGACACCGAAATTTATAGTAAATTTCATGTCATTTTATATATCTTTTCGTGTCATATTTATGAACTTTTGTTTGTTTTTAAGCATTATTTGTTAAATATTATGGAATCTACACAATTTCTTGTTTTTCATGAATTTCAGGTTAAAAGTGCCATATTTTGCTGGATTTTGGAAGATCTGAGTGCACCAATGGATTCCAGACGTCGAAACGAAGCCGCTCGCCAATTTTCAAGCAAATTGGAGCAAGTTTAAAAAATACACCCCGGGTGTAATGGATATTACGGGCATAATTTTCTGTCCCAAATACGGCGCTGCCGTAAGAAATAACACGGGCCGTAATTTAGAGCAATTTCCGTTCAGAAAGTTCAGTTGAAAATACGGCACTGCCGTTTTTTAAATACGGTACCGTAATTGTAATCTAGACACGCGAGTTTTTCGGGCCGATTCTTGCGCGGACCATATCTTTTAATCTAGAGCTCCAAATTGAGATCTGAAAGATGTTCCGGACTCTTCTTTAAGAGGGAAAGACGCACGAAGTGAAAGGGTGAACTTTTATACAGTATCTAGGGAGCAATGGCCAGAGAGGTGGCTAGGGTTTGGCTTGATGCCGAGAGGCATAGAGGGCACCTCAGGCCTTGATTTTCACGCAGAAGCGTTGCCTGGAGGAGAGGACAACATACCAGAAGATTCAGAGTGTTTGAAGCCAGATCAGAGGAGAAATCGATGAAATTAGTGGTGACAGCACTATTCATCGAGTTCTGCTGCAAATTACGGTGCTGTAATTTCATTACAGCTCCTGTTTTGTAACTTTTCTTCTTCCCTTCTTCTATTTCTGACTTTCTGAAAACATGCTTTATTGTAATTCTTCCTCCATGCAAGCTTAATCTTATATTGGGACATGGGGTGTAATTCCCTTTGATTTTCTTAATGGCTAGATACCTTTCACTTTTATCATGATTATTCTACTTTGATAATTTTACCTATGTGATTATTATTCTAAGTTTCTCCTTAGTTTACTTTTTGTCATCATGAATGGAGTTCTTTCATTAAGGACCGAAAGGTGACATGCTTGAGAACTGGAACCCTAAAATTGATTAATAGGAACTCACTGTAAGAAATTAGGTTAAGTTCTTATTTCTTTATTTTAGATGACTAATTGCCTTGATGATGATTATGAACTTAGGATTAAGTTAGTGTGTCAAACGTGGAGATCTTGCACGAAAGTGAGGATCGGAACGTTGGAGAACCATAGGTAGAACTTGTTTTGAGTCTCGGATGCACGAAAGTGATCCTTGAGATTCCGCTTGAGACAATCAACCTAGAATTTGGATGCACGAAAATGATCTTGAGTTCTTTGATTGATGATTTACTTATCACCAGTTTGGGATAAATCTTGAGCGAAAGCGAGGATTTGTTTCTGCATGGTTGTCTGCACGAAAGTGAGATAATCCCCTTATGAAGTAAATTAAGTCTTTATCAAATTAGAATTTGATTGATGAACATCCTTATATATCTATTCATGAAAATCAAGGTGGATGAAACCTTAGTCCCAATTTATCTCTCTGATTATCTTCTGTATTCTTTCTATTGCTTACTTGCATCATATTCGGTTTACTTAGCTAGCGAGAATACAACTATTTGGTACTTAACAATAAGGTCTCTATGGTTCGATATTTTTATTACTTTGAAGTATTCGTGCACTTGCGGAATCCTATCAAGTTTTTGGCACCGTTGCCGGAGACCTTAGTTTTGTTAGTATCAAAATAGTTGTTAGTATTGCTATACTAGGTTTTATTTGTTTTAGATTTAAGTTTATTTTCTATTTTTGCAGGTTTTGGATTTTCAGAAGTTGTGACAGAACTGAGAATTTCAAAAATTTGTGAATTTGCTTGTGTTTTATATTTTCTTTGTTTTATATATTCTGAAAAAAAAGGCTTTATTTGATTGGTGTTGGATTATCTCTCTGTTCTTGATAGATTTGGTAAATATGTCTTTTTATCACAATTCATGGGCATCAGACAGAGGCAAGGTATACATACCACAAGGTGAGCATAAAGATTATTCACAGCTTACTCTTGCATAAATAGCAAAATTACACTCTTATTTTGTTACAGGTAATATTTGTAAGTCTTCTAATCATTATACTTCTGATTGCAAATTTTTAATGCCTAAAAATTCTAATTCTTCATGTTACCAAGATGATCATTATGATTCTAGTTGGAAAAATCAAACTTCTTTTTATGATGATTGCTCTGATCATGTTTCTGTGCCATGCTTTGAGGATACTGAAAAATCTATATTAGAAACTATGTTAGAAAGATTTATAGCTGATCAAGAAAAATTCATGTCAAATCAAAACCAACTCATGACAAATAGAAGTAAAAAATTTGAAGATATTAAGGGGATGACTAGTCAACTTGCTCCTCGGGTAGAATCTTTGACTGCTAATACTGAATTGCTAGAAACCCATATTGCACAACAAGATTGTTTATTTGAGTTTGAAACTGAAGAACTTGATTTAGAAAATTCCCCCTCTGATTATGATTGTTTTGAGATTGAGCCTTATGTGAATATTCATGAATCTCACTCTAATTTTGATTATTGTGAAATTGATCCATCTGCTAATTTATTTGTGGAAAAGGTTAAAAAAATTGAAACTAAAAAACCTTCTTTTGACGATAATCCTGATTTTGATAATAATTTATTTATGGTTAAATCTGATGAGCATGATGAAGGTTCAAAAATTATAGACATTAATGAACCCCACTGTGATTTTAGTGATATTTTTGAAATTAATGATAAATCTCTTGTGGTCAACTCTGATTCTATTAATTCTTTTTCATATGATTCTGATTTTGACTCTTCTGATGATGAATTATTTGTGGGAAAGCATGTGGAAATTGATTTTGAAGAGTCTCATCTTGATTTTGATAATGATTTTGACATTGATAAACTATTTGATTGTGAGCATGAGGAACCTGAAGATGATTTGAAAATTACAAATACTAATGAATCTCACTCTGATGTTTTGCCCATATCTTTTGTTGAATCTTTTGATGAATTTAAAAAATTATGCTTTATTGAGGAATCTAATGAAAGACATAAAACTTATTATCCAATGCTTGATTATTTTGATAGAAGTCCTACTTTTATTGCAATTGAAAAGTTAAAGTTGAAAAAAGGACTTATGATTTTGCTTACTGACAACCATAGGAAGATCATTGAAAATTTTGATTTTAATTTCTGCATAATTATGAAAGCGACATCAATTTTGATTTATATGAAATTCTGGATATTTAGATTTGTGGCTAAGCTTTTTGGACAAAGAAAATGCAGAAAATTGTTTGCTCTTTACTTTGGAACTGATTCACCTACTTCACCATGATTTTTGATTTTTGGTCAAGCTATGGACCTAAAATTAGTGCTTCTTGAGAAGCAACCCAAGCACTCTATCTTAGCTTAGTTGCTTTTATTTTAGTTTATTTTTAGAATTAATTTTTCTTTTTATTTTGCAGGAAAAATAAAATTTTGTGCAAAATACGGCACTGCCGTAATCTACTTTACGGTACCATATGTTTGATCTGATTTCCACCCGAGAGTTTTTGGTATTTTATGGCACTACCGTAATATTGTTCACGGTACCGTATTTTTGAGTCATTTTTAACCCGAGAGTTCTTTGTAAATTACGGCACCACCGTAAAGCATTTCACGGTACCGTATGTTAAAGCTGCTTTCTGCTTATTGAGTACGTGTCTTCTCGCTGTGATTTTAAGAAACTGGGTTGAGAAAAATTTTGATCTTTGGCACCATCATGAAGTACTCATCTTTGTCTATCATCTGGATATTTTTGCTGAATTTTAAAGTCGATGGATCATTTTAAAACACATAGCAACTTTTCGATTCTGATTAATTTCTACAGCAGTTTTTTCTGACTGTTCTAACTAGCACTTTTGCTGCCACTTTTTAAGATGTTTCGGTGACTTAAAACCCAGATTTTTCACTTGGAATTGAAAGAACATGTGTCGTTCTATCCCGTGGAATAGTTATTTTCATGAAAATATTTTCGGATCATTCTATGACACATAGCAACTTTTCGAAAATGATTAAACTTTTGTGCAGTTTTTGCAGTTTTGTAATCTGAGTAGCCTTCTTTCTGCTGATGCCCTAAATTCCTGACAGATTTTGTTCCTTTGATTTTTATACTTCTGAAAAGAACATATCTTATTCTGTTTCATGGTTCTGTCCATTTTCCATTTGGATCATTAAATTTTATTCTAGGGTATGACTAATTTTCATAAAAAAATTCAAAAACTGCACTGTTTGCTTTATGCTTGTTATTGCTTATTTTGCCTCCAGATCCAGAAGTCTTCAAGAGCAACTGTCTTCCACCTCTTGCGGAGCATCACCAGCAGCTTCTTGCTTCTTCTACTGCCTCTTATTTCCATTGATTTGATTTATTTATGCAGTAGACTCTTCATTACTGACTGATTTTTTTTTATCTATGCAGCATTATTGCGGAGCACTACCACCGACGATCTCACCTCCAGGACTGTAGTCTCCAGCAGAGCACTAGAGATTACTCACACTAATGTCGACATCACCATCATTGCTAGGAGCTTTTTAGCTAGCATCTGTTCACCCTCTGCTTCTCAGCTGCATTAGTTTTTTTTTTCACCGGCATCCACTTCAGACCTCCGGCGACATCTCGGATTCTCCCTGGAGAAGATTATTTTTTTGTAAAATTTTCAAAATGCACATCTTTGGACTTAGCAGCATCTGCCCCGACACTATTTTTTGGTCTGAGCCTTATTAATTTTTGGTCATTCCTTGCTATATGATTTTGTGAGTATTGTTTGCACTATCTTGTGATTTGATATGATTATCTACACTCTTCTTCTCTTAGATATATCACTTTACACCCTCTGCATTGTTCGAGCCTTATGTGATTATACAGATCTACCACTTTACATCTTTTGACTTGTTGAGTTTGATGCTTCACACCTCTTGCACTGATTTTCATGTTTAAATTTTTTATCCATGTGATGAGAAGTCTATGGATTTTTTATGATGATGACTGAATTCATGCTTGTGATTAGGTCTATATCTATCATGTTGAATTTATTTCTCTAATGAATATATGCTTTTGGAATTCTTCATTGATTGATGAATGAAATTTTGGGTAGATGTGTTATTTGAGGAATAAGATCTAAATGTGAAGCTACTCCTTTAAATAAAATGAGCATATGAGTATGATTTGTGAATTGATATCAATTGATCAACCTAGTAGATGTTTAGTCTATTTTGCTATTTGTTGGGAAGGAAGAATCCAAGATCCACAAAAAGAGTGAGAGACTCCCCTACTTGGCACTATGTAAAATTGATAGTGGTACCTAAGACATGGGTTGAAGTCTGTAAAAAATAATGAGAGATAGAAAGAATAAGACTCCTCTACTTGGCACTATGCAAAATTGATAGTGGTACCAAAGATAAGAGTTGAAGTCAAAAATAAAAAGAATGTATCTAAGTGGGTACATGTCATCTTTACGAAAACAAACAAAATACATAAAAAAGAAAAAAAGTTATGTGTGGAAAAAGATCTTGGAAACCTAATTCTTGTAAACAAAAGCATGATATATTTGAACTAAAAGTTGGGTGAAATCATGCGACTGAAAATTCTATTTATTATACAAGTTGCACAATTTTATTTGATTGAGTTGTAGATCTAGAGGATTGAGTTCTAAGATTGATGTGTTTATTTGAAATTTTATGAAGCAATTGGTGTAATTTTTCATTAGTGATTGTATTTTTTAAATTTATTCTTTATGAGAAAGTCTGTGCTTATGTATTTGATCAATTTTTGATTTTTGCTTGAGGACAAGCAAAGTTCGAGCCTTATGCATTTGATGACACAGAAATTTATAGTAAATTTTATGCCATTTTATATATCTTTTCGTGTCATATTTATGAACTTTTGTTTGTTTTTAAGGATTATTTGTTAAATATTATGGAATCTACACAATTTCTTGTTTTTCATGAATTTCAGGTTAAAAGTGCCATATTTTGATAGATTTTGGAAGATCTGAGCGCACCAATGGATTCCAGACGTTGAAACGAAGACGCTCGCCAATTTTCATGTAAATCGGAGCAAGTTTGAAAAATACACCACGGGTGTAATGGATATTATGGGTGTAATTTTCTGCCCAAAATACGGGACTACCATAAGAAATAACACGGACCGTAATTTAGAGCAATTTCAGACCAGAAAGTTCTGTTGAAAATATGGCACTACCGGTTTTTAAATACGGTACCGTAATTGTAATCTGGACACGTGAGTTTTTTGGGCCGATTCTTGCGTGGACCATATCTTTTGATCTAGAGTTGAAAATACGGCACTGCCCAACTTTTCGATTCTTGCACGAGTTTTTCGGGCAGATTCTTGCGAGTTTTTTGGAACGTTGGAGATCTATGAGTAAAACTAGTGTCGAGGCTTGGATGCACGAAAGTGATCCTTGAGTTTCCGCTAGAGATTGTCAACCTAGAATTCGGATGCACGAAAATGATCCTTGAGTTCATAGATTGATAATTTGCTTATCTTCAGCGTTGGGACAAATCTTGCGTGAAAGCGAAGATAAATCCCTGCGTGATTGTTTGCACGAGAGGGAAACAATCTTTTATTAGGTAAATCGTATCTTCATCATGATATAATTAAACCGACGAAATCCTTATTCATATCTAGTCATAAGAGTTAAGTGAACGAAACCCTAGTCCCAGCTTGCTCTCTGATAGTTTTCTTTTGTGTGTTTGCGATATTTGCTTAACTTTCATTTGATTGCCTAGATAGCGAAAAATCAATTATTTAGTACTTGACAACGTAGGTCCCTGTGGATTCGATACTTTCTTTATTACTTCGTGTACCTGTGCACTTGCGGGATCACAACAAGTTTTTGGCGCCGTTACCGAGGGTTAGTCCAAGTTTTTGGCGCCGTTACCAAGGATTAGTCCAAGGTACACGCGGTACAACTATCTTGGATTCTCATTTCCCAACAAATAGCAAAATAGACTAAATGTCTACTAGGTTGATCAATCAATCTCAATTCACAAATCATACACATATACTCATTTTATTCAAAAGTGAAGTTTCACCTTTAAATTTTATTCTTCAAATAATACATCTACCCAAAATCTTATGTATCAACCAATGTCATATTTCAATAAACAAATATGTATTGGAGAAATAAATTTAACATGATAGGGTTATATCTCCAATCATGAATTTGAGTTCATTCATCATCATCGCATGGTACAACCGTCATCCTTCCCTTCATCATATGAAACAACAATGAGATATAGAAAATACAACATAGCAAAGAAGTAAAGGAAGATAATACTCACAAAACATCAAATACTCATCGTCTGGTCGTTCTGATTTCTTTTGCGCTCTCAAGGGTAGAATGGACAGCATGAAAGTAGTCTCTCTCTCCTATCTACCACCTTTTTTTTTGAAAATACGGTACTGTAAAATATATTACGGTACTACCGTAAAAATGACAGAACTCTCGGGTTGATTTTGACAACAAAATACGACATCGTAGAATACCTTACGGCCGTATCATAATTTCGGGGCAACTTTCTGGTCGAAAGTGGACTGGAAATACGGTACTGTAAAATACTTTACGGTGGTGCCGTAATTTGTACCAAATCATGTTTTACCTATAAAATTAAAAGAAAATTTAGTCCTAAGCAGAAAGTATAATAAAAGAAAACAAATGGAGGTTAGAAAGCTTGGGTTGCCTCCCAAGAAGCACTAATTTAAAGGTCATTAGCTTGACCGTTCTGTGCTCAGATTTGATCTTGGCTCATCCAGGTAAAAGCTCTCTCTTTCTTCAATCAGTTCTTTTTGATGGTAATGTTTCAATCTTTGGCCATTAACCTTAAATTCTCCTGTATCTTCACTCCATATATCCACAGCTCCGTAGGGGTAAGTTTTCTTCACCTGGAAAGGTCCAGACCAACGGGACTTGAGTTTACTAGGAAAAAGTCTTAATCTAGAATTGAATAAAAGAAGAAAGTCATCTGGTTGGAAATCTTTTCTAAAAATATGCTGATCATGCCATCTCTTAGTCCTCTCCTTGTAAATTCTTGCATTTTCATAGGCCGAGAGTCTAATTTCATCCAACTCGTTCAATTGTAACTGAAAGGGGGGGAAACCCTAATTCAGGCGCATATAAAATTTTTCATGGGCGAAAACAAGGGTTTCATGAAGATCGCATGGCATGAACATATGATCAACTATTAGTTCTTGCAATGAGAAGATAGGATGTTACCATGGCCATTATTTGGATGGCAACTTGGAAGAATATAGAGGGCGAGCGGCTCTCCTCCAAAGCAGTCGCACACAAGGTGACAATGGCTACTCCCTTTTCTTCTTTGTGCTAGCAAAGTTCCAAGGTGTCCTTCAACGTGTAGGAGAAGATGAGATGTTCTTCTTCTTGGCTAAGCGAAAACTCTCTACCTCTTCTCTTTCGTGGAGCCTCGACACACACACGAGAGGAGAAGCATTCATTCGAGAGAGAGGGAGGCGTTGAGGCGTTATCCAACGTGGGAACGCTTATGGCTTCCAAAAATAGAAAGTCATCAAGCCATGCGCCCATGTTTTTGAACCAACCAAAACGTCTTCTCACTTTGAACCATGCGTTCACTTATGTGAACCGGTTCTATTGCATTTGGTTCAAAGACCAAATCAAACCAAGCCATGGTCTAGATCTCATATGAACCAGATGGCTCAAGATCTAACCACACATCTCTTGATGCTCTTGATCTCATCGATCAAGCATCAATTCTCCCGATCGAAGCTTACCGATCTCAAGCCCTAATCAATCAAACATGATCAGACCAGATCTCACTTCCAATCAGAGTTTAAACTCCTTTAAACTGAACCAAAACCATTCAGTCCACACGATCTGACAGAAGTAAGCCATATCATCAAATTGTGCGACCCTAAGGGTTTCCTTCAATGTCGGTAACGATAACTTACGTTATCACGATCAGAGAGGGGTATCTAGCAACACATCACTGTCTCCCGATATGAAGGAAAGAGTCTTCCAAGACTACACCCAAACCATAGCACAAGTGTGAATCCAATTCACATGACATACATGTTTCCTTTGCCACTGGATGTTCTCATTGGACAAGCGTGTCAAGCCTGTAATTCCAATATGATGAAAATGATTAGATCAGATGAACATAGTCATCTGGGTATGGCCATACACTTTCTCAATCATCTCATCCAGGGGGCCCCTTTAGAACATCACACTCTAACAAGGAGAGGCAATCCTATATCTATCACTAGTGTCCTAACATGACTCATGCTCATTATCCAAGATAATCTATAACCATTATATTTCAAATGATATTGAATTACCTCAAGACAATGCCAATCATCATTTAGAAACACAAGCGATCTCAAGTCAGAGGAAATATGCCACTTGCTTGCATATAAGGATTATTCACATTGTGACAAACAATTGAATATCCTAAGTAGGGTCTGTCCAGTACATCCAATGCACCTATGTGTCTACATCTTATTCCATGCTCGAAGCACCCTATAAGATTAGAACACATATTAGTCTCAATCATATCAAGGCTACCTCATGTTCACCAAGATATCTCAACTAAGGACAATGCTAATGTCATCCAAGCTGAACACCATTGAGACATTATTCAGAAGTATACATAACAGCAGCAGATAATGTAACAACCTGAATAACAACCATTGCCTTTATAAACTTATACATAGTTTATACATGATACTGAAATCATCCCAAAGGCCTCAAACATTGGCCTTAAGGGCATACCCCAACAATCTCCCACTTGCACTTAAACTAATGGTTGAGAAATCTCAAACCCATATTATTACAGTGCTTTTCATGCTTCTGCTGCGCCAGAGGCTTAGTAAGCGGGTCAGCTAGATTGTCATCAGTATGAACCTTGCAGATCTTGATCTCTCCACGATCTATGATCTCACGGATCAAATGAAACCTTCTCTGTATGTGCTTGGACTTCTGGTGTGACCGTGGTTCCTTTGCTTGTGCTATTGCTCCAGTGTTATCACAGAAGATAACCAATGGATCAGCACTCGAAGGAACAACACCAAGTTCCTGAACGAACTTACGAATCCACACTGCCTCCTTTGATGCTTCTGAGGCTGCAACATACTCGGCTTCTGTTATGGAATCAGCAATAATTGATTGTTTGAAACTCTTCCACACCACTGCTCCTCCATTCAAGCTAAAAACATAGCCTGATTGCGATCGGAAATCATCCTGGTCAGATTGGAACGAAGCGTTAGTATATCCTTCAATACTGAGTTCTTCCTGACCTCCATAAATCAAGAACATATCTTTGGTCCTACGAAGATATTTCAAAATGTTCTTGACTACAATCCAGTGTGCCTTACCTGGATTACTTTGGAATCGACTGGTCACGCTTAACCCGTAAGCGACGTCTGGGCGAGTACACAACATCGCATACATAATGGATCCAATAGCCGAAGCATAAGGCGTATTGTCCATTTCATCTTTCTCAGATTGTGTTTGAGGACACTGGCTCTTAGAAAGATTCAGACCATGTCTGACTGGAAGATATCCTCTTTTAGAATTTTCTAAATGGAATCTCTTTAGGACTTTATCGATGTAAGTACTCTGGCACAGCCCGAGAAGCCTATTAGATCTATCTCTATAGATCTGCACACCTAATACATAGGCTGCTTCTCCTAAATCTTTCATCTGGAAACATTTTCTTAACCATGCTTTGACCGCATGCAGTTCAGGAATATCGTTTCCAATGATCAAGATATCATCGACGTAGAGGACTAGGAAAGTAATCACGCTCCCACTAAACCTCTTATATACACACGGGTCATCTTCATTTTTGATGAAACCAAATTCACAAACTGATTCATCAAAACGAATATTCCAGCTTCTCAATGCTTGTTTTAGACCATAAATAGACTTCTTTAATTTGCATATTTTATGACGATCTGATGGATTGATGAAACCTTCAGGTTGTGCCATATACACATCCTCTTCCAGTTTTCCATTAAGGAAAGCGGTCTTCACATCCATTTGCCAGATCTCATAATCATAATATGCAGCTATCGCGAGAATAATCCGAATGGACTTAAACATGGCTACAGGAGAGAATGTTTCATCATAATCTATCCCGTAGATTTGTTTGAAACCTTTCGCAACTAGCCTGCCCTTATAGGTAACTACGTTACCATCCATATCAATCTTCTTCTTGAAGATCCATTTACAGCCTATAGGGATTACTCCCGGAGGCGGATCAACCAAATCCCAGACTTGGTTATCTGACATGGAGTCCATCTCAGCTCGCATAGCTTCAAGCCATCTTGCTGATTCCGGTCCACTGACCGCATCCGCATAGGTGAGGGGTTCATCATTAATGATGTAGACTCCGTCATAGCGCTCAGGCTGTCGACGAATCCTTCCCGATCTACGCGGTTCCCGTGATATCTGAGCCTCAGGTTGAACATCAACCTGTTCTATTTGCTCAGGCTCATCCAATTGAGCTTGACTACTTTGTCCCTCTTCTGGACTTTCATCCAGTTTTATTTCTCTCCCACTGGCTTCTTGCAGAAGAAATTCCTTCTCAAGAAAAATAGCCGTTCGAGCAACAAATATTTTGTTCTCTTTGGGATCGTAGAAATAATAACCCTTAGTTTCTTTAGGGTAACCGACAAAGATACATTTATAAGATCTGCTCTCTAGTTTCCTAGAGGCGAGCTTTTTGACATAAGCCTCGCAACCCCAGATTTTGATAAATGTCAAGCTTGGCTGTTTCCCATACCATAACTCATATGGAGTCTTTGAAACGGCCTTGGATGGCACTCGGTTTAGTACCTTTGCAGCTGTTTCCAGTGCAAATTGTTGGGGTATGCCCTTAAGGCTAATGTTTGAGGCCTTTGGGATTGTAACAGTATCATGTAATAAACTCTTATGTTTATAAAGGCATGGTTATTATTCAGGTTGTTACCTTGTCTGCAGTAATAAGTGTACTACTGAATAATGTCTCAAAGCTGTTCAGCTAGGCTGACAGGCTATATGTCCTTAGTCGAGATATCTTGGTGAATATGAGACAGCCTTGATATGATTGAGACTAATATGTGTTCTAATCTTATAGGATGCTTCGAGCATGGAATAAGATGTAGACTCATGGGTACATTGGATGTACTGGACAGACCCTACTAGGATATTCATATTGCTTGTCACAATGTGAATAATCCTTGAATGCACTAAGTGGCACATGTCCTCTGACTTGAGATCACTTGAGTGACTAAATGATGATTGTCATTGTTTTGAGGTAGTTCAATATCATTTGAAACATAATGATCATAGACTATCTTGGATAATGATCATGAGTCAGGTTAGGGCACTAGTGATAGATATAGGATTGCCGTCTCCTTGTTCAAGGAGTGTGATGTTCTAAAGGGGCCCCCCTATATGAGATGATTGAGAAAGTGTATGGCCATACCCAGATGACTATGCTCGTCTGATCTAATCATACTCATAGTATTGGAGTTACAAGCTTGACCCGCTTGTCCAATAAGAACATCCAGTGGCAAAGGACACATGCATGCCTTGTGAAGTTGATTCACACTTGTGCTGTGGTTTGGGAGTAGTCTTGGAAGACTCTTTCCTTTATATCGGGAGACAGTGATGTGTTGCTAGATACCCCTCACTGATCGTGATAACGAAAGTTATTGTTACCGACATTTAAAGGAAACCCTCAGGGTCGCACAAATTGATGATATGACTTACTTAAGTCAGATCGTGTGGACTGAATTAGTTGGGTTCAGTTTAAAGGGATTTAAACTCTGATTGTAAGTGAGATCTAGTCTGATCATGTTTGATTGATTAGGGCTTGAGATCGGTAAGCTTCGATCGAGAGAGGAGATGCTAGATCGGTGAGATCAAGAGCATCAGGAGATGAACGGTTAGACCTTGAGCCATTAGGTTCATAGAAGGTCTAGACCATGTATTGGCTTGGCTTGGTTTGATTTTGGTCTATGAGCCAAATCGAATTGAACCAAAGAATGAACCGGTTCACTATGTGAACGCATGGTTCATGAAGGAAGGCGTTTTGGCGTTGGAACATGGCTTCATGACTTTCCATTTTGGGAAGTCATGTAACGCCATTTTTGATGTATCGCCTAAACGCTTTTGCTCGCTTGTCATTGACGTTGCTTGCTTGCCATCTCGTGTGGAAGAAGGTGAACGACAAGGGAGAGCTCTCGGCCAAGGAAGCATCTCAACCTATCCCTTCCATTCGGCAAGGACTCTTGAAGATCTTTGCTAGCACAAAGATCAACAAGAAGAAGTCATCCCTCGTTTGTGTGCGTCACTTGTGGAGAAGATCTATCTTGCTCTTTGCTTCCAAGCCGCCTCCTTCCCATGGCCATGGTAACGAATCTTTCATTTGTTGTTTAAGTTGATCATATGAAAGTATAGCATGCGATCAAGTTTAAACCCTAATTCCGCTGCGAAAACAAAGAAGACCACTTGCGCTATCTATAGGGTTTCGCTCCCCCTTGAAGGGGACCCCTCTAAAACCCTTCACAAATCCCCAAAAGGAGTAAGGTAGAGTAGCCTGACTCATCATCGAACGAACCATATCCAATAAGGTTCTATTTCTCCTCTCGGACACACCATTCCATTGCGGTGTTCCTGGCGGAGTGAGCTGTGAGATAATCCCACACTCCTTCAGATAGTCAGTAAACTCTCGACTCAAGTATTCTCCACCTCGATCGGATCGAAGGGCCTTGATATTCCGGCCTAGCTGATTCTGTACTTCATTTTTGAACTCTTTGAACTTGTCAAAAGATTCACTCTTATGTCTCATTAGATAGACATAACCATATCTACTGAAATCATCAGTAAAAGTAATGAACTATGAATAGCCACCTCTGGCATGTTTACTAAATGGCCCACACACATCACTGTGAATAAGGTCAAGTAAACCTGAAGCCCTTTGACCTTTATTAGAAAAAGGAGTCTTCGTCATTTTGCCCATTGAACAAGCTTTGCATGTATCAAGCTCCTCATAGGAGAATGATCCCAGCAGTCCATGGTCATGCAACCGCTTAATGCGCTTCATGTTAATATGGCCTAAACGACTATGCCATAGCAAGGTGCTGTCATCAGCATACTTGGCTTTCTTATTATCAATTTGTTGTACAGAACATTCCATGTCCAACATGTATAACCCATTGTTAATTGAGCCAGTAGCATAAACAATATTATCAAATGAAATACAACACTTTAAAGTTTTGCATTCAAAAGAAAATCCTTTCCTGACAAGAGCAGGAATAGAGATAATATTCTTAGTTATGCTCGGTACAAAATAACAATTGTCAAGTTCTAATACAAAACCAGATGGTAAAGAGATGTTATATTGTCCTACAACAACAGCAGCAACCCGTGCCCCGTTTCCAACTCGTAGGTCCACCTCATGCTGTCCCACCTGTCTTCTTCTCTTGAGTTCCTGTACATTTGAACAAATGTGAACTCCACATGCAGTGTCCAACACCCATGAAATAGAAGAAACTACCATGACTTCAGTCACGTAAATACCTGAGCCAGAAGTGAAAGGCTTGCTTCCCTTCTTCTCTCCTTGGAGCGCTTTACAGTCCTTCTTCCAGTGACCGAGCTGGCCACAATGGAAACATCTGTTGTCCTTTGACCGCTTTATCTTTTGTTTCAGAGCCTTGTTGTAGCTCTTGATATGGGCTTTGCCCTTCTTCCCCTTCTTCTTGTTCCTTGAAGGAACCAGCAAGACAGAGGAGGAAGGCTTTCCCTTCTCAAGAGTCTGCTCTGTGGTACAGAGCATGTTCAGTAACTCTGCCGGAGTACAATCGATCTTGTTCATATTAAAATTAATAATGAACGGATCAAAAGAGGCCGGGAGAGACTGCAGGATAATGTCTACAACAAGTTCCTGATTGATGGTGTGTCCCAGTTTCTCTAGAGCCTCCTTGTACCCAATCATCTTGAGTACGTGAGCTCCCACTGGACTCACTTCAGTCAGTTTGCTCTGAAAGAAAAGTTTCGTCAAGTTATAGCGTTCAGTCCTTGCCTGTGCAGCATACAACATCTTGAGATTTGCTATAATATCAATAGCAGATAAATCCTCATGCTAACGCTGGAGCTCTGGGGTCATTGACGCAAGCATAAGGCAAGCGACATCAGTACTATCACTGACGTGCTTCTCATAATCATCCTGAACCGCCCTTGCGGCGTTCGCTGCGGGTTGAGCCGGTATTGCCGTCTCTGTAACATCCCTCAGAATCACACCCCACACGCATACAAGTAAAATACGGGGTTTCAAAAATTTTTACTCTTCCATTAAAACACAAGAAGAAAGTGGCATCGAAGGACATTACTACGGAACTGAAAACCGCACAGAACTGAATAGGATCGATTTACTAGGAAATAGAAATCCGGAAATCCAGAAAATCCGACAGCAAGTATAATAATTTACTGCTGCACAGACATGCATATCCTGGAATAAAACAGATGTCCACACTACACATATGTGGAAAACACAAATTCAGATATATTGCGGAATAAGAACAATAACTCTCAAATCGGACATTTCAGAATAAGAATAATTTCAAATCTCACGAATCCAAAACTCGTATCTAACAATTAAAACGAGACAACTATAATATAATATCCTGAAAACAGGCATAAGCCCTCAGGAGATAAAACGTATCATATAATTAAGTTAGGCACGCAGGCCTGACAGATTTTTTAGAAGACAACTCTTAGAAATTAAATAAAACATTAGCATCATAGTAAATTCGTGAATTAGCTGTAGCGATCACTGTCCCAATGTCTCACCTGAAAATATTTAAACAACGGGGGTGAGCTAAAAAGCTCAGTGAGTAAAAGACACTAAAAGCCATCCATAGTACACATCAAAAATATCATGCATAAGTTGAAATACATTTTTGTAACAGATAAGATAAATCAACTTAACATGCACACTCATATCAGAAACAAAACATAATCAAATACAGATACTTATAACATTAGGCATCAAGCATGAAGTAGGATATAAATATACCAACCCCTCCCTACTAAACACACTGCCTAACACATCTATAATACAGATCAAAACAGAACTACAGAAATCAGAACTGACAGACAGAAAATCAGAATTTTCAGAATCCAAACGGATAGTCTACATCGGAAACAGAAAGGCCACAGAAGGCCTGATGACCACAGAAGGTCTGACCCCACCTCTGCCGAGGACGAGACATGCATGCATATCAGAAACAGAATGGTAGAGGAGGTATCAGTGGGTGGCCCCCGTCTTGTCAGGACGTGGCACTCTGGCCTCCAAAACCCAGAACAGAATGGTAGAGGAGGTATCAGTGGGTGGCCCCCGTCTTGTCAGGACGTGGCACTCTGGTCTCCAATACCCAGAACAGAATGGTAGAGGAGGTATCAGTGGGTGGCCCCCGTCTTGTCAGGACGTGGCACTCTGGTCTCCAATACCCAGAACAGAATGGTAGAGGAGGTATCAGTGGGTGGCCCCCGTCTTGTCAGGACGTGGCACTCTGGCCTCCAATACCTATAACGGAACAGAAATAGTGTCTCAAGGGTCGTAGTAGACTATCAGCACCATTACAGCGCCACAGAAGGAGGGTAAGAACACAGAAGAGTGCTACACTAGGGCATAATTTTACAGAACAGATTATACTGAAACGGAGGAGTAGGACCAACCACTACTTAATTCTTACATCATGCCCAAAGTCTGACAAACCAGAAAATGACACACCCCAATATCCAGTCCTTAACAAATTACAATTTGCAGAAAATCAAAGCTGAACACACTTCATAATTTTTACCATCTACCAGAAGTAATATATGAGTGAATTCCTTAGATTTCATACAACTATCCTTAATTCATGTCAGACCAGTCTATGTTCTCACAAAGGTTATAACACATTCAAAGTTTTCAGAAAATTCACAACATATAAACAGAACAGAAAATATTCACATAACAAACAATTAAACATAGAACAGAAACTATTCATGAAATAATTTCCTCAAAATTCCTAAAACCGTGAGCTATAAAATTACTGTAAGGGGCGCCAGTTTCAGAACCTTAACAGAACGTACAAAGTTCATGTAAATAATTTCAGTCCACCACTACAGATAATTTTAATTACACGTTCGTGAAGAAAATTGACAAAAGCCCCAAAATTGGCTCGAACCATGATTTTCGAAAATTCCTAAGTTCTTAGTTAAATCCCCAATTTTGTTTTCTCTAAAATTTCTCATCAAGCAAATAAATTTTAGAAGAACTACAGACCACAATTTAAGAGATTAAACCATACAGGCTAAATTTTTCTCACAATGGAATATTCGTCTAACCAAAACATAGCAGATTTATATTGTCAGATTGCAACATATATTTTTGGTCCAATTTCGAACCAAAGCTAGTCAATATTATATTCAAAATGAAGCTCTCTGAATCTAGTTTCCAATAAAACTGGTTTCACAAAATTTTGAATTGTAGGCAGGAAGATATAAGGGTTCGAACATAGGTGTGTCAGAATTTCAGATTTCAAGAAAACAGATTCATATATCAGAATTACGACATATATTTCAGATCCAATAACTAATCGAAAATAGGCGTTATGGGAGTCAAAATGAAGCTCTTCAAGCCTACGGTCTAATAAAACTGGTTTCACAGGATTTCGAGTTATACCTAGGGAGATACGAGAGTTCGAACACAAAAGGGTCAAGATTCTAGATTTTCAGAAAACAG
Organism: Costus lasius; assembly: GCA_027563935.2. NCBI lineage: Eukaryota > Viridiplantae > Streptophyta > Magnoliopsida > Zingiberales > Costaceae > Costus > Costus lasius. Next base: position 101,847,569 of record CM050448.1, read on the forward strand.
ATTTCGTAAGTTATATAACAATGCCGATTGCAACACGAATATAGTTCAGATGTGGTCGATATTACATAAGAATCAAAGCTGAGCGAATCTAGTTTCATACAAAATTTGTTTCGTGTGATTTGGATCTATAGATAATGAGATATTGAGGTTAAAGCACAGTAAGGTCAGATTGGCGACTACAATTTTCAGCAAGACAAAATTTCTGAATCATCATGCATATTCAGATCCGACCTATAGAATAGAAAAAACACAGGATCTACTTGCAGATTTTTGGTTCATACAGATAATTATTGCAAATAGGATTAGACTCCTTAGGATCGAATTACTCACCGAAAATCGCCCACAGAAAAAAAAACGCCACAACAGAGGGTCAGGGATCTCCAGGAACTTCGTCCACCACCAGTCTGCCACCACCAGCGTCAGAAATTTGCAGGAGGCGCCAAACACAGTAAGGGGCGACAACCACAGGCGGCTAGGGCAAGAAAACAACAAAAATCGTGAGGGAGAGGAGCTCTCACGATATTTCTCTTTTTCTCCCACTCCAAACGGATCCAAGATCCAATAACCCAGTTAACTTAAGTGAAAATCGGTTTTAAGGGCTCACCTGGGCTTAACCACCATGCGCCACTCTAATAACACAGAAATATGCGCCACCATGGTGGAAGAATTCCAGGAGCAAAGAGTCAAGGTTGAGGGTTCGAAGCCCCAACCAAAATAATTATTTTTGCCCTGTAGGAAAAAGTCCTACAATTAGGCAAAAATCCCAAAACTTTAACAGATAAAAATACAGAAACAGAATTTCTAACCTTAAATCGTAATTCAGAAACTCGAGGGCGTTACATCCTCCCCCCCTTATAGAGCTTTAGTCCTCTAAAGCTGACCAAGCCCGTCACTGAACAGGTGAGGATGCTCCTTTCTCATATCTGCTTCAACCTCCCAAGAGGCTTCTTCAACAGACTGATTTCCCCAGATGACTTTCACAAGTGGAATAACCTTATTTCTCAGCACCTTCTCTTTTCTATCTTCAATTCTGAGAGGTTTCACCACAAAAGTCATGTTCTATTCAAGCTGAAGAGGTTCCAACTCTAGAACATGAGAAGGATCAGAACAATATTTTCTGAGTGCAGATACATGGAACACATTATGGAGGTGTTCCAGTGATGGGGGCAGAGCAAGTCGGTATGCCACAGGTCCAACCCTCTCAATGATATCAAAGGGACCAATGTACTTGGGACTCAATTTTCCCCTCTTCCCAAATCTCATCACCCCTTTCATAGGTGAGACCTTTAGGAAAACATGCTCTCCCACCAAAAACTCAAGAGGACGCCGCCTCACATCAGCATAACTCTTCTGTCTATCCTGAGCAATCTTCATCTTTCTCTGAATTTCTCTAATCTTCTCAGTGGCTTCCTGAACAGCATCAGACCTTAGCACTGTTCTGTCCCCAGTTTCCTCCCAGCATATTGGTGTTCTGCATTTCCTCCCATATAGGGCCTCATACGGAGCCATCTGTATGCTAGAGTGAAAGCTATTGTTGTAGGTGAACTCTATCAGTGATAAGTCCAGATCCCACTCAACAGACCAGTCAACCACATAAGATCTCAGAAGATCCTCAAGTGTCTGAATAGTCCTCTCTGTCTGACCATCAGATTGAGGATGATATGCAGTGCTGAAACTCAGATTAGTTCCCAAATCTTCCTGTAATTTCTTCCAAAACCTGGACAGAAATCGAGGATCACGGTCAGAGACAATGTCCAAGGGAACTCCATGCAATCTGACAATCTCATCGATGTACAGTTTTGCTAACCAATCCAAACTGTAAGTCATTTTGATCAGTAAGAAGTGAGCTGACTTCGTGAGTCTGTCCACAATCACCCATACGGCATCATGATTCCTTCTGGTATTGGGCAGTCCACACACAAAGTCCATACTAATATGCTCCCACTTCCACTGAGGAATAGGGAGAGACTGCATCAAACCGCCCGGCCTCTGATGCTCAGCCTTCACGGTTTGGCAAGTCAAACATCTGGACACAAACAAATGCACATCCTTCTTCATACCCTGCCACCAGAAAGTCTTTTTCAGATCCTGATACATCTTGGTACTACCAGGATGAACGGTATACTTAGTGCAATGACTTTCCTTAAGAATTTCATTTCTCAACTCAGGGTCCTCAGGAACACAGACCCTTCCACGGAATCTGAGGAGACCATCATCCGACATACTGAAATTATCCACCCAGCCTTGCTCAGACCTCTCTTTCCACCGTAAAATATCCGGATCTGATTGCTGCCCTGATCTCAATCTCTGCAGTAACTCTGACTGAACCCTGAGAGAAGCTAGAAGACCGCCTCTCTCACCCGGAGTCACACTCAGATGCATGTCACTGAACTCCTGCAATAGTCGCCACTCCTGGACTCGCAGTGCAGCTATCTGAGTCACAGGATACCGACTAAGAGCATCAGCCACCACATTGGCTTTACCAGACTGATATTGGATGGTGAAGTCATAATCCTTTATCAATTCAAGCCATCGCCTCTGTCTCATATTCAGCTCTTTCTGAGTGAAGATATACTTCAAGCTCTGGTGATCTGTAAACAATTCAAATGTCTGTCCAAACAGATAGTGCCTCCAGATTTTCAAGGCAAAAACTACAGCTGCCAACTCCAGATCATGAGTGGGGTAGTTTACCTCGTAGTCTTTGAGTTGCCTTGAAGCATAAGCAACTACTTTTCCTTGCTGCATCAGTACAGCACCCAGACCCTTACCAGAGGCATCAGTGTAAACAGTGAACTTCTCTCCATCACAGGGAATGATGAGGATAGGAGCACTGGTCAGTCTCTTTTTCAGTTCCTGAAAACTAGACTCACAATCATCAGACCACTCAAACTTCAAATTCTTTCTAGTTAGCTTAGTCAGAGGACCAGCCAGCTTGGAAAAACCCTCCACAAAACGGCGGTAGTATCCAGCTAAGCCCAGAAAACTTCTGACCTCAGTCGCTGTAGTTGGTCTTCCCCAGTGAAGAATGGCCTCCACCTTAACTGGATCCACAGACACACCCTGGTCAGAAATAATGTGTCCCAGAAAGCCAATCTGATGTAACCAGAACTCACATTTGCTGGCCTTAGCATACAGCTGCTTCAGCCGCAGAATCTCCAGCACCTTGCGCAAATCCTGAGTGTGATCTTGCGCATTCTTGGAGTAGATCAGAATATCATCTATGAAGACGACCACACATTTGTCCAGAAGTTCATGAAATACTCTATTCATCAGATCCATAAACACTGCAGGGGCATTTGTCAGTCCAAAAGGCATAACAAGAAACTCATAGTGCCCATACCTGGTCCTGAATGCAGTTTTAGGTACATCCTCCTCCTGAACTCTCAACTGATGATAGCCAGACCTCAGGTCAATTTTAGAGAATACAGTAGCACCCTGCAACTGATCAAAGAGATCATCAATACGGGGTAATGGGTACTTATTCCTAACAGTCACTTGATTGAGTTGACGGTAATCGATGCACATGCGCAAAGTACCATCCTTCTTCTTCACAAATAACACAGGTGCTCCCCATGGAGAAACACTGGGTCGAATATACCCCTTCTCTAATAGTTCTTCCAGTTGCTTCTTCAGCTCTGTCAGTTCTGAAGTTGCCATCCTGTAAGGAGCTTTAGATATCGGTGTCGTACCTGGCAACAACTCGATACCAAACTCAACTTCTCTGCTGGGTGGTAACCCAGATAAATCATCAGAGAAGACGTCAGCGAACTCTCTTACCACAGGAATTTTAGCCAGATCCAAATCAGGCTCAGTCTGCACCTTGACATGCGCCAGGTACCCTTTGCAGCCCTGGGCTAAAAGCTTCCTGGCCTGCAGATGAGATATCACCAAAGGCTCCTGTTCTGAAATCCGGCCTTGGATAACCAGTTGCTGTCCATCACTTAGATGCAGAGTAATTAACTTTTCAAAACAATCTAAAGTAGCATGATAGGCAGACAGCCAATCCATGCCCAGAATGATGTCATAGTCTTTCATAGGAAGACTAATCAAATCAATAGGTAAATCATATCCTTCAACCTTAATCAAACAGTCAGGATATGTTATATCTGTAGATACGGCCTCACCCATAGGTGTATGAACAGAAATACAGAAATCAAGTATCCTAGGCAACACAGGCAGACATGGTGCAAAACATGCAGACACAAAAGATAAATTGGCACCAGGATCAAAAAGAATGCGTGCCAAATAACTAAACACATAAAGTGTACCTTCCACCACGGACTTCGAAGCCGAAGCATCCCTCTCCGCGATGGCATACACGCGAGTCTGCACCGTAGGCTTCTCACCCTGTCCTCTAGCATCCGGCATAGGACAGTCCTTAATCATATGTCCCACCTTACCACATCTGAAGCAAGCGCCAGTCTTCCTGTAGCACTCATTATCCTGATGTTTAGTGCTCCCACAGTGGAGACACTTCCTGCCATTCTGAGAAACTGTGCTGACTGGCTTCTGATAAGGTTGGTATCTGCCCTTACTGTCTTTCTTCTTATTCTTGAAATTCTTCTTATCCTTACCACCCAGAGTGGGTGCGTAAGTCACAGAAGTAGGGGCGGGTGCAGTGACTGGAATAGTATCTGTAGCCATCTCAGCAATGCACCTCTCAGCAGTGCGAGCCCTGTCTACCACTTCAGCATAAGATTCCAAGTGTAGCATAGCTACCCTTGTCCTGATATCTTTCCTCAAACCCCGCTGAAACTTCTTGGCTCTTCTTTCCTCGGTGTTGACTAAGTGAGGAGCATACCCCGACAACCGAGAGAATGTGGCCTCATACTGATCCACCGTCAGGTCACCCTGCTCAAGATGAATAAACTCCACCTCGCGCTCCTCAGATAAGCTAGAGGGGAAAAACTTGGCATTGAACTTCATCATGAAATACTGCCAGTCAACAACTCTGGATTCAGTTGCCGCTAGTCTGACAACTCCCTTCCACCAATCTTCGGCATCTCCACGCAACATGAAGACAGACAAACATAGCTTGTCTGCATCATCACAGCGCAAAACCTGGAAAATCTTTTCCAGTGTTAAAAGCCAATCCTCAGCTGCTCTGGGCCCCGGACTACCATAAAATGCAGTTGGGTTCAGGTGCTGAAACTCTCGAACCAACCGAGCATATCGTTGATGTGCGCCATCACCCAGAGAAGAACCAGCCGGTTGTGCCTGTGACTGAGACTGTGTCTGCGACAGCCGCTGCAATAACTGTTGCTGAACCTCCATGTGCTGCGCCTGCTGCTGCTGCATCATCTGAGTTTGCTGCTGGATGAATGCGTTTTGTTGTTGCATCATAGCAGTCATAGCCTCCATGGTCTGCCTCAGGTCAGACTGTTGATCACCGTTGCTACTGCTAGCTCTTGGTCGCACCATTTTTACCTGCATCACATAACACAGTAGAATAACATCCAATATTCAATCACAAATCAGATCCTAACTTGGTTTCTAGCAATACACAAACAAAGTTTTCCTTCCCCGGAGTTTCTAATTGCTAGTAAAACCTCGCTCTGATACCATCTGTAACATCCCTCAGAATCACACCCCACACGCATACAAGTAAAATACGGGGTTTCAAAAATTTTTACTCTTCCATTAAAACACAAGAAGAAAGCGGCATCGAAGGACATTACTACGGAACTGAAAACCGCACAGAACTGAATAGGATCGATTTACTAGGAAATAGAAATCCGGAAATCCAAAAAATCCGACAGCAAGTATAATAATTTACTGCTGCACAGACACGCATATCCTGGAATAAAACAGATGTCCACACTACACATATGTGGAAAACACAAATTCAGATATATTGCGGAATAAGAACAATAACTCTCAAATCGGACATTTCAGAATAAGAATAATTTCAAATCTCACGAATCCAAAACTCGTATCTAACAATTAAAACGAGACAACTATAATATAATATCCTGAAAACAGGCATAAGCCCTCAGGAGATAAAACGTATCATATAATTAAGTTAGGCACGCAGGCCTGACAGATTTTTTAGAAGACAACTCTTAGAAATTAAATAAAACATTAGCATCATAGTAAATTCGTGAATTAGCTGTAGCGATCACTGTCCCAATGTCTCACCTGAAAATATTTAAACAACGGGGGTGAGCTAAAAAGCTCAGTGAGTAAAAGACACTAAAAGCCATCCATAGTACACATCAAAAATATCATGCATAAGTTGAAATACATTTTTGTAACAGATAAGATAAATCAACTTAACATGCACACTCATATCAGAAACAAAGCATAATCAAATACAGATACTTATAACATTAGGCATCAAGCATGAAGTAGGATATAAGTATACCAACCCCTCCCTACTAAACACACTGCCTAACACATCTATAATACAGATCGAAACAGAACTACAGAAATCAGAACTGACAAACAGAAAATCAGAATTTTCAGAATCCAAACGGATAGTCTACATCTGAAACAGAAAGGCCACAGAAGGCTTGATGACCACAGAAGGTCTGACCCCACCTCTGCCGAGGACGAGACATGCATGCATATCGGAAACAGAATGGTAGAGGAGGTATCAGTGGGTGGCCCCCGTCTTGTCAGGACGTGGCACTCTGGCCTCCAAAACCCAGAACAGAATGGTAGAGGAGGTATCAGTGGGTGGCCCCCGTCTTGTCAGGACGTGGCACTCTGGTCTCCAATACCCAGAACAGAATGGTAGAGGAGGTATCAGTGGGTGGCCCCCGTCTTGTCAGGACGTGGCACTCTGGTATCCAATACCCAGAACAGAATGGTAGAGGAGGTATCAGTGGGTGGCCCCCGTCTTGTCAGGACGTGGCACTCTGGCCTCCAATACCTATAACGGAACAGAAATAGTGTCTCAAGGGTCGTAGTAGACTATCAGCACCATTACAGCGCCACAGAAGGAGGGTAAGAACACAGAAGAGTGCTACACTAGGGCATAATTATACAGAACAGATTATACTGAAACGGAGGAGTAGGACCAACCACTACTTAATTCTTACATCATGCCCAAAGTCTGACAAACCAGAAAATGACACACCCCAATATCCAGTCCTTAACAAATTACAATTTGCAGAAAATCAAAGCTGAACACACTTCATAATTTTTACCATCTACCAGAAGTAATATATGAGTGAATTCCTTAGATTTCATGCAACTATCCTTAATTCATGTCAGACCAGTCTATGTTCTCACAAAGGTTATAACACATTCAAAGTATTCAGAAAATTCACAACATATAAACAGAACAGAAAATATTCACATAACAAACAATTAAACATAGAACAGAAACTATTCATGAAATAATTTCCTCAAAATTCCTAAAATCGTGAGCTATAAAATTACTGTAAGGGGCGCCAGTTTCAGAACCTTAACAGAACGTACAAAGTTCATGTAAATAATTTCAGTCCACCACTACAGATAATTTTAATTACACGTTCGTGAAGAAAATTGACAAAAGCCCCAAAATTGGCTCGAACCATGATTTTCGAAAATTCCTAAGTTCTTAGTTAAATCCCCAATTTTGTTTTCTCTAAAATTTCTCATCAAGCAAATAAATTTTAGAAGAACTACAGACCACAATTTAAGAGATTAAACCATACAGGCTAAATTTTTCTCACAATGGAATATTCGTCTAACCAAAACATAGCAGATTTATATTGTTAGATTGCAACATATATTTTTGGTCCAATTTCGAACCAAAGCTAGTCAATATTATATTCAAAATGAAGCTCTCTGAATCTAGTTTCCAATAAAACTGGTTTCGCAAAATTTTGAATTGTAGGCAGGAAGATATAAGGGTTCGAACATAGGTGTGTCAGAATTTCAGATTTCAAGAAAACAGATTCATATATCAGAATTACGACATATATTTCAGATCCAATAACTAATCGAAAATAGGCGTTATGGGAGTCAAAATGAAGCTCTTCAAGCCTACGGTCTAATAAAACTGGTTTCACAGGATTTCGAGTTATACCTAGGGAGATACGAGAGTTCGAACACAAAAGGGTCAAGATTCTAGATTTTCAGAAAATGGATTTCGTAAGTTATATAACAATGCCGATTGCAACACGAATATAGTTCAGATGTGGTCGATATTACATAAGAATCAAAGCTGAGCGAATCTAGTTTCATACAAAATTTGTTTCGTGTGATTTGGATCTATAGATCATGAGATATTGAGGTTAAAGCACAGTAAGGTCAGATTGGCGACTACAATTTTCAGCAAGACAAAATTTCTGAATCATCATGCATATTCAGATCCGACCTATAGAATAGAAAAAACACAGGATCTACTTGCAGATTTTTGGTTCATACAGATAATTATTGCAAATAGGATTAGACTCCTTAGGATCGAATTACTCACCGAAAATCGCCCACAGAAAAAAAAATGCCACAACAGAGGGTCAGGGATCTCCAGGAACTTCGTCCACCACCAGTCTGCCACCACCAGCGTCAAAAATTTGCAGGAGGCGCCAAACACAGTAAGGGGCGACAACCACAGGCGGCTAGGGCAAGAAAACAACAAAAATCGTGAGGGAGAGGAGCTCTCACGATATTTCTCTTTTTCTCCCACTCCAAATGGATCCAAGATCCAATAACCCAATTAACTTAAGTGAAAATCGGTTTTAAGGGCTCACCTGGGCTTAACCACCATGCGCCACTCCAATAACACAGAAATATGCGCCACCATGGTGGAAGAATTCCAGGAGCAAAGAGTCAAGGTTGAGGGTTCGAAGCCCCAACCAAAATAATTATTTTTGCCCTGTAGGAAAAAGTCCTACAATTAGGCAAAAATCCCAAAACTTTAACAGATAAAAATACAGAAACAGAATTTCTAACCTTAAATCGTAATTCAGAAACTCGAGGGCGTTACAGTCTCAAGGACATACAGTTTCCTCTCAGCCTTAAGAACAATCTTAAGCTGTCTGTACCAGTCTGAGAAGTTTGGCCCAGCAAACTTCTCCTTTTCCAGTATGGATCGCAAATTGAGCCCTGTTGTGTTCGTTGCTGCAAAAATCTACAACATTGCAAGAACAACAAGGTCAGTATCCATGTTAGAATCAATCCAGGACTTAAGAATGATTCTTTTCTCACTATTTTATCTGACTGAAAAATCCAATAAAACAGTCCGAAAGAGTAAAACTCTTTTTAGTGAGATGGGATCCAGATTTCATACTTGGTCTCCGCGTCCCGCTCAGGCGAGATAAGATGCACAGAGAGTTCAAGCACTAATCACTGGTAGGCTATCCATGCCAATCGCCAACCCATGCGATTCCCCTTCATCTGGGCAATCCAGCAGACTGTGCCAACTGAGTTGGTACAACACAGTCTCTGATTCCACAGATGGCTGCCTCCATATAGCTAACATATGCTCAATATGTAGCCTACATGGTCAAGCTGACCCGACCTACTCCCTGGACCACCACGTGCTATGCTGAGCAACGAGAAGCGATAAATCCCTTCTCTGTAACACGCAGGTGTAATCACACACCGTCTGAAGATAGATGGGCGTGCCCACTGAGTGGGCACAACACGGCCCCAACGATAGTCAGAACAGTGAGGTTTCGCGTCAGAAGGCTTTCGTGCTTGATATTTGACGTTGGATTTTAACGGTCCATTTTATCTTCTTGCTATCATGCAATATCTATGGTGATAGCAAAAGAATAAATCAAGCATGTGCTAATATTTCTTAAACAGTAAATAGAAAGCACAATGATCTTATGTGGTAAATGCCCATAAAAGCCTAAGTAAAAACCCTAGTTTTACACAAGTCTTCACATGAGCTCTTTATGGGTCTCTTGCACTTTATCTGGCCCAGCCCGGGCCCAAGCCCTCTCTGCAGCTCAAATGCGCCCATCAGGTAGCATGCGCCTGTGCTAGAGTCGAACTCTAGACCTCCCACCTGGTCAAGGCACTTGCTGCAAGCGCTTTTGTCATGTGTGCTCTGTGCTCATGTCTGATTAAATTATATTTTAATCTATCTAGACATGAATTGACACGCAGGTCAATTGTACATTATTATAAATTAAAGTGTGATTCACAGATCACAATAAAAATTTACAATTAATTCCAGGCACGCAGGCCCCAGCACAGCACACAAATTAGGGCAGCCCACATAAGATTAAATAGACACCCAATCAGGTAAATAAGCATACATGTGATCCAATCAGAAAATAAAATTTTTGAAAAACCCCATGGCATCAATTTTATTTCCTTGTGTGCCCTACTACCTTACAACGGTCCATTAATAGGGATCCACTCATCAGACCAAGTCAGACCCACTGCCCTTGCATGCACCCAGTCATAACTGACTTGTGTTGACCTAGTGGTCAACTATGCATGCCTTAAGGGCTGAACGTCCCACATGATTTCTGGCAGGCGGGTGTGACCCCGGGCCTTAATCATGATCGTTCACCAGGTGCCTCAATCAGACATCGCTACACGCCCTTCTGCAGTCGGCCTATAGCCACCTGTATGCGTGCGCATAGGTGCTATCTGGCCGACCCATCTAGGCTGTCAGATGGTCTGATCAGGCTGTTGGGTCCAGACTAGACTGACGACTTCAACCCTAGTAACCCGTCTAAGTATTTCAAGTAGGCGCTTTAGAGATCTAGGTGAGGGGCGCGCAAGATCATAAGTGTTTGATAAAAACTCTTCAACATGCGCAAAACAAATATCATGCGCAACTTAAGTAAAAACCAAAACACATCCAATGTCTAGCATGTATGTTGGCATGTGTTGGGGTATGCCCTTAAGGCTAATGTTTGAGGCCTTGGGATTATATCAGTATCATGTATAAACTCTATGTTTATAAAGGCAATGGTTGTTATTCAGGTTGTTACATCATCTGCTGCAATATGTATACTTCTGAATAATGTCTCAATGCTGTTCAGCTTGGCTGACATGCAGTATTGTCCTTAGTCGAGATATCTTGGTGAACATGAGACAGCCTTGATATGATTGAGACTAATATGTGTTCTAATCTTATAGGATGCTTCGAGCATGGAATAAGATGTAGACTCATGGGTACATTGGATGTACTGGACAAACCCTACTTAGGATATTCGATTGCTTGTCACAATGTGAATAATCCTTATATGCAAACAAGTGGCATATTTCCTCTGACTTGAGATCATTTGTGTTTCTAAATGATGATTGGCATTGTTTTGAGGTAGTTCAATATCATTTGAAACATAATGGTTATAGACTATCTTGGATAATGAGCATGAGTCATGTTAGGGCACTAGTGATAGATATAGGATTGCCGTCTCCTTGTTTGGAGTGTGATGTTCTGAAGGGGCCCCCTGGATGAGATGGTTGAGAAAGTGTATGGCCATACCCAGATGACTATGTTCATCTGATCTAATCATTCTCATCATATTGGAATTACAGGCTTGACACGCTTGTCCAATAAGAACATCCAGTGGCAAAGGAAACACATATGTCAAGTGACTTGGGTTCACACTTGTGCTGTGGTTTGGGTGTAGTCTTGGAAGACTCTTTCCTTTATATCGGGAGACAGTGATGTGTTGCTAGATACCCCTCACTGATCGTGATAACGTAAGTTATCGTTACCGACATTTAAAGGAAACCTTTAGGGTCGCACAATTTGATGATATGGCTTACTTAAGTCAGATCGTGTGGACTGAATTGTTTTGGTTCAGTTTAAAGGAGTTTAAACTCTGATTGTAAGTGAGATCTGGTCTGATCATGTTTGATTGATTAGGGCTTGAGATCGGTAAGCTTCGATCGAGAGAATTGATGCTAGATCGGTGAGATCAAGAGCATCAAGAGATGAATGGTTAGATCTTAAGCCTTATGGTTTAATTTGATCTAGACCAAGGCTTGGTTTGATTTGGTCCTTGAACCAAATTCAATTGAACCAGGTTCATCAAATGAGCGCTTGGTTCAAGGGAGAAGAAAAATGCGATCGTTCACTTGGAGTGAACGCATGAACGCATGATGTTAGTGGCTTGCTATTTTTGAAGTTATGTTTTCCAAAATAGCGTGAACGCCTCCACATTCGTTCGTGGGTGCATCTCTTTTCGCCTCTTCCTCTCAACGCCTCTCTCTCGTGTGTTGAGTCTTGACGCCAAGGAGAGGACTTGACAAAGCCTAGAGATCATCTCAATCTCCTTCACACGATCAGGAGACCTTGGAGCTTTGCTAGCACAAGGAACGCCAAGGGAGTAGTCATCTTCACCTTGTGTGCGCCACCTTTGGAGGAGAGCCGCTCGCCCTCTTCTTCCAAGACGCCATCCAAGAAATGGCATTGGTATGATCCCCTTCTTGATCTATACAAATTGTTAAGTTGATCTATGTTTGTCACATCCCGTTATCTTAACCCCAAACAAGCAACACAAGTCATAGAGAAACAGGATGTTATCATACAAGATCGATTCACATGCTAGGTAAAACCAAGTTCAAGAAAACACGATCTGAAAATTTTCGAGAATGCATATATAGAATCTCCACAAAACACAATTTCATAAATGTACCTGCCACCACGCAATCCTTGCACTAGACATATGCAAGGCAACAGTTATATCAAATCCGTATAAAATCCATAAAATCCATAAATCACATAAATCACATAAGGGTACCTGCCACCAGGCAATACTTGCACTAGACATATGCAAGTTCACATTTATATCAAATCCGATTGCAAAAATACAAATCGACTTGAAATTCAAAACAAAACCACAATGTCGATTCTATAACTTCATAACTAACATGAATAATACCAAACACCGAAACCAGGCCAAAGCCCGCGGTGACACAAAAATCAAAACTTCAAAACTTAAAACTGCCACAACCGGCAACACAAGTTCACATAATTCGGCCACAACCGGCCCGAGTTAATTAAGCACAAAAGTCTTATACATTAACCAGCATAATATCCATATCAACGCTAACTCAAGAAATGCGCCCCTGCTCTACACCTGAAAATAGTGAGGGAGTGAGCTACACAGCCCAGTGAGTGGATAGTCTCAAACGACCATCCATAACATACACTAAAAAATACATGCAGATTATTTTAAAAACATTTAACAGAATATCATGTCAACATATAACAAAATTAAGGGACAGAACTCATATAAAACAATCAGGTGTAAACTACTAAGACATCATTGTCACCAAAGAGTAACCAGGGTTCTAGAGCTATACTCTAAACCAACTAATGACTTAATTGACCTAGTTGTCCAGCATAATCAATAGTGACCATTATGGTCCTACCCGGCTTTGGCCTAAGCACTGGGAGAAGCCTGCAAATCACATGCAACATATATACATGGACAGTGTGTAGACTCAAGAGGTAATCACCACCTGGTCAAGATGTGATACCTTGATCTACACCACCCCATAATCACAAAAATCTAAGCGTCTAAGAGTGATGACATCAAGAGGTGGCCCCTGTCCGACCAAGACATGGCACTTTGCGTCTTATATCACTCGTTCTCCAAAAGGGTTCCTTAACTGGACAACACAAGACACATCTTATATCTTATTTCACAAAGGTGGACTCCTAAGTGTCAACTAAACTCTAGGATAGTCATTTTTATCACAATAATCACATCAGGCAGGCTGAACAACAACCCCCTCACATATCACAATACAGGGCTGAAATCTCCAACCCTTAACATATCACATATACAGGGCTGAAATCTCCAACCCTTAACATATCACATATAGACTATCCCCTTGAGTACACAGTTACACTTAGCCTTAGTCCTAACCATTCCATGACCACGACACATATTATTCGAATATGTCACATAACCACATAATATTCGAAAATCACATAACCACATAATATTCAAAAAAATCACATAATCACATAATATTCAAAAATCACATAATCACATAGTAGTGTAGTCCTTAGGTTTCATGCTGATTAGTTCAGTCTAACCTTGCTATGTTATCACCCAAAGTTATCAATCAATATTTCATGTCATTACTTTTTGCATACACCATTCAATTAAAAATACATAATAATACAGAAAATTCACTAAATTTCGTTCATAATTAACATAAATGCAGAATATCACATATTCATAGTTTTCTACTAGTTCTGATAACAAAAGACAGAAATACCCCTAGTTCAAAGTTTAAGTCATACACGAAAAGTTATCCAAAAATTTCGTAAAAATATTCATTACGTCCCTCATGATCCCTAGATTCGTAATTTCAAGTTTTCCCCAATTTTAACTAGGAAATTTACCGAATTACCCTTAGGTCAATTTCAGTCAACAGAAACTTTTATTTCTAAAAATTCCCAAAAAAATACAGTAGAATCCTCATATACCTAATTTCATGAATATCAAGTTTTCCCCAATTTTTACCCATGCATTTGGACGTAACTTCATGAAGAAGGGTCGAAATTCTCATCCAAGCCCTAATCTTCATGCAATTGAAATTCTAATGCTACATACATGTTTAATCAAGGCCTAATTTATGATTAGGAGTCTTAAAAACGAAAAGCCCTAATTGTCATGCAAGCTAGGGTTTCAAAATTTAGGGAAAAAGCAAGAAATGTATACAATTTTGCAAGCATGTGTTCATGTCATCTTTCTAGACATTAATCCTCTCTAAATCATGCAAAACCTTCCATATGCGTGAACTAGGTGAAGAGAAAATCCACTCACCTTGTTTTCGGTTCTTCCAAGCCAACACCCTCACGCCACTCACGCCACACACGTCGCCGGAACCACCCAAAAGCCGCCGGAAAGTCGCCTCCACCACCTCTTGCCGCCGGCCACAAGAAGAGGAGAAGAGAAGAAGCAAGCCGCCACTTCACCAAGGGAAGAAAATCGTGAGCAAAGAGAAAAACGAGGGTGAACACGATTTCCCCTAAAATTTTTGTTTTTTTCAAGCCTCCAACGAATCCAAACCAATAGCAACCATAAGTGAAAGATCCAATAACCCTTTAGTATAAGTTAATCTCCATTTTACCCTTATCAAGGGCTCTTACCCTTTTCTAACAAGAATACACCCCTAGCCTAGTGGCGTGTAGCACACATTCTATGCCTTAAGTCTCCGGTTCGAATCCTCTCCGCGACACATATTTTTACATTGCAGGAAAATACACCAAACAAGACATTTTCTCAATGAAAAACTTCCACAAACATGCTATAAACGAAATTTTAGTTTTTTTCTTACCTGTTAATAAATTTCCGGATCTTACATTCCTCCCCCCTTAAAAAGCTTTAGTCCTCTAAAGCTCACCAGCCAAATCATCGAACAGCTGAGGGAACTCTCTTCTCATATCTGACTCTGTCTCCCAAGTAGCTTCTTCGACTGACTGGTTTCCCCAGATAACCTTTACTAAAGGTATAGACTTGTTCCTCAGAACTTTATCCTTTCTATCCACAATCCGGAGAGGTCTTTCCTCAAAAGTCAAATCACTCTGAATCTGAAGAGGTTCCAACTCCAATACATGAGATGGATCAGGATGATATTTCCTCAAAGCAGAAACATGGAACACATTATGCACATGATCCATAGCAGGAGGTAAAGCTAACCTGTAAGCCACTGGACCAACTCTCTCAATAATATCAAAAGGTCCAACAAACCTAGGGCTCAACTTGCCCTTTTTGCCAAACCTCGTAACACCCTTAGTAGGTGACACCTTTAAGAAAACATGATCCCCTACCATAAACTCCAAGGGACGACGACGGTCATCAGCATAACTCTTCTGTCTGTCCCGAGAAATCTTCAGTTTATTCTGTATCTCTCTGACCTTATCAGTAGTCTCCTGAACTGCATCAGATCTCAAAATCATTCTGTCACCAGTCTCCTCCCAACACAAGGGAGTCCTACACCTTCTCCCATACAAAGCCTCATAAGGAGCCATCTGAATACTGGAGTGGAAGCTATTATTATAAGTGAACTCTATCAAAGATAGATCCCGGTTCCACCCAGAACTCCAATCAACCACATAAGCTCTCAACAGGTCTTCTAGAGTCTGTATAGTACGCTCCGTCTGGCCATCAGACTGAGGATGGTATGCTGTACTAAAACTCAACTTAGTACCCAAACCCTCCTGTAAGCTCTTCCAAAACCTGGACAGAAATCGAGAGTCCCTATCAGACACAATATCAACAGGCACTCCATGCAGTCTGACTATCTCATCAATATACAATCTAGCCAGTCTCTCTAAAGGATAAGTCATCTTGATCGGGAGAAAGTGGGCTGATTTAGTGAGTCTATCAACAATCACCCAAATGGCATCATGACCCAATCTGGTTCTGGGCAAACCACACACAAAGTCCATACTGATGCATTCCCACTTCCACTCAGGAATAGGAAGGGGCTGCAACAAACCACCAGGTTTCTGGTGTTCAGCCTTTACCGTCTGACAGGTTAAACACCTAGAGACAAAATCAAATACTTCTTACTTCATACCCGGCCACCAAAAGCTTTTCTTGAGGTCCTGATACATCTTAGTCACGCCAGGATGTAGAGAATATTTGGAATTATGGCTATCCTCCAATATTTCTTTCCTTAAGCTTGGTTCCTCAGGGACACACACCCTTCCACGAAACCGAAGAACACCATCATCAGACAAGCTAAAATCCTGAACTGCGCCTGTAACCAAACTATCCCTGATCTGAATTAATTTCGGATCCACAGATTGCTGATCTCTGATCTTCTGCAACAAAGCAGACTGTACTCTGAGGAAAGCCACATATCCAGACTGAACTTTAGGAGAAATACTGATCCTGAGATCTCTGAACTCCTGCAGTAACTGCCACTCACTGACCCGTAGTGCCGCTACTGAAGTAACTGGATGTCTGCTCAGTGCATCAGCCACTACATTGGCCTTTCCAGCCTGATACTGAATAGAGAAGTCATAGTCTTTGATCAACTCCATCCATCTTCTCTGTCTCATGTTCAACTCCTTCTGAGTGAAGATGTACTTGAGACTCTGGTGGTCAGTAAACAGATCAAACTCTTGACCTAACAAATAGTGACGCCATATCTTCAGAGCAAAGACTACGGCCGCCAACTCTAAGTCATGAGTAGGGTAGTTCAACTCATACTCCTTCAGTTGTCTCGAAGCATAGGCTACCACAGAATCCTTCTGCATCAAGACACAACCCAACCCTTTGCCCGAAGCATCCGTATAGATAGTAAACCTTTCCCCATCACTAGGAATAATGAGGATCGGTGTACTAGTCAACCTTCTCTTCAGCTCCTGAAAGCTCTCTTCACACTTGTCATCCCAATTAAACTTGGCCTCCTTTCTGGTCAATTTAGTTAAAGGACCCGCCAGCTTGGAGAATCCCTCAACAAACCTCCGGTAGTAACCTGCTAGACCCAGGAAACTTCTGATCTCAGTAGCACTAGTCGGTCTTCCCCAATTGAGGATGGCTTGTACTTTAACTGGATCCACAGACACCCCCTGACCAGAAATCACATGCCCAAGGAAACTGATCTTTTCTAGCCAAAACTCACACTTACTAGCCTTGGCATATAATCGGTTCTTCCTCAGGATCTCCAGCACTCTGCGCAAGATAACCCTTGCACCCACTAGCAAGTAACTTCCTGGCCTGCAGGAAAGATATCACATGCGGTCCTTGGTCTGACACTAGACCTCTCACAAAAATCCGATTCCCATCTAGCAGATTCAAGGTGATTATTTTCTCAAAGCAATCCACAGTGGCATGATGTGAGGATAACCAATCCATACCTAGGATGACATCATAGTCTTGCATGTCTAAGAGGATTAGATCTACAAGAAACTCATAACCCTCTACATGCACTACACAATCAGCACAAACAGTGTCTGTAGATAATGATTTCCCTAAGGGAGTACTTACAGACACAACATAATCTAGCACCTTAGGTATTACAGGTAAACATGCAGCAAATCTAACAGATACAAAAGATAAATTTGCACCAGGGTCAAATAAGATGCGAGCTAACTGATCGAATACAAATAAAGTACCTTCCACGACGGATCGGGAAGCCCGTGTATCCTTCTCCGCCACGGCATAAACTCGGGTTTGGACTGTAGGCTTATCTGCGCCTCTCTGCTGCATCTCAGGTTCTTTGCAGTCCTTGACCATGTGCCCAGGTTTCTTACACCTGAAGCATACACCATTCTTCTTATAACAGTCCTTCATTAGATGTCCCTTGAGCCCACAATAATGACAATTCCGGTCCTCTGTGATACTGTTCTTTACATCCCTGGTATCCCTGAACTGCTGCGGTGCATCCCTGGACTGCTGCGGTGCCTTGTAAGAGTAAGGCTTATACCTGCTCTTCTTGTAGTCCTTATGCCTAGGGTACTTCTTACCCTTGCCGCATTTACCATACTGAGGAGCCGCCGCCTCAGCTGCAGGAACCACCGTCACGGCCACACTAGAACTCCTCTCAGATATGTACCTCTCAATGGTGCGTGCTCGTCCAACAGTCTCAACGTAAGTCTCCAAGTGCTGAGCACCAACCTGCTCCCGAATGTCCCATCTGAGACCTCTGAGAAACTTGGTAGCCCTCCTCTTTTCAGTGTTTATCAGGTGAGGGGCATACTTTCCCAACTTAGTGAACCGTAACTCATACTGGTCCACAGTCAGATCACCCTGCTCCAGATGAATAAATTCCACCTCTCGGTCCTCCACCAAGCTATCGGGGAAGTACTTCTCATTAAATTGAGACAAGAAATAGGGCCAATCTACTGTTTCATGTCTTTCTTCAGCAAGCCTCACCACGCCCTTCCACCACTCATCTGCGTCACCACGCATCATATAGGTGGCCAGACACAGCTTGTCCTCATCTGAGCAACGCATGACTTGAAAAATCTTGTCCAAAACCAACTGCCAGTTCTCTGCCATACTTGATTCTGAGCGCCCATAAAAAGAGCTAGGACCCAGTTTCTGGAATTCACTCACAAGCGAGGCATAGCGCCTGTGAGCGTCCTCCTGAGAGTCAGTCCCCACCCCTCGAGTAGTAGTCTGGGATCTCTCCTGAGTCAATTGCTGCAAGAGCTGCTGTTGCGCTTCTTGATGCTGAGTCTGTTGCTGCTGCAGCATCTGAGCTTGCCTCTCTATCATGGCACCCTGTTGTTGTACCATGCCTGTCAGAGTCGCAATGGCTCTCGTGAGATCCGAGGTCTGCTCGCCTTCACTGCTAGCATTTCCTCTGGATCGCACCATCTTAATTCCTACACACACACATACCATAATAAGGAAACAAACATAAACCTATCAGATGTCTAGCAATACACAAACATGTTTTCCCCCGAACTAAGTTTTAGCTAGCCAACTCCTCTGATACCATTCTGTCACATCCCGTTATCTTAACCCCAAACAAGCAACACAAGTCATAGAGAAACAGGATGTTATCATACAAGATCGATTCACATGCTAGGTAAAACCAAGTTCAAGAAAACACGATCTGAAAATTTTCGAGAATGCATATATAGAATCTCCACAAAACACAATTTCATAAATGTACCTGCCACCACGCAATCCTTGTACTAGACATATGCAAGGCAACAGTTATATCAAATCCGTATAAAATCCATAAAATCCATAAATCACATAAATCACATAAGGGTACCTGCCACCAGGCAATACTTGCACTAGACATATGCAAGTTCACATTTATATCAAATCCGATTGCAAAAATACAAATCGACTTGAAATTCAAAACAAAACCACAATGTCGATTCTATAACTTCATAACTAACATGAATAATACCAAACACCGAAACCAGGCCAAAGCCCGCGGTGACACAAAAATCAAAACTTCAAAACTTAAAACTGCCACAACCGGCAACACAAGTTCACATAATTCGGCCAAAACCGGCCCGAGTTAATTAAGCACAAAAGTCTTATACATTAACCAGCATAATATCCATATCAACGCTAACTCAAGAAATGCGCCCCTGCTCTACACCTGAAAATAGTGAGGGAGTGAGCTACACAGCCCAGTGAGTGGATAGTCTCAAACGACCATCCATAACATACACTAAAAAATACATGCAGATTATTTTAAAAACATTTAACAGAATATCATGTCAACATATAACAAAATTAAGGGACAGAACTCATATAAAACAATCAGGTGTAAACTACTAAGACATCATTGTCACCAAAGAGTAACCAGGGTTCTAGAGCTATACTCTAAACCAACTAATGACTTAATTGACCTAGTTGTCCAGCATAATCAATAGTGACCATTATGGTCCAACCCGGCTTTGGCCTAAGCACTGGGAGAAGCCTGCAAATCACATGCAACATATATACATGGACAGTGTGTAGACTCAAGAGGTAATCACCACCTGGTCAAGATGTGATACCTTGATCTACACCACCCCATAATCACAAAAATCTAAGCGTCTAAGAGTGATGACATCAAGAGGTGGCCCCTGTCCGACCAAGACATGGCACTTTGCGTCTTATATCACTCGTTCTCCAAAAGGGTTCCTTAACTGGACAACACAAGACACATCTTATATCTTATTTCACAAAGGTGGACTCCTAAGTGTCAACTAAACTCTAGGATAGTCATTTTTATCACAATAATCACATCAGGCAGGCTGAACAACAACCCCCTCACATATCACAATACAGGGCTGAAATCTCCAACCCTTAACATATCACATATATAGGGCTGAAATCTCCAACCCTTAACATATCACATATAGACTATCCCCTTGAGTACACAGTTACACTTAGCCTTAGTCCTAACCATTCCATGACCACGACACATATTATTCGAATATGTCACATAACCACATAATATTCGAAAATCACATAACCACATAATATTCAAAAAAATCACATAATCACATAATATTCAAAAATCACATAATCACATAGTAGTGTAGTCCTTAGGTTTCATGCTGATTAGTTCAGTCTAACCTTGCTATGTTATCACCCAAAGTTATCAATCAATATTTCATGTCATTACTTTCTGCATACACCATTCAATTAAAAATACATAATAATACAGAAAATTCACTAAATTTCGTTCATAATTAACATAAATGCAGAATATCACATATTCATAGTTTTCTACTAGTTCTGATAACAAAAGACAGAAATACCCCTAGTTCAAAGTTTAAGTCATACACGAAAAGTTATCCAAAAATTTCGTAAAAATATTCATTACGTCCCTCATGATCCTTAGATTCGTAATTTCAAGTTTTCCCCAATTTTAACTAGGAAATTTACCGAATTACCCTTAGGTCAATTTCAGTCAACAGAAACTTTTATTTCTAAAAATTCCCAAAAAAATACAGTAGAATCCTCATATACCTAATTTCATGAATATCAAGTTTTCCCCAATTTTTACCCATGCATTTGGACGTAACTTCATGAAGAAGGGTCGAAATTCTCATCCAAGCCCTAATCTTCATGCAATTGAAATTCTAATGCTACATACATGTTTAATCAAGGCCTAATTTATGATTAGGAGTCTTAAAAACGAAAAGCCCTAATTGTCATGCAAGCTAGGGTTTCGAAATTTAGGGAAAAAGCAAGAAACGTATACAATTTTGCAAGCATGTGTTCATGTCATCTTTCTAGACATTAATCCTCTCTAAATCATGCAAAACCTTCCATATGCGTGAACTAGGTGAAGAGAAAATCCACTCACCTTGTTTTCGGTTCTTCCAAGCCAACACCCTCACGCCACTCATGCCACACACGTCGCCGGAACCACCCAAAAGCCGCCGGAAAGTCGCCTCCAACACCTCTTGCCGCCGGCCACAAGAAGAGGAGAAGAGAAGAAGCAAGCCGCCACTTCACCAAGGGAAGAAAATCGTGAGCAAAGAGAAAAACGAGGGTGAACACGATTTCCCCTAAAATTTTCATTTTTTTCAAGCCTCCAACGAATCCAAACCAATAGCAACCATAAGTGAAAGATCCAATAACCCTTTAGTATAAGTTAATCTCCATTTTACCCTTATCAAGGGCTCTTACCCTTTTCTAACAAGAATACACCCCTAGCCTAGTGGCGTGTAGCACACATTCTATGCCTTAAGTCTCCGGTTCGAATCCTCTCCGCGACACATATTTTTACATTGCAGGAAAATACACCAAACAAGACATTTTCTCAATGAAAAACTTCCACAAACATGCTATAAACGAAATTTTAGTTTTTTTCTTACCTGTTAATAAATTTCCGGATCTTACAATGTTCATACATGCGATCCTAGGAAACCCTAGATTCCGCCCATGCAAGTTTTTATATGCGCATGCTTTAGGGTTTCGCCCCCTTTAGGGAACTTTCAATTGGTATCAGAGCCATGGTTCCTTGTATGATTCATATGATTGCTTATATGTGATCCTTGTTTGCGCTTATTAGTAGATCTAATAGATCATGCGAAAATATGATGTATGCTTTACATTGGCGCATGTATATAGTTGGCGCTTGTTGTAGTTTTTTCTCAAAACATTACTTGCGCGCATCCATTAGATCTATAAGCGCTTGCTGTAAAAACTTAGACGGGTTATTAGGGTTGAAGTCATCGTCCAGTCTAGACCCAACAGTCTGATCAGACTATCTGACAGCCTAGATGGGTCGACCAGATGGCACCTATGCGCAAGCATGAGGTGGCTATAGGTCGACTGCTGAAAGGCGTGTAGCGATGTCTGATTGAGACAACCGATGAACGCTCATGATTAAGGCCCGGGGTCACACCCGCTTGCCAGAACTCATGAGGGACGTTCAGCCCTTAACGCATGCATTGTTGACCATGAGGTCGACTCAAGTCGGTTATGACTTGGTGCATGCAAGGGCAGTGGGTCTGACTAGGTCTGATGAGTGGATCCCTATTAATGGACCGTTGTAAGGTAATAGGGCACATAAGGAAATAAAATGAAGCCAATGGGTTTTTCGAAAGCATTTATTTTCTTGATTGGATCACTTGATGTTTGTATAACATGATGAGTGTTTATTTAATCTTATATGGGCTGCCCAATTTTAATGTGTGCTGTGCTGGGGCCTGCGTGCCTGGATGTATTATTGTAAATTATTATTGTGATCTGCGCATCACATTTTAATTAATTTATAAAGTGTAATTGACCTGCGTGTCAATCATGTCTAGATAGATTAAATTGTAATTTAATCAGACATGAGCACAGAGCACACATGGCAGAGGCGCATGCAGCAAGTGGCTTCACCAGTGGGAGGTCTAGGGTTCGACTCTAGGACAGGCGCATTTTACCTGGTGGGCGCATCTGAGCTGTAGTGGGCGCTTGGGCCCGGGTTGGGCCAGATGAAATGCTAAAGACCCATGAAGAGCTCAAGTGAAGACTTAAGTTAATTAAGGTCTTACTTAGGCTTAATGGGCTTTTACCACATAAGATAATCATGCTTTTAATTTACTGTTTAAGTAATTTAGTAACTGCATGATTTATTCTTCTGCTATCACCATAGGATTTGAATGATAGTAAGAAGATAAAAGGACCGTTAAAATCCAACGTTAAATATCAAGCACGATAGCCTTCTG
This sequence comes from Costus lasius, assembly GCA_027563935.2. Classification (NCBI taxonomy): domain Eukaryota; kingdom Viridiplantae; phylum Streptophyta; class Magnoliopsida; order Zingiberales; family Costaceae; genus Costus; species Costus lasius. Next base: position 101,871,078 of record CM050448.1, read on the forward strand.
ACGCGAAACCTCACTGTTCTGACTATCGTTGGGGCCGTGTTGTACCCACTCAGTGGGCACGCCCATCTATCTTCAGACGGTGTGTGATTACACCTGCGTGTTACAGAGAAGGGATTTATCGCTTCTCGTTGCTCAGCATAGCACGTGGTGGTCCAGGGAGTAGGTCGGGTCAGCTTGACCATGTAGGCTACATATTGAGCATATGGTAGCCATATGGAGGCAGCCATCTGTGGGTTCAGAGACTGTGTTGTACCAACTCAGTTGGCACAGTCTGCTGGATTGCCCAGATGAAGGGGAATCGCACGGGTTGGCGATTGGCAGGGATTGCCTACCAGAAATTAGTGCTTGTACTCTCTGTGCATCTTATCTCGCCTGAGCGGGACGCGGAGACCAAGTATGAAATCTGGATCCCATCTCACTAAAAGAGTTTTACTCTTTCGGGCTGTTTTGCTGGATTTTTCAGCCAGATAAAATAGTGAGAAAAGAATCATTCTTAAGTCCTGAATTGATTCTAACATTGATACTGACCTTGCTGTTCTTGCATTGTTGTAGATTACTGCAGCAACGAACACCACAGCGTTCAATGTGCGATCCCTACTGGAAAGGGAGAAGTTTGCTGGGCCAAACTTCTCGGACTGGTACGGACACCTTAAGATTGTTCTTAAGGCTGAGAGGAAACTGTATGTCCTCGAGACGGCTATACCGCCTCAACCCGCTGCGAACGCCGCAAGGGCGGTTCGGGAAGCTTATGAAAAGCATGTCAATGATAGCATTGATGTCGCTTGCCTTATGCTAGCGTCTATGACGCCACAGCTGCAGCGTCAGCATGAGGATTTATCTGCTACAGAAATTATAGCAAACCTCAAGATGCTGTATGTAGCACAGGCAATGACTGAACGCTATAACTTGACTAAACTTTTCTTTCAGAGCAAACTGACTGAAGGGAGTCCAGTGGGAGCTCACGTACTCAAGATGATTGGGTACAAAGAGGCTCTAGAGAAACTGGAACACACCATCAATCAGGAGCTTGTTGTAGACATCATCCTGCAGTCTCTCCCGGCCTCTTTCGATCCATTCATCATTAATTTTAATATGAACAAGATCGACTGTACGCCGGCAGAGTTACTGAACATGCTCTTGACTACAGAGCAGACTCAGTCTCGTGAGAAGGGAAAGCCTTCATCCTCTGTCCTAATGGTTCCTTCTAGGAACAAGAAGAAGGTGAAGAAGGGCAAAGCCCCTATCAAGAGCTACAACAAGGCTCTGAAACAAAAGGTAAAGCGGTCAAAGGAATACAGATGTTTCCATTCTGGCCAGCTAGGTCACTGGAAAAAGGACTGTAAAGCGCTCCAAGGAGAGAAGAAGGGAAGCAACCCTTTCGCTTCTGGCTCAAGTATTTTCTTGACTGAAGTCATGGTATCTTCTTCTTCTATTTCATGGGTGTTGGACACTGCATGTGGAGTTCACATTTGTTCAAATGTACAGGAACTCAAGAGAAGAAGACAGGTGGGACAGCATGAGGTGGACCTACGAGTTGGAAACGGGGCACGGGTTGCTGCTGTTGCTGTAGGAGTTTATCACATCTCTTTACCATCTGGTCTTGTATTAGAACTGGACAATTGTTATTTTGTACCGAGCATAACTAAGAATATTATCTCTATTCCTACTCTTGTCAGGAAAGGATTTTCCTTTGAATGCAAGATTTCAAAGTGTTATATTTCTTTTGATAATATTGTTTATGCTACTGGGTCAATTAACAATGGGTTATTCATGTTGGACATGGAATGTTCTATACAGCAGATTGATATTAAGAAGGCCAAGTATGCTGATGACAGCACCTTGCTATGGCATAGTCGTTTAGGCCATATTAACAAGAAGCGCATTAAGCGGTTGCATGAACATGGACTGCTGGGATCATTCTCCTATGAGGAGCTTGATACATGCAAAGCTTGTTTAATGGGTAAAATGACGAAGTCTCCTTTTTCCAACAAAGGTCAAAGGGCTTCAGGTTTACTTGACCTCATTCATAGTGATGTGTGTGGGCCATTTAGTAAACATGCCAGAGGTGGCTATTCATACTTCATTACATTTACTGATGATTTCAGTAGATATGGTTATGTCTATCTAATGAGACATAAGAGTGAATCTTTTGACAAGTTCAAAGAGTTCAAAAATGAAGTACAGAATCAGCTGGGCAGAAATATCAAGGCACTTCGTTCAGATCGAGGTGGAGAATACTTGAGTCATGAGTTTACTGACTATCTGAAGGAGTGTGGGATTATCTCACAGGTCACTCCGCCAGGAACACCGCAATGGAATGGTGTGTCCGAGAGGAGAAATAGAACCTTACTGGATATGGTTCGTTCTATGATGAGTCGGGCTACTCTACCTTACTCCTTTTGGGGATTTGCACTGGAAACAGCTGCAAAGGTACTAAACCGAGTGCCATCCAAGGCCGTTTCAAAGACTCCATATGAGTTATGGTATGGGAAACAGCCGAGCTTGACATTTATTAAGATCTGGGGTTGCGAGGCTTATGTCAAAAAGCTCACCTCTGGGAAACTAGAGAGCAGATCTGAGAAATGTATCTTTGTCGGTTACCCTAAAGAAACAAAGGGTTATTATTTCTACGATCCCAAAGAGAACAAAGTATTTGTTGCTCGGACGGCTATTTTTCTTGAGAAAGAATTTCTTCTGCAAGAAGCCAGTGGGAGAGAAATAAAGCTGGATGAGAATCCAGAAGAAGGACAAAGTAGTCAAGCACAGTTGGATGAGCCTGAGCCAGTAGAACAGGTTATTGAACAACCTGAGGCTCAGATATCACGGGAACCGCAAAGATCGAGAAGGATCCGTCGACAGCCTGAGCGCTATGACGGAGTCTACATCATTGATGATGAACCCCTCACTTATGCGGATGCGGTCAGTGGACCGGAATCAGCGAGATGGCTTGAAGCTATGCGAGCCGAGATGGACTCCATGTCAGATAACCAAGTTTGGGATTTGGTTGATCCGCCTCCGGGAGTAATCCCTATAGGCTGTAAGTGGATCTGCAAGAAGAAGATTGACATGGATGGTAACGTGATTACCTATAAAGGCAGGCTAGTTGCGAAAGGTTTCAAACAAATCTACGGGATAGATTATGATGAAACTTTCTCTCCTGTAGCCATGTTCAAGTCTATTCGGATTATTCTCGCGATAGCGGCATATTATGATTATGAGATCTGGAAAATGGACGTGAAGACCGCTTTCCTTAATGGAAAACTAGAAGAGGATGTGTATATGACACAACCTGAAGGTTTCACTAATCCATCAGATCGTCATAAAATATGCAAATTAAAGAAGTCCATTTATGGACTTAAACAAGCATCAAGAAGCTGGAATATTCGTTTTGATGAATCAATCTGTGAATTTGGTTTCATCAAGAATGAAGATGACCCGTGTGTATATAAGAGGTTTAGTGGGAGCGTGATTACTTTCCTAGTCCTCTACGTCAATGATATCTTAATCATTGGAAACGATATTCCTGAACTGCATGCCGTCAAGGCATGGTTAAGAAAATGTTTCCAGATGAAAGATTTAGGAGAAGCAGCCTATGTATTAGGTGTGAAGATCTACAGAGATAGATCAAAGAGGCTTCTCGGGCTGTGCCAAAGTACTTACATCGATAAAGTCCTGGAGAGATTCCATTTAGAAAATTCTAAAAGAGGATATCTTCCAGTTTGACATGGTCTGAATCTTTCAAAGAGTCAGTGTCCACAAACACAGACTGAGAAAGATGAAATGGACAATACGCCTTATGCTTCGGCTATTGGGTCCATTATGTATGCGATGTTGTGTACTCGCCCAGACGTTGCTTACGGGTTAAGCGTGACCAGTCGATTCCAAAGTAATCCAGGGAAGGCACACTGGATTGCGGTCAAGAACATTTTGAAATATCTTCGGAGGACCAAAGATATGTTCTTGATATATGGAGGTCAGGAAGAACTCAGTATTGAAGGATATACTGACGCTTCATTCCAATCTGACCAGGATGATTTCCGATCGCAATCAGGCTATGTTTTTAGCTTGAATGGAGGAGCAGTGGTGTGGAAAAGTTTTAAACAGTCAATTGTTGCTGATTCCACAACAGAAGCCGAGTATGTTGCAGCCTCAGAAGCATCCAAGGAGGCAGTGTGGATTCGTAAGTTCGTTCAGGAACTTGGTGTTGTTCCTTCGAGTGCAGATCCTTTGGTTATCTTTTGTGATAACACTGGAGCAATAGCACAAGCAAAGGAACCACGGTCGCACCAGAAGTCCAAGCTGTTGGGGTATGCCCTTAAGGCTAATGTTTGAGGCCTTGGGATTGTATCAGTATCATGTATAAACTTTTATGTTTATAAAGGCATGGTTGTTATTCAGGTTGTTACATTGTCTGCTGCAATAAGTGTACTTCTGAATAATGTCTCAGTACTGTTCAGCTAGGCTGACATGCAGTAAAGTCCTTAGTCGATATATCTTGGTGAACATGAGACAGCCTTGATATGGTTAAGACTAATATGTGTTCTAATCTTATAGGATGCTTCGAGCATCCTATAAGATGTAGACTCATGGGTACATTGGATATACTGGACAGACCCTACTAGGTTATTCAATTGCTTGTCACAATGTGAATAATCCTTGAATGCGACAAGTGGCACATTTCCTCTGACTTGAGATCACTTGTGTTTCTAAATGATGATTGTCATTGTTTTGAGGTAGTTCAATATCATTTGAAACATAATGATTATAGACTATCTTGGATGGTGAGCTTGAGTCAGGTTAGGGCACTAGTGATAGACATAGGATTGCCGTCTCCTTGTTTAAGGAGTGTGATGTTCTAAAGGGGCCCCGTGGATGAGATGATTGAGAAAAGAGTATGGCCATACCCAGGTGACTATGTTCATCTGATCTAATCATGCTCATCATATTGGAGTTACAAGCTTGACACGCTTGTCCAATAAGAACATCCAGTGGCAAAGGAAAATTGCATGCCTTGTGAGTTGATTCACACTTGTGCTGTGGTTTGGGTGAAGTCTTGGAAGACTCTTTCCTTTATATCGGGAGACAGTGATGTGTTGCTAGATACCCCTCACTGATCGTGATAACGATAGTTATCGTTACCGACATTTAAAGGAAACCCTCAGGGTCGCACAATTTGATGATATGGCTTACTTAAGTCAGATCGTGTGGACTGAATTATTCAGGTTCAGTTTAAAGGATTTAATCTCTGATTGTAAGTGAGATCTGGTCTGATCATGTTTGATTGATTAGGGCTTGAGATCGGTAAGCTTCGATTGAGAGAATGGATGCTGGATCGGTGTGATCAGGAGCATCAAGAGATCGACGGTCAGATCAAGAGCCTTAGGGTTTATTGTGGTTTGGACTGATTGCTTGGTTTATTTGGTTATTGAACCAAATCGATTTGAACCAGCTCATTGGTTGAGCGCATGGTTCAATCTAAGAGGAGTTTGCGATTGGGTAAACCCATGATCGCATTTGGAGGTGAGGCTTTCTATTTTTAGAAAGCATGATCACTTACGTGACCACGCCTCATGAAACTTGCCTCTTCACGCCTTTGTCGCCAACTTGAGTATTCGGCGCTTGCATTCTCGTGTGGAGAAGTGTAGACGACAAGAGGAAGTATTCGGCCAAGCAAGGTGATCTCTCCCTTTTCCATTCGGCAAGACAATCTTGGAGCCTTGCTAGCACAAGGAGCACTAAGGAAGAGTAGGCGACATCAATTGTGTGCGTCACCTTAGGAGAAGGAGCATTTGCGCCTTTCCTTCCAAGACACCATCTAAGCGATGGCAATGGTAAGAATCGCTTCTCATTGAAAGTTGAATATATTACATGCTATGCGATCCTTTTAGAAACCCTAGATTCCGCTAGAGTTTTTGTTGCGCCTCCTATCAGGGTTTCACCCCCCCTTTTAGGGGACCTCCTCACAATTGGTATCAGAGCTGGTTATTGCATGATAATATGTTTGCTTTCTTTGTGATCCTATGTCTAGATCTATAAGTTACATGCGATAGTTGTGGTTGGCGAATTTTACATGCTTGTTAGAGATGTTTTTCTCCTTGGCGCATGTTTCTTGTTGGCGCATATTGTATGTTTTCTCAAAAACTTATATTACATGCGCGACTCATTATAGATCTAAGGCCCTGCTGTAAACCCTTAGACGGGTTATTAGGGTTGAAGTCATCCCCTAGGTTAGATCCAGATAGTCTGATCAGACCATCTGACAGCCTTGATGGGTTGACCAGATAGCACCTGTGCATAAGCACCTGGTGGCTATAGGTCAACTGCAGACAGGCGTGTAGCGATGTCTGATTGAGACGACTAGTGAACACACATGAGTTAGGCCCGGGGTCACACCTGCTAGCCAGATCTCATGAGGGTTGTTCGGCCCTGGCGCATGCATGGTTGACCTTTTGGTCGACTCAAGTCAGTTAGGACTTGGTGCATGCAAGGGCAGTGGATCTGACTAGGTTGGATGAGTGGATCCCTAGTAATGGACCGTTGTAAGGTTGTAGGGCAAATAAGGAAATTAAAATTGATGCCTATGGGGTTTTCAAAATTTAATTTTCATGATTGGATCACATGTTGATTGATGCCTATGTTTGTTTATTTATTCTTATGTGGGCTGCCCATGTTAAATGTGTGCTGTGCTGGGGCCTGCGTGCCTGTATTAAAGTTGTAAATTAATTATTGTGATCTGCGTATCACATTGTATTTAATTTATAAAGTGTAATTGACCTGCGTGTCAATCTTGTCTAGATAGATTAATTTGTAAGTTAATCAGACAAGAGCACAGAGCACACTTGGCAGAGGCGCATACAGCAGAGGCTAGACCAGGTGGGAGGTCCAGGGTTCGACTCTGGGAGCAGGAGCATTTTCCCTGGTAGGCGCACCTGAGCTGCAGATGGCGCTTGGGCCCTGGGTTGGGCCAGATAAGCAGCAAAAGTCCCATGAAGAAAAGCAAGTGAAGACTTAAGTTAATTAAGGTCTTACTAAGGCTATGGGCTTTTACCACATAAGATCAGCATGCTTTCTATTTATTGCTTTTATAATTAGAATTGCATGAGTTTATCTTCTGCTATCACCATAGGAATTGCATGATAGTTAAGAAGATAAAAGACCGTTAAAATCCAACGCTAAAATATCAAGCTCGTAAGCCTTCTGACGCGAAACCTCACTGTTCTGACTATTGTTGGAGCCGTGTTGTACCCACTCAGTGGGCACGTCCATCTATCTTCAGACGGTGCGGGATTACACCTGCGTGTTACAGAGAAGGGATTTATCGCTTCTCGTTGCTCAGCATAGCACGTGGTGGTCCAGGGAGTAGGTCGGGTTAGCTTGACCATGTAGACTACATATGTGGCGCATATGGTAGCGCATGGAGGCAGCCATCTGTGGAATCAGAGACTGTGTTGTACCAACTCAGTTGGCACAGTCTGCTGGATTGCCCAGATGAAGGGGAATCGCACGGGTTGGCGATTGGCTGGGACAGCCTACCAGAGATTAGTGCTTGTACTCTCTATGCATCTTATCTCGCCTGAGCGGGACGCGGAGACCAAGTATGAAATCTGGATCCCATCTCACTAAAAGAGTTCTACTCTTTCGGGCTGTTTTAGCTGGATTTTTCAGCCAGATAAAATAGTGAGAAAAGAATCTTTCTTAAGTCCTGGATTGATTCTGAACATTGATACTGACCTTGCTGTTCTTGCATTGTTGTAGATTCCTGCAGCAACGAACACCATGAACTTCAATGTGCGATCCCTACTAGAAAGGGAGAAGTTTGCTGGGCCGAACTTCTCAGACTGGTACGGACACCTTAAGATTGTTCTTAAGATTGTTCTTATGCTTTATTTTTTTTATTTAATATTTAATATTTTTTTTATTAATTATTTGTTAATCCCTAATGTCAATCCCTAAATCCCCCTAAACCCCTCTAATCTCCCCCTATAAATAAAATCTCTATCCCTAATCTCGTTTTTTCTTTCGCCGCACGAGTCTACTTCATTTTTTTCTCTGCTCTGTTTTCCGTGCGGACGAGTGCTGCGTTTGCTTCCTTCTGTTTCCTTCGTTCGCGTCCTTCCGGCAGCGTCTTCCGAAGCCAACGCTGGCGGCTCCCTCCCTACATCCGGCGGCATCAGGAAGAGGCACAGGCGGCCTCCTAGTCTTCCCTTGGTGCGACGCCCATCGTCCAGCGGGATTCGGACACAAAGAGAGCTGCGGCGGCTGTTACGTTCTGCTCGTACGCGGGCGGTGAATCCAGGCGGCGGCAGAGAGTCTTCAAGTCGGGCGTGCCTCCACCTTCTCCGGCGACTCCTTCCGTTTTCCCGGCGACTCCTCTTTCCCTCTCCAGGCGTCGTCGACTTGATTCTTCCGGCGGATCATCTTGCTCCAGGCGACGACGAGTTCCTGCGAAACTCGGGCGTCGACTCTGCCTCTCCGGCCGGCGGCGACAGCTTCTCCTTCTTTTCCCGGCGCCGGCAACTTGCTCCTCTTCCTTCCGGCGGCCGATCGGCATCGGCGATCCTTTCCATTTGACCGAAGCGAAGGAACGAAGATCGTTCCGTCCGTGTCAAGCCTCGACAGAGAGGTAAAGTATTTAACTATTTAATTATTTCATTAATACCCTAAACATAAGGAACCTAAATTGAATATTATTAATTTAGGGTGGAATTAGGAACTCGGGTATATTAGAACTGGTTAATCCTATTATACATTGAGGACATAATTGTGAGTTGGTAACAAATAATTGTAATTCCAGTTGGGAGAAGAAGATATTCGAGCTTCCAGAGATAATCCAGGATTTTAGCGGTTGAGGTAGGAATCTTTCCCCTACCTTTGTTACGGTGTCAAATTCATGAGTAGATAGATATTGACACCTTACCTTTGAAACTATTCTGCTTGATTTGATTCTGACTTCAGTTGACTTCATTATCCTATTAATTGTGCATAATTGACTTCATTATCATATGTTTATCGTGAATTCATTGAGAATATGTTTCTGGTATTTCTGTTGAAAAGTTATGAATATTTGTGAACCATGCAAAAGAATTGAGATGTTATACTGTTATCATGTCGTGGCATGCATTATGATCTCTGATCTGGTGATTTATCACCAGTGGCCTGTTTATCTGAGTTGTAGTTCTGATTTTTATCAGACTATGTGTTTGCCGGTTAGGGCACCGCCAGTTGTCCTCGGACAATACTACGGATGTCAGATGTTGGACGCAACATTCACCGGACTGTCTAGATACAGTCGTTCTATCGTGTGAGCTGACGATAGAAACACTCTGAGAACGAGTGCGGCTCCTAAGTGAGATTTGTGGCCAAGCTTGATGATTTACACGACAACCTTGTATTCAATTATTTTGTTGTATTATCTGTTCTTGACATGTAGTGTAGCTCTGTTATTGCAATTTCATATAAATTGAACATGCATCATATCTCTTGGTTCCTACTTAGCATTTTCGCTAACTCCCTTTGTTTCTCCTCCAGGTACCGAGTTGCATCTGGGAGGGAATAGAGTAGATAGCTAGACACCCACCGGAGTCAGATTTTCATCAACTGTTCTTCTTCTAGATATTTTCTGATTTATTCTAGTCTTGCAGTTAAATTAGTTGCATCGTTGTTAGAGTTTCTTTATAAACTTTAGTTGATGAATTTTGGAAATGGAGTTAGTTGATTTTGTTACTCAGTACTGATGATGAATTTAATACTATTTGATTTATTTGATTTTGTGGTGATCATGTTCTTTGGTTCCTTTTAATATTGTTTCTCCCTGGGGAACCCTGTGCTAGAAATAGCCGGCTTCTCACCGGGGCGTGACAGGTACGGACACCTTAAGATTGTTCTTAAGGCAGAGAGGAAACTGTATGTCCTCGAGACGGCAATACCGCCTCAACCTGCTCTGAACACCGCAAGGGCGGTTCGGGAAGCCTATGAAAAGCATGTCAATGATAGCATTGATGTCGCTTGCCTGATGCTAGCGTCTATGACGCCACCGCTGCAGCGTCAGCATGAGGATATGTCTGCTATAGAAATTATAGCAAACCTCAAGATGCTGTATGCTGCACAGGCGAGGACTGAGCGCTACAATTTGACCAAGCTTTTCTTTCAGAGAAACTGGCTGAAGGGAGCCCAGTGGGAGCTCATGTGCTCAAGATGATTGGGCACAAGGAGGCTCTAGAGAAACTGGGGCATACCATCAATCAGGAGCTTGCTGTAGACATTATTCTACAGTCTCTCCCGCCCTCTTTCGATGCGTTCATTATTAACTTTAATATGAACAAAATCGATTGTACTACGGCAGAGCTGCTGAATATGCTCTTGACTACTGAGGAGACTCTGAAGGGAAAGCCTTCAACCTCTGTCTTAATGGTTCCTTCTAGGAACAAGAAGAAGGGGAAGAAGGGCAAAGCCCTAGTCAAGAACTACAACAAGGCTCTGAAACAGAAGGTCAAGCGGTCGAAGGAATACAGATGTTTCCACTGTGGCCAGCTGGGTCACTGGAAAAAGGACTGTAAAGCGCTCCAAGGAGACAAGAAGGGAAGCATCGCTTCTGGCTCAGGTATTTATGTGACTGAGGTCATGTTTTCTTCTTCTATTTCATGGGTGTTGGACACTGCATGTGGAGTTCACATTTGTTCAAATGTACAGGAACTCAAGAGAAGAAGACAGGTGGGACAGCATGAGGTGGACCTACGAGTTGGAAACGGGGCACGGGTTGCTGTTGTTGCTGTAGGAGACTATTTCATCTCTTTGCCATCTGGGCTTGTATTAGAACTAAACAGTTGTTACTTTGTTCCCAGCATTACTAAGAATATTATCTCTATTCCTGCTCTTGTCAGGAAGGGATTTTCCTTTGAATGCAATATTTCAAAGTGTGTTCTTTCTCTTGATAATATTGTTTATGCTACTGGTTCAATTAACAATGGGTTATTCATGGTAGACATGGAATGTTCTATACACAATATTGATATTAAGAAAGCCAAGTATGCTGATGACAGCACCTTGCTATGGCATAGTCGTTTAGGCCATATTAACAAGAAGCGCATTAAGCGGTTGCATGATCATGGACTGCTGGGATCATTCTCCTATGAGGAGATTGATACATGCAAGGCTTGTTTAATGGGTAAAATGACGAAGCCACCTTTTCCTAATAAAGGTCAAAGGGCTTCAGGTTTACTTGACCTTATACACAGTGATGTGTGTGGGCCATTTAGTAAACATGCCAGAGGTGGCTATCAGTACTTCATTACCTTTACTGATGATTTCAGTAGATATGGGTATGTCTATCTGATGAGACATAAAAGTGAATCTTTTGACAAGTTCAAAGAGTTCAAGAATGAAGTACAGAATCAGCTAGGCCAAAATATCAAGGCACTTCGTTCTGATCGAGGTGGAGAATACTTGAGTCATGCGTTTACTGACTATCTGAAGGAGTGTGGGATTATCTCACAGCTCACTCCGCCAGGAACACCGCAATGGAATGGTGTGTCCGAGAGGAGAAATAGAACGTTACTTGATATGGTTCGTTCTATGATGAGTCAGGCTACTCTTCCATATTCCTTTTGGGGATTTGCACTGGAAACAACTGCAAAGGTACTAAACCGAGTGCCATCCAAGGCAGTTTCCAAGACTCCATATGAGTTATGGTATGGGAAACAGCCGAGCTTGACATTTATCAGGATCTGGGGCTGCGAGGCTTATGTCAAAAAGCTCGCCTCTGGGAAACTAGAGAGCAGATCTGAAAAATGTAACTTTGTCGGTTACCCTAAGGAAACTAAGGGTTATTATTTCTTCGATCCCAAAGAGAACAAGGTGTTTGTTGCTCGGACGGCCATATTTCTTGAGAAGGAGTTTCTTTTGCAAGAGGCCAGTGGGAGAGAAATAAAACTGGATGAGAATTCAGAGGAAGGACAAAGTAGTCAAGCGCAGTTGGATGAGCCTGAGCCGGTAGAACAGGTTATTGAACAACCTGAGGCTCAGATATCACGGGAACCGCGAAGATCGGGAAGGATCCGTCGACAGCCTGAGCGCTATGACGGAGTCTACATCATTGATAATGATGAACCCCTTACTTATGCGGATGCGGTCAGTGGACCGGAGTCAGCGAGATGGCTTGAAGCTATGCGTGCCGAGATGGACTCCATGTCAGATAACCAAGTCTGGGATTTGGTTGATCCGCCTCCGGGAGTAATCCCTATAGGCTGCAAATGGATCTTCAAGAAGAAGATTGACATGGATGGTAACGTGGTTACCTATAAAGGCAGGCTAGTTGCGAAGGGTTTCAAACAAATCTACGGGATAGATTATGATGAAACTTTCTCACCTGTAGCTATGTTTAAGTCTATTCGGATTCTTTTCGCGATAGCAGCATATTACGATTATGAGATCTGGCAAATGGATGTGAAGACAGCTTTCCTTAATGGAAATTTGGAAGAGGATGTGTATATGACACAACCTGAAGGTTTCACTAATCCATCAGATCGTCATAAAATATGCAAATTAAAGAAGTCTATTTATGGACTTAAACAAGCATCAAGAAGCTGGAATATTCGTTTTGATGAATTAGTCAGTGAATTTGGTTTCATCAAGAACGAGGATGACCCGTGTGTATATAAGAGGTTTAGTGGGAGCGTGATTACTTTCTTAGTCCTCTACGTCGATGACATCTTGATCATTGGAAATGATATTCCTGAAATGCATGCGGTTAAGGCATGGTTAAGGAAATGTTTCCAGATGAAAGATTTAGGAGAAGCAGCCTATGTATTAGGTGTGAAGATCTACAGGGATAGATCTAAGAGGCTTCTCGGGCTGTGCCAGAGTACTTACATCGATAAAGTCCTGGAAAGATTTCATTTAGAGAATTCTAAAAGAGGATATCTTCCAGTCAGACATGGTCTGAATCTTTCGAAGAGTCAGTGTCCACAAACACAGACTGAGAAAGATGAAATGGACAATACGCCTTATGCTTCGGCTATTGGGTCCATTATGTATGCGATGTTGTGTACTCGCCCAGACGTCGCTTACGGGTTAAGCGTGACCAGTCGGTTCCAAAGTAATCCAGGTATGGCGCACTGGATTGCAGTCAAGAACATTTTAAAATATCTGCGAAGGACCAAAGATATGTTCTTGATGTATGGTGGTCAGGAAGAACTCAGTATTGAAGGATATACTGACGCTTCGTTCCAGTCTGACCAGGATGATTTCCGATCGCAATCAGGCTATGTTTTTAGCTTGAATGGAGGAGCGGTGGTGTGGAAGAGTTTCAAACAGTCAACTGTTGCTGATTCCACAACAGAAGCCGAGTATGTTGCAGCCTCGGAAGCATCCAAGGAGGCAGTGTGGATTCGTAAGTTCGTTCAGGAACTTGGTGTTGTTCCTTCGAGTGCAGATCCTTTGGTTATCTTCTGTGATAACACTGGAGCAATAGCACAGGCAAAGGAACCACGGTCGCACCAGAAGTCCAAGCACATACAGAGACGGTTTCATTTGATCAGGGAGATCATTGATCATGGCGAAATCAAAGTCTGCAAGGTACATACAGATGACAATCTGGCAGACCCGCTTACTAAGCCTCTGGCGCAGCAGAAGCATGTGAAGCACTGTAATAATATGGGTTTGAGATTTCTCAACCATTAGATTAAGTGCAAGTGGGAGATTGTTGGGGTATGCCCTTAAGGCTAATGTTTGAGGCCTTGGGATTGTATCAGTATCATGTATAAACTTTTATGTTTATAAAGGCATGGTTGTTATTCAGGTTGTTACATTGTCTGCTACAATAAGTGTACTTCTGAATAATGTCTCAGTACTGTTCAGCTAGGCTGACATGCAGTAAAGTCCTTAGTCGATATATCTTGGTGAACATGAGACAGCCTTGATATGGTTAAGACTAATATGTGTTCTAATCTTATAGGATGCTTCGAGCATGGAATAAGATGTAGACTCATGGGTACATTGGATGTACTGGACAGACCCTACTAGGTTATTCAATTGCTTGTCACAATGTGAATAATCCTTGAATGCGACAAGTGGCACATTTCCTCTGACTTGAGATCACTTGTGTTTCTAAATGATGATTGTCATTGTTTTGAGGTAGTTCAATATCATTTGAAACATAATGATTATAGACTATCTTGGATGGTGAGCTTGAGTCAGGTTAGGGCACTAGTGATAGACATAGGATTGCCGTCTCCTTGTTTAAGGAGTGTGATGTTCTAAAGGGGCCCCCTGGATGAGATGATTGAGAAAAGAGTATGGCCATACCCAGGTGACTATGTTCATCTGATCTAATCATGCTCATCATATTGGAGTTACAAGCTTGACACGCTTGTCCAATAAGAACATCCAGTGGCAAAGGAAAATTGCATGCCTTGTGAGTTGATTCACACTTGTGCTGTGGTTTGGGTGAAGTCTTGGAAGACTCTTTCCTTTATATCGGGAGACAGTGATGTGTTGCTAGATACCCCTCACTGATCGTGATAATGATAGTTATCATTACCGACATTTAAAGGAAACCCTCAGGGTCGCACAATTTGATGATATGGCTTACTTAAGTCAGATCGTGTGGACTGAATTATTCAGGTTCAGTTTAAAGGGATTTAATCTCTGATTGTAAGTGAGATCTGGTCTGATCATGTTTGATTGATTAGGGCTTGAGATCGGTAAGCTTCGATTGAGAGAATGGATGCTGGATCGGTGTGATCAGGAGCATCAAGAGATCGACGGTCAGATCAAGAGCCTTAGGGTTTATTGTGGTCTGGACTGATTGCTTGGTTTATTTGGTTATTGAACCAAATCGATTTGAACTAGCTCATTGGTTGAGCGCATGGTTCAATCTAAGAGGAGTTTGCGATTGGGTAAACCCATGATCGCATTTGGAGGTGAGGCTTTCTATTTTTAGAAAGCATGATCACTTATGTGACCACGCCTCATGAAACTTGCCTCTTCACGCCTTTGTCGCCAACTTGAGTATTCGGCGCTTGCATTCTCGTGTGGAGAAGTGTAGACGACAAGAGGAAGTATTCGGCCAAGCAAGGTGATCTCTCCCTTTTCCATTCGGCAAGACAATCTTGGAGCCTTGCTAGCACAAGGAGCACTAAGGAAGAGTAGGCGACATCAATTGTGTGCGTCACCTTAGGAGAAGGAGCATTTGCGCCTTTCCTTCCAAGACACCATCTAAGCGATGGCAATGGTAAGAATCGCTTCTCATTGAAAGTTGAATATATTACATGCTATGCGATCCTTTTAGAAACCCTAGATTCCGCTGGAGTTTTTGTTGCGCCTCCTATCAGGGTTTCGCCCCCCCTTTTAGGGGACCTCCTCACACAAGCACATACAGAGAAGGTTTCATTTGATCCGGGAGATCATTGATCGTGGTGAGATCAAA
Source organism: Costus lasius (assembly GCA_027563935.2). Lineage (NCBI taxonomy): Eukaryota > Viridiplantae > Streptophyta > Magnoliopsida > Zingiberales > Costaceae > Costus > Costus lasius. The sequence continues at coordinate 101,886,502 of CM050448.1, forward strand.
GTCTGCAAGGTTCATACAGATGACAATCTAGCTGACCCGCTTACAAAGCCTCTGGCGCAGCAGAAGCATGAGAAGCACTGTAATAATATGGGTTTGAGATTTCTCAACCATTAGATTAAGTGCAAGTGGGAGATTGTTGGGGTATGCCCTTAAGGCTAATGTTTGAGGCCTTGGGATTATATCAGTATCATGTATAAACTCTATGTTTATAAAGGCAATGGTTGTTATTCAGGTTGTTACATCATCTGCTGCAATATGTATACTTCTGAATAATGTCTCAATGCTGTTCAGCTTGGCTCACATGCAGTATTGTCCTTAGTCGAGATATCTTGGTGAACATGAGACAGCCTTGATATGATTGAGACTAATATGTGTTCTAATCTTAAAGGATGCTTCGAGCATGGAATAAGATGTTGACTCATGGGTACATTGGATGTACTGGACAGACCCTACTTAGGATATTCGATTGCTTGTCACAATGTGAATAATCCTTATATGCAAACAAGTGGCATATTTCCTCTGACTTGAGATCACTTGTGTTTCTAAATGATGATTGGCATTGTTTTGAGGTAGTTCAATATCATTTGAAACATAATGGTTATAGACTATCTTGGATAATGAGCATGAGTCATGTTAGGGCACTAGTGATAGATATAGGATTGCCGTCTCCTTGTTTGGAGTGTGATGTTCTGAAGGGGCCCCCTGGATGAGATGGTTGAGAAAGTGTATGGCCATACCCAGATGACTATGTTCATCTGATCTAATCATTCTCATCATATTGGAATTACAGGCTTGACACGCTTGTCCAATAAGAACATCCAGTGGCAAAGGAAACACATATGTCAAGTGACTTGGGTTCACACTTGTGCTGTGGTTTGGGTGTAGTCTTGGAAGACTCTTTCCTTTATATCGGGAGACAGTGATGTGTTGCTAGATACCCCTCACTGATCGTGATAACGTAAGTTATCATTACCGACATTTAAAGGAAACCCTTAGAGTCGCACAATTTGATGATATGGCTTACTTAAGTCAGATCGTGTGGACTGAATTGTTTTGGTTCAGTTTAAAGGAGTTTAAACTCTGATTGTAAGTGAGATCTGGTCTGATCATGTTTGATTGATTAGGGCTTGAGATCGGTAAGCTTCGATCGAGAGAATTGATGCTAGATCGGTGAGATCAAGAGCATCAAGAGATGAATGGTTAGATCTTGAGCCTTATGGTTTAATTTGATCTAGACCAAGGCTTGGTTTGATTTGGTCCTTGAACCAAATTCAATTGAACCAGGTTCATCAAATGAGCGCTTGGTTCAAGGGAGAAGAAAAATGCGATCGTTCACTTGGAGTGAACGCATGAACGCATGATGTTAGTGGCTTGCTATTTTTGGAAGTTATGTTTTCCAAAATAGCGTGAACGCCTCCACATTCGTTCGTGGGTGCATCTCTTTTCGCCTCTTCCTCTCGACGCCTCTCTCTCATGTGTTGAGTCTTGACGCCAAGGAGAGGACTTGACAAAGCCTAGAGATCATCTCAATCTCCTTCACGCGATCAAGAGACCTTGGAGCTTTGCTAGCACAAGGAACGCCAAGGGAGTAGTCATCTTCACCTTGTGTGCGCCACCTTTGGAGGAGAGCCGCTCGCCCTCTTCTTCCAAGACGCCATCCAAGAAATGGCATTGGTATGATCCCCTTCTTGATCTATACAAATTGTTAAGTTGATCTATGTTCATACATGCGATCCTAGGAAACCCTAGATTCCGCCCATGCAAGTTTTTATATGCGCATGCTTTAGGGTTTCGCCCCCTTTAGGGAACTTTCAGCATGATGATTTATAACATGCGCAAGTCATGTTTAGATCTACTTTTAAACCGCATGGATCACAAAATAAGCAATCATATGGATCAAGCCAAAACACTAGCTCTGATACCAATTGAAAGGGGGGGAAACCCTAATTCAGGCGCATATAAAATTTTTCACGGGCGAAAACAAGGGTTTCATGAAGATCGCATGGCATGAACATATGATCAACTATTAGTTCTTGCAATGAGAAGATAGGATGTTACCATGGCCATTATTTGGATGGCGACTTGGAAGAATATAGAGGGCGAGCGGCTCTCCTCCAAAGCAGTCGCACACAAGGTGACGATGGCTACTCCCTTTTCTTCTTTGTGCCAGCAAAGTTCCAAGGTGTCCTTCAACGTGTAGGAGAAGATGAGATGTTCTTCTTCTTGGCTAAGCGAAAACTCTCTACCTCTTCTCTTTCGTGGAGCCTCGACACACACACGAGAGGAGAAGCATTCATTCGAGAGAGAGGGAGGCGTTGAGGCGTTATCCAACGTGGGAACGCTTATGGCTTCCAAAAATAGAAAGTCATCAAGCCATGCGCCCATGTTTTCGAACCAACCAAAATGTCTTCTCACTTTGAACCATGCGTTCACTTATGTGAACCGGTTCTATTGCATTTGGTTCAAAGACCAAATCAAACCAAGCCATGGTCTACATCTCATATGAACCAGATGGCTCAAGATCTAACCACACATCTCTTGATGCTCTTGATCTCATCGATCAAGCATCAATTCTCCCAATCGAAGCTTACCGATCTCAAGCCCTAATCAATCAAACATGATCAGACCAGATCTCACTTCCAATCAGAGTTTAAACTCCTTTAAACTGAACCAAAACCATTCAGTCCACACGATCTGACAGAAGTAAGCCATATCATCAAATTGTGCGACCCTAAGGGTTTCCTTCAATGTCGGTAACGATAACTTACGTTATCACGATCAGAGAGGGGTATCTAGCAACACATCACTATCTCCCGATATGAAGAAAAGAGTCTTCCAAGACTACACCCAAACCATAGCACAAGTGTGAATCCAATTCACATGACATACATGTTTCCTTTGCCACTGGATGTTCTCATTGGACAAGCGTGTCAAGCCTGTAATTCCAATATGATGAAAATGATTAGATCAGATGAACATAGTGAAGAGTCCCCTTCAAGGGGGAGCGCAAGCAGATGAAACCCCTTTCAAGAGGGGGGGCGAAAAACCCTTAAGGGTGGCGCATAAAAATTGCAAGCGGAAGCAAGGGTTTTTCATGGATCTTAGCAAGATAATATGATCAACTTGATGAAGTTTAGATCCATACCAAAGCCATGAGGAAGATGGCGACTTGGAAGAGAAATATCGAAAGGGATCTTCTCCCTAGTTGACGCACACAAGATGATGTGCTTGCTCCTTGGAGATCCTTGTGCTAGCAAGGTCCTTCAAGGGTCCCTCTCGTATGGTAAGGAAATGAGAGATGATGTCTAGGCTTGCCGAACCTCCACCAAGACCTCGCCTTCTCCCTGCCAAAGTCTCGTTAAGCAAGAGCAAGGAGACGAGAGTTGAATGGAGCGTTCAAGTCATTTGGCGTTCAAGGGAACATGCGCTAAATGACTTTCCAAAATAGGAAAATCCATTAAGCCATGCGTTCATGATCTCTTCGATCAAAACGCCAAAACAATGAACCATACGTTCAAGCTCTTGAACCGGTTCAAAGTAAATGTGTTCGGTCCAAAGGCCAAACCAAGCCAGCCCAAGCCAATCAGTCTAGATCAACTAAACCCTAAGGTTTCCAATCTAACCGTTCATCTCATGATGCTCTTGATCTCACCGATCTAGCATCAATCCTCTCGATCGAAGCTTACCGATCGCAAGCCCTAATCAATCAAACATGATTAGACTGGATCTCACTTACAATCAGAGTTTAAACTCCTTTAAACTGAATCAAAACAATCCAGTCCACACGATCTGACTTAAGTAAGCCATATCATCAAATTGTGCGACCCTAAGGGTTTCCTTTAAATGTCGGTAACAATAACTTACATTATCACGATCAGTGAGGGGTATCTAGCAACACATCACTGTCTCCCGATATAAAGGAAAGAGTCTTCCAAGACTACACCCAAACCACAGCACAAGTGTGAACCCAAGTCACTTGACATATGTGTTTCCTTTGCCACTGGATGTTCTTATTGGACAAGCGTGTCAAGCCTGTAATTCCAATATGATGAGAATGATTAGATCAGATGAACATAGTCATCTGGGTATGGCCATACACTTTCTCAACCATCTCATCCAGGGGGCCCCTTCAGAACATCACACTCCAAACAAGGAGACGGCAATCCTATATCTATCACTAGTGCCCTAACATGACTCATGATCATTATCCAAGATAGTCTATAACCATTATGTTTCAAATGATATTGAACTACCTCAAAACAATGACAATCATCATTTAGAAACACAAGTGATCTCAAGTCAGAGGACATGTGCCACTTGTTGCAATCAAGGATCATTCACATTGTGACAAGCAATTGAATGTCCTAGTAGGGTCTGTCCAGTACATCCAATGTACCCATGAGTCTACATCTTATTCCATGCTCGAAGCATCCTATAAGATTAGAATACATATTAGTCTCCATCATATCAAGGCTGTCTCATGTTCACCAAGATATCTCGACTAAGGACATTACTGCATGTCAGCCCAGCTGAACAGCTTTGAGACATTATTCAGTAGTACACTTATTACAGCAGACAAGGTAACAACCTGAATAATAACCATGCCTTTATAAACACAAGAGTTTATTACATGATACTGATACAATCCCAAGGCCTCAAACATTAGCCTTAAGGGCATACCCCAACAATCTCCCACTTGCACTTAATCTAATGGTTGAGAAATCTCAAACCCATGTTATTGTAGTGCTTCTCATGCTTCTGCTGCGCCAGAGGCTTGGTAAGCGGGTCAGCCAGATTGTCGTCTGTATGAACCTTGCATATTTTGATCTCGCCACGATCTATGATCTCCCGGATCAAGTGAAACCGTCTCTGTATGTGCTTGGACTTCTGGTGCGACCGTGGTTCCTTTGCTTGTGCGATGGCTCTAGTGTTATCACAGAAGATAACCAAAGGATCGACACTCGAAGGAACAACACCAAGTTCTCTCACGAACTTACGAATCCACACTGCCTCCTTGGATGCTTCCGAGGCTGCAACATACTCGGCTTCTGTTGTGGAATCAGCAACAGTTGACTGTTTGAAACTTTTCCACACCACCGCTCCACCATTCAAGCTAAAAACATAGCCTGATTGCGATCGGAAATCATCCTGGTCCGACTGGAACGAAGCGTCAGTATATCCCTCTATACTGAGTTCTTCCTGACCACCATATATCAAGAACATATCTTTGGTCCTCCGCAGATATTTTAAAATGTTCTTGACTGCAATCCAGTGCGCCATACCTGGATTACTTTGGAACCGACTGGTCACGCTTAACCCGTAAGCGACGTCAGGGCGAGTACACAACATCACATACATAATGGATCCAATAGCCGAAGCATAAGGCGTATTGTCCATTTCATCTTTCTCAGTCTGTGTTTGTGGACACTGACTCTTCGAAAGATTCAGACCATGTCTGACTGGAAGATATCCTCTTTTAGAATTCTCTAAATGGAATCTTTCCAGGACTTTATCGATGTAAGTACTTTGGCACAGCCCGAGAAGCCTCTTAGATCTATCCCTGTAGATCTTCACACCTAATACATAGGCTGCTTCTCCTAAATCTTCATTTGGAAACATTTCCTTAGCCATGCCTTAACCGCATGCATTTCTGGAATATCATTTCCAATGATCAAGATGTCATCGACGTAGAGGACTAGGAATGTAATCACGCTCCCACTAAACCTCTTATATACACACGGGTCATCTTCGTTCTTGATGAAACCAAACTCAGAGATTGATTCATCAAAACGAATATTCCAGCTTCTAGATGCTTGTTTCAGTCCATAAATGGACTTCTTTAGTTTGCATATTTTATGACGATCTGATGGATTAGTGAAACCTTCAGGTTGTGTCATATACACATCCTCATCCAGATTTCCATTAAGGAAAGCTGTCTTCACATCCATCTGCCAGATCTCATAATCATAATATGCTGCTATCGCGAAAAGAATCCGAATAGACTTGAACATGGCTACAGGAGAGAAAGTTTCATCATAATCTATCCCGTAGATTTGTTTGAAACCTTTCGCTACTAGCCTGCCTTTATAGGTAACCACGTTACCATCCATGTCAATCTTCTTCTTGAAGATCCATTTACAGCCTATAGGGATTACTCCCGGAGGCAGATCAACCAAATCCCAGACTTGGTTATCTGACATGGAGTCCATCTCGGCTCGCATAGCTTCAAGCCATCTAGCTGACTCCGGTCCACTGACCGCATCCGCATAAGTAAGGGGTTCATCATTATCAAAGATGTAGACTCCGTCATAGCGCTCAGGCTGTCGACGGATCCTTCCCGATCTTCGCGGTTCCCGTGATATCTGAGCCTCAGGTTGTTCAATAACCCGTTCTACTGGCTCAGGCACATCCAACTGTGCTTGACTACTTTGTCCTTCCTCTGGATTCTCATCCAGTTTTATTTCTCTCCCACTGGCTTCTTGCAGAAGAAACTCCTTCTCAAGAAATATGGCCGTCCGAGCAACAAATACTTTGTTCTCTTTGGGATCGTAGAAATAATAACCCTTAGTTTCCTTAGGGTAACCGACAAAGACGCATTTCTCAGATCTGTTCTCCAGTTTCCCAGAGGCGAGCTTTTTGACATAAGCCTCGCAACCCCAGATCCTGATAAATGTCAAGCTCGGCTGTTTCCCATACCATAATTCATATGGCATCTTTGAAACTGCCTTGGATGGCACTCGGTTTAGTACCTTTGCAGCTGTCTCCAGTGCAAATCCCCAAAAGGAATATGGAAGAGTAGCCTGACTCATCATAGAACGAACCATATCAAGTAACGTTCTATTTCTCCTCTCGGACACACCATTCCATTGCGGTGTTCCTGGCGGAGTGAGCTGTGAGATAATCCCACACTCTTTTAGATAGTCAGTAAACGCATGACTCAGGTATTCTCCACCTCGATCAGAACGAAGTGCCTTGATATTTCGCCCTAGCTGATTCTGTACTTCATTTTTGAACTCTTTGAACTTGTCAAAAGATTCACTCTTATGTCTCATTAGATAGACATACCCATACCTACTGAAATCATCAGTAAAGGTAATGAAGTACGAATAGCCACCTCTGGCATGTTTACTAAATGGCCCACACACATCACTGTGTATAAGGTCAAGTAAACCTGAAGCCCTTTGACCTTTGTTAGGAAAAGGTGACTTCGTCATTTTACCCATTAAACAAGCTTTGCATGTATCAATCTCCTCATAGGAGAATGATCCCAGCAGTCCATGATCATGCAACCGCTTGATGCGCTTCTTGTTAATATGGCCTAAACGACTATGCCATAACAAGGTGCTGTCTTCAGCATACTTGGCTTTCTTAATATCAACACTTTGTATAGAACTTTCCATGTCCAACATGTATAACCCATTGTTAATTGAACCAGTTGCATAAACAATATTATCTAAAGATAAAACACACTTTGAAATATTGCATTCAAAGGCAAATCCTTTCCTGACAAGATCAGGAATAGAGATAATATTTTTAGTAATAATGGGAACAAAGTAACAATTGTTTAATTCCAATACAATGCCAGATGGTAAAGAAATGAAATAGTCTCCTACAGCAACAGCAGCAACCCGTGCCCCGTTTCCAACGCGTAGGTCTACCTCATGCTGTTCCACCTGCCTTCTTCTCTTGAGTTCCTGCACATTTGAACAAATGTGAACTCCACATGCAGTGTCCAACACCCATGAAATAGAAGAAGATGAAACCATGACTTCCGTCACGTATATACCTGAGCCAGAAGCGATGCTTCCCCTCTTATCTCCTTGGAGCGCTTTACAGTCCTTTTTCCAGTGACCCAGCTGGCCACAGTGGAAACATCTGTTGTCCTTCGACCGCTTTACCTTCTGTTTCAGAGCCTTGCTATAGTTCTTGACAGGGGCTTTGCCCTTCTTCCCCTTCTTCTTGTTCCTAGAAGGAACCATTAAGACAGAGGTTGAAGGCTTTCCCTTCAGAGTCTCCTCAGTAGTCAAGAGCATATTCAGCAGCTCTGCCGGAGTACAATCGATTTTGTTCATATTAAAGTTAATAATGAACGCATCGAAAGAGGGCGGGAGAGACTGCAGAATAATGTCTACAGCAAGCTCCTGGTTTATGGTATGCCCCAGTTTCTCCAGAGCCTCCTTGTGCCCAATCATCTTGAGCACGTGAGCTCCCACTGGGCTCCCTTCAGCCAGTTTGCTCTGAAAGAAAAGCTTTGTCAGATTATAGCGTTCTGTCCTCGCCTGTGCAGCATACAGCATCTTGAGGTTCGCTATAATTTCTATAGCCGACATATCCTCATGCTGACGCTGCAGCGGTGGCGTCATAGACGCTAGCATCAGGCAAGCGACATCAATGCTATCATTGACGTGCTTTTCATAGGCATCACGAACCGCCCTTGCGGCGTTCGCAGCGGGTTGAGGCGGCACAGCCGTCTCGAGGACATACAGTTTCCTCTCAGCCTTAAGAACAATCTTAAGGTGTCCGAACCAGTCTGAGAAGTTTGGCCCAGCAAACTTCTCCCTTTCTAGTAGGGATCGCACATTGAAGCTCATGGTGTTCGTTGCTGCAGGAATCTACAACAATGCAAGAACAGCAAGGTCAGTATCAATGTATAGAATCAATCCAGGACTTAAGAAAGATTCTTTTTCTCACTATTTTATCTGGCTGAAAAATCCAGCAAAACAGCCCGAAAGAGTGGAACTCTTTTAGTGAGATGGGATCCAGATTTCATACTTGGTCTCCGCGTCCCGCTCAGGCGAGATAAGATGCACAGAGATGACAAGCACTAATTTCTGGTAGGCTGTCCCAGCCAATCGCCAACCCGTGCGATTCCCCTTCACCTGGGCAATCCAGCAGACTGTGCCAACTGAGTTGGTACAACACAGTCTCTGATCCCTCAGATGGCTGCCTCCATGCGCTACCATATGCGCCACATATGTAGCCTACATGGTCAAGCTGACCCGACCTACTCCCTGGACCACCACGTGCTATGCTGAGCAACGAGAAGCGATAAATCCCTTCTCTGTAACACGCAGGTGAAATCCCGCACCGTCTGAAGATAGATGGACGTGCCCACTGAGTGGGTACAACACGGCTCCAACGATAATCAGAAAGGTGAGGTTTCGTGTCAGAAGGCATTACGTGCTTGATATTTTAGCGTTTGGATTTTAACGGTCTTTTATCTTCTTACTATCAGGCAAATCCTATGGCTATAGCAGAAGATAAATAAATCATGTTGTTCTACTTATATAAACAATAACAGAAAGCATGGATCTTATGTGGTAAAAGCCCATAGCCTAAGTAAGACCTTAAGATACTTAAGTCTTCACTTGCTCTTCTTGGGTCTTTAGCATCATCTGGTCCAACCCAGGGCCCTTGCGCCAAGAGCACCTCAGGTGCACCACCACCGACATTTAAAGGAAACCCTTAGGGTCGCACAATTTGATGATATGGCTTACTTAAGTCAGATCGTGTGGACTGAATTGTTTTGGTTCAGTTTAAAGGAGTTTAAACTCTGATTGTAAGTGAGATCTGGTCTGATCATGTTTGATTGATTAGGGCTTGAGATCGGTAAGCTTCGATCGAGAGAATTGATGCTAGATCGGTGAGATCAAGAGCATCAAGAGATGAATGGTTAGATCTTGAGCCTTATGGTTTAATTTGATCTAGACCAAGGCTTGGTTTGATTTGGTCCTTGAACCAAATTCAATTGAACCAGGTTCATCAAATGAGCGCTTGGTTCAAGGGAGAAGAAAAATGCGATCGTTCACTTGGAGTGAACGCATGAACGCATGATGTTAGTGGCTTGCTATTTTTGGAAGTTATGTTTTCCAAAATAGCGTGAACGCCTCCACATTCGTTCGTGGGTGCATCTCTTTTCGCCTCTTCCTCTCGACGCCTCTCTCTCGTGTGTTGAGTCTTGACGCCAAGGAGAGGACTTGACAAAGCCTAGAGATCATCTCAATCTCCTTCACGCGATCAGGAGACCTTGGAGCTTTGCTAGCACAAGGAACGCCAAGGGAGTAGTCATCTTCACCTTGTGTGCGCCACCTTTGGAGGAGAGCCGCTCGCCCTCTTCTTCCAAGACGCCATCCAAGAAATGGCATTGGTATGATCCCCTTCTTGATCTATACAAATTGTTAAGTTGATCTATGTTCATACATGCGATCCTAGGAAACCCTAGATTCCGCCCATGCAAGTTTTTATATGCGCATGCTTTAGGGTTTCGCCCCCTTTAGGGAACTTTCAGCATGATGATTTATAACATGCGCAAGTCATGTTTAGATCTACTTTTAAACCGCATGGATCACAAAATAAGCAATCATATGGATCAAGCCAAAACACTAGCTCTGATACCAATTGAAAGGGGGGGAAACCCTAATTCAGGCCCATATAAAATTTTTCACGGGCGAAAACAAGGGTTTCATGAAGATCGCATGGCATGAACATATGATCAACTATTAGTTCTTGCAATGAGAAGATAGGATGTTACCATGGCCATTATTTGGATGGCGACTTGGAAGAATATAGAGGGCGAGCGGCTCTCCTCCAAAGCAGTCGCACACAAGGTGACGATGGCTACTCCCTTTTCTTCTTTGTGCCAGCAAAGTTCCAAGGTGTCCTTCAACGTGTAGGAGAAGATGAGATGTTCTTCTTCTTGGCTAAGCGAAAACTCTCTACCTCTTCTCTTTCGTGGAGCCTCGACACACACACGAGAGGAGAAGCATTCATTCGAGAGAGAGGGAGGCGTTGAGGCGTTATCCAACGTGGGAACGCTTATGGCTTCCAAAAATAGAAAGTCATCAAGCCATGCGCCCATGTTTTCGAACCAACCAAAACGTCTTCTCACTTTGAACCATGCGTTCACTTATGTGAACCGGTTCTATTGCATTTGGTTCAAAGACCAAATCAAACCAAGCCATGGTCTACATCTCATATGAACCAGATGGCTCAAGATCTAACCACACATCTCTTGATGCTCTTGATCTCATCGATCAAGCATCAATTCTCCCAATCGAAGCTTACCGATCTCAAGCCCTAATCAATCAAACATGATCAGACCAGATCTCACTTCCAATCAGAGTTTAAACTCCTTTAAACTGAACCAAAACCATTCAGTCCACACGATCTGACAGAAGTAAGCCATATCATCAAATTGTGCGACCCTAAGGGTTTCCTTCAATGTCGGTAACGATAACTTACGTTATCACGATCAGAGAGGGGTATCTAGCAACACATCACTGTCTCCCGATATGAAGAAAAGAGTCTTCCAAGACTACACCCAAACCATAGCACAAGTGTGAATCCAATTCACATGACATACATGTTTCCTTTGCCACTGGATGTTCTCATTGGACAAGCGTGTCAAGCCTGTAATTCCAATATGATGAAAATGATTAGATCAGATGAACATAGTGAAGAGTCCCCTTCAAGGGGGAGCGCAAGCAGATGAAACCCCTTTCAAGAGGGGGGGCGAAAAACCCTTAAGGGTGGCGCATAAAAATTGCAAGCGGAAGCAAGGGTTTTTCATGGATCTTAGCAAGATAATATGATCAACTTGATGAAGTTTAGATCCATACCAAAGCCATGAGGAAGATGGCGACTTGGAAGAGAAAGATCGAAAGGGATCTTCTCCCTAGTTGACGCACACAAGATGATGTGCTTGCTCCTTGGAGATCCTTGTGCTAGCAAGGTCCTTCAAGGGTCCCTCTCGTATGGTAAGGAAATGAGAGATGATGTCTAGGCTTGCCGAACCTCCACCAAGACCTCGCCTTCTCCCTGCCAAAGTCTCGTCAAGCAAGAGCAAGGAGACGAGAGTTGAATGGAGCGTTCAAGTCATTTGGCGTTCAAGGGAACATGCGCTAAATGACTTTCCAAAATAGGAAAATCCATTAAGCCATGCGTTCATGATCTCTTCGATCAAAACGCCAAAACAATGAACCATACGTTCAAGCTCTTGAACCGGTTCAAAGTAAATGTGTTCGGTCCAAAGGCCAAACCAAGCCAGCCCAAGCCAATCGGTCTAGATCAACTAAACCCTAAGGTTTCCAATATAACCGTTCATCTCATGATGCTCTTGATCTCACCGATCTAGCATCAATCCTCTCGATCGAAGCTTACCGATCGCAAGCCCTAATCAATCAAACATGATTAGACTGGATCTCACTTACAATCAGAGTTTAAACTCCTTTAAACTGAATCAAAACAATCCAGTCCACACGATCTGACTTAAGTAAGCCATATCATCAAATTGTGCGACCCTAAGGGTTTCCTTTAAATGTCGGTAACAATAACTTACATTATCACGATCAGTGAGGGGTATCTAGCAACACATCACTGTCTCCCGATATAAAGGAAAGAGTCTTCCAAGACTACACCCAAACCATAGCACAAGTGTGAATCCACTTCACAAGGCATGCATGTATCCTTTGCCACTGGATGTTCTTATTGGACAAGCGTGTCAAGCCTGTGACTCCAATACGTTGAGCATGATTAGATCAGATGAGCATAGTCACCTGGGTATGGCCATACACTTTCTCAATCATCTCATCTAGGGGGCCCCTATAGAACACCACACTCCTTCAACAAGGAGATGGCAATCCTCTATCTATCACTAGTGCCCTAACCTGACTCATGATCATTATCCAAGATAGTCTATAACCATTATGTTTCAAATGATATTGAACTACCTCAAAACAATGACAATCATCATTTAGAAACACAAGTGATCTCAAGTCAGAGGACATGTGCCACTTGTTGCAATCAAGGATCATTCACATTGTGACAAGCAATTGAATGTCCTAGTAGGGTCTATCCAGTACATCCAATGTACCCATGAGTCTACATCTTATTCCATGCTCGAAGCATCCTATAAGATTAGAATACATATTAGTCTCCATCATATCAAGGCTGTCTCATGTTCACCAAGATATCTCGACTAAGGACATTACTGCATGTCAGCCCAGCTGAACAGCTTTGAGACATTATTCAGTAGTACACTTATTACAGCAGACAAGGTAACAACCTGAATAATAACCATGCCTTTATAAACACAAGAGTTTATTACATGATACTGATACAATCCCAAGGCCTCAAACATTAGCCTTAAGGGCATACCCCAACACATAGTCATCTGGGTATGGCCATACACTTTCTCAATCATCTCATCCAGGGGGCCCCTTTAGAACATCACACTCTAACAAGGAGAGGCAATCCTATATCTATCACTAGTGTCCTAACATGACTCATGCTCATTATCCAAGATAATCTATAACCATTATATTTCAAATGATATTGAATTACCTCAAGACAATGCCAATCATCATTTAGAAACACAAGCGATCTCAAGTCAGAGGAAATATGCCACTTGCTTGCATATAAGGATTATTCACATTGTGACAAACAATTGAATATCCTAAGTAGGGTCTGTCCAGTACATCCAATGCACCTATGTGTCTACATCTTATTTCATGCTCGAAGCACCCTATAAGATTAGAACACATATTAGTCTCAATCATATCAAGGCTATCTCATGTTCACCAAGATATCTCAACTAAGGACAATGCTAATGTCAGCCAAGTTGAACACCATTGAGACATTATTCAGAAGTATACATAACAGCAGCAGATAATGTAACAACCTGAATGACAACCATTGCCTTTATAAACATATACATAGTTTATACATGATACTGAAATCATCCCAAAGGCCTCAAACATTAGCCTTAAGGGCATACCCCAACAGTAACCTCCATTTTTTGTTGGGAAACCCCGGGGACATTTTACAATTTTCAGAGTTATGGACATACATTTTTCGCAGCGGAAGAATGTCCCCGAAACAGGCCAGTCCCAAAAACCCAGTGAAGATCGCATGCAAGGGAGTCGACACGATGAGTTAGGAAATACCTTAAGAGCAATGTAGAGCGATGTCGATGAAGGCGCCCAAGTGTTCGCCCTCTGCAGTCTCGCACACACGGATCTCTTGAGTTCTCTTCTTCCACGCCCGGTGCTAGCCTCGGGAAGAAGATCCAAGCCTTAGGGAGATACTCTACTTCACTTGCGCCACCAAGAAAGATGATGCGCCAAGAGAAGAAAGAAAACCGCACAAGCCGCCAAGCCCTAGATCTCCTTGCGCCAAGAGGAAAGGAGGAAGAGGCTTGCGGTTATGGAAGATGCGCCCTTTGCTCCAAGCACTCGCCCCTCTCCTTGTGTTCACGCCTTCAAGGATTAATTACTCACAAGAGGGGTCGACTAGGGTCATATTAATAGGGCAAGAGGCGGTTAGGGTAATGGCTAGGATCATGACAAGTGTAGGGCTAGGATGAGGAGGTTTGAGATAAGGAAAGTCTCCAAGACATTTCCATAATTCTCATTCAACCTTACCTTTTGTTCCCACGCCTTTCCTTGTGCGCCAAGGCCTTGCCTTGCACCTCAAGCAATGCCATAGAGGCATGCATTCCATCCTAGGAAGAGAGGGGGAGGCGCCCTTTACTTCCATAATGAAGCAAAGGCGCCAACATGACCCCATTATGCCCCTAGGCGCCTAATGGTTCATGTTTCTCCCCATTATACCCTTTTAGCCTCTCATCTCTTTATGAGAACTTGTTATTGGGCCTCATTGGACAATGAGCTAGCCCAAACATCATTGCATAGGTTGATTAAGCACTTGGATCCAATCCAATGCAACCCTAATCCAAATGTGACCAACCATGGTCAAATACGGGTCAACCTGCCAAAAATGAAGTTTGGCTCCAATAACATTCTTCCATCTCATCAGGCCCATTGGCGCTGATGAAATCTCCCATTTAGATCCGAGTTATCCAATAACTCGATCATAAGGCTTCCCGATCAATACGAGAACTCAAGTATCAAGGTGTGCGACCCTGTAGGTTCCTCTGACGCTGGCAGTGCTGACCAAAGGTCATCACAAGCAGTGAGTGGCACCTAGCAGTGCATCGCTGCTACCCAGGTCGTTGGAATGGATATCGACATCGACATCCCCATCATCGCAACTAGGTACAGATGCATTACAGTCTCTTTGCCGTACTGATATCCGATTGGACAAGTGTGTAACCACTTGTTTTCATCCAATCACATGGCTATGACTAAAACAGGTTCTCACCTGGGTATGGCCATACACTCTCAGTCATAGAACCATAAAGGAGCTCCATGGATATCATACTTCCTTAGGGAAGGGGCAAATCCTATGTCTGTCCATTGATCTTCTCATATGGGTCGTGACATGCTCAATAACAACCGTTATGACCTCCCAGCTACGGCAAGGTGTTAGGTTGTATCAAAGCAAGTCCCTAACCATATAGAATGATTAATGACCTCAAGTCAAGGGATCAATGCATCTCCTGTCACTTATGAGGATAACTCATGACACCAAGTCATAGCCTCATAGCGGGTCTATCCAGTATATCCCCAATGATATACCCATGTGTCTGCGTTAGCACCAGGTGCCTAACCAGCCCACATACCAGTCTCACAAGTACCATAGCTGTCCCATATCCACTAAGGTACATCGACTGGGGATTATAATTCGAGCACAGATCCAATCTGTCTCCAGGGACATTATCATGTAAGTACACAATCGCAGGTGTAGTCAAACAATGATAACGACAATGCCAGAATGATATATAAATATCAGTGTCAAGTAGTACATAAGTGGACCAAAACTAGGTCCTAGGGCATATACACCAACAATCTCCCACTTGCACTAAGACCTAGAAGTTGAGGAATCTCAACCCCATATCTCTAGCGTGACCATCATGCTTCTGCTGCGCCAAAGCCTTGGTCAATGGGTCTGCCAGATTGTTCTCTGTGTCTACTCTGCTAATCTTGACATCACCTCTGTCAATGATCTCTCTGATCACGTGAAATCTTCTGAGTATGTGTTTGGATCTTTGATGAGACCGTGGTTCCTTGGCTTGTGCAATTGCTCCATTGTTGTCACAGTAGAGTTCAATGGGATCCATTGCACTAGGTACCACTTGAAGATCACACAAGAACTTCCTTATCCAAACAGCTTCCTTGGCTGCCTCAGAAGCAGCCACATACTCAGCTTCGGTTATAGAATCTACTATGGTGGATTGCTTGAAGCTCTTCCAACATACAGCGCCTCCATTTATCTTGAACACATAGCCGGCCTGCGATCTAAAGTCGTCAGGGTCAGACTGGAACGATGCGTCAGTATAGCCCTGCATACTGAGCTCTTCCTGTCCCCCATAGACCATGAACAAATCCTTAGTTCTTCTCAGATACTTTAGGATATTCTTTACAGCCACCCAGTGCTGTAGACCTGGATTGGATTGGTATCGGCTGGTAATGCTCACAGCATATGCCACATCTGGTCTAGTACATAACATTGCATACATGATCGATCCTACTGCCGAAGCATAAGGAATTCGACTCATGTCATCCCTCTCAGCCTGTGTTGTAGGACACTAGCTCTTTGAGAGAGTAAGGCCATGTCTCACTGGAAGGTATCCTTTCTTGGATTGCTCCATGTAGAACCTCTCCAGTACCTTATCAATGTAAGTACTTTGACTAAGGGCCAAGAGCCTCTTGGATCTATCCCGGTAGATCCTCACGCCTAGAATATAGGCGGCCTCCCCTAAGTCTTTCATCTCAAAACACTTCCCCAACCATGTCTTCACAGCTTGAAGACTAGGGATGTCGTTTCCGATGAGCAGTATGTCATCAACATACAAGACCAGAAAAATTACCAAGCTCCCACTGAATTTTCTGTATACACAGGCATCATCTTCGCTTTTGATAAAGCCATAATCTCTCACGGCCTCATCAAATCGAAGATTCCAACTTCGAGATGCTTGCTTTAATCCATAGATGGACCTCTTTAGCCTGCAGACCTTATTAGCCTCTGCAGGATGGATGAAGCCATCAGGTTGTGTCATATACACATCCTCAGTCAGCTTCCCGTTAAGGAACGCTGTTTTCACATCCATCTGCCATATCTCATAGTCATGATATGCAGCTATAGCAAGCAGAATCCGAATGGATTTAATCATGGCAACTGGCGAGAAGGTTTCATCATAGTCCACCCCGTGGACTTGTTTAAATCCTTTAGCCACTAGTCTACCCTTATAGGTAACTATTTTGCCATCCATGTCTGTCTTCTTCTTGAAGACCCATTTACACCCTATGGGTTTTACCCCATCAGGCAGCTCAACCAAATCCCAGACTTGGTTAGCCGACATGGAATCCATCTCAGATCTCATGGCGTCAAGCCATTTCTCGGAGTCCGGTCCACTGACCGCCTCATCATAGGTTCTAGGTTCATCCTCAATGATGAAGATCCCATCGTGTTGGGTCGGTAGCGACCCATACCTTTCAGGTGCACGACGAATTCTCCCAGACCTACGTGGGACCTGTGTCTGAGCCTCAGGTTGCCTAGCAACCAGTGCAGGTGGCTCAGATTCCATCTCTTTGTCTTGTGCTTGCACTTGGACCTCATCCAAGTCAAACTTCCTCCCACTAACTTCTTTCATAAGAAATTCTTTCTCTAGAAAGACAGCACCCCGAGCAACAAAAACTTTGTTCTCGGTTGGGACATAGAAGTAGTATCCTTTAGTTTCCTTAGGATACCCCACAAACACACACTTATCAGATCTAGGTTCTAGCTTGCTAGAATCTTGACGTTTGACATAAGCCTCACATCCCCAGATCCTGATAAACGTGAGATTAGGGCGTCTCCCACTCCACACCTCGTATGGTATTTTGGAGACACTCTTAGATGGAACATTATTCAGTATCAAAGAAGCTGTTTCTAGTGCATGCCCCCAGAATGATGAAGGTAGAGTTGCATGACTCATCATGGATCGAACCATATCCAATAAAGTTCAATTTCTCCTTTCAGACACACCATTCCATTGAGGTGTTCCAGGAGGAGTGAGTTGGGATATGATCCCACACTCTCTCAGATAGTCAAAGAACTCACCACTCAGGTATTCTCCACCTCGATCTGATCGAAGAGCTTTAATGGATCTTCCAAGCTGGTTCTCTACTTCATTCTTGAACTCCTTGAATTTCTCAAAGGATTCAGATTTATGTCTCATTAAGTAGACATAACCATACCTACTGAAGTCATCAGTAAAGGTAATGAAGTAGCTGTACCCTCCTCTGGCTTGTTTATTGAAGGGCCCACATACATCAGTATGTATGAGATCTAACAAACCTTCTGCCCTCTCACCAATCTTGGTGAAGGGCGCCTTTGTCATCTTCCCTAATAAACAATGTTCACAAGTATCAAATTCCTCCAAGGAACTTGAATCTAACAATCCATTTGCATGGAGTTGTTGGATGCGATTCTTGTTTATATGGGCTAATCGACAGTGCCATAGGAAAGCACCAACTGAACCACTCAGTTTGGTCCTCTTATTGCTTATGTTACAAATAGAACTTTCCATATCCAAGATATATAGACCATTGCACAAAGTACCCTTCCCATAGAACATACTTGCAAATGAAAAAGAACAGGAGTTCTTATTTATTTCAAATTTAAATCCTTTCCTCGCCAAGCAAGGAATGGATACAATGTTCTTTGTTAGCGAAGGTACACAAAAGCAATTGTCTAGTTCTAATTGAAGTCCAGAAGGCAAGGAGAGAGTCAAAACGCCTACAGCAACAGCAGCAACCTGTGCCCCGTTTCCAACGCGTAGGTCAATCTCTCCAGGCTGCACCGATCTACTTTTCTTGAGCCCCTGCATATTTGTACAAATATGAGCTCCACATGCGGTATCCAATACCCATGACATAGAAGTAGAAAGGTTGACTTCTGTAACATAAATACCTGAGCTAGAAGTTAAGGCCAAGCCTTTCTTCTCCTCATTCTGAAGTTGCCTGCAGTCCTTTCTCCAGTGGCCCTGCTCGCCACAGTGGAAACACCTTTGTTCCTTTGACTTCTTCGCCCTTTTCTTCAGTGCTTTGGTAGGACCTCTGGCACTGCTCTTAGCACATGCCTTACCCTTCTTCTTTATCTTCTTGGTCGCAGGGACCAAAAGAACAGAATTGGGTTTGGTCTTACCCATCTCTCGCTCGGCTGTTTGGAGAATATTCATCAATTCCTCCCGTGTGCACTCAATCCGGTTCATGTTGAAGTTAATGATAAACGGACTGAAGCTAGGGGGCAGGGAATGAAGAATAAGATCCACAACCAGCTCGTTGTCTATGGTGTGTCCCAGTCTCCTGAGATGATCCACATTCCCAATGAGTTTGAGAACATGGGGTCTCACTGGTGCACCTTCAGACAACTTGCACCGAAAGACTGCTTTGGCGGTGTCAAATCTCTCAGTTCTAGACTGAGCCTCGAACATCTGTTTCAGACGAGTAATCATCTGAAAAGCGTTCTGCTCCTCATATTGCACCTGCAGTTCAGGTGCCATACTGGCTAGCATAAGACATGCAACCTCCAAAGAGTCATCCTGATACTTTCTAAAAGCATCTCTGTCTGCCGTTCGGGCATTAGGCGGAGGAGCCGCAGGAAGAGGCTGTTCAAGGACATACAGCTTCTTCTCGAGCTTGAGGACTATCCTCAAATTCCGATGCCAGTCCATAAAGTTAGTTCCAACTAACTTATCCTTATCAAGGAGTGATCGCAGTGATAATCCACCAGTGTTCGTAGCCATTGTTCTACAACACCCAAGAAGAACAGATTAGTACTACTTCGAATCATTTAAACTGGACTTGTTTTAAATGACCATGGCTCCCACTATTTTAAATTTGAATTGACAACCCACAAAGTCAATCGGGAAGTTTAAGACTTTCTAGTGAGATGGGATCCTTATTTCACATGAGGCTTTGCGTCCCACGAGGGTGGGATGAGATGCACAAAGTAACCCATGCTTCCTAAGGTGGGCGCGCCGGCCGGTTGC
This sequence comes from Costus lasius, assembly GCA_027563935.2. NCBI lineage: Eukaryota > Viridiplantae > Streptophyta > Magnoliopsida > Zingiberales > Costaceae > Costus > Costus lasius. The sequence continues at coordinate 101,906,435 of CM050448.1, forward strand.
TCCAAGCAACTCCCCTTGTTGAGACAGTCTGGGCATTTCATGTCCAGCGAGGGCTGGATACAACATGAAACCTTTACCTCTCAACGATGCCTCTAGACTTTCACCATGTGCCCAGCACATGTGAATTTCTAGTCAAGTCCATTCCTAACCGTTATGCCCAGGGCCAACGAGTTTCCTTGCGAAGGCACGTCCAGGTTAAAACTGGACTGGGGAAACCATTGCCACCACGCACTTTCTAAAGATAAGTGGGTGTGTCCCACGAGGGTGGGAAACAATTCACAACTCCACTGATCGATAGCTTAGTGAGGGCTACGCGTTAGAAGGCTACCAGACTTGATATTTTAATTGAGGGTTTTTGTTTAAGGTCTCATCATCTCAGTTTTATCTTATGTCTATCATTACAGGCATGCTATCCTATAGTGATAACATAACGGTAAAACATTTCAGGCATGCTTCTGCAGATAATAATAAAAGCAGTAAAGGACGATGTGATCATATCCTATACAAGACATTGAACCAATCCATGCCATGAAATAGGTTCAACTCTTGTCATAGAACTCAAGCCCCAAAAACTAGACCTAGCCTAGCCGACCTCTAGCTTGAACTTCAAGGTTGGCTCCAAGGTCCTTCTCTCATGGTTTAGCTCTCAAACCCTAGAGGTACACTTTAAAAGTTCCCCATAGGTTAGGCCAATGCCATGGTCTTCCTCCAAGGAAGGTGCGCCACCATGCAAGGGGCCAAGATTTCCTGCGCCACCAAGCAACCAAGCACCAGCTTGCATGCATCACCTTGCATGCTTGCGCCATCAAGCAAGATGCGAGCATCAAGGTCCAAGAAGGATGCGCCTAGCCCTTAATCACAAGGATGCGCCTAGCCCTTAATCTTCCTCTTAATTTTTATAAAAATGGCACGCAGGCCTCACAAGGATACATCGCAGGCATGCAAGAGGGGGGCTTGACTAATGATCACAACACCATGCACAATCAAGGTATTTACTCATGCAATTCTACATGCTCATGAAAAACATAAAATCTGAAATTTTACTTTTTCACAAAACCAGTTTCTTTTTCTCATCTTCTTCTCACAAGTCTTTTGGTTTATTGCGATTTATTTTTCATGATGATTTCAGAGATCCTTTCGGCTGGCAATTTTGTCAGATCAAGAGACTTGGCCAGTCCGAAGACACAATGCCCGTCCTACTTGACAAAATTACGTGCGCCTTTGATCTTTAAATCAAACAAGAAAAATAGTCCAAATATCCAAAAGAGATTGAGAGGATGATAGAAACAAGAAACCCTAATTTTTCTACTTTTAGAAAAATCGATTGCCATGCATCATGCTATTTACGAAAATAGAGATATGGCATGTGAGCATGGAAGAAAAGCATAAAACATCGTTCGAGTCTTGCAACCTCGCTCTGATACCACTGTTGGGAAACCCCGGGGACATTTTACAATTTTCAGAGTTATGGACATACATTTTTCGCAGCGGAAGAATGTCCCCGAAACAGGCCAGTCCCAAAAACCCAGTGAAGATCGCATGCAAGGGAGTCGACACAATGAGTTAGGAAATACCTTAAGAGCAATGTAGAGCGATGTCGATGAAGGCGCCCAAGTGTTCGCCCTCTGCAGTCTCGCACACACGGATCTCTTGAGTTCTCTTCTTCCACGCCCGGTGCTAGCCTCGGGAAGAAGATCCAAGTCTTAGGGAGATACTCTACTTCACTTGCGCCACCAAGAAAGATGATGCGCCAAGAGAAGAAAGAAAACCGCACAAGCCGCCAAGCCCTAGATCTCCTTGCGCCAAGAGGAAAGGAGGAAGAGGCTTGCGGTTATGGAAGATGCGCCCTTTGCTCCAAGCACTCGCCCCTCTCCTTGTGTTCACGCCTTCAAGGATTAATTACTCACAAGAGGGGTCAACTAGGGTCATATTAATAGGGCAAGAGGCGGTTAGGGTAATGGCTAGGATCATGACAAGTGTAGGGCTAGGATGAGGAGGTTTGAGATAAGGCAAGTCTCCAAGACATTTCCATAATTCTCATTCAACCTTACCTTTTGTTCCCACGCCTTTCCTTGTGCGCCAAGGCCTTGCCTTGCACCTCAAGCAATGCCATAGAGGCATGCATTCCATCCTAGGAAGAGAGGGGGAGGCGCCCTTTACTTCCATAATGAAGCAAAGGCGCCAACATGACCCCATTATGCCCCTAGGCGCCTAATGGTTCATGTTTCTCCCCATTATACCCTTTTAGCCTCTCATCTCTTTATGAGAACTTGTTATTGGGCCTCATTGGACAATGAGCTAGCCCAAACATCATTGCATAGGTTGATTAAGCACTTGGATCCAATCCAATGCAACCCTAATCCAAATGTGACCAACCATGGTCAAATACGGGTCAACCTGCCAAAAATGAAGTTTGGCTCCAATAACATTCTTCCATCTCATCAGGCCCATTGGCGCTGATGAAATCTCCCATTTAGATTCGAGTTATCCAATAACTCGATCATAAGGCTTCCCGATCAATACGAGAACTCAAGTATCAAGGTGTGCGACCCTGTAGGTTCCTTTGACGCTGGCAGTGCTGACCAAAGGTCATCACAAGCAGTGAGTGGCACCTAGCAGTGCATCGCTGCTACCCAGGTCGTTGGAATGGATATCGACATCGACATCCCCATCATCGCAACTAGGTACAGATGCATTACAGTCTCTTTGCCGTACTGATATCCGATTGGACAAGTGTGTAACCACTTGTTTTCATCTAATCACATGGCTATGACTAAAACAGGTTCTCACCTGGGTATGGCCATACACTCTCAGTCATAGAACCATAAAGGAGCTCCATGGATATCATACTTCCTTAGGGAAGGGGCAAATCCTATGTCTGTCCATTGATCTTCTCATATGGGTCGTGACATGCTCAATAACAACCGTTATGACCTCCCAGCTACGGCAAGGTGTTAGGTTGTATCAAAGCAAGTCCCTAACCATATAGAATGATTAATGACCTCAAGTCAAGGGATCAATGCATCTCCTGTCACTTATGAGGATAACTCATGACACCAAGTCATAGCCTCATAGCGGGTCTATCCAGTATATCCCCAATGATATACCCATGTGTCTGCGTTAGCACCAGGTGCCTAACCAGCCCACATACCAGTCTCACAAGTACCATAGCTGTCCCATATCCACTAAGGTACATCGACTGGGGATTATAATTCGAGCACAGATCCAATATGTCTCCAGGGACATTATCATGTAAGTACACAATCGCAGGTGTAGTCAAACAATGATAACGACAATGCCAGAATGATATATAAATATCAGTGTCAGGTAGTACATAAGTGGACCAAAACTAGGTCCTAGGGCATATACACCAACATTTTTCACTTGCGTTCTTTAAGTCAAAATTTAATGCCTTGATTGCCCATAATGCTTTATGTTCGAGTTCTACAGGTAGATGGCAAGATTTTCCATAGATTAATTGAAAAGGGGACATACCAATTGGTGTTTTGAAAGCTGTCTGGTATGCCCATAGTGCATCATCAAGTTTGAATGCCCAATATTTCCTTGTGCGCGAAACAGTCTTTTCCAAAATCCCTTTTATTTCTCTATTTGATATCTCAACTTGCCCACTTGTTTGAGGATGATAAGGTGTAGCTACTCTATGATTTACTCCATACTTTCTAAGTAAAGTTGAGAACTTGTGTTCTATGAAGTGTGAGCCACCATCACTAATTACAACTCGTGGTGTTCCAAATCTTGGAAAGATAATTGTTTTGAACAGTTTGACAACAACTATGGAATCATTGGTTGGTGATGCAATAGCTTCAACCCATTTTGAAACATAATCCACTGCTACAAGAATATATTTGTTACCTCCAGAAGACGGAAAGGGTCCCATGAAGTCAATTCCCCAAACATCAAAAATTTCAACCTCAAGAATATTAGACAATGGCATTTCATGTCTTCTGTTAATGTTGCCTGTCCTTTGACATCTATCACAAGATAAAATGAAGTTTCTAGCATCTTTGATAATTGTGGGCCAATAAAATCCTGATTGCAACACTTTAAAGGCAGTTTTCTTAGCACTGGCATGCCCACCAAAAGAAGATCCCTGGCATTGAAACAATATATTAGTAACCTCCTCCTCAGGTACACATCTCCTAAAAATACCATCTGCACATCTTTGAAATACATAAGGCTCATCCTAAAAATAGTGTTTCACCTCAACCAAGAATCTCTTCCTTCTTTGGTAACTCAAATCAGGGTGAAAAACATTGGCTACAAGGTAATTTACAATGTCAGCATACCAAGGGGCTCTGATTTGTTCGATGGTCAGTAGTTGTTCTTCAGGGAAGGAGTCATTAATTACATCATTTTCCTTGGTGTTTACCATAATCCTTGAGAGATGATCTGCAACAAAATTCTCTGATCTTTTTTGTCTTTAATTTCCAAATCAAATTCTTGTAAAAGCATAATCCATCTGAGCATACGGGGTTTAGTGTCTTTCTTCTGCATTAAGTGTCTTACAGCTGCATGATCAGTGTACATTACCACCTTTGAGTTAATTAAATATGACCTAAATTTATCAAAAGCAAATACTATGGCCAATAATTCCTTTTCAGTGGTAGTGTAATTCTTCTGTGTCTCATCCAAAATTCTACTGGCATAGTGAATAAGATGAGGTTTCTTATCTTTTCTCTGTCCCAAGACTGCTCCTACTACATAATCACTAGCATCACACATGAGCTCAAAGGGTAGGTTCCAATCCGGGGGCTGAATAATGGGTGCTGAAACCAAAGCTTTCTTCAATTCCTGAAAAGCAGATAAATAATTCTCATCAAAAGAAAATTTGACATCTTTACAAAATAAATGTGTAAGAGGTCTAGCAAGTTTAGAGAAGTCCTTCATGAATCGCCGGTAGAACCCTGCATGCCCTAGGAAACTTCGGACTTCTTTCACTATGGTAGGTAGCTCCAATTTGTCTATCACTTCAACTTTAGCTTTGTCCACTTCAATTCCTCTTTCTGAGATTGTCCCAAAACTATCCCTTGCTTGACCATGAAATGACATTTTTTCCAATTAAGCACAAGGTTAGTTTCTTCACACCACTGTAAAACCCAAGATAAGATAGCCAAATATATATCAAAAGAGGAACCATATACTGAGAAATCATCCATGAATACATCCATAAAATCTTTAATAAACTCAGAAAAATAGCCATCATGCATCTCTGGAATGTAACAGGAGCATTACATAAACCAAAAGGCATCCTCCTATATGCAAAAGTTCCATAGGGGCAAGTGCAAGTGGTTTTCTCTTTATCATCAGGGTGTATAGGGTTTTGAAAAAAACCAGAATATCCATCTAAAAAGCAAAAGTGTGATTGATTTGATAGTCTTTCAACCATTTGATCAATAAAAGGTAGAGGAAAGTGGTCTTTCCTAGTAGCAGCATTTAGTTTTCTATAATCTATACACATGCGCCAACTAGTAATAGTTCTAACAGGAATTAGTTCATTATCTTTGTTTTTCATGACAGTTACCCTTCCTTTCTTAGGAACACAATGTACAGGACTTACCCATTTAATATCGGAGATAGGATAGATAATACCTGCATCCAGTAATTTCAGAACTTCCTTTTTTTACCACTTTTTTCATGGAGGGGTTCAGTCTTCTTTGGAAATCTGTATGTGGCTTGTGCTCTTCTTCCATTAAGATCCTGTGCATACAAAAAGAAGGATTAATTCCTTTCAAGTCATCAATAGAATACCCAATTACCTTTCTGTGAATCCTTAATTCCCTGAGAAGCAACTATGTTTCCTTTTTTCCAAGCTGTGCATCAACTATAACAGGATAAGTAGAATTAGGACCAAGAAACTCATAACGAAGGTTATCAGGTAAAGCTTTAAGCTCTATTTTTGGAGTTTTTTCATTTTCATCACAAGTTTTGCAATCTAGAAATTCATCAATTTCAGGCTTGGTTTCTTCCTTAAGAATAGAATCAGAATCATAATCAGAAGGTTTAACAAATAAATCATTAAGATCATAAATAACGTCATCTCTGTCATGTATACTACAACAATATTCAGAATTTGAAGGATTTTTCATGGCTTCACGCAAGTCATACTCGATCTTTTCACCCCCAATGTTAAGTGAAAGCTTACCATTTTTTACATCGATGAGTGCACCTGCTGTGGCCAAAAATAGTCTACCAAGTATGATGGGAATTTTTGCATCTTCCTCCATCTCAAGGACTACAAAATCTGCTGGGATGAAATACTCACCTACTTGAACTGGCACATCTTCAAGAGTCCCCACAGGATATTTAACTGAATGATCGGCGAGCTGTAAAGATATTGAAGTCGGTTTAAGCTCTCCTATGTCCAACCTCCTACAAACAGATAATGGTATTAGACTCACACTAGCTCCCAAATCACATAAGGCTCGGTCAAAAGCCATACTACCAATAAAACAAGGGATAGAGAAACTACTTGGATCCTTCAACTTAGGTGGCAACTTGTTTTGAATAATAGCACTACATTCCTCAGCTAAAGCCACAGTACCATAGTCTTCTATTTTCCTCTTATTAGACAGAATTTCTTTTAAAAATTTAGCATATGTGGGCATTTACAATAAAGCTTCAGTAAATGGAATGTTAATGTAAAGCTTTTTTAAAATATCTAAAAATTTTCCAAATTATTTGTCTAGTTTTTCCTGTACTAACTTTTGAGGAAAAGGTATAGGTGGCTTATATGGTGTAGATGAATTAGGTTTAGAAATATCTTTCTGACTGAGCTATTACCTCTTGGTTCATCACCCTTATGAGGTGATAAACTGTTTTGGGATTGCTCATGTTCATAAGATTCTTCTAACCCTACTTCTTGGTCATGTTCATTATTAAGCCTTTTTCTATTGTTCTCAATTCTCTCTTTTGGCTCCTCCAATTTCTTACCACTTCTAGTGACAACAACACTGCAGTGTTCATTAGGTATCTAATTTTCTATGAAGTTCTTGTGGGCAGTTAAAGATTCTACTTGAAAGGCCAGTTGACTAACCATTCCTTTGAGATTTTCAATTTCTTTATTTTGATTAGCCATAAACTTGTCAAGCAAAGATTCTACACAAAAAGAATTTACCTCTTCCGTTGGAGTTTGCAATTCCTCACTTTCATTCTTACCATGATGATGACCATGTAACATTCTTTCTTCAGGATCCCATTGGTTATGATTCAAGGACATTTCTTCAAATAGTGCAAAAGCATCATCCACGGTCTTACTCATAATAGCTCCCCCTGCAGAAGTATCAACAATTAGGCAGGTGTCATAAAGTAAACCATAATAAAACGTATGAATTAAAGTCCAATTTTCAAGGCTATGGTGCGGGCACTTCCGTAGTAAATCATTGAACCGCTCTCAAGCCTTGTTAAATGATTCTCCATTTTTCTGTGCAAAGTTCATGATTTGATTTCTCAATTGGATGGTTTTACTTGGTGGAAAGTACTTCATCAGGAAAGCATTTGACAGTTGTTCCCATGTAGTAAATGCACCAGTAGGTCTAGAATGTAGCCAAAATCGTGCTCGGTCCCTCAGAGAAAAAGTAAATAATCTTAGTTTTAATGCATCATCTGAAACTCCATAAATCTTAATAGTATCACAATAATCAAGAAAAAGATGTAAGTGTTGATAGGGATCTTCAATTGGATCTCCTCCAAATTGATTCTGCTGGATCATGGTCAAGAGGGCAGGATTAATCTCGAAACTATCGGCTTCAATGCTGGTTTTGATAATGCTAGAGTGTATTTCTGGTGACCTGGGGACAACATAGTCCCTAAGTAATCTCTGTCCTGCCATTCAAATTAAATTTCCTGTATAGTCTAAGGCAGACAGATTAAGTAACTCAAGCAAACATAGAACAGCAAAAAGATAAAACATAAAATAAGCCTAGTCTAGCAATACTCTCAATATCTTCAACATTGACAAAACAAAGGTCCCCGGCAACGGCGACAAAAACTTGATGTGATCCGAAAGGACACACTTTTAAATACAAGCAGGTAGACTCGTTTCAGGTGTCGCTGTTGAGCCTCTAATTCACCAAAATAGGCATTACTACAAAAAGAAATCCATCAATCCTTTTATCAAATATTGGTTTTCTCTAACACTACCCTCGAAACATATGAATTCATGTACTTGGGGACTTTAACTGCAGATGGAGTTTATGAGGGACTGTGTAGACTGGTTCCCAGGTAACTACAAATAACTCCATGCATTCGAGAGTCAAAAGAGGAACATGCAAACATAACTAGGTGCATCACTACAGTCATGGTGCACTCACTCCGAATGATGGTGCACTCGCTCCGAATGCGAAATGGAAGACATGCAAAGAATATAACAAGGTGGATGGCAACAGCCACGGTGCACTTGCAGTGTTATATTTGATTTTCAAAAAATAGCGCAAGATGCAATGGTGGACAGGACACTATCCAGCTAACGGTATATACTACATACAGTAAAACATATGAGGTACATGTGGTGGCATCAACATTCAACATGCAGCAGCTGCTTGTTAATGAGAGAACACAAATAATGAAAATGCATCAACGATACGTGCAAGCATTTTCACAAATTCAACTAAACATTGACATAGCAAGCACTACAAAATCAGATGATATGTTCCAGCCTACAGAGAATTATTATCAAAAAAGACTACACCATAGGTTTTGGCAAAAGGGCCAGGAAAAGGTTTTACTCCATACCTTGATAAGATGTCTCGTAGATGCTTCACCACTTACTGCCAACACCGGTAGGGTCCGAGGGAGTGACGTGAAGCCAAGCACCAAAGCTAATCATCCGCTGCCTGAAGAAAGGATGCCGAGAAAAGAATGCTCAACGCCGGACCTGCGCTGCATGAAGAAAAGATGAATTGACAACACACACACCAACCAGAAGGAGAACGATATTTGACAAGATGCTAATAAGAAATAATTATTGGGCCACTGATGCCTCGTAAAAAGTGTGAAAGGTGAACCCCACACCATTAACCGTGCGCATGTAGAGAGCAACACAAACCGTGCATACAAAGAACAACACAAACGAATCGATCTTAACTAAAGAGAGAGCAAAAATCCCTCACGGCACTTTACAAGCATGACCACAAGTGCAGCCAAGGGCCAGCAGGAGGTAAGGAGAAAGAAAAATAAAGCCAGCGCAACCTGGCGTGTGTCAGAAAGAATCACAGAAAAGAAGGTCACCAAATCCCACCGAATGACCAAAACGAGACTAAGTCCAAAAAATTTTCGAAAAGGGAAGACGAGCACATTGCAGACAAAGGAAACCATTGTTAGGACCAATAAGAGAGCAGGGAAGATGTCTAGGGCAGTAAAAAAAAATAATATAATAATAATAAGATGGAAGAGGCGCGAAAGAAAAAAGAGGGGTCTTTAGGTCAGCTGGAAGCCTATAAAAGAGCAGAAGAGGCAGAAGAAAAGGGGTGGTCGCAAAGTGGAGCATAGAGAAGCTGCAGGAAGAACATCCTCAGGTAAGAAAGGGGAGTTTCTTTGTCTTATTTGAATAGGCCTGAGGTGCACTAAGCACCGGTGGCGTCACAAGATGCTAAGGGCATCACCGCACACACACACTTTCTTGTTTTACATAAGTAGGCCTGAGGTGCACTAAGCACCGGTGGCATCATGGAACGCTGGGGGTGGAAGAATGAAGAGATGAAGGCTGGCAAAAAAAAAAGGGAAGAAACACACAAAATAAAGAAAAAAGGGAAGGCGGGGTTAAAAATGGAGAGAAATACGAAATCACGAAGAATAAAAAGAAAGAGGGGAGATTGTTTTTAAAAAAAAAGAGAGAGAAGGAAGGAAGAAAAGAGAGTGGGGCTGTAGAAAAGTGTTCAAGCGGGAAAGAAGGAAGGTTGCTCCTGCCTTCATGAACGGTTGGAAATTGCAAAGAAAAGAGAAACCAGACAAGTCGAAGAACCGAACCAAAATCCGTATACCAGGAAAGGCATGCAAAAAAAAAAAAAAAAAAAAAAAAAAAAAAAACAACAACAACAAGGAAAACATGGCGAGAATGGCTTGGGGGTCTAAAGAAGAAGCCAACGAAGGTTACCTGTAGGAGTGGCCTGCCTCTTTCGGTCCTTTCCTCGATTTCCCCTTTGGGAGACTATCTTGTTCCAAACGAAAGGGGTGTCGAGAAGATTTTGATCAGCCAGAGCTCTCCTGTCCTCCGGTAGAAAGAAAGAGGATGATTGGACAATCGTTGAAGAAACCCCTTACCGAAACACTGCAAAGGTTCTGGACTTCAGTGTTTCACGACGAATAACAAGGAATAAGAGCAAATAAAAAAGCCACAAGCAAAGTAAATTCGAACAGAACCTAGCTCCTTACCTGATAAGGATCGCCAGTCGCCGCCGAGACGAGGGCCGCCAGTCGCCGTCGAAGACTGTTATCGAGATCAGGATAAAATAAGAGCCGTTGAGGGAATGATAAAAGAAAACAAGGAAAACCAACAAAAGAGGAGTAAGCCGAATAGAAAGGTGCGTCGTTCGTCAGGCGGGCCCAGTCCAGGCCCATCTTGCCGACCAGTTGAGCCCCACAATAAATCTAACCTGATAAAGAGAAAGTTTCATCCGATTTTGTCATCTGAACCTGAACTCACAGCCGTCCTAAGAGGAGAAGCTTGCGCAACGCAGATGGGCATAATGTCGATCGATCGAGCTCCTGCTAAGTTCTATCCCAGGGATGCCCCAGCCTCCTTGCTCCACTACCTTAAAGTTCCTTCCGAGATCATGATGAAAAAATCTTACGCTAGACGAACAAAACCGTCCCGCCATCTGGTCGATGGACACATCGAATGCGGGAAGCATAAGGGTTCAGACGATGTCGGAGCAGTCGCAGCCGCCTCACGTCATCTCTTTCCCCGTCCACCTATCTCGGCATCCACCCGCTGCCGCCGGACCTTCTCCGATTTGACCCCGATAAGCCATCACCGGCATCTCCTTCAACATCCCTCTGTTGCCGCCTCCGCCAGCCCTAGCGTCATCGTATCTCAAACGCCCGTTCCGTTGCCGCCTTTGCTACGGTTCTAGCCACCGCTGCTGGAAGTTGCTACCGCCGTCGAAGTCGTCATACGCAGGCTGCTTTCTTTCTCTGCTGAGATCGCCCAGCCGTCGCTCTCTTTTCCTCCCGTCGCTAATCCCTCGTTTGCACTCGCACGGGGATGAAGTTATGGGGGATTTGGCCATCAACGAGATACCGAACCAAGTCAAAGAGTAACTTTACTCTTATGACTAAAGAATAAGTATATTCCAAATATCATAAAACCGCTGGTTCCGATGTCGAAATAAGATTCAAGACACGGGAGAGGACGTTAATACGATTATGGCTAACTCAGCCATTTAAACGCGAACTTAATTTGGGCTATATCTGACAAATTAAAATATCCTCAAGTTAAACACTAAAAAGGGGGTCTTAACGCGTCATAATGAATTATTGCTTGGGGTGCGCATGTCGACGTCTATCGCCGGGACGTAACTCCTCAATATGACATCACTTTCGTTAAAAATCATGGTATCTTCGTTCAAATTAGATTATCTAATAGAACGTACCTGATTAAGCGTTAATTCTGGAAGGGAAGTTCTCATAACACCAAAATTTTGATGTATTACGATGGAATATTGTTTGGGAGGTGCGTACCTCGACGGCAATCGTCGGGGCGTAGCTCCTCAATATGACGTCGCATTCGTTAAAGTTTAAGTATCCCATTTTCAAAAAACATGAAAAACTATCCATCACGCCATAAAGCCGGATAAATCCCAAATTAATTTATCCACTACGCCGTAAGGCCGGATAAATCCCAAATTTATTTATCCACCACGCCGCAAGGCCGGATAAATCCCAAATTAATTTACTCACCACGCCGCAAGGCCGGGTAGATTCCGACTTAAATTACACACTACGCCGCAGGGCCGGGTAAACTCCAAGTTGAATCGCGCTGCGAGGCCGGGTAAATCCCGAATTAAATTATCCACTACGCTGTAAGGCCGGGTAAATTCCAAATTAATTTATCCATCACGCCGTAAGGCCGGGTAAATTCTAAATTAATTTATCCATCATGCCGTAAGGCCTGATAAATTCCCAAACCAAATTATCCATTACGCCGCAAGGCCGGATAAATCTCCGAATCAAACTGTCTAACACGCCGCAAGGCCGGACAATTCCTAAATCCAAGTTACTCAACACGCCGTGAGGCCGGGTAACTTCCTTCAAATTCGAGCTATCCAATGCACCGTCAAGGTCGGATAGATTCCCAAGATCCAATGTCCAACACGCCTTAATGTATTACGATGGATTATCGTATGGGAGGTGCGTACGTCGATGTTTATCATCGGGGCGTAGCTCCTCGATATAACGTTGTACTGCCTAGGCCGGATATTACCCAACACGCCGTTACAAGGCTAAAGTCCGACGAACATGAATTGCCCATCTTAATGAATACTCTTTTTCTCTTATTATGTCGAAATATGTGTCACGTCAAATGAAATTTATGAATGAAATTTATAAGTGACGTCATCTGATTATCGCTCTTATCTCGTTGCGTATTATAGATCTCTTAATCGAAGGTTCCCTAATTTTAGGGGTAATTAACAATGAGCGCTTGCGCTCATTGGAAGTCAGAACCCATTTAACAAAAAAAGCCTTATTAATTTAAGGTGGATTTGAAACGGTCATAATACATTCTCAATGTAACGAAAATGACCCCACAAATTCTGGCACGCCCGGTGGGACCGGCTTCTCCTTTCATCTTCGAGATCTATACTACGCAACACCGAATTCCACGCCCTCGTCCTTACACTTCTTTTGTTTTACAGGAAAATGGCAAAGAAGTTGAACATCTTTGTTGAGGACGCTTCGATCATCATGCATGGCGTCCAATTTGGCTCCATTTCGGAGGAAGACGTTGAGTTTATCTACCTACCCTTCATAGACTCTGAAAACATTAAGGGTGAGGGAAATATCACTCCGACCATCAAGAGTAAGACCTCCTTGAAGAATAAAAAGACTGTCACAAAAAAGGAAGAACTGCTTGTCGCTGCTAATGGGGGCGTGTTCGACAAAGAGGAGGAGGAAGCATCCTTCACTGTTAATGGGGGCAAGATTCACCAAGCTGTATTCTCAAGCCCTGAAGAGACAAAAAAGCGGGAACGACCAGCCTTAAGGAAGAAGAAGGCTAGGCTCTCCAGACAAGGTCGCCTAATCCCTGTAAGGCGTAACTATTCTGCCGCCAAGACAGAAACAGCCGTAACAAACAAATTTGCACCACTTCTATCAGTTACGAGAAATTCTAACCTGGTGGAGGGACTGCGGCTGCAAACCCACGTATAGGCCAAGCCACACCCAAAGCCTAGAAATATCACTACTCAAAAGACAATATCTCAAGGGATTTATGAGGCATACAAGAGGGCTCTGAGGAACATGAAAAGAAAGGAAAGACGTCCCAAGATCAGCCATAAGGAAACAGAGGGTCATATAATCCACACAGTGCGGATGGTGGAACACGCACGGGAGACCGGCTCTAATTCTGAGGAGGATACCCTTCGGACCATGACAAGGAAAGCCAAGAATAAAAAGTTGGCTTCTATTGTAATCCAGGAGCCTGTTCAACGGTATGAACTAGGAGCAACCCCTCTACACCAAGAAACTTTCGAAGAGGAAGAGGAAGAGGAAGAACCCGTCATGACCACTAATCATGACCATAGAGATGAAGCCATCGCCGATCTTAAGAGGCAACTTAAGAAGAGGGATAACGACATGAGCATCCTCATGGCGAAGTTCGAGGAGGTGACTAGTGCTCTTGCAAAGACGCAAGAGATGATGTTACGCCAAGAACAGTCATCGCGGGAACAAAATAACGCTCCGGCAACATCTTCCTTGCCGGCACAGTCAAATGACGAGGCCATTACCTTGACTAGGAAAGAAGTACAGGAAATGGTGATGGACCAGCTGAGGCAAATGGAGGGAACCAAAATTGCTCCACGAAGGAGACGAGGGAGACCTTACCCAGCTGCATACGATAATATCCCTTACCCCAAAGGGTATATCGTACCGCATTTCAAGATGTTTAATGGGGTAGGAAATCCTGACCAGCACTTGGCTCATTTCGTCGCGACTTGTGGAAATACTGGCGGCAACGACGCTCTATTGCTCCGGCAATTCCCGCAAAGTCTCTCAGGGGTTGCCTTTGAATGGTATTACTCTCTGGAGAATGAAGTCATCGGAACTTGGGCTGACATGGAGGAAGCCTTCAGGATGAAGTTTGCTTCGGTAAGCGATAAGATTACAATCGCGGACCTGGCCGATACAAAGAGGAGAAAGGATGAGACCGTCCTCAATTACATTACCAGATGGAGAAACTTGAGTATCAAATGCGAAAAGCCACTAGAGCAAACCGAGGCCGTGGATTTGTTGGTCCGTAACATCGATAGCTGGATGGCCCCCTTTCTCTGCGGCAATAACATCTCTACGTTTCAAGAATTGATCACCCAAGTGGCAAAATTGGAACGAACGAACCATCAGCCTTACATAAATACGCAAAACCCTAAATTCAGAAGGGAGGAACCAAGAAGGAACGAACCCAAGATCGCCTATACAAACGTTGCTAACAAGGGCAAAAGGGTAGAAGTTCACAATGCAAACGTACCTCGAATCGAGAGAGCGCCAACGCTCGGCGAAAATAGCCGGGGCAAGCCGTTGACCCTGGAAGAGAGGAAGAATAAAATTTATTCGTTCAAAAGAGAAAAGACGATGAAAATTTTTAGGGATGCCTTGAAAAATGGCTTACAACTACCAGAGCCGAAGCGCCCCGAAGAAAGCAATAAAACTGACGATCCCAACTTTTGCCCTTACCACCGCGTACTGGGGCACACGATAGAAGATTGTTATATTTTCAAAGATTGGGTGGAGAAACAATATAAAACAGGGAAGATAACTCTATCGAAGCAAGTATTGAACGAAACCCAAACCGAGGAGGTTGATGTCGTTCAAGTCAGAACAGATCCGACGCACGTAGAGCGCCAAGAGTGGAGTACCGTAGTGCCAAAGAAGACGCTACGACTCCTCCAAAAATTACAACAAATACCGGGCATAGTGTGGAAAGACTCCTTGTCCCCGCGATACGTATCGCCAAGACCCCATCCGCCAACGAAGGAAAATCAAGAGAAAAAGAAAAAGAGTCCTCAGCTGAAAAACAAAAATAAGAAAATAGTCTTTTTGACCAAAGCGCAAGAAAGGGACGATCACAAAAAATACATCGACTCACTTGAAGAGTACGTGCAAGAAAGGCCGGAGCCCATAAAACTTCACCACTACATCACGGAAGAAGTATGGGAGAGGCTCCTGGAAGATGATTCAGAGGATGAGGAGTATGAGGTGGAGTCCTGCAGAATGATATCGGTTATCCCGGAACCCTTGGAGGAAGATAAAACCGACAACATTAGAGGCGTCGCTACTGCAAGGATGGGTACCTGCAACGCGATCAACTTGGGAAGTGACTCCGAAGATGAAATCTTACCTGCCTACCTGTATGAGGAAGTACCTACTGCCAAAAACAGCGAGCAAATAAACGAATCCTGCCAAATGAATCTTAGGAGCGGCAAGGTCGTGGTAGGGCGTACGATAGACAAAGAGAAGGAAAAACTCAAAGGAAAGCAAATTGAAACACAAGAAGTGGGCGACGACGCGGCACCCCCACTAAAGCTATCCTCTTCGGAATATAACATATTATCACATTTGAGAAAGGTTCCCGCCCTCCTCAGTATATACGACGCCTTGATGATGTCACAAGAACTGAGAGATGTTCTTATTTACGCCTTACAAAATCCTCAAAAATTCCAAGCATTCTTCGTGGAGGCTGATATAAAAGAGGCGCTGAGTACATATGCTACATCATCCATTACCTTCAACGACGATGACATGATATTGGGAACGTCGCAGCATAATCGACCGTTGTATGTGACTGGAGACGTGGAAGGGATGAAGATAAGCAGAATCTTAATCGATCCAGGGTCATCAGTTAACCTCGTAACCTTGCGGACCTTAAAAAGCCTCTCTTTAGGCGTCCATAATTTAACAACTGAAAAAGTTATTATCCAAGGATTCAATAAGAACAGCCAGAAGGCTTTAGGCTCTATATGTTTACCGTTACAGCTCGACGACTTAAAGACCAAAGTCAAATTCCATGTCATCGACACTGATACCTCATACAAGGCGTTACTCGGGAGGCCTTGGCTGCACGAGAATCACATAGTCCCCTCTACCTTACACCAATGCCTGAAGTACCTAAGAGAAGGTAGGGAGGAACGTATCGACGGGGATATCCAACCCTTCTCAGTGCATGAAGTTAAATACGAAGACGCGCACTATTTTATTGGATCGGCAACGCAGCCTGCGAAATCAATACTGCAGAACTCGATCATCTCCAAGCTAAAGAAAACAACTCTGTCAGCATGCCCCCATTTCGGAAGTGACTCCGAGTCAGAAGCGAGTGACTGCTCAGCCTCTACATGCGACATGGTCGAAACCCATGAAAAGGAAGGTTGGTCACAGAGACTGACGACACGACAAAATGTGGCGGAATACGAGATAGGAGTATTGAGAGTTCCTCAAGGCTACCTTAAGGGTTTCACCCCCCTGAATGCATCGCAAGTCATAGAGATGAAGACTTTTATTGTCCCTAGCAAGAGGGAATGCACAAGAGGAAGGTTCTTTGTCCATAAACCAATACACTTCTATCAGTCGGACGAAATTCATCACGTCATGACAGACGAAGAAGACGACCCGGAGTCAACACAATTCGTCAAGGTTCCCCCATTTGTTTATTACCCTCCGAGCTTAAGAGATCTCGTAGAAAAGTATGGTTGCTTGAACCCTCGTCCAAAGAGTGAGCTGCGCCAATTTGAGAAGTTGTGGAACCCGGGTTCACGGAATATCACGCTACCAAATGGGAAGATCTCCAATACTCGGGGCTTAGGGTACACAGAACCAAGTGAAGAAGCTCTTATGTTTCACCCATATACTTGCAATATGGTGACAATAGGCGAAACATACGAAATGGAGCAAGAAAATGAAGAATTTAAAAGGGCACCGAAAGAATTGGAAGATGGGGGGCAGACCACCTGCGATGATTTAATTGAGGTCAATCTTGGGTCAGAAGAGGATGTCAGGCCCACTTATATAAGTGCACAACTCTCTCGGCATGAAAAGGACCAGCTGGAAGCACTCCTCCATGAGTTTAGTGACTGCTTTGCATGGACATATAAAGAGATGCCGGGCCTTAGTCCGGAGGTCGCCGTCCACAATTTGTCGATCAGTCCTGATGCTACCCCGGTGAAGCAGGCACCAAGAAGAATGAGGATAGAACTTGAAGAGCAGATCACACTTGAAATAAAGAAATTAATCGAGGCAGGCTTTATAAGAGAGGAGAAGTACGCAGACTGGATAGCAAGTATTGTCCCTGTAAAGAAGAAAAATGGGCAAATCCGGATCTGCGTAGACTTCAGAAACTTGAATAACGCATGTCCCAAAGACGATTTTCCACTCCCTGTGACAGAGGTAATGATCGACTCGGTATCAAACTTTGAAGTGTTTTCATTTATGGATGGGTCATCTGGTTACAATCAAATTAAGATGGCGCCTGAAGACGAGAAGCACACCGCGTTTCGCACGCCTATCGGCATCTTTTGTTATACTGTCATGCCGTTTGGATTAAAGAACGCTGGGGCAACATACCAACGCGCGATGACTAAGATCTTCGACGATTTAATCCATAAACTCGTCGAGTGCTATGTGGACGATTTGGTAGTTAAGTCACGATCTAAAGCAGAGCACTGCCAGGACCTGAGGACCGTGTTCACTCGGATCCGCAAGTACAACCTCAAAATGAACCCGTTCAAGTGCGCGTTTGGAGTATCATCTGGAAAATTCCTGGGTTTCGTGGTCAAACACAAAAAGATCGAAATCGATCCCGCGAAGATAAGCTCAATCAAAGACATGCCGCCCCCAAAGAGTCTTAGGGAGCTTAGGTCCTTTCAAGGGCGACTGGCCTATATTAGGAGGTTCATTTCCAATTTATCCAGGCGAATCCACCCCTTTTCGAAGCTGACAAAGAAAATGCTCCATTCGTTTGGGATAGTGCGTGTCAAAGCGCTTTCGAAAATATCAAGGAGTATCTTTCATATCCTCCAGTCCTCGGGGCACCTATCACTGGAAAGCCACTCATCTTATATACCACGGCATTGGAAGCATCCTTGGGGGCACTATTAGCCCAGGATAACGACGATGGGAAGGAGACCGCCTTGTATTATCTTAGCCGAATGTTCGTAGGAGCAGAGCATTCCTATTCCCCAATCGAAAAACAATGTCTGGCATTGATATTCGCCATTAAAAAGTTAAGGCATTATCTCCTTGAGCATGAAGTTCGTCTCATATCAAAAGTCGACCCTTTAAGATACCTAATGACGAGGCCTACTTTAACAGGACGATTGGCTAAATGGGCCGTCCTACTCCAGGAATTCGACATCACATATGTGTCGCAGAAAGCAATAAAAGGGCAAATTCTCGCCGATTTCTTAGCGGCTCATCCTGTCCCCGATGACTCTCCTCTGAATTATGATTTACTAGACGAGGAAATATTAAATACCGAAATCGACCACGGATACTGGGAACTCTACTTCGATGGGGCATCTTCAATTCAACCAGCTATTCCCCCGAACATCCCGAAAGTAAAGTCAGGGATTGGCCTGGTATTCGTCACCCCGGAAAAAGGAATATTGCATTACTCTTTAGCCCTCACTGGTCCTTGCACCAACAACGAAGCTGAGTACAAGGCTTTGATCGTCGGACTCGAGCTCGCGCTAGAGATGAAAATCAAAAGAATGCATGTGTACGGCGACTCCCAGCTCATCGTCAAACAGGTGACGGGTGAATACCAAGTCAAGAAAACGGAACTGCACAAATATCATACAAAAGCTGTGGGACTCATGGAAAAAATACCATACGTCACTCTGACCTGCATCGCTAGGGCCGCTAATGGTAGAGCGGACGCACTAGCAAAGTTTGCCAAAGAGCTAGCTGGGCCATCCCTTGACCAAGTCAATATCGTGATCAGAGACAGGAAGCTGATCGCACCGGCCGAAAATGATCACGTCGACAAGAAAGAAACAATAGACGTTATGACAACCTCCCTCACACAAGAACGTGACTGGAGAGAACCATTTGTCAACTATCTCAAAAGTGGCATCTTACCCGAGGATAAGTCTCAAAGAGTACAATTGAAAAAACGGGCCCTTCGGTACGCATTTGTGAATGACACGCTGTATCGTCGATCGTACGAACAGCTTTGGCTCAGGTGCATTGCAATGGATGAGGTCGCTCACGTGTTACATGAAGTCCACTCCGGTCTTTGTGGTGCCCACCAATCAGGACCCAAGATGTATCTTAAGATTAAGAGGTTGGGGTACTACTGGCCAAGCATGGTACGAGACTGCATAAACTGTGCAAAGACTTGCCGTTTGTGCCAAGTGCATGGAGATTTAATTCATAAGCACCCTAACCCTCTTCATCCAACGGTTTCGTCGTGGCTGTTCGAAATATGGGGGACAGATATAGTGGGGCCCATAGAACCTCCTTCTTCTCTGGGGCATCGATTCATACTCTCGGCAACAGACTATTTCTCCAAATGGGCGGAGGCCATCCCATTAAGGGAAGTCAAGGCCGCCAATGTCGTCGATTTCTTTCGCGGGAATATATTGAGTCATTTTGGAACTCCTAGACGGATCATATCCGATAACGGCTTGGCCTTCAAAAATGCCTCGATTTACAAATTTGCAGAGCGTCACAAAATTGATTGGCGATACTCCTCGATATACAATCCAAGGGCGAATGGACTAGCCGAAGCGTTCAATAAAACTCTATGCAAGCTGCTCAAGAAGAGCGTTTCAAAGAACAAGAAAGAATGGCATCAGAAGCTAGTAGAAGCATTATGGGCTTATCGAACTACGTATCGCACGCCCACACAATCGACGCCTTATTCCCTGGTCTTCGGTGTCGAAGCAGTGCTTCCACTCGAGGTCGAAATACCTTCGCTAAGAATGGCGACGCAATGTGACATGACAATGGATGAAAATGCCCAGTTACGTCTTGATGAGCTGGACACGCTTGATGAGCAAAGGCTGATTGCACAGCAAAACCTAGAGCTATACCAAGCACGAATGGCAAGAGCGTACGACAAGTTAGCCAGAGAACGCACTTTCAAGAAAGGAGATCTTGTCCTAGCAGTAAGGCGACCCATCATATCCAACAAGATAGCAAAAGGAAAGTTCAACCCTAATTGGGAAGGACCCTACGTGATAGGAAAAGTTTACGAAGGAGGAGCCTACCAGCTGACAGATCAAGATGGGGCGCACCCGATGCCACCCATCAACGGCCGTTTCTTAAAGAAATACCATGCTTAAAACGCGATTCTAACCCTGACCAAGCAACACTAGGCTCGAGAATATCAAAGCCGTTGCCAGCTGACTGTTTGCTAGACCTGTGTAAGTTCCTCATATGAACATTCACCCAGTTGGATGATGGAAGCATAAATTCTCTGATGTCGTCGTCACGGAGAATGGCAGGAGTTGACGCAGGCTTTCCATGCCAATGAATTCTCCCACCAGTGTAACAAAAACAATGAGTGAATAAAGGGAGAAGGGAGTCATGTGTTAACCTGGTCAACCCCTCTATCATGCATTGGCTATGCAAATCCTTTCTTTGGCAGTGGCAACACCTATGCCTATAATGCTACCATCCCCATTGGCCAATACAGAGTTTTACAAATTGTGCTAATCTAAGCTTCTTTGATGGCTATCAGGGATGAAAGCCACAGTTTTAATGCCGGTCTTTCTTCCCCATCATCAAAATGGAAAGGCAAGCCACAATGTCAACGTTTGATGCAGATTAGAAAGGTCCTGGGTATACTAATGAAGCATTGATTTATGGACTGTTGGTTTTAGATGGGTTGTTTTGAATTAAGACTAGCAATAATTGATGCTTTGCCGACCTTACCCATTCTGTGGTGCTAATCTCTTGTTGGCAAAAGAATGGCAGAATTGGTTTGAATAAAAAAAAAACTGCAGAATACATCCCTCAATACCGCATGCATAATCCTGTTGGGAAACAATTTTGACAATACAAGTATGACACCATGCCAGTTTTAACAACTTGCTGAAAGGAAGCCATCATTACATCAATCACAACCAATCAAGAACAAAATGATCCTGAATAGGTAAATGATACATCGAAGGGCACAAGACATCCCAAATGATTAAAGTCCAAACACATGATACAGGAAGGGATACATCAAAATACAGAGACACCCCAAAATGTTGAAGGTCCAAGCACACGTCATAGAAAAAGATACATCGAAGAATACAAAATGTCCCAAGGTGATAACAGTTCAAGCGCATAATGAAAAGAAACACATCAAAATTCTTTGATTATGTTCTGGAGAACGAGCCTTCGTTTTTAATGGTAGAAGCGAGCCTGCTATGCTCGACTTCCTTCATCTCGCGCTGGGTCTCTAATGAAGCTTGGTGGGCTTCAGTTGCATCAATTAGCTCTGAGTTCTGTGCTTTGGCGGTCTCAATGTTCTCCAAATTGTCGTCACAATCTTGCATGTCAGAAATTGCCGCATGTCTTTCCGATAGGAGCCTCTCCCTTTCTTCATCGATTTGTCCCATGCGCGCGTCAATCCGCCTCACTTTGGTCCTGGCTAAATCACAAGACCTCATTATAGCGTTCTTCTCGGTAATCAAACTACTTTGAAGGGACCATAAATCCTCTAGAACGGTTGCCTCTTCGCTGATCTGGGAATCAAGAGCGGCGGTATCCAAACTGATCAATGAGTTTTGCTCGACCTCAAGTTGCTTCAAGACTTCTATTATCGCCCGACTCAGTCTTTCCCAAGTAGCCTCCAGAGCTTTGAAACTGGTCAAGGTTTGCGAAATGCTACATGAGGAAGCCAAGAACTCTTCTACCGTGGGAAGTGAGTCCTCGTCACGAAGCGTGCCAAGGTAGTCAGAAATAAAGAAACGAGCTGCCCTCTCCTGCGATCGCCGGACTATGTCTGAAACCCGAGAAGTAGACGGCCCGGGAGGCGGCGTCATAGTAATCTTCTGAACTCCACTCACAGCCCCTGAAACGACAACATGAAGCGGATTATTAAAGAAAATAATGGTACATAGCCGATGTATGACGAACCGCGCGGACACGGCAAAGTCACCTTGATCAGAGGACCCGTCACATTGGAATCCACCATCGCCATAGGAATGACCATCTTCAACACGTGCTTCCCCCATACCTGCCACCAACAAAGAGTTTCATTAGTCTGAAAGATGAACTAAAAGGAGCATTGACAACCACATGTTTCTGAGGTTGAAGCATACAATCCGAAATTAAAGTGCTAGGATTGAGGTTTAATACAATTTAGTGTAGCAAGTGAAACAAACATCAGCCTTTGATTCGATTATCAGAAAGAATATTTTGCTACATCAGATTTCTAACAATATTGAACGCGCTAGAAGCTAAGAGATATCTGCTCAGACATATAAATCCAAGGCAAAACAATTAGAGCAATCGTATGTTGAGATGCTGATTAGAAGGGTTAGCAATTCGATGAAACAAATACAATGACCCAGGCGGCCCTTTTAATAAGGCAGAGAGAAGAATTTGTCCAATCACAGTAGCCCCCGGACCTCAATACCCGATCACATGTCAGACAAGGTGAAATCCGATAGCTGAGGATCAATCCAGCCACTCGAAAAAAAAAAGAAGGAAACTGAACACAACACTCCAGTATGTATCAGATCCATGGTGTTGTCAAAAGGAAGCCTCTAATTCAATGTGACATGCAGGAGAATTAAGCCCCTAAGGGCAATTACCTCACTAAAAGTGCTCCCATATTCAAAGAAGCTGGAACATACCTTCGTTGTGCGTACTCGCCATCCCTACAACAGCTCGTTCAACACAAGGCGTCAGACCGGTCGAAGACCCTCCTGCCGCCATAACAGATTACGTACAGTCAAAAGGAGACAAAAATTGTGCACAATTGAAGAGACAACATTGGCAATGAAAACTGATTGGAAAGCAAAACGATAACGAGTCACAAGCATAAAAAAAAATGAAACTCTTCTCTCACTATCATGGTAATACAATGCAGCTAAGAAATAAACGACAGATGGCGAAAATTACCGTCCTCCGCGACCCTCTCGTTCCCGGCAATAGTGTCCATGCCTTCCGACACATGCGCTGAAAATGTCACAAAATGATAACAATAATAAGAACAAAATTCTGCTGAGTGACACAGTCATTAGAACATTTGAAAAGGGACTCATGTCCCTGCCGTTTCTTGAAACACTCCGCCAGTATAAGGAGGAACAAGAAATTACCATTATGCAAGAGAGATACACCTCCTGTCTCGACCCCCAGCGTACTTGACGTATGCTTTAGACCTACAAGCAAATCTGACGTCGTCGTTAGAAACGCTATTCAAAAGATTTATCATGCGTAACCCAAACTACAGCATCAAGATGGTAAAAATGATAAATAGAGGACTTTAGGCCTTACTCATCTCTGAGTTGATCAAGGAATTCCTCGCATTTGCGCCGATATCAGCTCCCCTCGTCGATTCCACCGGCGCATGAACAACTGCACCAAGATCAGGTTGTAAGTCAAACGTAAGAAATTCTGCAGTCTACATAACCTAGACAAGTCATACTTCCTTTCAAAGCCCCAATCACATCGTCAGACGAGTCGCTCGGATAATGTCTTAGCAGTTCGACGGTATCGATATCATCCATGTCCGCCGCATCATCGGGGGGGTGAGCGTGTACTTGCTCAGCAATTTTGGTGGCAGGCTGAACCTCTAAAGAACACAGAACACGTTAGAAATAATCACGTGAGTCAGAGACGAACACATATGTCAGAGATAATCGCTATATCAAACGAACAAGTGCATAAAAGGGAAATACACGGAATGTTCAATAAAGAAAATAGCACCTGTAATGGTCAACTCGTCCTTGCTCACTCGCTGCGGGGTTGTATCCTCGCCCGGATACCCTTCAACGCTAAGAACAAAGTTGGATCCTCGTACATGTCCTATATCCTGCACCCCAGGTAGAAGCGTCAAATCGAATGATACCGCACATTATAAAAAGAGAGGGGGGAAAAGACAGATGTTACCTCAGATAAGCTAGGCGACGCCGCCCCCGGGTCCAAGATCTTTAGCCGCTTGCAGGATGAAGACCGAGAGAGGTCAAACTCAAAGCCGTATAGCGATCGACTAGTTGTCCTCTTCAAGAACTTCCGCGGATGGGACTTTTCGGTGGAACCAAGCGTGTCCTTGATGTCATAACTAAAAAATGCCTTCAAATGCATGGAATGCCATCTCAAATATTCGTAACTGCATTTAGGAACCCGGCTGCGTGCCGGAATGGCATATGACGAATGGGTCCCACGCCGAAGCAGCAAGCACCAGCAAGAGGCCAGTGTCGCGAGATCGCCTGATAATCTTCCATAATCCAGGACATTTTGAGGGATAACCTGATCAAAGCCGAACTGGCGAGCGCATCTATGAGGATTGTACATTTCTAGAGACGCAAGGTTTCCACTCCTAAAGGGTAGCCAGCCCACCCGAATGCTCACGAGGAACTCGGTAGCAAGCCACCCGTCCTCGGTCAATACGTCAATAGGGTTGTCCTGGATATCAACCTGCTCGCTTAGGCATCCCGCTTTGTTTGGGAATATGACCCGACGATGCCCAAAGATCTTATCTTTACGAAAGAGTAGACGTGCCTCAAGATCTTTAAAGTGAACCGGGTGAGCCCCGGCAATGCACACCATGAGAGGTAATTTGCGCTTCATAGCCTCAGAAGCAACAGTGTTATACAGCCCTTGAAACTGCAAATTGAACCACCCAAATAAATAATGAAGCGGAATCAGCGTGTCCCTTGAGCCCGGGAAGTCAGCGGTACACGCCTCCCTCAATGACCGAAATAAATTCGACAACGCCGCCGGGGCCAAGGAAAGACGGACCCCCCGTGCCAATCTGTCGGCCATGATAAAAACTTCCGGTCTGATACGATTCGGGTACTTGTAGGGAACGGCAAAATAACACAGCCAACAGGCTAAAAATGCCGTGAGAAATGTAACCCGATCCATTTCCTTTGCTGCGATAAGGGGCCGAAGGGGCGCATCATAGTCTTGCACTAGAGTGTTTTCGGAGCCAACGCCGAAGGGATTGCGCGGCGAGGGGAAGCCGGTCTCGTATGAAGTGCCTAAGTCGACAAAATGTAGAATCCACTGGGTAATGGAAACGGCCCCAGAATACCGATGAAGTAACTCATGGAAATGGTGGAACACAGCCCTGAGAGAGGGAGAACATCGAAACTCACCATGGGCAGTCTCACCAAAGAGTGCCTTCTCATCCGGCACGTGCTCATCATACCGGGCACCCAATATAGGAAGCCCGCAGACATATCTCATGTCCCAGAGACTCGGGACAATCTCCTCTTCGGAAAGATAACACGTATTGGTGGCCGGACTCCAATGTTCCAAAATACCTTTTAATAAAGTGACGTCATGCTCATAATTAAATAACGACAGTATGATGGCCTCATGAATCCCGGCCTTTTTAAGAATCTTCCTCTCGCTACGCAAGATGTATCGCACCCACTCCGTATAGCCGGGATGGTGCGCGATGCTACCGCAAATATTAAACCGCGAGGCCCATCTCGGTACACGTCTCGCGGCCATCTCCAAGCCTAAAAAGAAAGTCGACTCTTGATTGGATATTCTAGTATGGGGCTAAAGGCATAAGCACAAGTCCGGGCCCTGATCAAAGATGCGGGACTTGTTCATCGTCCCGATTACACTACGCTCTAAAGGCGTCCAGTTTCCACTTTCAAAAGGAGGGTGAGTCTTATGCTCTGGCAGCAATAGAGGCATAGGTAAATGGCGGGGTATCTTGTTATGAAACACATCCCTACCATCCAACATCATGTCACGCCACTCATGCCATACTCCCCGGAAGTGGCCGAGGGAGTCACACTTCTTGATATACTCCATAATCATCTCGTCATTGGGTTCGTCCAATGGCATGGAAGCGTGGCGGGACCACAGGAAGCCCATGAACGATGCAAAAGATAGGAGCAGAAGAGGCAAAATACTGAATCGGCACCTGGAGAGATAACGAGAGCAATAAGAAAACATATAAATATTTTGTCTTCCCAACGATTTTGTATACGTTCCTTGCTTATACAAATCCGTTGGGAGGGGCAATTTGTTGAGCCTCTAATTCACCAAAATAGGCATTACTACAAAAAGAAATCCATCAATCCTTTTATCAAATATTGGTTTTCTCTAACACTACCCTCGAAACATATGAATTCATGTACTTGGGGACTTTAACTGCAGATGGAGTTTATGAGGGACTGTGTAGACTGGTTCCCAGGTAACTACAAATAACTCCTTGCATTCGAGAGTCAAAAGAGGAACATGCAAACATAACTAGGTGCATCACTACAGTCATGGTGCACTCACTCCGAATGATGGTGCACTCGCTCCGAATGCGAAATGGAAGACATGCAAAGAATATAACAAGGTGGATGGCAACAGCCACGGTGCACTTGCAGTGTTATATTTGATTTTCAAAAAATAGCGCAAGATGCAATGGTGGACAGGACACTATCCAGCTAACGGTATATACTACATACAGTAAAACATATGAGGTACATGTGGTGGCATCAGCATTCAACATGCAGCAGCTGCTTGTTAATGAGAGAACACAAATAATGAAAATGCATCAACGATACGTGCAAGCATTTTCACAAATTCAACTAAACATTGACATAGCAAGCACTACAAAATCAGATGATATGTTCCAGCCTACAGAGAATTATTATCAAAAAAGACTACACCATAGGTTTTGGCAAAAGGGCCAGGAAAAGGTTTTACTCTATACCTTGATAAGATGTCTCGTAGATGCTTCACCACTTACTGCCAACACCGGTAGGGTCCGAGGGAGTGACGTGAAGCCAAGCACCAAAGCTAATCATCCGCTGCCTGAAGAAAGGATGCCGAGAAAAGAATGCTCAACGCCGGACCTGCGCTGCATGAAGAAAAGATGAATTGACAACACACACACCAACCGAAAGGAGAACGATATTTGACAAGATGCTAATAAGAAATAATTATTGGGCCACTGATGCCTCGTAAAAAGCGTGAAAGGTGAACCCCACACCATTAACCGTGCGCATGCAGAGAACAACACAAACCGTGCATACAAAGAACAACACAAACGAATCAATCTTAACTAAAGAGAGAGCAAAAATCCCTCACGGCACTTTACAAGCATGACCACAAGTGCAGCCAAGGGCCAGCAGGAGGTAAGGAGAAAGAAAAATAAAGCCAGCGCAACCTGGCGTGTGTCAGAAAGAATCACAGAAAAGAAGGTCACCAAATCCCACCGAATGACCAAAACGAGACTAAGTCCAAAAAAATTTTGAAAAGGGAAGACGAGCACATTGCAGACAAAGGAAACCATTGTCAGGACCAATAAGAGACCAGGGAAGACGTCTAGGGCAGTAAAAAAAAATAATATAATAATAATAAGATGGAAGAGGCGCGAAAGAAAAAAGAGGGGTCTTTAGGTCAGCTGGAGGCCTATAAAAGAGCAGAAGAGGCAGAAGAAAAGGGGTGGTCGCAAAGTGGAGCATAGAGAAGCTGCAGGAAGAACATCCTCAGGTAAGAAAGGGGAGTTTCTTTGTCTTATTTGAATAGGCCTGAGGTGCACTAAGCACCGGTGGCGTCACAAGATGCTAAGGGCATCACCGCACGCACACACTTTCTTGTTTTACATAAGTAGGCCTGAGGTGCACTAAGCACCGGTGGCATCGTGGAACGCTGGGGGTGGAAGAATGAAGAGATGAAGGCTGGCAAAAAAAAAAAGGGAAGAAACACACAAAATAAAGAAAAAAGGGAAGGCGGGGTTAAAAATGGAGAGAAATACGAAATCACGAAGAATAAAAAGAAAGAGGGGAGATTGTTTTAAAAAAAAAAAGAGAGAAGGAAGGAAGAAAAGAGAGTGGGGCTGTAGAAAAGTGTTCAAGCGGGAAAGAAGGAAGGTTGCTCCTGCCTTCATGAACGGTTGGAAATTGCAAAGAAAAGAGAAACCAGACAAGTCGAAGAACCGAACCAAAATCCGTATACCAGGAAAGGCATGCAAAAAAAAAAAAAAAAAAAAAAAAAAAAACAACAACAAGGAAAACATGGCGAGAATGGCTTGGGGGTCTAAAGAAGAAGCCAACGAAGGTTACCTGTAGGAGTGGCCTGCCTCTTTCGGTCCTTTCCTCGATTTCCCCTTTGGGAGACTATCTTGTTCCAAACGAAAGGGGTGTCGAGAAGATTTTGATCAGCCAGAGCTCTCCTGTCCTCCGGTAGAAAGAAAGAGGATGATTGGACAATCGTTGAAGAAACCCCTTACCGAAACACTGCAAAGGTTCTGGACTTCAGTGTTTCACGACGAATAACAAGGAATAAGAGCAAATAAAAAAGCC
Organism: Costus lasius; assembly: GCA_027563935.2. Taxonomy (NCBI): domain Eukaryota; kingdom Viridiplantae; phylum Streptophyta; class Magnoliopsida; order Zingiberales; family Costaceae; genus Costus; species Costus lasius. The sequence goes on from CM050448.1 coordinate 101,935,084, forward strand.
ACAAGCAAAGTAAATTCGAACAGAACCTAGCTCCTTACCTGATAAGGATCGCCAGTCGCCGCCGAGACGAGGGCCGCCAGTCGCCGTCGAAGACTGTTATCGAGATCAAGATAAAATAAGAGCCGTTGAGGGAATGATAAAAGAAAACAAGGAAAACCAACAAAAGAGGAGTAAGCCGAATAGAAAGGTGCGTCGTTCGTCAGGCGGGCCCAGTCCAAGCCCATCTTGCCGACCAGTTGAGCCCCACAATAAATCTAACCTGATAAAGAGAAAGTTTCATTCGATTTTGTCATCTGAACCTGAACTCACAGCCGTCCTAAGAGGAGAAGCTTGCGCAACGCAGATGGGCATAATGTCGATCGATCGAGCTCCTGCTAAGTTCTATCCCAGGGATGCCCCAGCCTCCTTGCTCCACTACCTTAAAGTTCCTTCCGAGATCATGATGAAAAAATCTTACGCTAGACGAACAAAACCGTCCCGCCATCTGGTCGATGGACACATCGAATGCGGGAAGCATAAGGGTTCAGACGATGTCGGAGCAGTCGCAGCCGCCTCACGTCGTCTCTTTCCCCGTCCACCTATCTCGGCATCCACCCGCTGCCGCCGGACCTTCTCCGATTTGACCCCGATAAGCCATCACCGGCATCTCCTTCAGCATCCCTCTGTTGCCGCCTCCGCCAGCCCTAGCGTCATCGTATCTCAAACGCCCGTTCCGTTGCCGCCTTTGCTACGGTTCTAGCCACCGCTGCTGGAAGTTGCTACCGCCGTCGAAGTCGTCATACGCAGGCTGCTTTCTTTCTCTGCTGAGATCGCCCAGCCGTCGCTCTCTTTTCCTCCCGTCGCTAATCCCTCGTTTGCACTCGCACGGGGATGAAGTTATGGGGGATTTGGCCATCAACGAGATACCGAACCAAGTCAAAGAGTAACTTTACTCTTATGACTAAAGAATAAGTATATTCCAAATATCATAAAACCGCTGGTTCCGATGTCGAAATAAGATTCAAGACACGGGAGAGGACATTAATACGATTATGGCTAACTCAGCCATTTAAACGCGAACTTAATTTGGGCTATATCTGACAAATTAAAATATCCTCAAGTTAAACACTAAAAAGGGGGTCTTAACGCGTCATAATGAATTATTGCTTGGGGCGCGCATGTCGACGTCTATCGCCGGGACGTAACTCCTCAATATGACATCACTTTCGTTAAAAATCATGGTATCTTCGTTCAAATTAGATTATCTAATAGAACGTACCTGATTAAGCGTTAATTCTGGAAGGGAAGTTCTCATAACACCAAAATTTTGATGTATTACGATGGAATATTGTTTGGGAGGTGCGTACGTCGACGGCAATCGTCGGGGCGTAGCTCCTCAATATGACGTCGCATTCGTTAAAGTTTAAGTATCCCATTTTCAAAAAACATGAAAAACTATCCATCACGCCATAAAGCCGGATAAATCCCAAATTAATTTATCCACTACGCCGTAAGGCCGGATAAATCCCAAATTTATTTATCCACCACGCCGCAAGGCCGGATAAATCCTAAATTAATTTACTCACCACGCCGCAAGGCCGGGTAGATTCCGACTTAAATTACACACTACGCCGCAGGGCCGGGTAAACTCCAAGTTGAATCGCGCTGCGAGGCCGGGTAAATCCTGAATTAAATTATCCACTACGCTGTAAGGCCGGGTAAATTCCAAATTAATTTATCCATCACGCCGTAAGGCCGGGTAAATTCTAAATTAATTTATCCATCATGCCGTAAGGCCTGATAAATTCCCAAACCAAATTATCCATTACGCCGCAAGGCCGGATAAATCTCCGAATCAAACTGTCTAACACGCCGCAAGGCCGGACAATTCCTAAATCCAAGTTACTCAACACGCCGTGAGGCCGGGTAACTTCCTTCAAATTCGAGCTATCCAACGCACCGTCAAGGTCGGATAGATTCCCAAGATCCAATGTCCAACACGCCTTAATGTATTACGATGGAATATCGTATGGGAGGTGCGTACGTCGATGTTTATCATCGGGGCGTAGCTCCTCGATATAACGTTGTACTGCCTAGGCCGGATATTACCCAACACGCCGTTACAAGGCTAAAGTCCGACGAACATGAATTGCCCATCTTAATGAATACTCTTTTTCTCTTATTATGTCAAAATATGTGTCACGTCAAATGAAATTTATGAATGAAATTTATAAGTGACGTCATTTGATTATCGCTCTTATCTCGTTGCGTATTATAGATCTCTTAATCGAAGGTTCCCTAATTTTAGGGGTAATTAACAATGAGCGCTTGCGCTCATTGGAAGTCAGAACCCATTTAACAAAAAAAGCCTTATTAATTTAAGGTGGATTTGAAACGGTCATAATACATTCTCAATGTAACGAAAATGACCCCACAGTCGCGGCCAAAGGTATTGGCGTATAGGGCTATTGTCACTCCCTGGCACGGCTCCAAAAACTTGTTGTCCCTAACTTGTAGTGTCCGCAAGTGCACGGATATGTTGGGGTATGCCCTTAAGGCTAATGTTTGAGGCCTTGGGTTGTTATCAGTATCATGTATAAACTCTATGTTTATAAAGGCAATGGTTGTTATTCAGGTTGTTGCATTATCTGCTGCTATATGTATACTTCTGAATAATGTCTCAATGGTGTTCAGCTTGGCTGACATGCAGTATTGTCCTTAGTCGAAATATCTTCGTGAACATGAGACAACCTTGATATGATTGAGATTAATATGTGTTTTAATCTTATAGGATGCTTCGAACATGGAATAAGATGTAGACTCATAGGTACATTGGATGTACTGGACTGACCCTATTTAGGATATTCAATTGCTTGTCACAATGTGAATAATCCTTATGTGTAAACAAGTGGCATATTTCCTCTGACTTGAGATCACTTGTGTTTCTAAATGAGGATTGGCATTGTCTTGAGGTAGTTCAATATCATTTGAAATATAATGGTTATAGATTATCTTGGATAATGGGCATGAGTCATGTTAGGGCATTAGTGATAGATATAGGATTGCCTCTCCTTGTTTGGAGTGTGATGTTCTAAAGGGGCCCCCTGTATGAGATGGTTGTGAAAGTGTATGGCCATACCCAGATGACTATGTTCATCTGATCTAACCACTCTCATCATGTTGGAGTTACAGGCTTGACACGCTTGTCCAACGAGAACATCCAGTGGCAAAGGAAACATGTATGCCTAGTGAATTGAATTCACACTTGTGCTGTGTTTGGGTGTAGTCTTGGAAGACTCTTTCCTTTATATCGGGAGACAGTGATGTGTTGCTAGATACCCCTCTCTGTTCGTGATAACGTAAGTTATCGTTACCGACATTAAAGGAAACCCTTAGGGTCGCACAATTTGATGATATGGCTTACTTATGTCAGATCGTGTGGACTGAATTGTTTTGGTTCAGTTTAAAGGAGTTTAAACTCTGATTGTAAGTGAGATCTGGTCTGATCATGTTTGATTGATTAGGGCTTGAGATCGGTAAGCTTCGATCGAGAGAATTGATGCTTGATCGATGAGATCAGGAGCATCAAGAGATGAATGGTTAGATCTTGAGCCATTTGGTTTGACAAGATCTGAACCAATGCTGGTTTGATTTGGTCTTTGAACTGAATTAAATTGAACCGGTTCACTTACGTGAACGCATGGTTCAAAGAGGAGAGGAGTTATCGATGGCTTTAAGTGGTGGCTTCAAGTGGAGTTGTGAACATACTATATTTGGAAGGCATTTTTCTTTGAGAAAAGAAATGCTCCCACGTTCGAACGTCATCGTGCTCTCGCCTCTTCTCCTCTCGTCTTGGGTTGTCTTCATGCCAAGAAGGAGATTCGGTCAGCCAAGAAAAGCATCTCATCTCCTTCACGCATCGAGGACTCCTTAAAGAGCTTTGCTAGCACAAGGTTTACGCCAAGGGAGAAAGCCATCATCACCTTGTGTGCGTCCACTTTGGAGGAGAGCCGCTTGCCCTCTTGCTTCCAAGTCGCCATCCAAACAATGGCTTTGGTAAGATCACAACTTGATCTTTGCGAACATAAGGTTAATCATATGTTCATGCCACATGCGATCTTCATGAAATCCCTATTTCCGCCCATGCAAATTTTAGAAGCGCATGCGTTCAGGGTTTTCGCCCCCCACTTTCAATTGGTATCAGAGCATAGTTTCGGTATGATTCATATGATTGCCATGATGTGATTGTGATCCATGCTTGAGTTATAGGATAGATCTTCTTTACAGTTACATGCGCTTACTTGATGCTATGTTTACATAAAATGTTTGTGCATGTAACATTGTTATAAGAAGTGTGCGCATTTTTCATAGTTGTTTTCAAACAATATTTATTTCATGTGCGATTCCATATAGATCTATCGGCGCCTACTTGAAATACTTAGACGGGTTACTAGGGTTGAAGTCATCAGTCTAGTCTGGACCCAACAGCCTGATCAGACCATCTGACAGCCTAGATGGGTCGACCAGATAGCACCTATGCGCAAGCATGAGGTGGCTATAGGTCGACTGTAGAAAGGCGTGTAGCGATGTCTGATTGAGGCAACCAGTGAACGATCATGATTAAGGCCCGGGGTCACACCCGCTTGCCAGAAATCATGTGGGACGTTCAGCCCTTAAGGCATGCATTGTTGACCATGAGGTCGACGCAAGTCAGTTATGACTTGGTGCATGCAAGGGCAGTGGGTCTGACTTGGTCTGATGAGTGGATCCCTATTAATGGACCGTTGTAAGGTAGTAGGGCACATAAGGAAATAAAATTGATACCATGGGGTTTTTCAAAAATTTTACTTTCCTGTTTGGATCACATGTTGTTTGTTTAACCTGATTGCATGTCTATTTCATCTTATGTGGGCTGCCCTATTTATGTGCTGTGCTGGGGCCTGCGTGCCTGGATTAATTAATTGTAAATTATTTTTGTGATCTGCGAATCACATTTTAATTTATGTTAATGTGTAATTGACCTGCGAGTCAAATCATGTCTAGATAGATTAAATGTAAATTAATCAGACATGAGCACAGAGCATACATGGCAGAGGCGCATGCAGCAAGTGGGAGGCCTAGAGTTCGACTCTAGTACAGGCGCATGCTACCTGGTGGGCGTATCTGAGCTACAGAGGGCGCTTGGGCCCGGGCTGAGCCAGATGAAGTGCAAAAGACCCATGAAGAGCACAAGTGAAGACTTGTGTAAAACTAGGGTTTTACTTAGGCTTAATGGGCGTTTACCACATAAGATCATTGTGCTTTCTATTTACTGTTTAAGTAATATTAGCACCTGCATGAGTTAATCTTCTGCTATCACCATAGGATATGCATGTTAGTAAGAAGATAAAAGGACCGTTAAAATCCAACGTTAAATATCAAGCACGTAAGCCTTCTGACGTGAAACCTCACTATTCTGACTATCGTTGGGGCCGTGTTGTACCCACTCAGTGGGCACGCCCAGCTATCTTCAGACGGTGTGTGGTTACACCTGCGTGTTACAGAGAAGGGATTTATCGCTTCTCGTTGCTCAGCATAGCACGTGGTGGTCCAGGGAGTAGGTCAGGTCAGCTTGACCATGTAGGCTACATATTGAGCATATGTTAGCTATATGGAGGCAGCCATCTGTGGAATCAGAAACTGTGTTGTACCAACTCAGTTGGCACAGTTTTCTGGATTGCCTAGATGAAGGGGAATCGCACGGGTTGGCGATTGGCATGCATAGCCTACCAGTGATTAGTGCTTGAACTCTCTGTGCATCTTATCTCGCCTGAGCGGGACGCGGAGACCAAGTATGAAATCTGGATCCCATCTCACTAAAAGAGTTTTACTCTTTCGGACTGTTTTATTGGATTTTTCAGTCAGATAAAATAGTGAGAAAAGAATCACTCTTAAGTCCTGGAATGATTCTAACATGGATACTGACCTTGTTGTTCTTTCTATGTTGTAGATTCCTGCAGCAACGAACACCACAGGGTTCAATGTGCGATCCTTACTGGAAAGGGAGAAGTTTGCTGGGCCAAACTTCTCAGACTGGAACGGACACCTTAAGATTGTTCTTAAGGCTGAGAGGAAGCTGTATGTCCTTGAGACGGCAATACCGCCTCAACCCGCTACGAACGCCGCAAGGGCGGTTCGGGATGCTTATGAGAAGCATGTCAATGATAGCATTGATGTCGCTTGCCTTATGCTTGCGTCTATGACGCTAGAGCTGCAGCGTCAGCATGAGGATGTATCTGCTATTGAAATTATAGCAAATCTCAAAATGCTGTATGCTGCACAGGCAAGGACAGAACGCTATAACTTGACAAAACTTTTCTTTCAGAGCAAACTGACTGAAGGGAGTCCAGTGGGAGCTCACGTACTCAAGATGATTGGGTACAAAGAGGCTCTAGAGAAACTGGGACACACCATCAATCAGGAACTTGTTGTAGACATTATCTTGCAGTCTCTCCCGGTCTCTTTCGATCCGTTCATCATTAATTTTAATATGAACAAGATCGACTGTACACCGGCAGAGTTACTGAACATGCTCTGTACTACAGAGCAGACTCTTGAAAAGGGAAAGCCTTCATCCTCTGTCTTGATGGTTCCTTCAAGGAACAAGAAGAAGGGGAAGAAGGGCAAAGCCCCTATCAAGAGCTATAACAAAGCTCTGAAACAAAAGATGAAGCGGTCGAAGGACAACAGATGCTTCCATTGTGGCCAGCTGGGTCACTGGAAGAAGGACTGTAAAGCGCTCCAAGGAGATAAGAAGGGAAGCAAGCCTTTCGCTTCTGGCTCAGGTATTTTTGTGACTGAAGTCATGGTATCTTCTTCTATTTCATGGGTGTTGGACACTGCATGTGGAGTTCACATTTGTTCAAATGTACAGGAACTCAAGAGAAGAAGACAGGTGGGATAGCATGAGGTGGACCTACGAGTTGGAAACGGGGCACGGGTTGTTGTTGTTGCTGTAGGACAATATAACATCTCTTTACCATCTGGTCTTGTATTAGAATTGGACAATTGTTATTTTGTACCGAGCATAACTAAGAATATTATCTCTATTCCTGCACTTGTCAGGAAAGGGTTTTCCTTTGAATGCAAAACTTTAAAGTGTTGTATTTCATTTGATAATATTGTTTATGCTACTGGGTCGATTAACAATGGGTTATTCATGTTGGACATGGAATGTTCTGTACAACAAATTGATAATAAGAAAGCCAAGTATGCTGATGACAGCACCTTGCTATGGCATAGTCGTTTAGGCCATATTAACAAGAAGCGCATTAAGCGGTTGCATGACCATGGACTGCTGGGATCATTCTCCTATGAGGAGCTTGATACATGCAAAGCTTGTTTAATGGGTAAAATGACGAAGTCTCCTTTTTCTAATAAAGGTCAAAGGGCTTCAGGTTTACTTGACCTCATTCACAGTGATGTGTGTGGGCCATTTAGTAAACATTCCAGAGGTGGCTATTTATACTTCATTACTTTTACTGATGATTTCAGTAGATACGGTTATGTCTATCTTATGAGACATAAGAGTGAATCTTTTGACAAGTTCAAAGAGTTCAAAAATGAAGTACAGAATCAGTTAGGCCGAAATATCAAGGCACTTCATTCAGATCGAGGTGGAGAATACTTGAGTCGAGAGTTTACTGACTATCTGAAGGAGTGTGGGATTATCTCACAGCTCACTTCGCCAGGAACACCGCAATGGAATGGTGTGTCCGAGAGGAGAAATAGAACCTTATTGGATATGGTTCGTTCAATGATGAGTCAGGCTACTTTACCTTACTCCTTTTGGGGATTTGCACTGGAAACAGCTGCAAAGGTACTAAACCGAGTGCCATCCAAGGCCGTTTCAAAGACTCCATATGAGTTATGGTATGGGAAACAGCCGAGCTTGACATTTATTAAAATCTGGGGTTGCGAGGCTTATGTCAAAAAGCTCGCCTCTGGGAAACTGGAGAGCAGATCTGATAAATGTATCTTTGTCGGTTACCCTAAAGAAACTAAGGGTTATTATTTCTACGATCCCAAAGAGAACAAAGTATTTGTTGCTCGTACGGCTATTTTTCTTGAGAAGGAATTTCTTCTGCAAGAGGCCAGTGGGAGAGAAATAAAGCTGGATGAGAATCCAGAAGATGGACAAAGAAGTCAAACTCAGTTGGATGAGCCTGAGCCAATAGAACAGGTTACTGAACAACCTGAGACTCAGATATCACGGGAACCACGAAGATCGGGAAGGATCCGTCAACAGCCTGAGCGCTATGACGGAGTCTACATCATTGATGATGAACCCCTCACTTATGCGGATGCGGTCAGTGGACCGGAATCAGCAAGATGGCTTGAAGCTATGCGAGTCGAGATGGACTCCATGTCAGATAACCAAGTCTGGGATTTGGTTGATCCGCCTCAGGGAGTAATCCCTATAGGCTGTAAGTGGATCTTCAAAAAGAAGATTGACATGGATGGTACTTGGTTACCTATAAAGGTAGGCTAGTTGCGAAAGGTTTCAAACAAATCTACGGGATAGATTATGATGAAACTTTCTCTCCTGTAGCCATGTTCAAGTCTATTCGGATTATTCTCACGATAGCTGCATATTATGATTATGAGATCTGGCAAATGGATGTGAAAACCGCTTTCCTTAATGGAAAACTAGAAGAGGATGTGTATATGACACAACCTGAAGGTTTCATCAATCCATCAGATCGTCATAAAATATGCAAATTAAAGAAGTCCATTTATGGACTTAAACAAGCATCGAGAAGCTGGAATATTCGTTTTGATGAATCAATCTGTGAATTTGGTTTCATCAAAAATGAAGATGACCCGTGTGTATATAAGAGGTTTAGTGGGAGCGTGATTACTTTCCTAGTCCTCTACGTCGATGACATCTTGATCATTGGAAACGATATTCCTGAACTGCATGCCGTCAAAGCATGGTTAAGAAAATGTTTCCAGATGAAAGATTTAGGAGAAGCAGCCTATGTATTAGGTGTGCGGATCTACAGAGATAGATCTAAGAGGCTTCTCGGGCTGTGCCAGAGTACTTTCATTGATAAAGTCCTGGAGAGATTCCATTTAGAAAATTCTAAAAGAGGAAATCTTCCAGTCAGACATGGACTGAATCTTTCGAAGAGCCAGTGTCCTCAAACACAGTCTGAGAAAGATGAAATGGACAACACGCCTTATGCTTCGGCTATTGGGTCCATTATGTATGCGATGTTGTGTACTCGCCCAGACGTCGCTTACGGGTTAAGCGTGACCAGTCGATTCCAAAGTAATCCAGGTAAGGCACACTGGATTGCAGTCAAGAACATTTTGAAATATCTTCGGAGGACCAAAGATATGTTCTTGATATATGGAGGTCAGGAAGAACTCAGTATTGAAGGATATACTGACGCTTCGTTCCAATCTGACCAGGATGATTTCCGATCGCAATCAGGCTATGTTTTTAGCTTGAATGGAGGAGCAGTGGTGTGGAAAAGTTTCAAACAATCAATTGTTGCTGATTCCACAACAGAAGCCGAGTATGTTGCAGCCTCAGAAGCATCAAAGGAGGCAGTGTGGATTCGTAAGTTCGTTCAGGAACTTGGTGTTGTTCCTTCGAGTGCAGATCCTTTGGTTATCTTTGTAAGATCCAAGGATCTTAAGTCCTGGTAAGTATTATTTTGATTTAAATAAAATCATTGACTGTGGATATTACGTTAAGCAGTATTGGATGTTAATTAACTAACTTATTGGATGTTAATTAACTGGCTTATTGATTGTTAATTTGTAATTAATTGATTAGGGTTTATTGGTTGTTAATTTATAATTAATTAAATAGACCTTATTGGATGTTAATTTAATCCTTATTGGATTTTCGTTTAAGTGAATGGTTAATTGTTAGTTAATGGTTAAATTAATTAGTTAACTATGGGTTATTGGGTTTACACTTAAATTAGATGGATTCGAATTAATTAGTTAGTGGATTAAGTCTTCTCACCTAATTGGATCATCACTTGGCGACATGGACTTGGATCCTCTACTTGGCGGTTAGGATGCTTGGCGACTTGAAGATCCAATCCGTTAATTCAAATATGGCGTGAAGAGGACTTTTGGCGGCTGATCGTTCATGCAACCCTAGAGCTTGACGCCACCTTGGAGGAAGAAGGCGATCTTGGTGTTCTTGGAGTTATTGAGGCGAATTCTCCATCTTCTTCCCCTTGGCGAATTTCCTTGAGGTGAAGAAACTTTCTTGGCGAGTTCTTGGAGATTCTTTGGGCGGCTTAAAGGCTTTGGACGAGTTTTGTGGGGGAAGATTTCACCTTAGTGTTCACGGTTAAGAGGTGAGTGGAGTGTCTATTCGATCCCTATCTATTTGGTTGTGTTAGATGATATATGTAATTGTTTGAAAACTTTACCATGTTAAAACCGAAACTCAAGACCTCACCATGTTGAAAACCGAATTTAGGGTATGAAAATCGAAATTAGGATGTTCTTCATGAAAACCGAATTTAGAGTATTTTCCATGAAAACCTAAAAACCGAAATCTTGATAATATGTATGAGAACCGAAATCTTGATAATTGTTTATGAAAACCGAAATCTTGATATTTGTAGTTAACATGTTTACTTGTGGCAAATTGTAAAGTAGTTTATAAGAATACATGTTTTAATTTTATGTTGATATTATAGATGCTTGTTAAATGCAATTTATGAATGTTTCTTCATGAGTGTAGCATGTTATATGTTTATGGTTATATATTTATAGCTATGTATCCTTGTTTGAGAAATTTGGGTGATAACATAGCAAGGTTAGACTGAACTAATCAGCATGAAACCTAAGGACTACACTACTATGTGATTTTTGGAATATTATGTGATTTTTGGATATTATGTGACCTTTGGAATATTATGTGGTTATGGGATTTTCGAATATTGTGTGCTATGGTCATGGAATGGATAGGACTAGGCTAAGTGTTACCTTAAACTCAAGAGGATAGTCTACATGAGATATGTTAAGGGTTGGAGATTTCAGCCCTGTATTGTGATATGTGAGGGGGGTTGTTGTTCAGCCTGCCTGTTATGATTATTGTGATGGGGGTTGATGTTCAGCCTGCCTATTGTGATTATTGTGATATGACTATCCTAGAGTCTAGTTGACACTTAGGAGTCCACTTTTGTGAAATAAGATATAAGATGTGTCTGGTGTTGTCCAGTTAAGGAACCCTTTGGGAGAACGAGTGATATAAGACGCAAAGTGCCATGTCTTGGTCGGACAGGGGCCACCTCTTGATGTCGTCACTCTTAGACGCTTAGATTTTTGTGATTATGGGGTGGTGTAGATCAATGTATCACATCCTGACCAGGTGGTGATTACCTCTTGAGTCTACTCACTGTCCATCTATATGTTGCATGTGATTTGCAGGCTTCTCCCAGTGCTTAGGCCAAAGCCGGGTTGGACCATAATGGTCACTACTGAATATGCTGGACAACTAGGTTAACTAAGTGGTTGGTATGTTTAGTTGGTTTAGAGTATAGCTCTAGAACTTTGAGTAGTCACTGGTGTGATGTCTTAGCAGTGTACATCTGACTGTTTTATATGAGTTCTGTGCTTTAATTTTATTATATGTCGATATGATATTCTGTTCAATGTTTTTAAAATAATCTGCATGTATTTTGAGTGTATGCTATGGATGGTCGTTTGAGACTATCCACTCACTGGGCTGTGTAGCTCACCCCTCAATATTTTCAGGTGTAGAGCAGGGGCGCATTACCAGTTAGCATTTTTGGATATTGTGATAAGACTTTTGTGCTTAATTGTCTGGGGCCGGTTGTGGCCGAACTATATGAATAATGTGAACTATGTGAACTTGTGTTGCCGGATTGTGGCAGTTAAATGAGTTTGATTTTTGTGTCACCGCGGGCTTTAGCCTGGTTTCGGTGTTTGGTAACATTGATATTGGTTATAAAATTATAGAATCGACATTGTGGTTTTTGTTTTGAATTTGTAGTCGATTTATATTTGTGTAATCGGATTTGATATAAATGTGAACTTGCATATGTCTAGTGCAAGTATTGCCTGGTGGCAGGTACCTTTATGTGATTATGGATTTTATGGATTTTATACGGATTTGATATAACTGTTGCCTTGCATATGTCTAGTGCAAGGATTGCGTGGTGGCAGGTACATTTATGAAATTTGTGTTTCGTGTGTTTTATGTATGGATTCTTGAAAATTTTCAGATCGGGTTTTCCTGAACTTGGTTTTACCTAGCATGTGCATCGATCTTGTATGATAACATCCTGTTTCTCTGTGATTTGTGATCCTTGATTGGGGTTAAGATAACGGGATATGACAATCTTCTGTGATAACACTGGAGCAATAACACAAGCAAAGGAACCACGGTCACACTGAAAGTCCCTAAAAAGGGGGGGGGGCGAAACCCTAATAGCATGTGCAAATAAAACTTTTCTAGGGTTTCATGAGGATCGAATAGTATGAACATATGATCAACTTAAGATTGAAAGCATAGAGATGCGTTACCATTGCCATTTCTTGGATGGCGTCTTGGAATCAAAGAATCGAATGCTTCTTCTCCAAAGGCAACGCACACAAGGTGAAGATGGCTTTCTCCTTGTCGTCCTTTGTGCTAGCAAAGATCTTCAAGTGTCCTTGTCACGTGAAGGAGATTTTTTTAGAGAATGACCTCTTGCTTGCTGAATGGTTTTTCTCTCTTGGCGTGAAGACAACCCAAGTCGAGAGAGGAAGAGGCGATGCGTTGAGGCGTTGTGGAGTTGTGGCGTTACATGACTTCCAAAAATAGAAAGTCATGAAGCCATGCGCCCACGCCATGATAACCGACCTAAACGCCTTCATATTGAACCATGCGTTCACACATGTGAACCGGTTCAAACCAATTCGGTTCAATTGCATTTGATTCAAAGACCAAATCAAACCAGCATTGGTTCAGATCTTATCAAACCAAATGGTTTAAGATCTAACCGTTCATCTCTTGATGCTCTTGATCTCACTGATCTAGCATCAATACTCTCGATCGAAGCTTACCGATCTCAAGCCCTAATCAATCAAACATGATCAGACCAGATCTCACTTACAATCAGAGTTTAAATTCCTTTAAACTGAACCAAAACAATTCAGTCCACACGATCTGACATAAGAAAGCCATATCATCAAATTGTGCGACCCTAAGGGTTTCCTTTAAATGTCGGTAACGATAACTTACGTTATCACAATCAGTGAGGGGTATCTAGCAACACATCACTGTCTCCCGATATAAAGGAAAGAGTCTTCCAAGACTACACCCAAACCACAGCACAAGTGTGAACCCAAGTCACTTGACATATGTGTTTCCTTTGCCACTGGACGTTCTTATTGGACAAGCGTGTCAAGCCTGTAATTCCAATATGATGAGAATGATTAGATCAGATGAACATAGTCATCTGGGTATGGCCATACACTTTCTCAATCATCTCATCCAGGGGGCCCCTATAGAACATCACACTCCAATCAAGGAGACGGCAATCCTATATCTATCACTAGTGCCCTAACATGACTCATGTTCATTATCCAAGATAGTCTATAACCATTATGTTTCAAATGATATTGAACTACCTCAAAACAATGCCAATCATCATTTAGAAACACAAGTGATCTCAAGTCAGAGGAAATATGCCACTTGTTTGCATATAAGGATTATTCACATTGTGACAAGCAATTGAATATCCTAAGTAGGGTCTGTCCAGTACATCCAATGTACCCATGAGTCTACATCTTATTCCATGCTCGAAGCATCCTATAAGATTAGAACACATATTAGTCTCAATCATATCAAGGCTGTCTCATGTTCACCAAGATATCTCGACTAAGGACAAAACTGCATGTCAGCCAAGCTGAACAGCATTGAGACATTATTCAGAAGTATACATATTGCAGCAGATGATGTAAAAACCTGAATAACAACCATTGCCTTTATCAACATAGAGTTTATACATGATACTGAAATAATCCCAAGGCCTCAAACATTAGCCTTAAGGGCATACCCCAACAATCTCCCACTTGCACTTAATCTAATGGTTGAGAAATCTCAAACCCATATTATTACAGTGCTTCTCATGCTTCTGCTGCGCCAGAGGCTTTGTAAGCGGGTCAGCTAGATTGTCATCTGTATGAACCTTGCAGACTTTGATCTCACCACGATCAATGATCTCCCGGATCAAGTGAAACCTTCTCTGTATGTGCTTGGACTTCTGGTGCGACCGTGGTTCCTTTGCTTGTGCTATTGCTCCAGTGTTATCACAGAAGATAACCAAAGGATCTGCACTCGAAGGAACAACACCAAGTTCCTGAACGAACTTACGAATCCACACTGCCTCCTTGGATGCTTCTGAGGCTGCAACATACTCGGCTTCTGTTGTGGAATCAGCAACAATTGACTGTTTGAAACTTTTCCACACCACTGCTCCTCCATTCAAGCTAAAAACATAGCCTGATTGCGATCGGAAATCATCCAGGTTAGATTGGAACGAAGCGTCAGTATATCCTTCAATACTGAGTTCTTCCTGACCTCCATATATCAAGAACATATCTTTGGTCCTCCGAAGATATTTCAAAATGTTCTTGACTGCAATCCAGTGTGCCTTCCCTGGATTACTTTGGAATCGACTGGTCACGCTTAACCCGTAAGCAACGTCTGGGCGAGTACACAACATCGCATACATAATGGACCCAATAGCCGAAGCATAAGGCGTATTGTCCATTTCATCTTTCTCAGTCTGTGTTTGTGGACACTGACTCTTTGAAAGATTCAGACCATGTCTGACTGGAAGATATCCTCTTTTAGAATTTTCTAAATGGAATCTCTCCAGGACTTTATCGATGTAAGTACTCTGGCACAGCCCGAGAAGCCTCTTAGATCTATCTCTGTAGATCTTCACACCTAATACATAGTCTGCTTCTCCTAAATCTTTCATCTGGAAACATTTTCTTAACCATGCCTTAACCGCATGTAGTTCAGGAATATCGTTTCCAATGATTAAGATATCATCGACGTAGAGGACTAGGAAAGTAATCACGCTCCCACTAAACCTCTTATATACACACGGGTCATCTTCATTCTTGATGAAACCAAATTCACAGATTGATTCATCAAAACGAATATTCCAGCTTCTTGATGCTTGTTTAAGTCCATAAATGGACTTCTTTAACTTGCATATTTTATGACGATCTGATGGATTAGTGAAACCTTCAGGTTGTGTCATATACACATCCTCTTCTAGTTTTCCATTAAGGAAAGCGGTCTTCACGTCCATTTGCCAGATCTCATAATCATAATATGCCGCTATCGCGAGAATGATCCGAATAGACTTGAACATAGCTACAGGAGAGAAAGTTTCATCATAATCTATCCCGTAGATTTGTTTGAAACCTTTCGCAACTAGCTTGCCTTTATAGGTAACCACGTTACCATCCATGTCAATCTTCTTCTTGAAGATCCACTTACAGCCTATAGGGATTACTCCCGGAGGCGGATCAACCAAATCCCAAACTTGGTTATCTGACATGGAGTCCATCTCGGCTCGCATAGCTTCAAGCCATCTCGCTGATTCCGGTCCACTGACCGCATCCGCATAAGTGAGGGGTTCATCATCAATGATGTAGACTCCGTCATAGCGCTCAGGCTGTCGACGGATCCTTCCCGATCTTTGCGGTTCCCATGATATCTGAGCCTCAGGTTGTTCAGTAACCTGATCTACTGGCTCAGGCTCATCTAACTGTGCTTGACTACTTTGTCCTTCTTCTGGATTCTCATCCAGCTTTATTTCTCTCCCACTGGCTTCTTGCAGAAGAAATTCTTTCTCAAGAAAAATAGCCGTCCGAGCAACAAATACTTTGTTCTCTTTGGGATCGTAGAAATAATAACCCTTTGTTTGTTTAGGGTAACCGACAAAGATACATTTCTCAGATCTGCTCTCTAGTTTCCTAGAGGCGAGCTTTTTGACATAAGCCTCGCAACCCCAGATCTTAATAAATGTCAAGCTCGGCTGTTTCCCATACCATAACTCATATGGAGTCTTTGAAACGGCCTTGGATGGCACTCGGTTTAGTACCTTTGCAGCTGTTTCCAGTGCAAATCCCCAAAAGGAGTAAGGTAGAGTAGCCTGACTCATCATAGAACGAACCATATCCAGTAAGGTTCTATTTCTCCTCTCGGACACACCATTCCATTGCGGTGTTCCTGGCGGAGTGAGCTGTGAGATAATCCCACACTCCTTCAGATAGTCAGTAAACTCATGACTCAAGTATTCTCCACCTCGATCTGAACGAAGTGCCTTGATATTTCGGCCTAGCTGATTTTGTACTTCATTTTTGAACTCTTTGAACTTGTCAAAAGATTCACTCTTATGTCTCATTAGATAGACATAACCATACCTACTGAAATCATCAGTAAAGGTAATGAAGTATGAATAGCCACCTCTGGCATGTTTACTAAATGGCCCACACACATCACTGTGAATGAGGTCAAGTAAACCTGAAGCCCTTTGACCTTTGTTGGAAAAAGGAGACTTCGTCATTTTACCCATTAAACAAGCTTTGCATGTATCAAGCTCCTCATAGGAGAATGATCCCAGCAGTCCATGTTCATGCAACCGCTTAATGCGCTTCTTGTTAATATGGCCTAAACGACTATGCCATAGCAAGGTGCTGTCTTCAGCATACTTGGCTTTCTTAATATCAATCTGTTGTATTGAACATTCCATGTCCAACATGAATAACCCATTGTTAATTGACCCAGTAGCATAAACAATAATATCAAAAGAAATATAACACTTTGAAATCTTGCATTCAAAGGAAAACCCTTTCCTGACAAGAGCAGGAATAGAGATAATATTCTTAGTTATGCTCGGTACAAAATAACAATTGTCCAGTTCTAATACAAGACCAGATGGTAAAGAGATGTGATAAACTCCTACAGCAACAACAGCAACCCGTGCCCCGTTTCCTACTCGTAGGTCCACCTCATGCTGTCCCACTTGTCTTCTTCTCTTGAGTTCCTGTACATTTGAACAAATGTGAACTCCACATGCAGTGTCTAACACCCATGAAATAGAAGAAGATAACATGACTTCAGTCACGTAAATACCTGAGCCAGAAGCGAAAGAGTTGCTTCCCTTCTTATCTCCTTGGAGCGCTTTACAGTCCTTTTTCCAGTGACCCAGCTGGCCACAATGGAAACATCTGTATTCCTTTGACTGCTTGAGCTTTTGTTTCAGTGCCTTGTTGTAGCTCTTGACAGGGGCTTTGCCCTTCTTCCCCTTCTTCTTGTTCCTAGAAGGAAACATTAGGACAGAGGATGAAGGCGTTCCCTTCTCACGAGACTGAGTCTGCTCTGTAGTCAAGAGCATGTTCAGTAACTCTGCCGGGGTACAGTCGATCTTGTTCATATTAAAATTAATGATGAATGGATCGAAAGAGGCCGGGAGAGACTGCAGGATGATATCTACAACAAGCTCCTGATTGATGGTGTGTCCCAGTTTCTCTAGAGCCTCCTTGTACCCAATCATCTTGAGCACGTGAGCTCCCACTGGACTCCCTTCAGTCAGTTTGCTCTGAAAGAAAAGTTTCGTCAAATTATAGCGTTCAGTCCTTGCCTGTGCAGCATACAGCAGCTTGAGGTTTGCTATAATTTCTATAGCTGATAAATCCTCATGCTGACGCTGCAGCTGTGGCGTCATAGATGCTAGCATAAGGCAAGCGACGTCAATGCTATCATTGACATGCTTTTCATAAGCTTCCCGAACCGCCCTTGCGGCGTTCGCAGCGGGTTGAGGCGGTATAGCCGTCTCGAGGACATACAGTTTCCTCTCAGCCTTAAGAACAATCTTAAGGTGTCCGTACCAGTCTGAGAAGTTTGGCCCAGCAAACTTCTCCCTTTCCAGTAGGGATCGCACATTGAACGCTGTGGTGTTCGTTGCTGCAGTAATCTACAACATTGCAAGAACAGCAAGGTCAGTATCAATGTTAGAATCAATTCAGGACTTAAGAATGATTCTTTTCTCACTATTTTATCTGACTGAAAAATCCAGCAAAACAGCCCGAAAGAGTAAAACTCTTTTAGTGAGATGGGATCCAGATTTCATACTTGGTCTCCGCATCCCGCTCAGGCGAGATAAGATGCACAGAGAGTACAAGCACTAATTTCTGGTAGGCAATCCCTGCCAATCGCCAACCCATGCGATTCCCCTTCATCTGGGCAATCCAGCAGACTGTGCCAACTGAGTTGGTACAACACAGTCTCTGATCCCACAGATGGCTGCCTCCATATGGCTACCATATGCTCAATATGTAGCCTACATGGTCAAGCTGACCCGACCTACTCCCTGGACCACCACGTGCTATGCTGAGCAACGAGAAGCGATAAATCCCTTCTCTGTAACACGCAGGTGTAATCACACACCGTCTGAAGATAGATGGGCGTGCCCACTGAGTGGGTACAACACGGCCCCAACGATAGTCAGAACAGTGAGGTTTCGCGTCAGAAGGCTATCGTGCTTGATATTTAACGTTGGATTTTAACGGTCTTTTATCTTCTTACTATCATTGAAACCCTATGGTGATAGCAGAAGAATAGATCATTCAGTTACTAAATTACTTAAACAGTAAATTAAAAGCATGAAGATCTTATGTGGTAAAAGCCCATTAAGCCTAGTAAGACCTTAATAAACTTAAGTCTTCACTTGAGCTCTTCATGGGTCTTTTGCATTTCCTCTGGCCCAACCCGGGCCCAAGCGCCCACTGCAGCTCAGATGCGCCCACCAGGTAAAATGCGCCTGTCCTAGAGTCGAACCCTAGACCTCCCACTGGTGAAGCCACTTGCTGCATGCGCCTCTGCCATGTGTGCTCTGTGCTCATGTCTGATTAAATTACAATTTAATCTATCTAGACACGATTGACTCGCAGGTCAATTACATTTTATAAATTAATTAAAATGTGATGCGCAGATCACAATAATAATTTACAATATACATCCAAGCACGCAGGCCCCAGCACAGCACACATTAATTGGGCAGCCCACATAAGATTAAATAAACATTCATTCATGTTATACAAACAACATGTGATCCAATCAAGAAAATAAAATTTTTGAAAATCCCATTGGCATCAATTTTATTTCCTTATGTTCCCTACTATCTTACAACGGTCCATTAATAGGGATCCACTCATCAGACCTAGTCAGACCCACTGCCCTTGCATGCACCAAGTCATAACCGACTTGAGTCGACCTCATGGTCAACAATGCATGCGTGAAGGGCTGAACGTCCCTCATGAGTTTTGGCAAGCGGGTGTGACCCCGGGCCTAAATCATGAGCGTTCACTGGTTGTCTCAATCAGACATCGCTACACGCCCAGTATGCAGTCGACCTATAGCCACCTCATGCTTGTGCATAGGTGCCATCTGGTCGACCCATCTAGGCTGTCAGATGGTCTGATCAGACTGTTGGGTCTAGACTGGATGATGATTTCAACCCTAATAACCCGTCTAAGGTTTTATAGCAGGTGCTCATAGATCTAGATGGAGCGCGCAAGATGTTAAGTTTTTACAAAAACACTTTAACAGGCACCAACAAGTAAAAACATACATCATGTAATTTCGCAAACTAACATGTAGTTGCGCAAGATGATAACTTCTAGATCTACATATCAAACGCAAATTAGGATCACAAATTAACATCAAGCAATCATATGATTCATACGATACCAGGCTCTGATACCAATTGAAAGTCCCTAAAAAGGGGGGGGGCGAAACTCTAATAGCATGCGCAAATAAAACTTTTCTAGGGTTTCATGAGGATCGAATAGTATGAACATATGATCAACTTAAGATTGAAAGCATAGAGATGCGTTACCATTGCCATTTCTTGGATGGCGTCTTGGAATCAAAGAATCGAATGCTTCTTCTCCAAAGGCAACGCACACAAGGTGAAGATGGCTTTCTCCTTGTCGTCCTTTGTGCTAGCAAAGATCTTCAAGTTTCCTTGTCGCGTGAAGGAGATTTTTTTAGAGAATGACCTCTTGCTTGCCGAATGGTTTTTCTCTCTTGGCGTGAAGACAACCCAAGTCGAGAGAGGAAGAGGCGATGCGTTGAGGCGTTGTGGAGTTGTGGCGTTACATGACTTCCAAAAATAGAAAGTCATGAAGCCATGCGCCCACGCCATGATAACCGACCTAAACGCCTTCATATTGAACCATGCGTTCACACATGTGAACCGGTTCAAACCAATTCGGTTCAATTGCATTTGGTTCAAAGACCAAATCAAACCAGCATTGGTTCAGATCTTATCAAACCAAATGGTTTAAGATCTAACCGTTCATCTCTTGATGCTCTTGATCTCACTGATCTAGCATCAATACTCTTGATCGAAGCTTACCGATCTCAAGCCCTAATCAATCAAACATGATCAGACCAGATCTCACTTACAATCAGAGTTTAAATTCCTTTAAACTGAACCAAAACAATTCAGTCCACACGATCTGACTTAAGAAAGCCATATCATCAAATTGTGCGACCCTAAGGGTTTCCTTTAAATGTCGGTAACGATAACTTACGTTATCACAATCAGTGAGGGGTATCTAGCAACACATCACTGTCTCCCGATATAAAGGAAAGAGTCTTCCAAGACTACACCCAAACCACAGCACAAGTGTGAACCCAAGTCACTTGACATATGTGTTTCCTTTGCCACTGGACGTTCTTATTGGACAAGCGTGTCAAGCCTGTAATTCCAATATGATGAGAATGATTAGATCAGATGAACATAGTCATCTGGGTATGGCCATACACTTTCTCAATCATCTCATCCAGGGGGCCCCTATAGAACATCACACTCCAATCAAGGAGACGGCAATCCTATATCTATCACTAGTGCCCTAACATGACTCATGTTCATTATCCAAGATAGTCTATAACCATTATGTTTCAAATGATATTGAACTACCTCAAAACAATGCCAATCATCATTTAGAAACACAAGTGATCTCAAGTCAGAGGAAATATGCCACTTGTTTGCATATAAGGATTATTCACATTGTGACAAGCAATTGAATATCCTAAGTAGGGTCTGTCCAGTACATCCAATGTACCCATGAGTCTACATCTTATTCCATGCTCGAAGCATCCTATAAGATTAGAACACATATTAGTCTCAATCATATCAAGGCTGTCTCATGTTCACCAAGATATCTCGACTAAGGACAAAACTGCATGTCAGCCAAGCTGAACAGCATTGAGACATTATTCAGAAGTATACATATTGCAGCAGATGATGTAACAACCTGAATAACAACCATTGCCTTTATAAACATAGAGTTTATACATGATACTGAAATAATCCTAAGGCCTCAAACATTAGCCTTAAGGGCATACCCCAACACACACCAGAAGTCCAAGCACATACAGAGAAGGTTTCATTTGATCCGTGAGATCATAGATCGTGGAGAGATTAAGATCTGCAAGGTTCATACAGATGACAATCTAGCTGACCCGCTTACAAAGCCTCTGGCGCAGCAGAAGCATGAGAAGCACTGTAATAATATGGGTTTGAGATTTCTCAACCATTAGATTAAGTGCAAGTGGGAGATTGTTGGGGTATGCCCTTAAGGCTAATGTTTGAGGCCTTGGGTTGTTATCAGTATCATGTATAAACTCTATGTTTATAAAGGCAATGGTTGTTATTCAGGTTGTTGCATTATCTGCTGCTATATGTATACTTCTGAATAATGTCTCAATGGTGTTCAGCTTGGCTGACATGCAGTATTGTCCTTATTCGAAATATCTTCGTGAACATGAGACAACCTTGATATGATTGAGACTAATATGTGTTCTAATCTTATAGGATGCTTCGAACATGGAATAAGATGTAGACTCATAGGTACATTGGATGTACTGGACTGACCCTACTTAGGATATTCAATTTCTTGTCACAATGTGAATAATCCTTATGTGCAAACAAGTGGCATATTTCCTCTGACTTGAGATCACTTGTGTTTCTAAATGAGGATTGTCATTGTCTTGAGGTAGTTCAATATCATTTGAAATATAATGGTTATAGATTATCTTGGATAATGGGCATGAGTCATGTTAGGGCATTAGTGATAGATATAGGATTGCCTCTCCTTGTTTGGAGTGTGATGTTCTAAAGGGGCCCCCTGTATGAGATGGTTGTGAAAGTGTATGGCCATACCCAGATGACTATGTTCATCTGATCTAACCACTCTCATCATGTTGGAGTTACAGGCTTGACACGCTTGTCCAACGAGAACATCCAGTGGCAAAGGAAACATGTATGCCTAGTGAATTGAATTCACACTTGTGCTGTGTTTGGGTGTAGTCTTGGAAGACTCTTTCCTTTATATCGGGAGACAGTGATGTGTTGCTAGATACCCCTCTCTGTTCGTGATAACGTAAGTTATCGTTACCGACATTAAAGGAAACCCTTAGGGTCGCACAATTTGATGATATGGCTTACTTATGTCAGATCGTGTGGACTGAATTGTTTTGGTTCAGTTTAAAGGAGTTTAAACTCTGATTGTAAGTGAGATCTGGTCTGATCATGTTTGATTGATTAGGGCTTGAGATCGGTAAGCTTCGATCGAGAGAATTGATGCTTGATCGATGAGATCAGGAGCATCAAGAGATGAATGGTTAGATCTTGAGCCATTTGGTTTGACAAGATCTGAACCAATGCTGGTTTGATTTGGTCTTTGTACCAAATGCAATTGAACCGAATTAAATTGAACCGGTTCACTTATGTGAACGCATGGTTCAAAGAGGAGAGGAGTTATCGATGGCTTTAAGTGGTGGCTTCAAGTGGAGTTGTGAACATACTATATTTGGAAGGCATTTTTCTTTGAGAAAAGAAACGCTCCCACGTTCGAACGTCATCATGCTCTCGCCTCTTCTCCTCTCGTCTTGGGTTGTCTTCACGCCAAGAAGGAGATTCGGTCAGCCAAGAAAAGCATCTCATCTCCTTCACGCATCGAGGACTCCTTGAAGAGCTTTGCTAGCACAAGGTTTACGCCAAGGGAGAAAGCCATCATCACCTTGTGTGCGTCCACTTTGGAGGAGAGCCGCTTGCCCTCTTGCTTCCAAGTCGCCATCCAAACAATGGCTTTGGTAAGATCACAACTTGATCTTTGCGAACATAAGGTTAATCATATGTTCATGCCACATGCGATCTTCATGAAATCCCTATTTCCGCCCATGCAAATTTTAGAAGCGCATGCGTTCAGGGTTTTCGCCCCCCACTTTCAGGATACTTGAAGTAATAAAGTAAATATCGATCCCCAGAGAGACTCATGCTGTCAAGTACCGAATAATTGATTTCTTCCTACCTAGTCAATCGAAAAAAGAGAAAGGCAAGCATAGAGCGAAAACACACGGGAGCAGATTGAAAATGTCTCGAGGGCAAAGAAAGGTATTCAGTACTTATGTTGTCAAGTACAGAATAATTGAGTTCTACACTCACTGCCAGGGCATCCAAGATATCAAACCCCTGTATCAAGTACGCTCATAGAGTTTTAGCCCACACTATCTTTGGTAGAGGTGACAGTGATGGGATGGTTAGGCAAACTGAGTTGTTCTTTTGATGGAGTATGCTATTTGGATATCCCTTGGATGTAGCCTTTTTCTTCATGAAGCAGATTGAAGAGGTCTCTAGGGTAAAGAAAGGTGCTATTGTGATAGGTGGTTTCATTACACCTATAACCCTTTACTTGAGAGTTGAGCCTTATGGAAAAGAAGTTGCGAGGGGTAACTCAAGACTTGACATGGAGTCTTGTATGGCGATGAAAATGGTAGTGAGGGAAGGAGACAGCTTTTCATTGATCCTTGGACTAGGAGGGTAGAAGCTACCTTTGCCATGCACAGAAACAACCATAGTAAAGAATCAAGCAAATTGGAGATTGAGCCCAGAAGATGCAGACTATGCTATGCCACCACCGTTGAACACTATACCACCACCACCCTGGGGTAGTAGCGATGATCCTTTTGGGATGGGCATGGAGCAGCCACAGGGAGCTCAGGTTCTTCCACACAACTGGATTCAGACAAAGGATTCTCTAGTGCTTTTGATCTTGGATTCAGATATCTCTCCACTCAGCTGTATCGATAGGAGTAGAGGATGGAGAGAGTGATGAGCACAGTGAGTGATATGTGGGATTCCATGGGCCACATGACTGACTCGATACACCACATGCATCATGACATGTTGGGAAACCCCGGGGATATTTTACAATTTTCCAGAGTCACAATGACACAAATACAATGCACAGCGGAAGCAATATCCCCGAAATGAGTCAGTCCCAAAAACCCAGTGAAGATCGCAAGCGAGGGAGTCGACATGATGAGATAGAAGATACCTTGAGCAAGACGAGGCTGATGTTGAAGTAGGTGCCCAAGCGTGCGCCCTCTGCAGTTTCACACACACGGATCACCTCGAGTCCTCTTCTTCCACGCCCGGTGCTAGCCTCGCGAAGAAGATCGAAGCCTTAGGTCACCCTCTTCTCAACTTGCGCCACCTCCAAGGTACTTGCGCCAATGGATGAAGAAGAAGGAAGGAGAAGAGAGCCGCCAAGCCTTCCACCAAGTTGCGCCAAGGAGGAGGGAAGGAGAAGACTTGCGGCTAGGGTTTGATGGAAGAAGCCGCCACCACCTTTGATCCTTGTTGTCGTCCCTCTTAGTGTTCACGCCTCTAAGAAGATGTTTCATGAGAGGGGGCGGCTAGGGCTCAATATATAGAGCAAGGGGCGGTTAAGGTAGTGGCTAGGAGAAGAAGTAGGAATATGATTATTTTAATGATTTAATTAAGTCGTAAACCAATTAGGATTCTAATTAATCATTTAAATAATCAAGTCCTAATCCAATTAGGACTCTAATTAATAATTTAAATAATCAGCCCTATTAAATAGGGCTCTTATCAATTATTTAAATTAATTAATTAATTAGCCCACAAATGATTAATTCAACTTAGATTTAACCATATGTGTCGTAGGCGCCATCCCTAGTCTAACCATGGTTAACCATGCGCCTACACATTCTTCTCCTTAAACCCATTTACCTTATTAATAAGCCCAACTATAGAATGGGCCTAGCCCAAGGTCCATAATGCATGTCAATCAACCCATTGGATCTAATCCAATTTAACCCAAGGTCAAACCAGGTTAACTATGGTTAGTTTGGTCAATATGCAAAAAATGGAAGTTGGCTCCAATAAGTTTCTTCCATCTCATCAGGCCCATTGGCGCTGATGAAATCTCCCAATTAGATCCGAGTTATCCAATAACTCGGTCATAAAGCTTTCCGATCAATACGAGAACTCGAGTATCAAGGTGTACGACCCTGTAGGTTCCTTTGACGTTGGCAGTGCCGACCTAAGGTCACCACAAGCAGTGAGTAGCACCTAGTAGTGCATCGCTGCTAGCCAAGTCATCAGAATGGATATCGACATCGACATCGACATCCCCATCATTGCAACCAGGTACAGATGCATTACAGTCTCTTTGCCGAACTGATATCCGATTGGCCAAGTGTGTCACCACTTGTTTCTATCCAATGTCATGGTTATGAATAAATCAGGTCTAACCTGGGTATGGCCATACACTTTCAGTCATAGAACCATAGAGGAGCTCCATGGATATCATGCTTCCCTTAGGAAGGGGCAAAATCCTATGTCTGTTCATTGACCTTCTCATATGGGTCGTGACATGCTCAATGACAACCGTTATTAGCCCCCAACTACAGTGAGGTGTTAGGTTGTATCAAAGCATGTCCCTAACCATATAGAATGGCCAATGACCTCAAGTCAAGGGATCAATGCATCTCCTATCACTTGTGAGGATAACTTGTGACACCAAGTCATTGCCTCACAGCGGGTCGGTCCAGTATATCCACCACTGATATACCTATATGTCTGCGTTAGCACCTCGTGTCTAACCAGCCCATATTCCAATCTCACAAGTACTAGAGTTGTCCCATATCCACTCAGGTACATCGACTGAGGACAATTATTTTAGCACAGATCCAATTTGTCTCCAGGGACATTATCATATAAGTACATGATCGCAGATGTAAACAAATAATGATAATGACAATGCCAATATGATATAAATATCAGTATCAAGTAGTACAATAATGGACCAAAACTAGGTCCTAGGGCATATACACCAACAATCTCCCACTTGCACTAAGACCTAGAGGTTGAGGAACCTCAACCCCATATCTATAGCGTGACCATTATGCTTCTGCTGCGCCAAAGCCTTGGTCAATGGGTCTGCCAGATTATTCTCTATGTCAACTCTACTAATCTTGACATCACCTCTGTCTATGATCTCTCTGATCAGGTGAAATCTCCTGAGTATGTGTTTGGATCTTTGATGAGACCGTGGTTCTTTGGCTTGTGCAATTGCTCCATTGTTATCACAGTAGATTTCAATGGGATCCACTGCACTGGGAACCACCTGAAGTTCAGAAATGAACTTCCTTATCCAAACAGCTTCTTTGGCTAGCTCAGAAGCGGCCACATACTCAGCCTCGGTTGTAGAATCAGCAATGGTGGATTGCTAGAAGCTCTTCCAGCATACAACGCCTCCATTCATCTTGAACACATAGCCGGCCCGCGATCTAAAGTCATCAGGGTCAGACTAGAACAACGCATCAGTGTAGCCCTGCATACTGAGGTTTTCCTGTCCCCCATAGACCAAGAACAAATCCTTAGTTCTTCTCAGATACTTAAGGATGTTCTTTACAGCCACCCAGTGCTGCACTCCAGTATTGGATTGCTATCGGCTGGTTATGCTCACAGCATAAGCCACAGCTGTTCTAGTACACAACATTGCATACATGATTGATCCTACTGCCGAAGCATAAGGCACTCGACTCATGTCATCCCTCTCAGTCTGTGTGGTGGGACACTAACTCTTTGAGAGAGTATGGCCATGTCTTACTGGAAGGTACCCTTTCTTGGATTGCTCCAAGCTAAACCTCTCCAGGACCTTATCAATGTATGTACTCTGACTAAGGGCTAGGAACTTCTTGGATCTATCCCCGTCGACCCTCACGCCTAGGATATAGGCGGCCTCCCCTAAGTCCTTCATCTCAAAACACTTCCCTAACCATGTCTTCACAGCTTGAAGACTAGGGACGTCGTTCCCGATGAGTAGTATGTCATCGACATACAAGACCAGAAAAGTCACCAAGCTCCCACTGAATTTTTTGTATACACAGGCGTCATCTTCGCTTTTGATAAAGCCATAATCTCTCACAGCTTCATCGAATCGAAGATTCCAACTTCGAGATGCTTGCTTTAATCCATAGATGGATCTCTTTAGCCTGCAGACCTTATTGGCCTATGCAGGATGGACGAAGCCATCAGGTTGTGTCATATACACATTCTCAGCTAAGGAAAGCTGTCTTCACATCTATCTGCCATATCTCGTAATCATGATATACAGATATAGCAAGAAGAATCCGAATGGATTTGAACATGGCAACTGGCGAGAAGGTTTCATCATAATCCACCCCGTGGATTTGTTTGAATCCCTTAGCCACTAGTCTACCTTTATAGGTAACTATGTTGCCATCTATGTCTATCTTCCTCTTGAAGACAGATTTACACCCTATGGGCTTTACCCCATCAGGTAACTCAACCAAATCCCATACTTGGTTAGCTAACATGGAATCCATCTCGGATCGCATGGCCTCAAGCCATCTCTCGGGGTCCGGTCCACTGACCGCCGCATCATAAGTCCTGGGTTCAACCTAAATGATGAAGATCCTGTCATGTTGGGTCGGCAGTGACCCATACCTCTCAGGTGCATGACGAATTCTCCCAGACCTACGTGGGGCTTGTGTCTGAGCCTCGGGTTGCCTAGCAACTGGTACAGGTGTCTCAGGTTCCATCTCTATGTCTTGTGGTTGCACTTGGACATCATCCAAGTCAAACTTCCTCCCACTAACTTCTTTCATGATAAATTCTTTCTCTAGAAAGACAGCACCCCGAGCAACAAAAACTTTGTTCTCGGTGGAAACATAGAAGTAGTAACCCTTAGTTTCCTTAGGGTACCCCACAAACACGCATTTATCAGATCTAGGTTCTAGCTTGCTAGAATCCTGACGTTTGACATAAGCCTCACATCCCCAGATCTTGATAAAGGATAGGTTAGGGCGTCTCCCACTCCATACCTCGTATCGAATCTTTGAGACACTCTTAGATGGAACGTTATTCAGTATTAGAGAAGATGTCTCTAGTGCATGTCCCCAGAATGAGGGAGGTAGAGTTGCATGACTCATCATACACCGAACCATGTCCAACAGAGTTCGATTTCTCCTTTCAGACACACCATTCCATTGAGGTGTTCCAGGAGGAGTGAGTTGGGATAGAATCCCACACTCTCTCATATAGTCAAGAAACTCACCACTGAGGTACTCTCCACCATGATCTGATCGAAGAGCCGTAATGGATCTACCAAGCTGGTTCTCTACTTCATTCTTGAATTCCTTGAATTTCTCAAAGGATTCAGATTTATGTCACATCAAGTAGACATAACCATACCTACTAAAATTATTAGTAAAGGAATGAAGTAGCTGTGTCCTCCTCTAGCTTGTTTATTGAATGGCTCAGACACATCGCTATGTATGAGATCCAACAAACCTCCTGCCCTTTCACAAATTTTGGTGAAGGGTGCCTTTGTCATTTTCCCTAACAAAAAATGCTCACATGTATCAAATTCCTCCAAGGAACTTGAATCTAACAACCCATTTGCATGGAGTTGTTGAATGCGATTCTTGTTTATATGGGCTAATCGACAATGCCATAGGAAAGCACCAACTGAACCACTCAGTTTGGTCCTCTTATTATTTATGTTACAAATAGAGTTATCCATGTCTAACACATATAGACCATTGCACAGAGTACCCTTCCCATAGAACATATTTGCAAATGAAAAAGAACAAGAGTTCTTATTTATTTCAAACTTAAATCCTTTCTTTGCCAAGCAAGGAATGGATACAATGTTCTTAGTAAGCGAAGGTACATAATAGCAATTATCTAACTCTAACTGAAGTCCAGATGGCAGGGAGAGAGTCAAAACTCCTACAGAAACAGCAGCAACCTGTGCCCCGTTTCCAACTAGTAGGTCAATCTCTCCAGGCCGCACCGATCTACTTTTCTTGAGCCCCTGCATATTTGTACAAATATGAGCTCCAGATGCGGTATCTAATACCCATGACATAGAAGTAGAAGGGTTGACTTCTGTAACATAAATACCTGAGTATGAAGACGAGGCCTTGCCTCTCTTCTTCTCATTCTGAAGTCGCACCATGTTCTTCAACACGTGAGGTGGCCCTCCACATGAATAGCACTTATTATTCCTGATCCATTCAATCTTTAATTTCAGATCCTTGGTTAAGCCTTTTGGCTCAACACTCTGAATTTCTACTTTAGGAGGATTGAGCCTAACCAATTCATCAAAGAGCTGCCTTAGATCAGAAATAATCTCAGAGGCACTCTTAGATTCATATTGCCCTCGAAGCTCAGGCGACATGTTGGTTAGCATCAATTGTGCAACCTCCAAAGTATCAGCCTGATGCTTATCATAAGCATCCTTCTCATCCGCTAAGGCCGAGCATAGAAGTGGCTCAGGAATAGGCTGCTCAAGGACATAGAGCTTCCTTTCGAGCTTGAGCACAATTCTCAAGTTCATATACCAATCCATCAAGTTGGATCCAACCAACTTATCCTTCTCAAGGATAGATCGCAGTGACCAACCGCTATTGTTCGTTGCCATTGTTCTACAACAGTCAAGAAACAGCAGATTAGTACTACTTCAAATCATTTAAACTAGACCTTTTTTAAATGATTATGGCTCCCACTATTTTAATCGAATTGATAACCCACAAAGTCAATCAGAAAGTTTAAGACTTCCTAGTGAGATGGGATCCTTATTCCACATGAGGCTTTGCGTCCCACGAGGGTGGGATGAGATGCACACAGTAACTCATGCTTCCTAAGGTGGGCACGCCGGCCGATTGCTCCAAGCAATTCCCCTTATTGAAATAGTCTAGGCATTTCATGTCCGGCGAGGGCTCGATACAGCATGAAACCCTAACCTTTCAATGATGCCTCTAGACTTTCATCATGTGCCCAGCACATATGAACTTCTAGTCAAGTCCATTCCTAACCGTTATGCCCAGGGCCAACGAGTTTCCTTGCGAAGGCGCGCCCGATTAAAACGGACTGGGGAAACCATTGCCACCACACACTTTCTAAAGATAAGTGGGTGTGTCCCATGAGGGTGGGAAACAGTTCAGAACACCACTGATCGATAGCTTAGTGAGGGCTACGCGTTAGAAGACTACTAGACTTGATATTTATTTATGAGGGTTTTTGAGGTCTCATCAGTTTTATCTTATGTCTAACATTACAGGCATGCAATCCTATAGTGATAACATAATGATAAAACAGGCATGCTTTAGCAGATATGGAAAGCAGTAAATGAATGATGTGATCATAGCCTACTCAAGACATTGAACTAACCCATGCAAAAGGAGGTTAACTCTTGACCTAGGACTCAAGCCCCAAAGACCTAACCTAGCCGACCTCTAGCTTGAACTTCAAGGTTGGCTACAAGGTCCTTCTCACCATGGTTTAGCTCTCAAACCCTAGAGGTGTCCCTCATGGGTTCAGCCAATGCCATGAGCCTTCCTCCATGGATGATGCGCCACCAAGCAAGGAGCCATGATGGCTATATCTCAAACCCTAGGGTTCGGCCATGCCATCTTGCGCCACTCCTCCATGTGCCATCAAGCATGCATGCACCAGGGTTCCATGTGGTTGCGCCCTAATCTTCTTCTTCTTGTTACAAAAATAAAAGAAAAGAAAAGCGGCACGCAGGCCTCACAAAGATACATCGCAGGCATGCAAAAGGGGCTTGACTCATGATCACAACATTATGCACAAGCAAGGTATCTACACATGCAGTTCTACATGCTCATGAAAAACTTAAAATCAGAAATTTTAATTTTTCATTAAACTAGTCTCTTTTCCTCATCTTCTTTTCACAAATCTCTTGGTTATTTGCAATTAATTTTCATGATGATTTTAAAGATCCTCTCAGCTGGTAATTTTGTCAGATCAAGAGACCCGGCCAATCCGAAGAGACAATGCCCGTCCTACTTGACAAAACCACATGCGCCTTTGATCCTTTAAATCATACAAGAAAAATAACCCAAAAATCCAAAAGAGGTTGAAAGATGATAGAAACAAGAAACCCTAATTTTTCCTACTTTAGAAAAATCGTTTGCCATAAGAATATGCAATTTGTAAAAATTGTAAATATGGCATGTGAACATGGAAAAGCATGAAAATACATCATTCGAGTCTCCAAGTCCCTCTAATACCACTGTTGGGAAACCCTGGGGATATTTTACAATTTTTCAGAGTCACAATGACACAAATACAATGCACAGCAGAAGCAATATCCCCAAAATGAGTCAGTCCCAAAAACCCAGTGAAGATCGCAAGCGAAGGAGTCAACACGATGAGATAGAAGATACCTTGAGCAAGACAAGGCTGATGTCGAAGTAGGCACCCAAGCGTGCGCCCTCTGCAGTTTCACACACATGGATCACCTCGAGTCCTCTTCTTCCACGCCCGGTGCTAACCTCGGGAAGAAGATCCAAGCCTTAGGTCACCCTCTTCTCAACTTGCGCCACCTCCAAGGTACTTGCGCCAATGGATGAAGAAGAAGGAAGGAGAAGAGAGCCGCCAAGCTTTCCACCAAGTTGGGCCAAGGAGGAGGGAAGGAGAAGACTTGCGGCTAGGGTTTGATGGAAGAAGCCGCCACCACCTTTGATCCTTGTTGTCGCCCCTCTTAGTGTTCACGCCTCTAAGAAGATGTTTCATGAGAGGGGGCGGCTAGGGCTCAATATATAGAGCAAGGGGCGGTTAATGTAGTGGCTAGGAGAAGAAGTAGGAATAGGATTATTTTAATGATTTAATTAAGTCCTAATCCAATTCGGATTCTAATTAATCATTTAAATAATCAAGTCCTAATCCAATTAGGACTCTAATTAATAATTTAAATAATCAGCCCTATTAAATAGGACTCTTATCAACTATTTAAATTAATTAATTAATTAGCCAACAAATGATTAATTCAACTTAGATTTAACCATATGTGTCGTAGGCGCCTTCCCTAGTCTAACCAGGGTTAACCATGCGCCTACACATTCTTCTCCTTAAACCTATTTAACTTATTAATAAGCCTAACTATATAATGGGCCTAGCCCAAGGTCCATAATGCATGTCAATCAACCCATTGGATCTAATCCAATTTAACCCAAGGTCAAACCAGGTTAACCATGGTTAGTTTGGTCAATATGCCAAAAATGGAAGTTGGCTCCAATAAGTTTCTTCCATCTCATCAGGCCCATTGGCGCAGATGAAATCTCCCAATTAGATCCGAGTTATCCAATAACTCAATTATAAGGCTTCCCGATCAATACGAGAACTCGAGTATCAAGGTGTGCGACCCTGTTGGTTCCTCTGACGTTGGCAGTGCTGACCTAAGGTCACCACAAGCAGTGAGTGGCACCTAGCAGTGCATCGCTGCTACCCAAGTCATCGGAATGGATATCGACATCGACATCGACATCCCCATCATCGCAACCAGGTACAGATGCATTATAGTCTCTTTGCCGAACTGATATCCGATTGGCCAAGTGTGTCACCACTTGTTTCTATCCAATCTCATGGCTATGACTAAATCAGGTCTAACCTGGGTATGGCCATACACTTTCAGTCATAGAACCATAGAAGAGCTCCATGGATATCATGCTTCCCTTAGGAAGGGGCAAATCCTATGTCTGTTCATTGACCTTCTCATATGTGTCGTGACATGCTCAATGACAACTGTTATTACCCCCCAACTACGGTGAGGTGTTAGGTTGTATCAAAGTATGTCCCTAACCATATAGAATGGCCAATGACCTCAAGTCAAGGGATCAATGCATCTCCTATCACTTGTGAGGATAACTTGTGACACCAAGTTATTGTCTCACAGCGGGTCGGTCCAGTATATCCACCACTGATATACCTATATGTCTGCGTTAGCACCTCGTGCCTAACCAGCCCATATTCCAGTCTCACAAGTACTAGAGTTGTCCCATATCCACTCAGGTACATCGATTAGGGACAATTATTTGAGCACAGATCCAATCTGTCTCCAGGGACATTATCATATAAGTACATGATCGCAGATTTAAATAAATAATGATAATGACAATGCCAGTATGATATAAATATCAGTATCAAGTAGTACAATAATGGACCAAAACTAGGTCCTAGGGCCTATACACCAACATGACATTGAAAATCTCAGCACTTACATGGAGGAGTTGGGGAACTTTTTATATGAGCGTTTCGATTTCTAGGACCCCAGGTGGAGTGGAGAGCATGGAGGGCACCAGAGAACACCACCTATTGATCTTATGGACACAGCAGCTCAGAGCACCGAGGAGCTAGGATCTGATGGCGGTGAGGATTGGTAGCGTCTTGTGAGTATCACTTTTCCCTTTTATCTTTTGTTCTTCATTTCCTTTATCTTATTGATATTTCATGTGTTGAAGGGAAGGATGCTTCTTATACACCTCTATGTCCGCCGTCACTACTACTCTGCTATTCATGCATATCTTTTTATTTTCGATGTGGTTGTATAATACTTAATGATATTTTGATCATATTCTCTTTGATATGGTTGTGTTTACATGATAACATTTTGATGATGATGAGTAAATTTTTGATATGAATGATTTATTGGCCTTGATCAATTTTTGAGATTATTGTATATGACTTATTTGATTGATTGATGAGTGAATTCAAAATTGTGATTCGAACTAGATCTATCATGTCAAAATTTATTTCTCTTATACATATCTACTTTTGAAATCTTTCATTGGTTGAAGAGTGAGATTTTAGCGAGATATGTTGTTTGAAGGATTTTATTTAAAAGTGAAACAACTTTTTGAATAAAATTAGCATATGAGTATGAATTTTTGAATTGATGTCAATTAATTAATGTAATTGAGGTTTTATTTATTTTACTATTTGTTGGGAAGAAAGAGTCCAAAATCCACAAAAAATAGTGAGTGACTCCCCTACTTGGCACTGTGCAAAATTGATAGTGGTACCGAAGGACATGGGTTGAAGTCTGAAAGAAAAAAAAAAGAGAGGAACCTATTCACATTAACTCCGCTGTCTTTGGTAAGAATTCTTTCTACTGAAAAGACATGAGTTCTATTACATTGGCTATGTGGTCAGTGTACTCTAATTTCATCACCAGAAAAAAGGTGGTAATCGAATTAGAGAATGTGAATGATACAAAAGGAATAAAAAGTATGCATCTATGTGGGTACATGCTGTTGAGAAACAAATATAGAAAAGAAAAAATTGTGTGGAAAAAGATTTTGGATATCCTATTCCTGTAAAAAAAAGTATGATAGATTTAAACTGAAAATTGGATGAAGTCATGAGATTGAAATTCTGCTTTTTGTACAAGTAGCAAAGTTTTATTTGACTAAGTTGTAGATCTTGAGAATTGAATTTAGAAGATGATATATCTGTCTAAAATTTTATGACTCAATTGATGGGAATTTTTCATTAGTGATTGTATGTTAGAAATTTATTTTCCATGAGAAAGTCTATGCCTATGACTAGTTTTTGAAAACTTTTGGTGTTTGCTTGAGCACAAGCAAAGTTGAGCCTTATGTGTTTGATGACACCGAAATTTATAGTAAATTTTGTGTCATTTCATTGGTATTTTTTGTGTCATATTCATAGACTTTGCTTATTTTTATGGCTTTTTTATCAATATTTGAGGGAATCTACACTCTTTTCTATTTTTGATGATTTTCAGGCAAAAAGGCACGATTTTTCTGTCGATTTTGAGCAATTCAGATGCATAACTGAATTCACAACATCAACAGGAGATCACACGTTAAATTTCAGAAGAATTGGAGCTTCCGAGCAAATTATGGCACCCCCATTATGGATATTACGGTACCGTAATTTGACTGCACTCGCAGATCAAAATCACGGTACTACCGTAATTCCCGAGAGGTGTCGTAATTTGAAGTTTTTCAAACTAGAGAATTTCGTCGTATTACGGCATGGCCATAATAATCTCTACGGCACCATATTTTGGAGCATTTTTGGACAGAGATTTGATGAAGTTTATGGTACTATCGTAACGGAATTTACGGTACCATAATTCGGGATGGTTTTCCACCCGAAAGATTACTGACATTACGGCACAGCCATAAAGAAGATCACGGTACCGTAATTCCGGAAGAATTTCACCCGAGAGTTGGCTGTCTAAATTACGGCATTGTCGTAACAGTCATTACGGCCGTAATTACAATTCAAAATCGTGATTTTTCTGGACAACATGAAGCCCGATTTTTGGGGAGATGATTGCGATCAATCCTGGCCATTAAAATAGGATCCTATAAGAAACAAAGAGGGAGTTTTTTCCGAGACAAAGAGAAGCAGACCAAAAGCCCTAATTTTCATTCACTAGAGAGAGAGAAATCGCCTCACACGCCGCTGCCCTATGTTTCTCCGCCGGGAAGCATACAGCGCATCTCCGGCCGTGAAATTTGAGTGGAAGCTACGCATAGAGGAGGAGAAGGTGTCCTAGAAGTTTCAGCATGATTGGAGGTCAGATGGAGGAGAAATCAACAAAAGATCGAGCGCCGCCACCGTTCGCCCAGATTACGGCCGTAATCTTCATTACGGTCATACCGTAATTCTTCCGTTCACTCTGTTCCGATATCCAACACTATGAATTATTGTAATCTTCTCTCTATGATAGCTTAAATTCACTTTGGGACATGGGGGAGTAATTCACTTGATTTTTAATGACTAGATGACTATTTTTTCATTATTTCATCACGTTTAATCTTAGCATGATGATTTTACTCATGTGATGATTGTTCTTAGATTCTCTTACATCTATATTATTATTCATGTTTTAGAGTTTTTACCATTGACTGAAAAGTAATTTCTTGACAACTTGGAACCCTAGAATTGCATGTTAGGAACATTCTTAGGTTAGTTCTTATTTATTTGATTTTAGGAGATTAATTGCCATGAATATAATATGAATCTAGGATTGAGTCTAAGTTGTCAAACGTGGAGATCTTGTGCGAAGCAAGGATCGGAACATTGGAGAACCATGAGTAAAACTAGTGTCGAGACTCGGATGCACGAAGGTGATCCTTGAGATTCCACTAGAGATTATCAACCTAGAATTCGGATGCACGAAAGTGATCCTTGAGTTCTTAGTTTGATGATTTACTTATCTTCGGCTTAGGATAAATCTTGCGCAAAAGCGAGGGTTGATCTATGCATGATTGTCTACACGAAAGTGAGATAATCCTTTTATTAAGTAAGTTACATCTTTATCGTATTAAAGTTAAACTGACGAAATCTTTATTCATGTCTAGTCATAGAAATTAAAGTGAATGAAGTCCTAGTCTCACCTTCTCTCTCTGATAATTCTGTTTTAGTTTTCAATTTGCTCGCTTGCATAATTTCAATTACCTAGATAGTAAGAAATCAATTATTCGGTACTTGAGAAGACAGGTCTCTGTGGGATCGATACTTTTCTTTATTACTTCGAGTATCCGTGCACTTGCGGACACTACAAGTTTAGGGACAACAAGTTTTTGGAGCCGTGTCAGGGAGTGACAAAAGTCCCTGTACGCCAACACTTAGGTTTTGGCCGCGACATCTGAAATAAGTCTACCCTACTTGTATTCATAAGTGTGTCCTTTCGAATCACAACACTACTCTCGTGGCCGAAATTACCAATTCAATCAAAGGGGATCCGACGTTATGGTTCACCTCTCAGTCCTTCCCACGACATCTAAAATAAAATTATGCATGGCTAGTACACAAATATGGATTTAAACATCTTAGAATTGAATAAGAACAAAGATAAATCTAAGCAATGTATAGGTCAAGCATTAACAATCAACATTCTTACAACCGGCTACGCCTAAACCCGAAAAGAAGTTTATGCTACAATATGCATTGTGAAATATATTAAAATCTCTCAAACAAATTGAATCAAACTAGGGGAAAGACTAGATCTATGTCGTGAGAGGCTAGAGCATGATCTTCTGCGTCGAAACAGGGAAGAAATCATGTCGAAATAGCCTTTCGTTGCCAAAATCATCGCCAAACCCTAGGTGTCATTTTTTTGTGTCGTTCTCCACATCTCCTGAATCGCTCCACCAAAACACGTGATTCTTGTCCCAAATTGCCGGTTGCCAAGTTAGGAAGGTCTCCATAAAATTTTAGTGAATTCTGCTGTAGAAATAGTAAGAAACGAGTAAAAAACCGAATGAGTGTTGAATAGGCGAAACCGTTCATGGCTGTGCACCGATGCATGGGCACGCCCGTGAACGGCTCGGCAAACTTCAATTTCTGAAAAAATAACTGTTCACGGCCATGTATGGGTTCACGGGTGTGGCCGTGAACCCATCGTCAAGATTTGGAAAAGTTTGCCGAGTCCTTCACGGCCATGCATGGATGCACAGGCATGCCTGTGAACGGCTCGGCGTAGTCTGGAAAGCAGACTCATACATGGTCGTGGGCCATGTCCGTGAAGAGCGTAGAAAATTCCGTTTGAGCTGAAATTTGACATATAGCTTTGTTGTATCATGAGGAATCATCCCATATCTTCAAATCTTCCAAATTCCACCAATTTTAGGGCGAAATCCCTAAATTTAAATAAAACCAAGGAAAAAATGATGATTTTGAATAATATAAAGCATTCAGGCAAATAAATGAGACAAAGCATGCATTTTACTCCAAAAAAATAATAAAAATAAGCCACGATATATCATATATGCATGATATCAAAATATATCGGACTTAAAGTTTTGCTTGTTCTCAAGCAATTGAACTGTCTATAACACAATGATGAAATAAAATGAAGAATCTCAGTTAACTTTGGGAAAATCTAGCAAGGTTATAATTTAGTCACAACAAGCCTCAAGTTATAATGTAGTGTCGAAGGCAAATTAAATCAAATATTACTAATACAATTCTTTAAAGTGTGCAAAGTTCGCAAATACCAACAACCTTTTCAACACATCTCACATAAATGATATCTTTGATCAAGCATTCATAAATCAAATGATTGTACATCATGTCATGGGAAAATAGCATCGGTGCCACATAGTACCTATGTGGTGCCTTTTTTTTATAACATGAATAAGCAAATGCAAAACAGTGCCAAGCCAGATGAGTGAGGACACTAAGGCTTCAATACCACTACTATCATTTCAAATTAGGGGATAGTGCCAAGCATGATGGACAATGAACTTAGGTACCACTATCTTTTTTTTATTGTAATGATAAGAACAGTGCCAAGTGGAAGTACTATGTGCAAAAACACTTCGGTACCACTGTTGTTATTTCTCATTCCCATAACAAAATGTACAAATAACAGTGGAGTTATGAAGCAAGATGCAAATAATCATGTCACATGTGATGCATGTCATGGTTAAGATAAAGACAACAAGTACATTTCTCATGAATGAAACAATAATGAATTGAGTTAATTTAATCATTCAACTACGCCAAACAACAAGCTATGTGTGCAAACTATAACCAATATAGACTTCAAAGCATGTAAGATTTTCATCTCAATCAATCAAGTATTCGAAGAACAAATCAATCCCAAAGGCAAAGCAAATATCATAGATACGAGGTGAGCTAGACACCTAAGCTATTGACATTAATTGCTACAAAAGAAGGTAGACAAAGCAATGCATAAAAGGGAAATGACATGCTAACTAAGTAAAACTAAGAACAGAAATGAAACTACTAGAAACATAAAAAGCTAACCAAGAGATGGTGAAACCAATACTGCTCATCCCTAGCGCCAATGCAGTCGCTGCTGAAGCTCCTGTACGGATTCCATGATGGAAGACTGGACCCGTCCTTGGCGTCCCACTTCAGCTTCAAGGTCGCGAAGGTATGAAAGCCAATCAACCACTAAAATCTGGGTGTCTAACTGAGCATCCTGGACAAATTTGATCATCGTCTCCATGCGATCCAACTGGGTGGTAGGTCGCTGAGAAGGTGGTGGTGGAGTAGTGTCGAGGGGAATGTCATGATACTCGACCACCTCCACCCTCTAGTTCCGCTGCTCGCGGACTATGGTGCGCGCAGTATCTGGCAATGGTAGCTTGACATCGCTCCTAGGGAAGAGCAAACTATATAGCTCTCCTTCCTTAACTATCATTCGCATTGAGATGCAGGAGTCAAGGTCAAGTTGGGAGTTCCCATGAGCTTGCTCCATATGTTAGGGCTGGATCCCTACCGCAAGAGCAAGTGGGCTAAGAAGTCCCCTCAGAGCAATGGCACCCTACGGTGCCCTAGAGACTTTCTGGAGTTGCCTAGCAAAGTAAAAGGCTGTGTTGAGGTGGACTCTGATACCTCGCATTTATATAGAGTTTTCGAGTATATTTTTGCTGGTATTCAGTGGGAATCGGAGTATTTTTATCTTGTTTGTCCACTTTTTGTGCTTATCTCTCAATTTGCTTCGGAATCTTCACCATTTCCTGTTTTCAATGATTTTCAGGTTAAATCACCCTATTCTGTCACTTATTTGATGATTCTGAGGTTACCGGGTCATTCGGATGGCGAAAACAAGTCAACACACCAAATTTCAGCTTGATCGGAATCTTCCATGAGTTTCCCCGGGTGACCCAGCGATGAAACCGTGGAACTCTCTATGGTCTGTGCAAGCACAAGAAAGTTTCTCCATAGAAACTTCCTCGGGTCACCCAGCGATACAAACCTCACCCCCGAGGAACTCTCTGGAGACAGCCAGCTTCGCAAGACAGCTTTTCCATAGAAACTTCCTCGGGGGACCTAGTGATGAAAACCTCACTCCGAGGAACTTTCTGTAGGCAGCGCAGTCGCAACTCAGTTTCTCCACAGTATCATCCACGGGGAACCCAGCGACGCAAACCTCGCACCGTGGAACTTGCGCAGCTTTCTTCAGCCGCTGTGCGACCCCCCCCCCCCCCCCCCTCACTAAAAAGGGCATAACTTATTCATTTCTTCACAGATTCGGGCGAAACTGGCGCCGTTGGATCCGTAATTTGAAGAGGCATCTGATGGATAGGATTGTCTAGGGTTTCGATAGAGAGAAATAGGTCGAAAAGAGGAAAAATCAGGACGCCGCCAGGGGAAGCGGATTGCTTGTTTGGGTGTTGCGGCGACTGGCGATCAGGGAGGAGCTGACTTGGGAAAGATGACCAGCATCCTTAGAGGCTTCTATCTGGATCGACAGTGAAGGAGAAGGGCTACCTTTGAGTTTGGATTCGATTCTAACCCTTTCCCTCTTCTTCTTGATGTACTTTCTTGAAATATCTGTGTAAAACCATGATGATGATAGCTTAAACTCTTTAGTCGGAGATCAGGGTGTAGCCCTCTCTTAAATTTCTGGATTGTGATGATAAAAATATTTCTGATATTATATTTTGGCATCTATTCGATTCCTTGGAGATTTATATGCATGTTGTTTTGAATTGATCACTCAAATGACATTAGAGTAATGTGTGAAGAACCCACTATTACAGACATGCCTTGGAGTGATCGTGTAGGGTTTGTAGTGAGAGCTAGGATCCAACATGAGGAAAAGGTCACGGTTGCTTGAATCCATCTATGCTATAGTTGCGCGTTGAGAGGCGGCTACTATACTAGATGTGGGTTATTTTCACGCGCTGAGAAGTGGAGATTACTTTCTAGGCATTTTTCTTTAGATCATGAGTAGTAATTATCAGTTATTTATCGTACATCCTTTAATTTAATTGAGTGGTGAACCCATGATCTCCGATGTCTTTTAATCATTGTCAATTGTCTTTCGTCGTACGTCTTTAGAATCCTCCTAGAATGCTGTTCGTTATTTTACTTCTTTTCTTTAGT
The DNA here is from genome assembly GCA_027563935.2 of Costus lasius. Classification (NCBI taxonomy): domain Eukaryota; kingdom Viridiplantae; phylum Streptophyta; class Magnoliopsida; order Zingiberales; family Costaceae; genus Costus; species Costus lasius. The sequence continues at coordinate 101,976,165 of CM050448.1, forward strand.
TCATAAAACCCTTCCAAACTTGATTGTCTAGCTTTTGATCGATAGATTTGTCGATACTCGATTCTCCATCCCTGTGGGAACGATATTCTTACTGCACCGATACAGTCGTGCACTTGCGGTGATAGCAACAAGTTTTTGGTGCCGTTGCCGGGGACGGTAGTCAATTGATATTGATCTAATTCTAGAAATCAATAGACTAGACCTTTTATTTTCTTTTCCATTCTATACCTTGTTTTGTTAACTAGTACTCACCTCTACTGATTCCTTTTTTTGTTATATGCAAAGAGATATTGTACCTGGTGATCTACAGGAATCAGAACCATAAATTGAAAGGACTTATCAGTGGTTGAGAAAAGGAGGGAGGTTACAGACAGAAGAAATACCAATAAATATTGACCCAATACAACTTGATCTCACAATGGCTGAGGGAAACAACAACAGAGCGTTGAGGGAATTTGCAACACCAAATGCACAAGGGTGGCACACTGGCATCACACGCCCACCTATATCTGCAAATAATTTTGAGTTGAAGCCATCACTCATAGCAATGGTACAACAACACCAATTTGGGGGATCGCCGACTGAAGATCCAAACGAACACCTATCAATCTTCTTGGAGTATTGTGACACCTTGAAGATGAATGGAGTTACCAATGATGCAGTCAGGATGCGACTCTTCCCATTCTCCCTTAGAGATAGAGCAAGAAGTTGGATGCACAGCCTCAATCCAACGAACATAACTACTTAGGAGGAACTATCACGAGCTTTCCTAGCAAAATATTTTCCTCCCAGTAAGACAGTGCAATTAAGGAACCAAATTACTAGCTTCACACAAAGAGATGGTGAATCATTATGTGAAGCATGGGAGAGATTTAAGGAGCTGCAAAGACTATGCCCACACCATGGCCTAGAGAGATGGGTCCTCATACACACCTTTTATAATGGACTCAGTTACAACACTAGACTTACCGTGGATGCTGCTGCGGGGGGTGCACTTATGAATAGGACCTTAGAAGAAGCCACTGAACTGCTAGAAGATATGTCCATGAATCATTGCTCTTGGGTAGGAGAAAGGGGCAACACATCTAGAGCTTCAGCACCAGGGAAGTATGAGATAGATTCTCTTACTAGTTTAGCAGCAAAAGTAGACTCCCTCTCTAAAAAACTTGATTCTTTTGGATTACATTCTGCTGAAACTATTAATGTCGTTTGTGAGGTATGTGGAGTCACTGGACATAATATGAATGAATGTCAGATTTTGATGCCTCAAGGGAATGATCCACAAATAGAACAAGTCCAAGCATTGGGAAGCTACAATCAAAGGCCACAATTTGATCCATATTCTACTACGTACAATCTGGGATGGAGGAGCCATCCAAATTTCTCTTATAGAACAAGTCTCAATCAAACTTAGAATCAATATCAAAATAAGAATTTGGGACAGCCACAGAATTACAGGGTAACTCAACCACCTGGATTCCAACCGAGGCCTTTTGCTCCACAAAGTCAACCATCTGCTTCACAACCACCACAACCACAGAAATCTTCTTTGGAGCTAACCTTGGAAAAGATTCTCAATGCCCAAGAGAAGGCCAATGAGAATTTTGGAAACTCCATAAGTCGACTTGACTCAAGAATAGATGCTATGGAAGCTCACAACAGGATGGTGGAAAGTCAACAAGCCCACCTCACGTCCACTTACGGGAGACACCCTGGGAAACTACCATCTCAACCCAAGGCGAATCCCAGAGAGAGTTGCAATGCAATAATCACTAGGAGTGGAAAGCAACTACAAGAGCCCGCTAGACCAGAAATAGAAATTGAGGAAAGGGTATCAACTCAAGCTACAAGTGAGAGACCTACTGAAGATAAAGTAGAGGAGAAGAGTGATGAGCAAATAACACCCATACAAGCGCCACTTCCGGTTTACAAGCCCACCATACCATACCCACAAAGATTGATGAAGGCTAAGCTACATCAACAATTCAGAAAATTCTTAGAGGTCTCGAAGAAATTGTACATAAACATACCATTTACCGAAGCCCTATCTCAAATGCCAACATATTCTAAATTCTTGAATGATATTCTCTCCAACCGCAAGAAGATTGAAGAGCATGGGATAGTTGCACTTACGGAGGAGTGTAGTGCAATAATTCAAAACAAGCTTCTGCAAAAGCTTAAGGATCCAGGGAGTTTTACTATCCCTTGTCAAATTGGTGATACAATTTTTAATCATGCTTTATGTGATTTAGGTGCATCAGTGAGTTTAATGCCTTCTTCTTTATGCAGGAAACTAGACTTAGTAGACTTACAGAACACAGCTATATCTCTACAACTAGCCGACCGTTCAATTCACAAGCCTGTTGGAATTCTCGAAGATATCCCCATCAAAGTTGGAAAATTTTTTATCCCAGTTGATTTTGTGGTGTTAGAGATGGAAGAGGACACCAAGTTGCCATTGATTCTTGGACGGCCATTCTTAGCTACAGCAGGAGCAATCATTGACATCAAGAAAGGAAGATTAGCGTTGAATGTTGGAGAAGAAGCAATAGAGTTTGACCTTGCCTCCACACTCAAGAATCCCTCTCTCTCAGGATGTTGTAGTATAGATGCTTTTGTTGATGAAGAATTGAAAATGGCAAGCACACAGGATGTTGATAAATTTGATTGCCACTCCTTATCTATTAAGTGTGAGGAAGATGATACTTCGGAAAACGAAAAGGATGATGGGGGTGTGGATTGTTATATAGCGGACTCTCATGGTTTGAATCTTGAAATGGTATTGGGTGCTCAAGAAGAAAAGAAGTTCGAGTTGAAGTCTTTACCAACAGGTTTGAGGTATGAATTTCTTGGTAACAATTCCACTTTCCCCGTTATTATTAATTCTGATTTGAATGATGAACAAGTGAAACTTTTGTGTGATGAACTTAGATTATATAGAAAAGTTATTGGATATTCTTTTGACGACATAAAAGGAATTAATCCTGCAATCTGTATGCATAGAATTCATTTGGAACCTGACAGCAAGCCTACTATAGAATTTCAATGGAGGCTGAATCCTAATTTAAAGGAAGTGGTAAAGGCTGAAATTTTGAAATTGTTAGATGCAGGAGTTATTTACCATATTTCTTATAGTCCATGGATTAGTCCTATACATGTAGTCCCTAAGAAGGGAGGTTTCACCGTTGTTAAGAATGAGGCTAATGATTTAGTGCCAATGAGGACTGTGACAGGATGGAGGATGTGCGTAGACTATCGAAAGCTCAACAGGGCAACGAGGAAAGACCACTTCCCCCCACCATTCATTGATCAAATGTTGGAGCGCCTTGCACATAAACCTTACTTTTGCTTCCTTGATGGCTACTATGGATTTTTACAGATTCCCATACACCCTGAGGACTAAGAGAAGACCACTTTCACTTGTCCTTATGGAACTTTTGCCTATAAGAGAATGTCATTTGGTCTTTGTAATGCTCCAGCCACTTTTCAACGTTGTATGATGGCTATCTTTTCCGATTTTAACGAGGTTTTCATGGATATATTTATGGATGACTTTTCAGTCTATGGAAGTTCATTTGAGGATTGTTTATCTAATCTTTCAAAAGTCTTGCAGAGATGTGAGGAAGTTGACCTTGTTCTAAATTGGAAGAAATGCCATTCTATGGCGCATGGAGGGATAGTCTTAGGACATTTGGTTTCAGAGAGAGGCATCGAGGTGGACAGAGCAAAGGTGGAAGTAATAGAGAAGATGAAGCCTCCCACTAATGTTAAGGAGATAAGGGGATTCTTGGGACACGCAGGATTCTACCGTCGTTTCATCAAGGATTTTTCCAAACTTGCTAGACCCCTGACTCTTTTACTTTGTAAGGATACTGACTTATTGTTTGATCAGGATTGCATGGTAGCTTTTGAGAAATTGAAGGAAGCTCTGATCACCGCCCCAATCATGCAACCACCGGATTGGTCCTTATCATTCGAGCTCATGTGCGACGCTAGTGACTATGCCATTGGAGTGGTCCTTGGACAACGGAAGGACAAAAGACTTCATGCCATATACTATGCTAGCCGCACCCTCGATGAAGCCCAGATCAATTATGCCACTACAGAGAAGGAGCTTCTTTCCATTGTTTTTGCATTCGATAAATTTAGATCTTATTTGATCAACTCTAAAGTCATTGTATATTCTGACCACGCAGCCATAAAATACTTGATGGCCAAAAAGGATGCTAAACCAAGGCTCATCTGATGGGTTCTTCTACTACAAGAGTTTGATTTTGAGATAAAAGACAAAAGAAGAGCCGACAATGTGGTAGCCGATCACCTCTCTCGCCTTACGCACGAAAATGACACGGAAGTGCAAGGGGACATCAACGAACTCTTCCCATATGAGAGGTTGATGGCAGTTCTTTCACACGATGTCCCTTGGTTTGCAGACATTATTAACTACTTAGCTGCTGGAGTTATCCCTCATGATCTCACTTACCAACAAAGGAGGAAATTTCTACATGATATGCGATACTACTATTGGGAGGAGCCATTGTTGTTCAAATGGGGGGCCGACTCTATTTACAGGAGGTGCTTACCGGAGGAGGAACACTCAGAGGTGCTTTCCCACTGTCACATGTCTCTATATGGAGGACATCACGGTGCTTCGAAGACCGCACACAAGGTACTGCAATCAGGATTTTACTGGCCGACCCTATTTAGAGACTCAAGAGTGTTTGTTATGACATGCGACCAATGCCAGAGGAGTGGGAATATTTCAAGGAAGGATGAGATGCCCCTCACCAACATTCAGAGCCTGGAGATATTTGATTTATGGGGTATGGACTTCATGGGACCCTTTCCCTCTTCATATGGCAACAAATTTATACTTGTCGCAGTGGACTATCTATCTAAGTGGGCAGAGGCGATTGCCACACTCACTAATGACTCTACAGTTGTTATGAGGATGTTCAAGAAAATCATTTTTCCTAGATTTGGAGTACCCCGTGCAGTAATTAGTGATGGAGGATCCCATTTCATAGAAAGAAAATTTGGAGATATGTTGAAGAAGTACGCGGTGAACCACAAGATCGCTACACCTTACCATCCAGAAACAAGCGGGCAGGCTGAGATAACGTACAGAGAAATTAAGAGAATCCTAGAGAGAACTATTTCTAAGTCAAGAATGGATTGGTATTCAAAACTTGATGATGCACTATGGGCCTACCACACTGCCTATAAAACGCCAATAGGGATGTCACCCTATCAACTCGTCTATGGAAAGTCTTGTCACTTACCGGTAGAGCTTGAGCATAAAGCCTTTTGGGCAGTTAAGGCTATAAACTATGATTTCAAATCTGCAGGGGAGCAAAGGAAATTGGATTTAAATCAACTAGATGAGATTCGGCTTGAGGCATATGAGAATGCTAAGATCTACAAGGAGCGCACCAAGAAATTTCATGACAAACATATAGTGCGCAAGGAATTCAAAGAAGGAGACCGGGTCTTGCTCTTTAACTCTAGATTAAGATTGTTCCCTGGGAAACTAAAGTCAAGATGGTCCGGCCCCTTTATCATAGAGAAGGTATACTCACATAGGGCAGTGGACATCCGCAAGGAAGGAGATGGAATTGTTTTCAAAGTTAATGGCCAGAGATTGAAGAGATACTATCAAGATGAATCACAAGATAGAGTCATCTTGACTCTAACCGAACCACCTCCACTCTGATACACTAGGGTCAAGCCTAAGACCTTAAAATGGCGCTACTTGGGAGGCAACCCAAGCTTTCTTCCTTGTCTTGCTAGTCCTTTTTGGTAGTTTACTTATCGGTGTTTTCATTAGTCTTGTTGTGGTGGTATTTTGGTTAGTTGACCACCTGCTTACTTTTCTTCCCACTATATTGTCTCCTTCAACATGTGTTTGCTTTGCCAACTCTTCAGTAGTTTACTTCTGGGAATTTTCATTTATGGTTTTTATGTCTTGTGTCTTGATGACATCTTGATGGTATTATGGTACAGTTGGGATGGAATTTTTCCCTTTGTAGATCACCTGCTAATCCTTTTGGGTAGATCACTTGACGGTATTTTGTTGCTGTTGTGATGGCAGCCAACTGCTGTTGCTATTTTGATTGTCTTCTAGAGCCGGTTCCTCTGCGTTTTCAATGATGGGTTTCATGTGATACGTTTTGATGATATTTTGCTGATTTTGTGATAGTGTTGAGGTGGTATTTGTTCCTATTATATTATGATTGCCTCTTGGAGATTAATTCTATGTTTGAAATTGTCCAGGGATGATCTGGGAGTTTTTGGGGGTCAATAACGTTATTTGCAGAATTCCACGGGCGACCCAGCAACCAAAATCGCACCCGTGGAACCCTCTGTAAGCTGCGCAAGCTTAAGACAGTTTCTCCATAGTTTCTTCCACGGGCGACCCAGCAATCAAAACCGCACCCGAGGAACACTCTGTAGTCTGCGCGAGCTAAAGCTTAGTTGTTCCTCAGTATCTTCCGTGGCCGGCCAAGCGAACAAGACCACAGCCGTGGAAACTGGAGGGGCCCTCCACTTGACTTCTCAAACTCCCCTCCACTTAAACCCCTTTCTATCCCGCTACCCCCGTTCACTTCTTCTCACGAAACCACGCCCCGAGAAATTACCCTAATTTCCTTTCACCTTCACCGCCGCCGATCTTCACCCATTGTCTCGCCCTCTCCAAATGCCTCCCCGCAAGATTACTGTCACCAATGGCCCCTCCATCTATCGGCGACACGAGCGCTCGCCCCCTGCTCCTGCACTGCCTCCGCCGGTCGACCCTGCTCCAACCGCTACCCACAACCGGTGCCAAAGGGGGAAGCGACCGGTCAGCCCCCACGCTTCGCCATCTCATCCACCCACTCCCACCTGTCCTGCGGCTACAGACGTTGCCATTCGGTTCCGGGATGCCGCCCATGAGGCCAGATACTCTGCCCTGTCTAGCCGCCGGATCGTCAACACTCGTTACATGGATGCGCCCACCTTGGTGCAGCTAGGGCATTTTCACGATATCCTCTAGCTCTTCCGGAATGTCGGTTGGGATCGCTTCTTGAATATGGCGTCTCTTACTCATATAGGGCTCACTCTAGAGATTCTGAGCTCCTTCTCCACCAAGTATTCGGGGCGCAACAACGAGACATTTCTTATCTGCTTCCGGCTACACAACACGGAGTATCATCTCCCTCTCGACGAGTTTAACACCATTTACGATTTTTCCCCGAGCGTTGAGCTCCATAAACCCAGCGGAGCCTGGGAGGACGCATTCTAGAGTTCCATTTCCTCAGAGGGGCGCTATTCTTCCAAAAACGCCCGAGCTAGTGCAATTTCTAACCCCTACCTCTGCTATGCACACCGACTGTTGTCCAATACCATCTTTGCGCGTGGAGACAGTGATTGTATGCTCAGGCACGTTGAGCTGATTTATCTGTGGGCAATGTTGCACCAGTTCCCTCTGAATACGGGATACCATCTGGCGAAACATTTGGAGCATGTTGGTCGCACGTCGAAGGGCACTATCGCAGTTGGTGGATTGCTCACACCTCCAGCCCTTCACCTCGGGCATTACCCATATGGCACGCCTGAAGCCACTGGCAGTCGGCGCTTAGACATGGAATGCTGCATAGCCATGAAAATGATACTCCGTAAAGGCGACATCTATCATCTCATCCTCCGCGGCAGCCATCGCACCATCCCGCTGCCGAATATCGCGCGCACCACCATCCGCCTTCGAGAAAATTGGAAGCTCATTGATGACACTGCTGATGACCCCGCTCTGTCCACTGGCGCCCCCGCCCCCTTTACATCGGGGCCTGCCCCTCGATCATCTCAGGAGCCCTCCATGCATGAGCTCCTCCAACAACTACTGCAGAACGAACGGACCCAGGGGCTCCAAATCGAGATGCTGATGGACAATGTACAATGTATCTACGACCTCCTTCGCTCTCCTCATGACGAGGAGGACCAGCACATGCACGATGTCACAGATTCTTCTGAGGATTCCTCTGATGCCTCCGACGATGACCGTCGAGACGCGGGGGATGACCCCCGCGATTAGCTTTGTGAGCTCTCTATACCTTCCCCCATTTCTGTACATTGTCTTGTTCTCCTACTTTGGCATCGAGGACAATGCCTTATTTTGCTATGGGGGGGGGGGGGTAGTTTTGAACTTATGATTTTTACTATGCTTTTACCGTTTACATTAGTTAGACAACTACCTTACTTTGTTCAAGAAATCAAACACATCATTGATGTGATGATTTACTTGGTAACATACTAGAATTTAGTTGAAGTTTTATTGACTACAGTATGTTTAGTAACTTCAATGATGTGTTTGATTTTGGTTAGCTTGTTCGGTTGGCCTTATTACTTGTGAAGATGACAAATTTAGTGTTTGAGATACCCTCCGTCCCATGTTTTATTTCATCCCTACTACACAACTTATTTTGTCAAAAAAAAATGGTAGAAAAAAAGATTTAAGGAACGTGACTCCGCTGAGCTATAGACCGTAAGACGGATATAGACATGAGTCATGTAAACCTAAACTTGTCCTCAACCTACCGAAACATCTAAAGAGGGAAGTTGACAACTGTTTAGGTACGTTGCTTACATCACTCGATTAAAGGCCACACAACAAAAAAAAAGGGCAAAGATAAAATGGTTGAAAGACTTGCTAATCACTCTTATTTTTGCTTTTTGGATGGGTATTCTAGAATTGTCCAAATTTCCATCCATCCTGATGACCAAGATAAGACCACTTTAACCTGCTTTTGCCTACAGGAGAATGCCTTTCGGTTTGTGTAATGCACCTACTACTTTTCAAAGGTGTATGATGGCTATATTTTCAGATTTTATTGAGGACTTTATGGATGTTTTTATGGATGACTTCTTTGTTTATGGTTTTTCTTTTGATGATTGTTTATCTAACTTAACGCGAGTTTTGCAGAGGTGTGAACAAACTAATCTTGTGCTTAATTAGAAATAATGTCATTTCATGGTTAGGCAGGGAATAGTTTTGGGACACTTAGTTTCAGAGAGAGGGATAGAGGTTGACAAGGCCAAAATTGAAGTGATTGAGAAGTTGATGCCGCCCACTGTTGTATCCCAACAAGTAGCTAGACAGAAACTTATCTCTGGCGTTACCGCCAAAAACTTGCTGTGTCCGCAAGTGCACGAATACTCGAAGTAATAAAAAATATCGATCCCACAGAGACCTTGTTTGTCAAGTACCGAATAATCGATTTCTTAATATCTAGGTAATCGAAGCTATGCAAGTAAATCAATGAAGACTTTGACGAAAATACCAAAGAGAGAAACTGGGAGTAGGGTTTCATCTACTTTAATTTCTATGACTAGATATGAATAGTAATTCATCAGTTTAATTTTATCATGATAAAGATACAGTTTACTTCATAAAAGGATTATCTCACTTTCGTGCAGACAATCATGTAGGGACCGATCCTTGCTTTTGCACAAGATCTATCCAAAGCTGAAAATAAGTAAATCATCCATCGAAGAACTCAGGGATCACTTTCATGCATCCGAATTCTGAGTGGAACATCTCGAGTGGAATCTCAAGGATCACTTTAGTGCATCCGAGTCTCAACACAAGTTCTACTTATGGTTCTCCAACATTCCGATCCTTACTTTCGCACAATATCTTCACGTTTGATAAATTTACTCAATCCTAGATTCATATTATTAAACATGGCAATTATTCTTCTAAAATCAAGAAGCAAGAACTAACCTAATTTCTTAGAGAAAGTTCCTAACATTCAATTCTAGGGTTCTAAGTTCTCAAGTAAGTCACCTTTCGATCCTTATTGCGAAAACTCTAAAACATGATTAATAACATGTTTCTATGGAGACTCAAAGAGCAATCATCACAAAAGTAGTATTATCATGCTAAAATTATACATGACGAAGTAATGAAAAGTTCATCTAGTTATTAAGAAATCAAAGGGAATTACTCCCCCATGTCCCACAAAAGGTTTAAGCTAGCATGGAGAAAAGATTACAGTAAACCATAATTTCTAGCGATCAGAAATCAACAAGAAAGGGGAAGAACGAATAACCACACGGCCGTAATGAAAATTACAGTCATAATAAGCGTATGAACAGTGCTGGCGCTGGGTTCTTCGTCGATTTCTCCTCCGATCGAGATCCTTTCACATTGAAACTTCTAGGGTATGTTCTCTGGCTCCAAGAGAAGCTTCCCTTCAAATTTCATGGCTGGAGATGCGTTGTATGCTTCCCGGCGGTGAACCCTAAGGCGGCGGCGTGAAACTCGATTTCTCCTTTGTCAGTGGATGAAAATGAGGGCTTTTAGTGTGTCCCCCTTCATCTCGTCAAAAGGCTCCTTTTTGCTTCTTACAGCTTTGGATTTAATGGCCTGGATCGTCCACAATCAATCCCGCAAAAATCATACTCAAATTTGACCATGGAAATCGCGTCTCTAGGTTGCAATTACGGTCGTAAAAATGCTTACGGCACTGCCATAATTTCAATGAGTTCTCTGATTGAAACTGTCTGGCAATTACGACACCGTAAAATATGTTACGGCAGTGCCGTAATTTCAACCAAAATTTTTGGTCAGAAAGCGCTCCAAATTACGGCCCGTGAAAATCGTTACAGTAGTGCCGTAATTTCCAAAAATCTTTATGGATGAAAAATTCCCATATTACGGCAGTGCTCTGATATTACTGTAGCCATCAAAATATGGTACTGTAATATAGATTACGGCCCTGCCGTAATTTGGTCTGAAGATCCAATCTTCATGAAATTTTACATGTTATCTCCTCTTGATGGTGGAAATTCATTCATGCATCTGGATTGCTTAAAAATGCCTAAAAATCGTGCCTTTTTGCCTAAAATCATCAAAAACCAAAAAGAGTGTAGATTTTGCAGTAATTGATAAAAGAGGCATAAAAATAAGTAAACGTTCATGAATTTGACACAAAAAGATATATGAAATGGCATAAAATTTACTATAAATTTTAGTGTCATCACCCACTATAGGAAAGGAGATCAGAAGTTTTTTGAGACATACAGGATTCTACCAACGTTTCATTAAGGATTTTTCAAAACTTGCTAGACCACTTACTAATTTGCTTTGTAAAGATGCTAAATTCTCTTTTGATGAAGGATGTTTGTCTGCTTTTCAGGATTTGAAGAAGGCTCTGATATCAGTGCCCATCATACAGCCACCAAACTAGAGTTTGCCTTTTGAACTTATGTGTGACGCTAGTGACTATGCAGTAGGAGCAGTGCTCGGTCAAAGAAAAGAGAAGAAACCCTATGTCATCTACTATGCCAACTGAACCTTAGATGAAATACAGAGAAATTACACCACTACTAAAAAGGAACTCTTGGCCATTGTTTTTGCTTTTGATAAATTCAGATCATACTTGATTAATCCTAAAGTTGCGGTGTATACAGATCATGCAGCAGTAAATTACTTGATACAGATAAAAGATAGTAAACCGTGCCTTCTCAGATGGATTTTACTTTTGCAAGAGTTTGACATGGAAAGATAAAAAGGGAGCAGAAAATTTTGTTGTAGATCAACTTTCTAGGATAATGATAGATGCAAATAAGGGTGATATAATTAATGAGTCCTCTCCTAATGATCAACGCTTAGCCATTGAATAGATCAAGGATCCATGGTATGCTGATATAGTGAATTATCTAGTTGCTAATGTTTTTCCTCTTGATCTGAGTTATCAAGGAAAGAAGAAATTCTTAGCTGAGGTAAAGCACTATTTTTGGGACGAGCCTTATGTATTTAGAAGATGTGCAGATGAGATTTTTAGGAGATGTGTACCTGAGGAAGAAATCATAGATATCCTTTTTCAATGTCATGAATCATCTTATGGAGGGCATGCTAGTACTCAGAAGACTGCTTTTAAAGTTTTACAATCTGGATTTTATTGGCCCTCAATTTTTAAGGGTGCTAGAAATTTTATATTATCTTGTGATAGATGTCAAAAGAATGAGATGCCACTGACTACTATACTTGAAGTTAAGGTATTTGATGTTTGGGGGGTAGATTTCATGGGACCGTTCCTACCGTCTAGAGGTAATAAATATATTCTTGTGGCAGTAGATTATATTTCTAAGTGGGTTGAAGCTCTTACTTCTTCTACTAATGATTCTAGAGTAGTTGTGAAATTGTTCAAGAAGATCATTTCTTCACGGTTTGGAATGCTAAGAGTTGTGATTAGTGATGAAGGCTCACATTTTATATAACATAGATTTTTAGCCTTACTTAGAAAATATGGCATTAATCATAGAGTTGCAACACCTTATCATCCCCAAACAAGTAGACAAGTTGAGATATCGAACAGAGAGATCAAAGGGATTTTAGTGAAAACTGTGTCACGAACAAGAACGGACTGGGCTTTTAAACTTGGCGATGCACTTTGGGCACACAGGACTGCTTACAAAACACCGATAGGTATGTCTCATTTCAGTTGGTTTGTGGTAAATCATGCCATCCACTTGTAGAGCTCGAGCACAAGGCATTCTGGGTGATCAAAGCATTAAAATTCAACTTGAAGAACGCAGGGGAAAAATGAAGATTACAATTAAACGAGCTAGATGAAATTAGATCCACTTGTGAGAACGCAAGGATTTATAAAGAGAGGACAAAAAGGTGGCATGATCGACATATTCTCATGAAGGAATTTCAACTAGGTGACTTTATGCTTTTATTTAATTCAAGATTAAAACTTTTTCCTAGTAAACTTAGGTCTCGATGGTCTGGCCCTTTTTAGGTTCAGAAAACTTATCCCTATAGAGCTATGGACATATGGAGTGACAAAAATGGGGAATTCAAGGTTCATTGTTAGAGGTTAAAACATTATTACAAGAAGGAACCGAATGAAGAAAGGACAAAATTACAACTCAAGGAGCCTCCATCAGATTTAAGTGCAGAATGGTCAAGCGGGTGACCTAAAACTTAGCACTTCTTGGGAGGCAACCCAAACACTCTTACTTTAGTTTGTTTTTATTTTATTTTTAGTTTTATTTTTTGCATATTAATTTTTCTTTTTCCTTTTTGTAGGGAAGTCTAAGTTAATTTTTTATGACGAAACAGTAATTTTTGAAATTTATTCACATATTACGGTAGTGCCGTAATAATTATTACGGGCTGTAATTTTGCATTATTTTTTACCAGAGAGTTTTACGGCACTACCGTAATAATTTTTCCATCCATAATTTTTGGTTGATTCTTTACAGAAGCTTTTACGGTAGGGTGTGAAATATTTCACACCCATGATTTTAATCCTTGAAAAATCAAAAAAAAAAACAAACAAACACACAATGGCACCGTGATTTTTATCATGACCGTATTTTGGGATGTCTTTCTTGCAGAACAAATTACGGCAGGGCCGTAATGAATTGCACGGGCGAAATTTTGTCTTGAAGTTTTTCCATGAAATTTTTACAGGGGTGCCATGAGTTTTATTATGGCCGTAATTTGAAACAATTTTGTTACAGACTCTTTCACGGCAGTGCCATAATTTATATTGCGGCCATAATTCTGTCGAGGCCTACATAAGTTTGCTATCGTATTTTAGGGTTTTTCACTCGTGGATTTCTCGATTCAGCACCGACTCTTTGATTCTAGCCCACTCTTACTTTCCAAACCCTCCGGCGACCCTCTCTGACCAATTTCTGATCGTCTCCGACCCACATTCTGGCGATTTAAAGCTTTGATTGGGTTCAGACAGCGTTCATTAGCCCAGCTTCCGCCTTCTTCGTTCTTCATCAACTGAGCCTGACTAGAGCTGTTTCTTGCTTCCAAAGGTTGCACCAAAGAGAGAAACACTTTCCTAAAGAGTTTGGAGGATTAATTTCAACCAAAAGATCAGATTTAGAGCTGCATTTGGATTCTACTCTCAACTCTGTTTCAACGCAGGTGACATTATTTGATGACCCTGAGCTATTTGACCCAGGATGACTCAAGCCTACGTTCTAACTGGCGGGACATTTTGGAACATTTTAATGTTTAAGCATGTTTAATTCTAGCATTATTTTATCTTATGTTTTAAAATAGGAATAGCCTAGGATTTTGTTTTCTTTTAAATCTATTTTATTTTCCTAGATTATGTAGTAGGTTGTTCTAGCCTAGGATGTTTTGCACCTATAATGCACATACAAGGCACCCATGATCCCTCAACCTCTAAGTCAACATCTCAAGGCATCTCAAAGTTAAAATCAAAGTCAGCATCAAGCTTCAAAGGTCAAGTCAAGTCAACTCCAGTCAACATGCAACATTACATCAAAAGCTAGTCAACATACAGCACTTCAATTGGATTCCCAAAGTCAAATCAAGTCAATTCAAAGTCAAGATTAGCAACTCAAAGAGAGGAAATCAAGTCAAGTCAACCTTCCAAGATTCAATCAAATTCAGCAAGTCAAGATCAGATCCATTCAGCCCACATTCAATTCATGCACATCAGCCAATCAAAGGAACGCATGCAGCCCAAGCCAAGTGCATCCAATCAGCCCCCAGCAAGTTCAATGCGCCAACCAACTTCAAGCTCCAGCATGCACAGGAAAGATCTTCACAAATATCAATGCTTGCAGCCCATGCCAAATGCATCCAATCAGCCCCTAGCAAGTTCCATGCACCAACCAACTTCAAGCTCCAGCATGCGTAGGAAAGATCTTCACAAATATCAACAAATCACGTCAATCAATAGCAGCATGCGCATCCAGCTCCAACGTTCACTATGCATGCACCTCCAGCTCAACAAATATCAACAAAGTCATTTGTATTCAGCCCCCTCTCTTGCTCCCTTGGATTGTAATTGGCCTTTTAATTACCTATTAAATCTCTAACCTCATCGCCAACATTCGGGAGTAGGGGGATTCAGAGAAAGGGATTTTGGCCCCTTTCCCTAAAGGGGGCCGCAAGTAATCTCTAACCGAGTAGACTAATAACTCTAGGTTGCATGCTAGGATTTTTCACTACTCTGTTTAAAATTTGTTGGCGCATGTTTTATTCCTCTACTCAATTAGTTGCTGCATATTGTTGTTCCAAGATGTGTGTGCATGCTTTTTAGTAAATTCGTAGGGCTACATACCTTTGGCGATTCTTGGTGGTCTCATCCTACTTCAGTGATATCAAACAACCCTAAGGTGCTCCATAACTTATGTGATAATTTCTAAAATTCTCTGTTCTTTGAAGTTTTCTATTTTCTGAAGTTTCTATTTTCTGAAGTTGTTTAGAAGTTTGACTGTGTTGCTGTGTTTTCTATGTTTAATGACTTCACTTGGTTCTTACTACTGAAAACGATTGAACTTTGTGCTGAGTTGTGCGAGAGAAAGCCCCAGAAATTTTGCTATCTCTCAGTTCCATTCTGCTACAAAACTATTTAGAAAAGAAAAACGTGCGTTGAAATTTTTGTTTGCACCAATCTGTCTTTGAATTTTTGCTATGAATGCGCTGGATTTCTACCCATGGACTTCTGAGTTTTACTAATTCTGTTTCTGAGGAATACTGCGTTCCTTGTGCTGAGAAAATCTTTGACAAATTGCTAAGTTGTACATGAACTTTATTTGCTATATTTGCTGCACCTCTGTTCTGGAAATTTGCTTATGAACTTATGAGTTTTTTTTGTGTTTCTGAACCTAGAATACCTTCTGTTACCTCATTAATAGTTGGGCTTCAAGATTTCTCTGATTGCTAAGTTTGGAGTCGATTTGGACTATCAACAATTTGAAAATACTGATAAATTCTAAATTCTGAATTTGTTCGCTTAAATATTCTATTACTGTAGCTTACCATTACACTTTCTGCATTTTCTGAAATTTGAACCTTTTGAAGCCCTTTAGAGCTCTCAAACCTGCAAGCTATCTAATCCATAGGTAGACTTCTGGTTCCCTAACTACGCTAGTTTTCAGCATAGCAAAATCATTGCTATTGTTGAAAGCTTGACCCCAAAGAAGCCGAAATTAAAAGTAGTGTTGATATATTTTTCCTGAGTTGTCGGACTTTCTGCCTTGAAACTTTGCTAGATATCTCTGAACCAGGTGAACCTCTAAGCTACCTAATCAATAGGTAGTATTTAGGGTTGAAACCAGAGTTCAGGAATTATGAAAACCTATTCACGGATTCGTAAACCCTACTGAATTCTGACTTTAATCTTGCTGAAATTTTCTGAATTTTGTTTGCTGAACCTACGCCTGGATTTCTGTTGGGATCTTCTGAACCAAAAAGACCATTGATCTATTTAACCAATAGGTAGCATCCAGATCTTCCATTTACATCAGTTTCAACCATAGTATACTGATTGTTGAGGCTAAACACTTGAATCAAAGAAGCTAGAATTTAACTCACAAATTTCTACATTTACTGTTCCTTACCGATTTCCTGTTTCTGGAATTTCTAAATTCAGCCATAGTGCATTTTTAATTGATCAATATTCCAATTTGTTGTTTGATTTCAAAAGTTGAACTTTATGTCCAACTTTATGTCCAAATTGAATTTCAACTTGCTGCCTATTTTAATTTTAACTCTCAGTTTGTTATTTTGTCATCAAAGGGATTTTGGGGTTATCTACATTACTCCAATCTCCCCTTTTCCCATTGCTTGAGTGTAATTCCTTTGAAAATGGCAAATACTAGGAGTAGGACTAGGAATGATATCACTAAGGGAGGAAGTTCCTCCATTAATGAAATGCTGTGAATGTTACAAGAAGTAATGCAACGTTTAACTAGATTAGAAGAAAATCAACAAAGTGTGAGTCAACAGCCACCTACACCTAATGCTGAACAAGAAAGAATCCATCACCAATCATCTAGGAGAACTGAGGAAAACTCATGGGGAGAGGGACCTAGTCGAATTGAACATAGGCAAGCTAGGACTGAATGTAGAAATAACTACCATCAACAACTCCATAGGGTCATCACCCCTAGTGATAATGGCCTAGATGAACATTCTAGGACACGTGAGGAGGAAGATGTTTTTAGAACATTAAGAATGACTCCACCACTGTTTGACAGAAACACTGATACTCAAGGATACGAGTGGGCGACTCTTGTAGAACTGCATGATTGTTTACTTTCCTGCTTTGAAACTCTGCGCATGCTTATTTTCGTGCTTAATCCTATTGACAAAACTACACTTGCACATGATACTCTACTTTGACTGCCAATCTATATTAGAAAGAAACAAAGTAAAATATGCTCTTTTTTTGCTTAGAGGGATTGCCTTAATGTACTGGACTGGATTAGAAAAACAAATAGAAAGGAGGGGCTTGGCCCCTACAACAAGCTGCGAAATCATGAAAAACAGACTCGGTGAAAAATATGTGTCTCCTCACTATAGGCAAAGAACCTATGACCAGTTGTCTAGGTTAACACAAGGAAATGACATCGTAATTGAGTACACTAATAAATTTGATAACTTGATGATTAGGTGTAGCCTAGAAGAGGAACCATGGGCCACCATTAATAGGTATAAGGCTAGATTAAGATCGGAGATTAGGAGAGCCCTAGTATACCAACCCACAGATAGTATACATGAGGTGTCCCAACAAGCTAGTGATATAGAGTATGAGTTTAGACAATAGAGAACCATATCAACTATCCATGGGACCCAAACCACCCCAACTACCCATAGGACCCAATCCACCCCAACTGTTACTCCCACTAAGGAAATCACTATTAGCACACCCGACCCAAGTACATCCATCAACCCTAGAGCGGGCCCATTCCCCACCAAGGCACCTACTATAAGTGTTCCCAGCCCGGCCATTTAGCTAAGGATTGTATGAGGGAGACCCTGCTCATGGCCGAAGACCCCCTAGAACCTAAAGAACCAAAAGAAGATATGTATGCCCCTAATTTTAATAGTGAGGATGAGGGACAACAACCCACTATAGCTGTAGTTAGATGTACCAAGGTTGAAATCACACCTACTGAGGACTGGCGCCATTCCAAATTGTTCTACACTTACACAAAGTGCAATGAGAACCTATGCAAAATAATGATTGATAGTGGCAGTAGTGCAAATGTAATATCAAAAATTGTTGTGACAAAATTTGGTCTTCAGCCTCAAACACATCCAAATCCATACAATATTCTATGGATTGATCAAACCAATTTACCTATGAAAGAGCATTGTCAAGTTCCTCTAAATTTGGCATCCTATCAAGACAAAGTTTGGTGTGATATTGCCACGGTGACTATTGCTGACATACTCTTAGGGTGACCTTGGCTCTTTGATTTAGATGTGGTCCACCATGGGCACAAAAACACCTATGAGTTCACATTCAAAGGTAGAAAAGTGCTCTGGAACCGTGCCCACCCCGTGAGGTTAGGACATCACAATTTAAGGGAAAGCAAGAAGAAGAAAGATCCCTTGCCCTTATGAGCATTCGGCCTCCTTCTAAGAACTCATGTGACAATCGGATATTTCATCTTCCTAAGGAAAACATTCAAACAAATCATGCCCTATAAACTGCCTTGATGCATATACACCGAACCCGGATTCATGAAATACTTTTGGATGCCTTTATAGAAATTATTGGGAACCAAACATACAATTTCTATTACATACCAGTCCCATGTTTTTATAGATATATACTTTTATACGCCCACTTCCTTCGCTAGCACACTTACATTCGCATATCACATTTTCAAGTTACCAATAGCAAGTACATTAAAAAACACACATACTCTCTAAATAGCTTCTACTATTTGCAAGGATATGAGTGAGCAACAAGGGTACACTGCCAAGGGCATAAAATCAACCATGCCATTAGTACAAAGTTTTGATTCTCCGAAGGAGAATTCTGCACACCGCGGTATAGCTGATGTAGGAGAGAAGGCTTCTTAGAGGCATTCTAGAAGAGAAGACCCTTACAAGTTACAAGAACCACCACAAAGCTTCAAAATTAATTTTTCAGAGGAGAATTCTACACACCATAGTGAAGCTGTGTTGACACATATTTATATAGAGTTTTACATGTCATTTTACTAATGAAATCATCCCTATTTCACGACTTTAAGTCCCATAATTGCCTTTATTTGGATACATCTATGGAATCTACACCTCCTTGTGCATTTTCATGTTTTCATCTCACAACGACCATAAAGTGGGTGGATCCTGGGACTTTTGTGGTAGAGGAGCTCATCCTAATTCAAGATGATCCTAACTAGAAGTTTTCGGATTCATTGAAACCTTGTTGAAAATCATGACCGAGTCACAATCAGAATCATGCTCGTGACTCATCTCCGCACTTAAGCTGCAACTGATAAATCACGACCGGGTCACGACCAAATTCTCGCCCGTGATCGCGGACCTGCCTATTTTGAAACCACGATTTCAACCCAGGTTTCTTCAATCTAACCTAAGGGGAAGCTTGAGGGTAGCCAGGTCCTATTTGTGAATTGATATCAATTGATCAACCTAGTAGATGTTTAGTCTATTTTGCTATTTGTTGGGAAAGAAGAATCCAAGATCCACAAAAATAGTGAGAGACTCCCCTACTTGGCACTATGTAAAATTGATAGTGGTACCTAAGACATGGGTTGAAGTCTATGCATGAAAAATAATGAGAGATAAAAAGAATAAGACTCCTCTACTTGGCACAATGCAAAATTGATAGTGGTACCGAAGATAAGAGTTGAAGTCAAAAATAAAAAGTGTGTATCTAAGTGGATGCATGCCATCTTTGCAAAAATAATCAAATAAAAAAAAGGAAAAAAAATTATGTGTGGAAAAATATCTTGGAAACCTAATTCCTGTAAAGAAAAGCATGATAGATTTGAACTGAAAACTGGGTGAAATCATGAGATTGAAAATTCTATTTATTATATAAGTTGCAAAGTTTTATTTGATTGAGTTGTGGATCTAGAGGGTTGAATTCTAAGAATGATATATTTATTTGAAGTTTTGTGAAACAATTGATGGAATTTTTCATTGATGATTGTATTTTAGAAATTTATTGAGCATGAAAAGGTTATTCTTTTAATCAATTTTTGATTTTTGCTTGAGGACAAGCAAAGTTTGAACCTTATGTATTTTGATGACACCAAAATATATAGTATATTTTGTATCATTTTAGATATCTTTTCATGCTAAATTGAGGATCTTTTACTTGTTTTTATGCTGAATTCATCAAATATTGCAAAGTCTACTTCTATTTTGGTTTTTTATTATTTTCAGGTAAAAAGGCGCTATTTTGATGCGTTTTCAAGCAAAATCGAAGACATAGAAGAGTTACCATCATCAAGAGGAGATCACATGATAAATTTCACGCAAAACGAAGCAACAAACCAAAATACGGTAGGGCCATAATCTATATTACGGTACCGTATTTTCGTACGCTACCGTAATATCAAAGCACCTGCCATAATTTGGGGAGTTTTCCAAATAGAAGGTTTTCACAATTTTATGGCACTATCGTAAGAAATTACACTGTCGTAATTTGAAACGCATCAGAACAGAGACACTTGCCGAAATTACGGCACTGCCGTAAACTATTTCACGGTGCCGTATTTTCTAGACAATTCAGACTAGAGAACTCGTCCGATTTTATGGCACTGCCATAAACTATTTTATGGTACAATATTTTGAGCAATTTTTGACCAGAAAGTTAACCAGAAAATACAGCACTACCGTAATATATTTTACGGTACCGTAATTACACTCAAAAACGCGGTTTTTACGGGTCCGAAACTTGCGTGGACCATAACTTTTGATCCAGAGCTCCAAATCCAGATCCAAAAGTTGCTGTGGACTCATTTTTAAGAGGAGAACACACACGAAGTGAAATAGATAATTTTTATCCAGTATCAAGGGAGAAATCGATAGAGAGGCGTCTAGGGTTTGGCCTCACACTGAGAGGCATAGAGGGCACCTCAGGCCTAGATTTTCATGAAAAAGCTTTGCCTGGAGGAGAGAAAGACACCACATAAGTTTTAGATCAAAAGGAGTTCGAGTGGAGGAGAAATCAATGAAACAGCAGTGACAGCACTGTTCATCACGGAAAATACGGCTGTAATTTATATTACAGCCGTGTTGTGAAGTTTTTTCTTCTTCTTCAATTTCTTCCACTTTGAAACTATGGTTGATTGTATTTCTTTTTCTATGCTAGCTTAAACATATTTTGGGACATGGGGTGTAATCCCTTTGATTTCTAATGATTAGATACTTTTTATTTCGTCAAGATAATTTTGCCACGATAATTCTACTTATGTGAATGTCTTGTCTTTGATTCTCCATAGATTGATGTTATTATTCATGTTTAGAGTTCTCGCAATAAGGACCGAAAGGTGGCTTGCTTTATAACTTGGAACCCAAGAATTGCATGTTAGGAGCTTTCCGTAAGAAATTAGGTTTGTTCTTAATTATTTGATTTTAGTGATCTTATTGCCATGATTTAATAATATGAATATAGTATAGAGTCGAGTTGTCAAACGTGGAGATCTTCCACGAAAGTGAGGATCAAAACGTTGGAGAACCACAGGTAGAACTTGTGTTGAGTCTCGGATGCACGAAAATGATCCTTGATATTCCACTTGAGGCAATCAACTTAGAATTCGGATGCACAAAAGTGATCTTTGAATTCTCTGATTGATGATTTACTTATCTTTAGCGTTGGGGTAAATCTTGCGCAAAAGCGAGGATTGATCCCTGCATAATTGTCTACACGAAAGTGAGATGATCCTTTTATGAAGTAAATTAAGTCTTTATCATGATAAAATTAGACTGGCGACCTTTTATTTATATCTAATCATTGAAATCAAGGTGGATTAAACCCTAGTCCCATATTTATCTCTCTGATTTACTTTACACTCTTTCCGTTGATTATTGCATCATATTCGATTTGCTTAGCTAGTAAGAAAGCAATTATTTGGTACTTAACAATAAGGTCTCTGTGGTTCGATATCTTTCTTTATTACTTTGATAATTTCATGCACTTGCGGAAACCTATCACCAGGACTAGCTTATGTGTGGGAAGCAAATGGCACACAAGATCGAGGTCACGCACCCCTTCGAGATGTTTCCTCACTTGTACCTATCAGAATATCCTTTCCATGAAGAGGACGACCAAGACAAGACAGTTCATATCTCGGATTCATCCCCATCTGGCAATGACGATGACCCAGATGAATGCTGCAAGTAGAACTGCACTTTTGTAAGTCTCTCCCTCACCCCTTTTGATACATATCTATACTATACGCATCATGGACGATGCAACATTTTGCCTTGGGAGGGGAGATTTACATATTTTGATGGGTCACTTTACTGTTTTTATGAAATGATGTTGTATGCACTGTGTGGTAAATTTTGGGCTGTGCTGAACTATCCTAGCTAATGTGTGGTTATACCGAACTTGCCAACTTTAAACTCTTTTACTTCCAGACGTACATCGAACATTATGAACGCTATTTACAATATGCTCCTCCTTCATGACAAATGCGCTACTTTTATGATATTTCGATTTTACAAGGACACTGTCATAATATACTTATTCATGCCTTGTTGATAGACCTGAACGCTTTGATGACATGCTGTATCTATCTGATGTGATTTCATGATTTTGTTGATAAAGCTTTGAACCTCGTTGATGATTACTACCTGAACACGTAAAATCCTAAGTCGTAGGTCCTAGCTGAAATTTCTCATTTTCACTGCTTGATATTTTCTCAATTCATGATTGATTCTTATTCCTTTACCCAATTTATGATTGATTTAAAACTCCCTACTACATAGAGAGTATCTTTCATGCTAAACAATTCATCTAGTCACTTGATTCCTTATACACTGAAAACTTAAGGATTGAACTTTGATAAGCTTTGAGTCTAGGAAATATCTGTGTATCAACAGGAATACTATTTATTTGGAAGATTATAGACCAAACCACTTGACACACACTTACCACCCTTAGTGACTCTCAGTATTAGTTTTGGTTCGTGCTCCTCTAACTTGGCATCGTACAAGAAACAGAGAAAAAGAAAAGAAAAAGGCAGTGGTACCGAAGTTACAACTTGGCACTACCCAGCAAAGAAAGAAAATAAGAAAAAGAGCAGTGGTACCGAAGTCCTGACTTGGCACTACCACTAAAAGAGAAAAAGATAAGTGAAAGAAAAGAAGGGCAGTGGTACCGAAGTCTTGACTTGGCACTGCAAACCAAAAGAAAAAAAATAGGGCAGTGGTACTAAAGCTACGACTTGGCATAAGAGAAAAAGGTTCGGTGGAACCGAAGTTATGAGCAAGGCCTTTACTACTACTTTAGAGTTTACCTTTTGGGTGCTTTAAGTAGATCAGTGCTTCATGTGGTAAAGAACTATTACTATCTAATATTGTCGTACAACTGTTGTCCATAGATCTGACCTAGATGCTTTGCTTGTCATCTTGACATCTTTAAAGTCTACAGTAGTTTGTGCATCCTGTGACTAGCTGTGATTATTTCGTATTTAGATATCGTTGGGGAGTATAATTGCAGTTGAACAACCCTCATGGAACTTCATTTCTTTCTTTTTGCTTGAGGAGAAGCAAAGATAAGTCGTAGGTATTCTATTGACACATATTTAAATTGAGTTTTACACGCCATTTTACTAATGAAATCATCCCTATTTCATGACTTTAAGTCCCATTTTACTAATGGGAAGAAGGTGGTGAACTTTCTTTAGCTGGAAATTGCAGTAGCTGAGGTAGCTTTTGCAGAGCATGGGGAAGGGATAGCAGCCCACTAAGGACAAGAATAAAAGCCTTGGAGAGAAGATTGAGAATAAGAGGGAAGAAGTCAAAGAAGGAGATAAAAGGTTGCAGATTTCTGGCGGCTGAAAACATAGTGATTTTCCAGATTTGCAGAGCTTGGGGAGGAAACAAACTTCTGGCAACTAAAGGAGAGAAGAAGGGAAACTTCAGCCTATTTAAGAAGGAGAAGTTCAGCAAAGAAGAAAAAGGGGATCCGGGAATCGTGGGGCAAATGGAACCGCACAGGGAGAAGCTGTGCTTACAAGAAGAAGGAGGAGAGCTGCACCTTTGCATCCATTGAAGATATTTTGTTGCGCAAGCCACTCGGGGATAAACATAGAGCAGCGCATGATATACCTCTCTTTTGTGTTTATTCTATAATCCCCATAGAGCATCCATTGAAACATCCTGCGTTTGCATTCAATCTGTTGTGTTTATTCTATAATCCCCATAGAGCAGCGCATGATCTACCTCTCTTTTGCAATCTCTGTACAAGATCTGTTGTTGAGTAAGATGTTTATGGCTGAGAACACTATCTATATTGTTACCATGAACATAATAGGCTAAACACTAAAGCAGGATGTGGGGTAGCCCTTGATGAATTACTAGTTGTAATTGTTTGACTCTATTAGCCTAAAGTTCTTGCTTGACCTTATGAGCACACATTGCCTGCGTAACCCCAAAGAGCATGCTTAACCTTTAGTTACTTGAGTAAGGTTTGTTAATCAGTATCTCTAGGAGTTTACTCGCTTGCGGATCTATACTTACTCATGAGACTAATGGGAAGCATTATCCAGAGGGATACGCTTGAGCCTTTAATCATTCTAGCAAGGTTTGTCAATCGGTATCTTTAGGAGGAAACTCGCTTGCGGAGCTGTACTTGCTCGTGAGACTATAGGAAAGCATTATTCGGAAGAATATGCTCAAACTTGTGGTCGCTCTAGCAAGGTTTGTCAATCAGCATCTCTAGGAGAAAACTCGCTTGCGGATCCATACTTGCTAGCATAATTATAAGGGTTCTAGGCGTGGCGGAAAGACTCCAGTCCGACCGCGCATCCGATCCATTTTGTTGAGGGTTTATCCATTTCGTTGGTGCGCTATGCCTACACTACCCGAAAGGGAGTGTTTGAGCCCTTAATCACCTTAAGTGAGGTTTGTTAATCAGCATCTCTAGGAGTTTTAACTTGCTTATGGATCTGTACTTACTTAAGGGGATTATAAGGAGCTTAGACATAGTGGGGAGACTCTAGTCCGACTGCGTGTCATAACCCTATGGATTGGACCGATAATCTAGTCTGAGGGAGCGGACGAAATTATTGGAGGGGAGCTACCTTCGTGACAAGGGAAGCAGAATCCCATGATCTATCCCAACGCTAAGAATGTTGGGGTATGCCCTTAAGGCTAATGTTTGAGGCCTTGGGATTGTAACAGTATCATGTATAAACTCTTATGTTTACAAAGGCAATGGTTATTATTCAGGTTGTTACATCATCTGCTGCAATGTGTGTTCTTCTGAATAATGTCTCAATGCTGTTCAGCTAGGCTGACATGCTATATTGTCCTTAGTCGAGATATCTTGGTGAACCTGAGACAGCCTTGATATGATTGAGACTAATATGTGTTCTAATCTTATAGGATGCTTCGAGCATGGAATAAGATGTAGACTCATGGGTACATTGGATGTACTGGACAGACCCTACTAGGATATTCAATTGCTTGTCACAATGTGAATAATCCTTGATTGCAACAAGTGGCACATGTCCTCTGACTTGAGATCACTTGTGTTTCTAAATGATGATTGTCATTGTTTTGAGGTAGTTCAATATCATTTGAAACATAATGGTTATAGACTATCTTGGATAATGATCATGAGTCAGGTTAGGACACTAGTGATAGATATAGGATTGTCGTCTCCTTGTTTAAGGAGTGTGATGTTCTAAAAGGGCCCCCCCCCCCCCCCCGAATGAGATGATTGAGAAAGTGTATGGCCATACCCAGGTGACTATGTTCACCTGATCTAATCATGCTCATCATATTGGAGTTACAAGCTTGACCCGCTTGTCCAATAAGAACATCCAGTGGCAAAGGATACATGTATGCCTTGTGAAGTGGATTCACACTTGTGCTGTGGTTTGGGTGTAGTCTTGGAAGACTCTTTCCTTTATATCGGGAGACAGTGATGTGTTGCTAGATACCCCTCACTGATCGTGATAACGTAAGTTATCGTTACCGACATTTAAAGGAAACCCTTAGGGTCGCACAATTTGATGATATGGCTTACTTAAGTCAGATCGTGTGGACTGAATTGTTTCGGTTCAGTTCAAAGGGATTTAATCTCTGATTGTAAGTGAGATCTGGTCTGATCATGTTTGATTGATTAGGGCTTGAGATCGGTAAGCTTCGATCGAGAATATTGATGCTAGATCGGTGAGATCAAGAGCATGACGAGATGAACGGTTAGATCTGCAGCCTTAGGGTTTAAGATGATCTAGACCAATTGGCTTGGGCTGGTTTGGTTTGGTCTTTGGACCAAATGCATTTACATTGAACCGGTTCAAGAGCTTGAACGCATGGTTCATTGTTTGTGGCGTTATTGATCGGTTTAGAGATCTTGAACGCATGGCTTAATGTCTTTCCTATTTTGGAAAGTAATAAGCGCATGTTCCCTTCAACGCCAAAACAAGTGAACTCTCCATTCAACCTTCGGCACCTCTCTCTCTCGACGAGACCGTGGTGTGGAGAAGGAGACATCTTGGAGAAGGTTCGGCAAGCCTAGAGACCATCTCTCATTCCCTTTCCATACGGCAAGAACCCTTGAAGAACCTTGCTAGCACAAGGATCTCCAAGGAGTAGGCACATCACCTTGTGTGCGTCAACTAGGGAGAAGATCCCTTTCGATCTTTGCTTCCAAGCTACCATCCATATGATGGCGATGGTATGATCCTTCATTCATGGTTGCAATCGTTTTGATGTTAATCATATGGCATGCAAAAGATCCTAATAAACCCTATGCTTCCTTGCGAAAATCTTGAAAATGCGCCCCCCCCTTTAGGGTTTCACGCCCCCCCCCCCCCCTTGAAAGGGGTTTCTTCAATTGGTATCAGAGCATGGTTTTCGCATGTTCATATGATTGCTTTTGCTTGTTGTGATCCGTGTATGCTAATACATGTTATAGATCTATATGAAGGTTTAATTAAGTTTGCGCATGTTACCTTAGATACATGTTTCTATCTAGTTGCGCATGTTAACTTAGTTGAAAGCTTCTTATTGTGTTGCGCTTGTTGAAGATGTTTTGAACAAAACTTACATCTTGCGCGCCTATCACCTAGATCTATATTTGCGCCTACTATAAACCCTTAGACGGGTTGATGGGGTTGAAAGCATCATCTAGTATAGATCAAACTAGTCTGATCAGACCATCTGACAGCCTAGATGGATCGACCAGATGGCACCTGTGCGCAAGCACGAGGTGGCCATAGGTCGATTGCATCATAGGCGTGTAGCGAGGTCTGGTTGAGACAACTAATGAACACACATGAGTTAGGCCCGGGGTCACACCCGCTTGCCAGAACTCATGATGGTTGTTCAGCCCTTGGCGCATGCATGGTTGACCATTAGGTCAACTCGAGTCAGTTATGACTTGGTGCATGCAAGGGCATGGATCTAACTAGATTGATGAGTGGATCCCTATCAATGGACCGTTGTAAGGTTGTAGGGCACATAAGAAAATTAAAATTGATGCCAATGGGTTTTCAAAATTTTATTTTCTTTGTAATGGATCACATGTTGATTGAATGATGCCATGATGCTTGTTTATTTAATCTTATGTGGGTTGCCCTTTAATGTGTGCTGTGCTGGGGCCTGCGAGCCTGGTAAATTGTAAATTAATATTATTGTGATCTGCGCATCACATTTCTAATTAATTTATTATATAATTGACCTGCGAGTCAATCTTGTCTAGATAGATTAAAATGTATTTTAATCAGACAAGAGTTCAAAGCACACATGGCAGAGGTGCATGCAGCTAAGGCTTTTCCAGGTGGGAAGTCTAGGGTTCGACCCTAGGACAGGCGCATTCACCTGGTGGGCGCACCTGAGCTGCATTGAGCGCTAGGGCCCTGGGTTGGACCAGATGAGATGCAAAAGACCCAAGAAGAGCAAGTGAAGACTTAAGTTGATTTAAGGTCTTACTTAGGCTCTATGGGCTTTTACCACATAAGATCCATGCTTTCTTTTATTTTCTAAATAATTAGAATTGCATGAGTTATTTATCTTCTGCTATAGCCATAGGATTTGCCTGATAGTAAGAAGATAAAAGACCGTTAAAATCCAACGCTAAAATATCAAGCACGTAATGCCTTCTGGCGCGAAACCTCACTGTTCTGACTATCGTTGGGGCCGTGTTGTACCCACTCAGTGGGCACGCCCATCTATCTTCAGACGGTGTGTGATTTCACCTGCGTGTTACAGAGAAGGGATTTATCGCTTCTCGTTGCTCAGCATAGCACGTGGTGGTCCAGGGAGTAGGTCAGGTCAGCTTGACCATGTAGGCTACATATGGGGCATATGTTAGCTATATGGAGGCAGCCATCTGTGGGGTCAGAGACTGTGTTGTACCAACTCAGTTGGCACAGTCTGCTGGATTGCCCAGATGAAGGGGAATCGCACGGGTTGGCGATTGGCAGGGACTGCCTACCAGAGATTAGTGCTTATACTCTCTGTGCATCTTATCTCGCCTGAGCGGGACACGGAGACCAAGTATGAAATCTGGATCCCATCTCACTAAAAGAGTGTTACTCTTTCGGGCTGTTTTGCTGGATTTTTCAGCCAGATAAAATAGTGAGAAAAAGAATCTTTCTTAAGTCCTGGATTGATTCTAGACATTGATACTGACCTTGCTGTTCTTGCATTGTTGTAGATTCCTGCAGCAACGAACACCATGAGCTTCAATGTGCGATCCCTACTGGAAAGGGAGAAGTTTGCTGGGCCAAACTTCTCAGACTGGTACGGACACCTTAAGATCGTTCTTAAGGCAGAGAGGAAACTGTATGTCCTCGAGACGGCTGTGCCGCCTCAACCCGCTGCGAACGCCGCAAGGGCGGTTCGTGAAGCTTATGAAAAGCATGTCAATGATAGCATTGATGTCGCTTGCCTGATGCTAGCGTTTATGACGCCACCCCTGCAGCGTCAGCATGAGGATATGTCGGCTATAGAGATTATAGCGAACCTCAAGATGCTGTATGCTGCACAGGCGAGGACTGAACGCTATAATTTGACCAAGCTTTTCTTTCAGAGCAAACTGGCTGAGGGGAGCCCAGTGGGAGCTCACGTGCTCAAGATGATTGGGCACAAGGAGGTTCTGGAGAAACTGGGGCATACCATCAATCAGGAGCTTGCTGTAGACATTATTCTGCAGTCTCTCCCGCCCTCTTTCGATGCGTTCATTATTAACTTTAATATAAACAAAATCGATTGTACTCCGGCAGAGCTGCTGAATATGCTCTTGACTACTGAGGAAACTCTGAAGGGAAAGCCTTCAACCTCTGTCTTAATGGTTCCTTCCAGGAACAAGAAGAAGGGGAAGAAGGGCAAAGCCCCTGTCAAGAATTACAGCAAGGCTCTGAAACAGAAGGTTAAGGGGTCAAAGGACAACAGGTGTTTCCACTGTGGCCAGCTGGGTCACTGGAAAAAGGACTGTAAAGCGCTCCAAGGAGACAAGAAGGGAAGCATCGCTTCTGGCTCAGGTATATTTGTGACTGAGGTCATGATATCCTCTTCTTCTATTTCATGGGTGTTGGACACTGCATGTGGAGTTCACATTTGTTCAAATGTACAGGAACTCAAGAGAAGAAGACAGGTGGGGCAGCATGAGGTGGACCTACGCGTTGGAAACGGGGCACGGGTTGCTGCTGTTGCTGTAGGGGATTATTACATCTCATTACCATCTGGCATTGTATTAGAATTAAACAATTGTTATTTTGTACCCAGTATTACCAAAAATATTATCTCTATTCCTGCTCTTGTCAGGAAAGGGTTTTCCTTTGAATGCAAGATTTCAAAGTGTTATCTTACTCTTGATAATATTGTTTATGCTACTGGTTCAATTAACAATGGGTTATTCATGTTGGACATGGAATATTCTATACAAAACATTGATAATAAGAAAGCCAAGTATGCTGATGACAGCACCTTGTTATGGCATAGTCGTTTAGGCCATATTAACAAGAAGCGCATTAAGCGGTTGCATGATCATGGACTGCTGGGATCATTCTCCTATGAGGAGATTGATACATGCAAAGCTTGTTTAATGGGTAAAATGACGAAGTCTCCTTTTCCTAACAAAGGTCAAAGGGCTTCAGGTTTACTTGACCTTATACACAGTGATGTGTGTGGGCCATTTAGTAAACATGCCAGAGGTGGCTATCAGTACTTCATTACCTTTACTGATGATTTCAGTAGATATGGTTATGTCTATCTTATGAGACATAAGAGTGAATCTTTTGACAAGTTCAAAGAGTTCAAAAATGAAGTACAGAATCAGCTAGGCCGAAATATCAAGGCACTTCGTTCTGATCGAGGTGGAGAATACTTGAGTCATGCGTTTACTGACTATCTAAAAGAGTGTGGGATTATCTCACAGCTCACTCCACCAGGAAAACTGCAATGGAATGGTGTGTCCGAGAGGAGAAATAGAACGTTACTTGATATGGTTCGTTCTATGATGAGTCAGGCTACTCTTCCTTACTCCTTTTGGGGATTTGCACTGGAAACAGCTGCAAAGGTACTAAACCGAGTGCCATCCAAGGCAGTTTCAAAGACACCATATGAGCTATGGTATGAGAAACAGCCTAGCTTGACATTTATCAGGATCTGGGGTTGCGAGGCTTATGTCAAAAAGCTCGCCTCTGGGAAACTGGAGAGCAGATCTGAGAAATGCATCTTTGTCGGTTACCCTAAGGAAACTAAGGGTTATTATTTCTACGATCCCAAAGAGAATAAGGTATTTGTTGCTCGGACGGCAATATTTCTTGAGAAGGAATTTCTTCTGCAAGAGGCCAGTGGGAGAGAAATAAAGCTGGATGAGAATCCAGAGGAAGGACAAAGTAGTCAAGCACAGTTGGATGAGCCAGAGCCAGTTGAGCAGGTTATTGAACTACCTGAGGCTCAGATATCACGGGAACCGCGAAGATCGGGAAGGATCCGTAGACAGCCTGAGCGCTATGACGGAGTCTTCATCATTGATAATGATGAACCCCTTACTTATGCGGATGCGGTCAGTGGACCGGAGTCAGCTAGATGGCTTGAAGCTATGCGAGCCGAGATGGACTCCATGTCAGATAACCAAGTCTGGGATTTGGTTGATCCGCCTCCGGGAGTAATCCCTATAGGCTGTAAATGGATCTTCAAGAAGAAGATTGACATGGATGGTAACGTAGTTACCTATAAAGGCAGGCTAGTAGCGAAAGGTTTCAAACAAATCTACGGGATAGATTATGATGAAACTTTCTCTCCTGTAGCCATGTTTAAGTCTATTCGGATTCTTTTCGCGATAGCAGCATATTACGATTATGAGATCTAGCAGATGGATGTGAAGACCGCTTTCCTTAATGGAAAATTGGATGAGGATGTATATATGACACAACCTGAAGGTTTCACTAATCCATCAGATCGTCATAAAATATGCAAGTTAAAGAAGTCCATTTATGGACTTAAGCAGGCATCAAGAAGCTGGAATATTCGTTTTGATGAATCAATCTCTGAGTTTGGTTTCATCAAGAACGAAGATGACCCGTGTGTATATAAGAGGTTTAGTGGGAGCGTGATTACTTTCCTAGTCCTCTACGTCGATGATATCTTAATCATTGGAAACGATATTCCTGAACTGCATGCTGTTAAAGCATGGTTAGGAAAATGTTTTCAGATGAAAGATCTAGGAGAAGCAGCCTATGTATTAGGTGTGAAGATCTACAGGGATAGATCTAAGAGGCTTCTCGGGCTGTGCCAGAGTACTTACATCGATAAAGTCCTGGAGAGATTCCATTTAGAGAATTCTAAAAGGGGACATCTTCCAGTCAGACATGGTCTGAATCTTTCAAAGAGTCAGTGTCCACAAACACAGACTGAGAAAGATGAAATGGACAATACGCCTTATGCTTCGGCTATTGGGTCCATTATGTATGCGATGTTGTGTACTCGCCCAGACGTCGCTTACGGGTTAAGCGTGACCAGTCGATTCCAAAGTAATCCAGGTCAGGCACACTGGATTGCAGTCAAGAACATTTTAAAATATCTGCGGAGGACCAAAGATATGTTCTTGATATATGGTGGTCAGGAAGAACTCAGTATTGAAGGATATACTGACGCTTCGTTCCAGTATGACCAGGATGATTTCTGATCGCAATCAGGCTATGTTTTTAGCTTGAATGGAGGAGCAGTGGTGTGGAAAAGTTTCAAACAGTCTACTGTTGCTGATTCCACAACAGAAGCCGAGTATGTTGCAGCCTCGGAAGCATCCAAGGAGGCAGTGTGGATTCGTAAGTTCATTCAGGAACTTGGTGTCATTCCTTCGAGTGCAGATCCTTTGGTTATCTTCTGTGATAACACTGGAGCAATCGCACAAGCAAAGGAACCACGGTCGCACCAGAAGTCCAAGCACATACAGAGAAGGTTTCACTTGATCCGGGAGATCATTGATCGTGGCGAGATCAAAATATGCAAGGTTCATACAGACGACAATCTGGCTGACCCGCTTACCAAGCCTCTGGCGCAGCAGAAGCATGAGAAGCACTGTAATAATATGGGTTTGAGATTTCTCAACCATTAGATTAAGTGCAAGTGGGAGATTGTTGGGGTATGCCCTTAAGGCTAATGTTTGAGGCCTTGGGATTGTAACAGTATCATGTATAAACTCTTATGTTTACAAAGGCAATGGTTATTATTCAGGTTGTTACATCATCTGCTGCAATGTGTGTTCTTCTGAATAATGTCTCAATGCTGTTCAGCTAGGCTGACATGCTATATTGTCCTTAGTCGAGATATCTTGGTGAACTTGAGACAGCCTTGATATGATTGAGACTAATATGTGTTCTAATCTTATAGGATGCTTCGAGCATGGAATAAGATGTAGACTCATGGGTACATTGGATGTACTGGACAGACCCTACTAGGATATTCAATTGCTTGTCACAATGTGAATAATCCTTGATTGCAACAAGTGGCACATGTCCTCTGACTTGAGATCACTTGTGTTTCTAAATGATGATTGTCATTGTTTTGAGGTAGTTCAATATCATTTGAAACATAATGGTTATAGACTATCTTGGATAATGATCATGAGTCAGGTTAGGACACTAGTGATAGATATAGGATTGCCGTCTCCTTGTTTAAGGAGTGTGATGTTCTAAAAGGGCCCCCCCCCCCCCCCGAATGAGATGATTGAGAAAGTGTATGGCCATACCCAGGTGACTATGTTCACCTGATCTAATCATGCTCATCATATTGGAGTTACAAGCTTGACCCGCTTGTCCAATAAGAACATCCAGTGGCAAAGGATACATGTATGCCTTGTGAAGTGGATTCACACTTGTGCTGTGGTTTGGGTGTAGTCTTGGAAGACTCTTTCCTTTATATCGGGAGACAGTGATGTGTTGCTAGATACCCCTCACTGATCGTGATAACGTAAGTTATCGTTACCGACATTTAAAGGAAACCCTTAGGGTCGCACAATTTGATGATATGGCTTACTTAAGTCAGATCGTGTGGACTGAATTGTTTCGGTTCAGTTCAAAGGGATTTAAT
Source organism: Costus lasius (assembly GCA_027563935.2). NCBI lineage: Eukaryota > Viridiplantae > Streptophyta > Magnoliopsida > Zingiberales > Costaceae > Costus > Costus lasius. Next base: position 102,009,697 of record CM050448.1, read on the forward strand.
CTCTGATTGTACGTGAGATCTGGTCTGATCATGTTTGATTGATTAGGGCTTGAGATCGGTAAGCTTCGATCGAGAGTATTGATGCTAGATCGGTGAGATCAAGAGCATGACGAGATGAACGGTTAGATCTGCAGCCTTAGGGTTTAAGATGATCTAGACCAATTGGCTTGGGCTGGTTTGGTTTGGTCTTTGGACCAAATGCATTTACATTGAACCGGTTCAAGAGCTTGAACGCATGGTTCATTGTTTGTGGCGTTATTGATCGGTTTAGAGATCTTGAACGCATGGCTTAATGTCTTTCCTATTTTGGAAAGTAATAAGCGCATGTTCCCTTCAACGCCAAAACAAGTGAACGCTCCATTCAACCTTCGGCACCTCTCTCTCTCGAGGAGACCGTGGTGTGGAGAAGGAGACATCTTGGAGAAGGTTCGGGAAGCCTAGAGACCATCTCTCATTCCCTTTCCATACGGCAAGAACCCTTGAAGAACCTTGCTAGCACAAGGATCTCCAAGGAGTAGGCACATCACCTTGTGTGCGTCAACTAGGGAGAAGATCCCTTTCGGTCTTTGCTTCCAAGCTACCATCCATATGATGGCGATGGTATGATCCTTCATTCATGGTTGCAATCGTTTTGATGTTAATCATATGGCATGCAAAAGATCCTAATAAACCCTATGCTTCCTTGCGAAAATCTTGAAAATGCGCCCCCCCTTTAGGGTTTCACGCCCCCCTCTTGAAAGGGGTTTCTTCAAAGAATAAGTAAATCATCAATCAAAGAACTCAAATATCACTTCCGTGCATCCGAATTCTAAGTTGATTGTCTCAAGCGGAATCTCAAGGATCACTTTCGTGCATCCGAGACTCAACACAAGTCCTACCTACTGTTCTCCAACGTTCTAATCCTCACTTTCGTGCAAGATCTCCACGTTTGACACACTAACTTAATCCTAGGTTCATAATTATCAACATGGCAATTACGTCACTAAAATAAAGAAATAAGAACTTTAACCTAATTGCTTATGGTGAGTTCCTATTTATCAATTTTAGGGTTCCAATTCTCAAGCAAGTTACCTTTCGGTCCTTATTGCGAGAACTCTAGACATGATGACAAGAAGTAAACTAAGGAGAATTTTAGAACAATAATCACATAGGTAAAATTATCATGGCAAAATTATCTTGACGAAATAAAAAGTATCTAATCATTAAAAATCAAAGGGATTACACCCCATGTCCCAAAATATGTCTACGCTTGCATGGAGAAGAAAATACAATAATTCATAATTTCAGAAGATCAAAAATCAACTAGAAAAGAGGTTTTAGAAAAATACATCACGGCTGTAATACAAATTACAGCCGTATTTTGCAAGGAAACTCACTGTGAATAGTGCCCGAGAGCTTCTTTCGTTGATTCCTCATCCGATTGAACTCCTTTTCCTCTGAAACTTCTGAGATATTGTCTTCTCCTCCAAGCGAAGCGTCTGTGTGAAAATCATGACCTGAGGTGCCCTCTACGCCTTTCGGCGTGAGGCCAAACCCTAAGCTCCTCCCTGGCAATTTCTCCCTCGATTCAAAATAAAGTTCCCCTTTTTGGTGCTCATGTCTTCTCCTCTTAAAGATGAGTCCGTAGCAACTTTCGGATCTAAATTTGGAGCTCTGGATCAAAAGTTATGGCCCGCGCAAGATTCCGCCACGGAAAACTCGCATTTTTGACTGGAAATTACGGCCGTGTTATATTTTACGGCAGTGCCGTATTTTCATTCTACGTGTTCTAGGTCAAAATTACGGCCCATAAAATGCTTCTCAACCGTGCCGTAAAATCGGTCGAGTTCTCTGGTCTGAAGTGTCTGGAAAATACGGCACCGTAATCTTGTTTACGGCCTGTGTAATCCTTTACGGTGGTGCGGTAAAATCAGCAAAGTTTCTGTTCTGAAGTGCTCCAAAATATGGTACCGTAATCTGGTTTACGGTACTACCGTAAAATCCAAAAAACCTTCTGTTCGGAAACTCCTCAAAATACGGCAGTGGGTCCAATTTTACGGTAGCGTATGAAAATACAGTACCGTAAAATAGGTTACGGCACTACCGTAATTTGCTGACTTGCTCCATTTTACGTGAAATTTCTTAGGTGATCTCCTCTTGATGATGGTAACTCTTCTATGTATTTGATTTTGCTTGAAAACTCCTTGAAATAATGCCTTTTATCTGAAAATCATGAAAAACCAAAATAGAAGTAGACTTTGTAATATTTGATGAATTTAGCATGAAAACAAGTAAAAGATCCTCAATTTTAGCATGAAAAGATACATAAAATGATACAAAATATACTATATATTTTGGTGTCATCATTCACCAATTTCGACATTGTCTAGCTAGCAATTTCGAGATCTGTCGGTATTTGCCCATTAGTCCTTGTGGGATCGATATTTTATTACTTCGATAGACCCGTGCACTTGCGGGAAACGCCTACTATATTTGTGGGCGCTATCAAGCTGATGCAGGGGCATGGACTCAATTTGACGCACCCGAGCTATTTGACCCAGGATGACTCAAGCCGTGCTGATTTTTTACTATTGCTTGTGTTCTAACCCGCAGTATATTTTGGAACATTTTAATGTTTAAGCATGTTTAATTCTAGCATTATTTTATCTTATGTTTTAGAATAGGAATAGCCTACGATTTTATATTCTTTTAAATCTATTTTATTTTCCTAGATTATGTAGTAGGTTGTTCTAGCCAAGGATGTTTTGCACCTGTAATGCACATACAAGGCACCCATGATCCCTCAACCTCTAAGTCAACATCTCAAGGCATCTCAAAGTCCAAATTCAGAAAGTGAAAATCAAACTCAGCATCAAGCTTCAAAGGTCAAGTCAAGTCAACTCTAGTCAACATGCAATATTACATCAAAAGCTAGTCAACATATAGCACTTCAATTGGATTCCCAAAGTCAAATCAAGTCAATTCAAAGTCAAGATCAGCAAGTCAAAGAGAGGAAATCAAGTCAAGTCAACATTCCAAGATTCAATCAAATTCAACAAGTCAAGATTAGATCCATTCGGTCCACATTCAATTCATGCACATCATCTCCACCATCAGATTCGAAAAGAGGAAAATAGAACCATAGATCTGCCTTGAGAGAATGTATTCGTTGAGGGTGAAGGGGTTTAAAGCCTTGTACTTTTACACTTGCACTTGGTTGAAACCTGATGACACCAAAATATATAGTATATTTTGTATCATTTTAGATATTTTTTTCATGCTAAATTGAAGATCTTTTACTTGTTTTTATGCTGAATTCATCAAATATTGCAAAGTCTACTTCTATTTTGGTTTTCCATGATTTTCAGGTAAAAAGGCACTATTTTGAGGACTTTTCGAGCAAAATCAAAGACATGAAAGAGTTACGATCATCAAGAGAAGGTCACACAAGAAATTTCACTCAAATCGAGGCTCATGACCAAAATACGGTAGGGCCGTATTTATAATACGGTACCGTATTTTTCGCGGCTACCGTATTATTGAGAGCACGGCTGTATTTTGGTGATTTTCCAAACAGAGAACTTCCCAGATTTTACGGCACCACCGTAAAGAATTATACGAACGTATTTTGGAGCACTTTCGGAACAGAGACCATTGCTAAAATTACGGCACTGCCGTAAACTATTTCACGGGCCGTATTTTCCAGACGTTTCCGACTAGAGAGTTCAGCCGATTTTACGGCAATGCCGTAAACCATATTACGGTGCCGTATTTCCCAGCACTTTCAGAACAGAATGCTCGATCGATTTTACGGCAGGGCCGTGAACTATTACACTGCCGTATTTCTATTTTTGAACGTGACTCCTAGGTCAATTTCGATGCCCGATTTTTGCAGAGACGATTGCGAGTGATCCAGACCTTTAAATTCGATGTTGTAAGAAGCAATCAGGAGGCAACCAACGAGAGGAAGAAGACAACACCAAAAGCCCTAATTTTCATACAATCGATAGAGAGAAATCACAACTCCACCTACCCTGTGATTGTGGATGCTAAATTAGATGCTAGGGAAATTGATCTACTCTTGAAGGAGCTAAGAGTTCATAGAAAGGTAATTGGGTACACCATTGATGACTTGAAGGGGATTAATCCTTCTTTTTGTATGCATAGGATTCACATAGAGGATGAGCACAAGCCGCATGTAGATTTTCAGAGAAGGCTCAATCCATCTATGAAGGATGTGGTGAAGAAGGAAGTACTAAAATTGCTAGATGCAGGTATTATCCACCCTATCTCAGATAGTAAGTGGGTAAGCCCAGTACATTGTGTTCCAAAAAAGGGAGGTGTCATTGTAATAAAAAATAAGGACAATGAATTGATATTTGTTAGAACTGTCACTAGTTGGCGTATGTGTATTGATTATAGAAAATTAAATGCTGCCACTAGGAAGGATCATTTTCCATTGCCTTTCATTGATCAAATGGTTGAGATACTTGCTAAACACTCTTACTTTTGTTTTCTCGATGGGTATTCCGGATTTTTTCAGATTCCAATTCATCCTAATGATCAGGATAAGACCACTTTTACATGTCCATATGGTACTTCCGCTTATAGAAGAATGCCCTTTGGTTTATGCAATGCACCTACTACTTTTCAGATATGCATGATGGCAATTTTTTCTGAATTTATTGAAGACTTCATGGATGTTTTTATGGATGATTTCTCTGTCTACGGTTTTTCTTTTGATGACTGCTTGGCTAATCTCTCTAGAGTTTTACAAAGATGCGAAGAGACTAACCTTGTCTTGAATTGGGAAAAGTGTCACTTTATGGTTAGACAGGGGATAGTTTTGGGTCATCTTGTTTCAGAGAGAGGGATTGAAGTGGACAAGGCCAAGATAGAAGTGATTGAGAAGTTGGCACCACCCACCACTGTCAAGGAGATCAGGAGCTTTTTGGGACATGCAGGGTTTTATAGGAGGTTCATTAGGGACTTCTCTAAACTTGCTAAACCTCTGACTGATTTACTTTGTAAAGATACCAAATTCTGTTTTAATGAGAAATGTCTATTTGCTTTCCAGGAACTAAAGAAAGCCTTGACATTAGCACCGATCATGCAACCACCTGACTGGGAGTTACCCTTCGAGCTTATGGGTGATGCTAGTGATTTTGCAGTGGGAGCAGCTCTAGGGCAAAGAAAGGAAAAGAAGCCTTATGTGATCTCTTATGCCAGTAAAGCTTTAGATGAAACACAGAGGAATTACACCACTACTTAGAAGGAGTTGTTGGCTATAGTTTTTGCATTTGACAAATTCAGATCTTACTTGATAAATTCAAAAGTTGTAGTATATACAGATCATGCTGCAGTTAAATATTTGATGTAGAAGAAAGACAGTAAGCCACGGTTGTTGAGATGGATTTTGCTTCTACAAGAATTTGATCTGGAAATCAAAGATAAGAAAGGAACAGAGAATTTAGTTGCAAACCACCTTTCAAGGATGATTGTAGAAGATACAATAGGTGATATTAATGATTCCTTTCCTAAGGAACAACTGATGAGGATTGAACAAATTAAGGCCCCTTGGTATGCAGATATTGTAAATTATCTAGTTGCTAATTATTTCCTATTGATTTGAGTTACCAAGGCAAGAAAAGATTTTTAGTAGATGTTAAACACTATTTTTGGGATGAGCCTTATGTGTTCAAAAGATGTGCAGATGGAATATTTAGGAGATGTATCCCCGAAGAAGAAATGAAAGACATATTATCGCAGTGTCATGGATCATCATATGGAGGACATGCTAGTACTGAGAAGACAGTTTTCAAGGTACTACAATCTGGATTTTATTGGCCCACATTATTTAAGGATGCAAGGAATTTTATAATGTCTTGTGATAATTTTCAAAGGATGGGGAACATAAATAGAAGGAATGAGATGCCATTGTCCACCATACTTGAAGTTGAAATTTTTGATGTTTGGGGTATTGATTTCATGGGACCTTTTCCATCATCTAGAGGGAATAATTATATACTTGTGGCGGTAGATTATGTTTCTAAGTGGGTAGAAGTCATTGCTTCTCCCACCAATGATTCTAGGGTTGTGGTGAAACTGTTTAAAAGAGTTATCTTCCCACGCTTTGAAGTACCACGAGTTGTGATTAGTGATGGAGGATCCCACTTTATTGAACACAAATTTTTAGCCTTACTTAGAAAATATGGGGTAAATCATAGAGTTGCAACACCTTACCATCCCCAAACAAGTGGACAAGTGGAGATATCTAACAGAGAAATTAAAGGGATATTGGAAAAGACAGTATCAAGAACAAGGAAGGACTAGGCGGTCAAGCTTGATGATGCACTTTGGGCATACCGGACTGCTTTCAAAACACCAATAGGTATGTCACCATTTCAATTGGTTTATGGCAAATCATGTCACCATCCTGTAGAACTCGAGCATAAAGCATTCTGGGCAATCAGAGCATTAAATTTTGACTTGAAGAGTGCAAGTGAAAAGAGGAAACTACAATTGAGTGAACTTGATGAAATTAGACTCTCTGCTTATGAAAATGTAAAGATCTACAAGAAGAGAACCAAGAGATGGCATGATCAACACGTACTCAGAAAAGAATTTCAACCAGGTGACTTCGTTCTCTTGTATAATTCTAGATTGATACTTTTTCCTGATAAACTTAAGTCTCGATGGTCTTGGCCTTTTCAGGTGAAGAAGACTTATCCGTACGGAGCCGTCGACATATGGAGTGAAGAGAAAGGAGTATTCAAAGTTAATAGACAGAGATTGAAACACTACTATCACGAAAATCAGATTGAAGAAGGGGAGAATTATCTACTTGATGAAATACAAGCAGATCCAAGAGTGAAAGGGTCAAGCTAAAGACCATTAAAATTAGCGCTTCTTGGGAGGCAACCCAAGCTTTCTAACCTCTATTTGTTTCAATTTATGCTAGGGACTAATTTTTCATTTATTTTTGTAGGTAAATCGATATTCAGCACAAAATACGGCAGGACCGTAAAGTATTTTACGGTACCATATTTTCGGTCCACTTTTCACCAGAGAGTTGTGACGAAATTACGGCACTACCGTAAACACTTACACGGTACCGTATTTTGTTGCACAAATCAACCAGAGAGTCTCCTCGTTTTTACGGCACCATCATAAGTTAGTTTACGGTACCATATTTTGAAAAAAAAAAAAAAAAAAGGTTCTTTTCGCCCCTTGATTTTTACGGCAGTACCATAACGGATTACACTGTACCATATTTCTAAGTCATTTTTGAACAGAACACTGCCGAGATTTTACTGCAGTACCGTAAACTACTTTACGGTACCGTATTTCTGATCCAGTTTTAACCCGAGAGCAGTCGTAATTTTACGGCAGTACCGTAAGATATTACACTGCCGTATTTCGTTTTCTGACACGCGAGCTCTGTGCCGTATTTAGAGTTTTGAGTGGACCATTTTTAGGGTTTTTACCCTTATTCTCATTCATTTTTGAGCCGTTCTTGGATTTCCGATTGTCTTCGACCACCTGGGGATGCCGGCGACCTTCCTCGTTCAGCTTTCATCGTCGATTACGTACTCATTTCACCGATTTTACTAATTTGATGAGTTTTTATCAAGTTTCGCCCCTTTGATTTATTTTCACTCGTTTCTCAACCATTTTGAGTGATTCTTGTTTTCATTTACTCGTTAGAGGATAGGCTATCGATCCTTTGCTGTTTAGAAGAATTTAAACTGATTTCCATCACCGATTTGAACTAAAGTACGCTGAACTTACTCGAAGTTACTGTTCATTGACGTTTACTCTATTTTCTTGAGTTTAAGCCTGAGTTCTAAGTTGATTTTCATTTCCAATGAACTTGATTAACAATTTTGATGATGTTGAGAGTATGATACAATGTCATATATTTGTTGTATTTGCATAAAATTGAAAATTGCAGCTTGAGTTCATACTCATGGCACCAAGAACAAAGTCAATTTGTCCAAGAAGAAAGGGGAAAGCCCCAGCTGAATCATCTCAACCACAGAACCCCCATGGGATAATCTTCAGAAATGAAATGTAGGAATCCAGATACAACAAAATTTTAGAAAGAAAAATCATCAACACTAAGTATGCTGATCGAAGAACATTGGAAGCCTTGGGGCTTTACGAGGATGTGCTTTGGATGTTTGAGAGGATCAAGGCTAAGCAGTTCTTCCAAATGACTCCGCACACTTATCTACCACTTGTTCTGGAGTTCTTGAGCAGCTTAATAATTGACTTAAAAGAATTTTTGAATGGACCTGCAGAAGGGGAAATCACTTTCAGATTAGCCAATGAGGAGAGGAAGCTTACATTGCAAGAAGTAAGAGATATCTTTGAGTTGAGCACGGGAGGATATACTGAGGTGCCTCTTGGATTCATGGAAGGCATTTTCTGGAACCAAATTACATATGAGAGTCACTTCTATGCCGTTTCTGCTAGAGCTAGCAAGATCAAGAACCCTTGTATTAAGTATGCCCACAGGGTTCTAGCACACACTGTGTTTGGAAGAGGAGATAGCGATGGCATGGTCCGTCAACATGAACTCTATTTTCTTTGGGGGATGCTCAATGGATTTGCTGTTGATGTGGCTTTCTTCTTGATAAAACACATGGACAAGGTTGCCAGAGTGAGCAGAGGATCTGTGGTGATTAGAGGCTTGGTCACTCCTATAGCTAGATATTTTGGGATAGAGCCCTATAGAACTGAGTTGGCAAAAGGGAATGCAAGACTAGACATTGAGTCTTGCATAGCAATGAAGATGATTATTACAGAAGGTGACATTTTTTGTTTGGTCCTTGGACCAAATATCCCTCCTCTACCCTTACCTCACATCGAAAAGACCACGGTTAGAGAAAGAGCCAACTGGAAGTTATCTCCAAGTGCGACTGAGGCAGCTTTTACTCCACCGCTAGATGCAGTTCCACCGCCACCCACCTGGGGTGGAAGGAGTTATCCCTATGGCATGGAGTCACCTCCTCATGATTCTTCGCAGCCTGCTAGTACTTCCTCACATGGGACGAGGGGTGGTTTTGCTAGCCATCACGATCCAGGTTTTCAGGGGCTCACAGCACAGATGTACAACCAAGAACGCTGCCTGGATGGGATGCAAGAGACTCTGGGATACATCCACAGGGATATGGAGAGATTGTGTAATCATATGGAAGACATGGGCAACTTCCTTTATGACCGTTTTGGTTATGTAGATCACAAAGACTATGGATATGAAGGTGATCAAGGAGGGACGCCATACTATGATCCCATGGAGACTGCTGCAAGGGACTCTAAGGCCACACGATCAGATGGCGCTGAGTAGATGCTTTGTGAGCATTATCAACCTTTATTTCTTTGCTATGCTATATTTTTTTATATCTTATTGTTGTTTCATATGATGAAGGGAAGGATAATGCTCTACGACCGCCCCCACTGCTATTCTTGACATGCTTATATTTTCAATGTGGTTATACGATAATAATGATTACACTGATGATTACTTTTCGATATGGTTGTACCATGCGATGATGATATTATTTTTCTTGAGATTGTTGGATGCATGTGATTTACTTTGCTTGTTGCTTCTATCTTGAAAAATTTTCATTGATGATGATGATAAGTATTTTCTTGATGATTAGATTGATGATAAATGAACTCAAATTCATGATTGAAGATATAACCCTATCATGTTAAATTTATTTCTTCAATACATATTTATCTATTGAAATATGACGTTGATTGATGCATAAGATTTTAGGTAGATGTATTATTTGAAGAATAAAATTTAAAGGTGAAACTTCTCTTTTAAATAAAATGAGTATATTAGTATAATTTGTGAATTGAAATCAATTGATCAACCTAGTAGATATTTAGTCTATTTTGCTCTTTGTGGGAAATGAGAATCCAAGATCCATAAAAAAAAAAAATAGTGAGAGACTCCTCTACTTGGCACTATGTAAAATTGATAGTGGTACCTAAGATATGGGTTGAAGTCTATGCATGAAAAATAATGAGAGATAAAAAGAATAAGACTCCTCTACTTGGAACTATGCAAAATTGATAGTGGTACCGAAGATAAGAGTTGAAGTCAAAAATAAAAAGTGTGTATCTAAGTGGGTACATGCCATCTTTACAAAAACAAACAAAATGCATAAAAAAAAATATGTGTGGAAAAAGATCTTGGAAACCTAATTCCTGTAAACAAAAGCATGATAGATTTGAACTGAAAAACGGGGTGAAATCATGATATTGAAAATTCTCTTTATTATACAAGTTGCAAAGTTTTATTTGATTGAGTTGTGGATCTAGAGGGTTGAGTTCTAAGAATGATATGTTTATTTGAAGTTTTGTAAAACAATTGATGAAATTTTTCATTGATGGATTGTATTTTAGAAATTTATTGAGCATGAAAAGGTTATTCTTTTAATCAAGTTTTGATTTTTGCTTGAGGACAAGCAAAGTTTGAGCCTTATGTACTTTGATGACACCAAAATATATAGTATATTTTGTATCATTTTAGATATTTTTTCATGCTAAATTGAGGATCATTTACTTGTTTTTATGCTGAATTCATCAAATATTGCAAAGTCTACTTCTATTTTGGTTTTTCATGATTTTCAGGTAAAAAGGCACTATTTTGAAGATGCACTATTTTGAGGACTTTTCGAGCAAAATCAAAGACATGAAAGAGTTACGATCATCAAGAGGAGGTCACATAAGAAATTTCACGCAAATCGAGGCGAGGACCAAAATATGGCAGGGCCGTATTTATAATACGATACCGTATTTTCCGTGGCTACTGTATTATCGAGAGCACGACCGTATTTTGGTGATTTTCCAAACAGATAAGTTCCCGGATTTTACGGCACCACCATAATGAATTACACGGCCGTATTTTGGAGCCCTTTCGGAACAGAGACCATTGCTGAAATTACGGCACTGCCGAAAACTATTTCACGGGCCGTATTTTCCAGACATTTCCGACCAGAGAGTTCAGCCGATTTTATGGCAGTGCCGTGAACCATATTACCATGCCGTATTTCCCAGCACTTTCAGAATAGAACGCTCGATCGATTTTACGACAGGGCGGTGAACTATTACACTGCTCGCTCGATCGATTTTACGGCAGGTCAATTTCGACGCCCGATTTTTATGGAGACGATTGCGAGTGATCCAGACCTTTAAATTCGATGCTGTAAGAAGCAATCAGGAGGCAACCAATGAGAGGAAGAAGACAACACCAAAAGCCCTAATTTTCATACAATCGATAGAGAGAAATCACAATTCACGCTGCCGCCGAGGGTTACGCCATCACGATGGATCCAGACCATCTCAGACAGCGAAATCCATACTGAAGCTTCGCTTGGAGGAGGAGACAACGTACCAGAAGTTTTAGAAAGAAAGGAGGTCGATTGGAAGAGAAATCAAAGAAATAAGAGGCGCCGACACTGTTCATCGTTTCAACTTGCAAAATACAGCTATGAAATATTTAACAGCTGTGCTATATTTTCTAAACTCTTCTTTTCCCCTATTTTTTTTGATCCTCTGAAACCATGGAATATTGTAACTTCTTCACCATGCTAGCTTAAACTCCTCTTGGGACATGGGGGTGTTATTCTCTTGATATTTCAATGGCTAGATAACTTTTCTCACATCAATATATCTTTGCTATGGTTATTTTACTCAAGTGATTTATGCCTTCAATCATTTTTAGCATCATGCATTAACATGTTTTAGAGTTTTATGCTATGGACTGAGAAGATGATACATAGAACTTGGAACCCTAGAATTTATAATAAGAACTCATCGCAAGAGATTGGTTGTATTCTTACCCTTAGATTTTAGAAGCTTATTTCTTGTTAATGTTATGACCTAGAAATTATTATTGTTTCAAACATGATAACATGCTAGAGATAGATGTTAGATTGTTAGAAAGCCTTGAGTAAAACCTGTGAAACTAAGGTGCGAGAGTGCTTAGTTTTGCTTGAGATCTTGGTATTGAGGTAGAATGCACGAGAGTGATTCTTAATCTCTTTAGCCAAAATCCAATTATATTTAGCATTGAATTGATCTTGCACGAGAGTGAGGATCATTCTTTGTAAACTAACTGCACGAGAGTGAGTTAGTTTGTTTATCAAGTGAATTTTATCTTAACCGTAACAAAGATAAATTGATGAATCTTTAATCGTATTTAGTCATGAATATTAAGAAGAATGAACCCCTAGTCCCGATTCTCTCATTCTGATTTACTTCAATTACAATTCGATTGCTATTTACACAATTCTCGATTTGCTTAGCTAGTGAAAACTCAATTAGTCAGTACTTAACAGTGAAGTCTCTGTGGTTCGATATCTTAAATATTACTTCGAGTATCCGTACACTTGCGGAGCACAACAAAACCTTTATGAAAAAAAATCTCTAACTGTTCTTGTGTGTGTGCTGGTGTCATGAGCCTTGTGCTTGTCCCCTCTCTTGCTCCCTTGGATTGTAATTGGCCTTTTAATTACCTATTAAATCTCTAACCTCATCGCCAACATTCGGGAGCAGGGGGATTCAGAGAAAGGGGTTTTGGCCCCCTTCCCTAAAGGGGGCCGCAGGTAATCTCTAACTGAGTAGAGCAATAACTCTAGGTTGCATGCTAAGAATTTCACTACTCTGTTTTAAATTTGCTATCACATGTTTTATTCCTCTGCTCAATTAGTTGTTGCATATTGTTGTTCCAAGCTGTTTGCGCATGCTTATTAGTAAATTCGTAGAGCTACATACCTTAGGCAATTCTTGGTGGTCTCATCCTACTTCATCAACTGTATTTGGGACACCATGAGGGATGTTTAGGACTTCCTCCATTGGAAACTCAATGATGACATGACATGCCTACTGAGGAGGGAGGTGTCATTGATGAAGAGGGTAGCAACTAGACCCTTTGTAAGTATCCTCTCTCTTTGCTTACCCTGACTACTTTTGAATGTACTGCATAAAGGACTATGCAAATTATGTGAAGGGAGAGGATATCTCCTTGTATCTTTATTTGACTACTAATGTGTTAGACTTGTTATTATGGTGTGGTATGTTTGAACTTATTCTATATGGAATTATATGCTGGTACTCTTTGACTTATCTATATGGTTTGCTTATTTAAACTTTTCTTATGACGAATGGCTTTGTATTTTTGTGATATGTGCTATGTACATCTTGTTATTAGTCTCATGCTCTAAGTTCATAAGTTTTTGTGAATGAATTACCAGAGGAATGCGATTTGAAAAGTAATACACCCAATCTCAAATGAGGTACATGTATGAGTATTATATTTTGAATTAATATTGATTGAATAGCTTTATATACATATTTAGTCTTATGTGCTATTTATTGGTAAGAAGACTCCAAAATCATTAGAACATAAAAAATAGTAAATAAAGTATATATTTATGTGCTATTCATGACTTTCACCTCCATTTCCATCTAGCTAAGAGTTATATTGTGCTAACTTACCTCTAGTTGAATAAATGGAGACATTCACCAAAATTATTTGACCCTCATGTAAAAAGGCTAGAACATAATTAGTACACTTCAAATTCATTACCAACTGGGTAATTGGGGTCATTCACCAAAAGTGTTTGACTCTCGCATAAAAAGGTTAATAAATGATTTAAAGATAGTCGCGTTGACTATCAATTGCAAACAACTCCACTAGCTAAAGGATAAGAATTTCATTGCATCAATTCACTTCAAGCTAAGTAATTAAAGGCATTCACTATAAGTGTTTGAACTTTGTGTTAAAAGCCAAGAATGTAGTGGTCTACTCTAAACCCATTACCAGCTCAGTAACCGAGGGCATTCACCAAAAGTTTTTGACCCTGACATCAAAAGGCTAATAGACGATTAAGAGAAATATACTTGATCAAATAAAAAATAGAGAAAACAAAAGAAAAATGGATTTTGGAGTTCCTATTCCTATAAATGAAAACATGGTAGCATTGAATTATATATAAAGTGAACTCATAGAATGGAGATTAGGTATATCTTATAAGTTGCAACCCTTGTTTGTTTTGGACTGTGAAACTTAAGTGTTGAATTCTGAGGATAGCTTATTCATTCAAGAATCTGTTGACTTAAACATGAGGCCACATAGACTATCCCTTAGAGATTTGCCTAATGCTAGTGAATTATTTCTTTCATACTCTACATAAGCCTTTAATTAGTCTTTTTGCTTGAGGATAAGCAAGAATATAAGTCTATAGAGATTTGATATCTAGCATTTATATAGCATTTTTAATATATTTTTACCATAAAATATCTCCCTTATTTATCATTTTCGTACTTATTTAGACTAAAATACTTACAATTGTTTGAAATCTTCCTTCTGCTAGCTTTTGTAACATTTCAGGGGAAAATAGTTAGTTTTTTATAGAATTTGGAAGATCTGATGCTACGAAAGGATTTTAGATGTTAGACGAAACTGTCTATGAAATTTTATACAAATTGGAGCTTCACGAAAATTATGGCCCACACATGAAATCCATTATGGTCATAATCTTCATAAGAGCATAAAAGAAATTATCATCAGGTCATGACACTTGTCATGACCATGAAGTCCTTACCTCGAAAATTAAAGAATCTCCACAATATAAATCATACCACACTCGTGATTTCTATTATGGTCATAATCCTCTCGAATGTTTTCTCATAATCGCACAGAAAAAGATCATGGCTCACTTGTGAAATTTGTCATGGTTGTGATTATATCAAAACAACTTCACAAAAACCCACAAAAAGAATCATAATATGCCCATGAAATTTGTCATGGCTGTGATTCTTCCTGCCAACTATGATACCTTTGCATTTTCTTGCATAATTTGGCTTGTTTTCGAATCAGATTTTGGGGAAACTTATACGGAAGGTCCTTAATGTATTTAGAAAGTTTTTGGAAGGTTTTTTATATTTTTTTTAGTAAGTTTTTGGGTGGATTTCATTGAGGGTGACTCTTAAGCAACTAAGCGACAACGAGGACAAAGATCTTCATTCCGAGATTTCTCTTCTCTTGTCATTTTCACTATGTATTTGTCAATTGTAATCTAGATTTGAGAGATCAATTACATTAATATTGTACATGATAGTGTAAACCCTTATTTAGAACCAGAGCATAGCAAATTGGATATTTTATGAATTAAAATTGTGAACTTTCTCTTTAATATTACTGTAGACATTGTTTATTCAATTATTGGTATATTTATTTTCATGTATTGCTTTGGCCAAGTTTTGCATGATATTAAATATCACGAGATAAATTGAAAGGTGAATCACACTGTCAAATCTACAATAGTTGAACTAGTTGATCAGATCATGAAATTAGATTCGATTTACCTAAAGGGTTAATTAATTTATCAAAAACGCAAATGGTTTATTTTGAGTCAATAGCCACGAAAATAGGAGATTGACTCAAATATACATCGGGTTGTGCTATTGAAAGGGGGGCAATTGTATATTCGGATAAATTCACTTCAATGTAGTAAAGTGCATTCTAGAAAAATAAACCTTATTTAATTTGTAGAAAGCAAACATGGTGAACCCAAAGTCCTGATCTCTCATCATATTGATTACACAAGTTTATTGTCTTTGTTAGTAACTTGAGTAGCTTGAATTTAGTAGATTTTACGTCAAACTAACTACTTTCGAACTGTTTAACTAGCGGTCCTAAGATAAGTCATTACTTAACCATTAGTCCCTACAAAAAGATAATTCTATTACTTTGATACACCATGCACTTGCAGTGAGCACATCAAGTAATTAAATAGCTTACTGCCTAATCAACATGTCTCTATCAATTCCATTAGTGTTTGATGTAATAAACAGAGTATGGATAGGAAAGGATCCTTAATATTCATATATGGAGGTATTTGGGTGCAAGACTTTCGTGTATGTGCATATGGAACAAAGGTCAAAGCTTGATAAGAAAGTTACTCCTTGCATTATTATCAACTATGGTTGTGAAGAGTTTGGCTACATATTATGGGATCTAGAACAAAAAAATTTTACTAGAAGTAGGAATATTGTCTTCCATGAGAAAGAAACCATAGATAGGGGTGTCCACTAATCGGTTCAAATAGATTTACCGAACTGAACCGAATGGATAAAGTCGATTTGGTTTGGTTTCGAATCTAATCAGTTCGGTTTTCAAATGATGAAAGTTAAATCTGTTCGGCTTTGGGTTGAATGAATTAAATTCATATAAACCCAAACCGAACCGATTTTACACCGTCTTCAAATCGAAATCGATTAATTCCTTTCTCCAACGTTCAAAAACTGCATTAATTACTCGAATCAGAATCGTTTGTCACTCATGATAATAAAATATTTTGTAATCTGATCAAATCTTTTCTTTGCATTAATATACAAACATGTCAAGCGTTTGCATTTATTACTCTCACCATATCTTGTAACATGCTTTAAAATCTATGTGACATTTGTAACCTACTTTAATTGCTATGTGACTTTTGGCCTGCTTCTCTAACCCGAAGCCTACGGAACCCCTCGAGCCATGCGACAAAAGATGGCAATTCAGGATTCACATCGCCATCTCCCCTGCCCTCATCAGTCATCCCCTCTCCATGGCGACAGAGTCTAAGCGCCAGGTGCTGTGGTGGGTGACTGCAAACGTGAGGAGTAGCTCCTCCTGAGTCCCCAGATCTCTCTCTTCTCTGAATCATTGGATCTGACCATCCCCGATTCTACCTCACCTCGCTCACTGCACCGTTTCATCAACGCTGCTGCCACCCTAATCAATCCTAGGGTTCCACCTCTCTAACCTCTCTCCCTATTTTAGGTTTCTGCGTTTTAATATTTCATTTTTGGATTTTCTTTAAATGATTTGCCCTTTGTTCTTGGTCGGATTGGAATGAGAAGGGAATGATTTCTTTGTGCTTTTTTTTAGATTATTAAATAATGATATTGCCCTTCATTTTTTTTAGCGACATGGACTTAGACTTTGTTGGGCGAATTATTATAAGTTCGGTTTTAGTCGGTTTGAGCCGAACTGAACCCGATATTTTCGGTTTGGTTCAATTTGGTTTTAACAATATACGGTTCAGTTTTGGGTTTAAAAAAATTGGTTTAGTCCAATTGGTTCGGTTTAGTTCGGGTTGAACCGATTGGACAGGCCTAACCATTGCAAAATTTGAAAAAAAAAAAAAAAGATAACATTTTAGGTCAATGTTGAGTATAATGATATGACTCAAACAATCAGTCCATCTAAGAGGGCCACAGATGATAAAAATGCATATGAGATAGAACTTGGTATAAAGGAGCCAGCTATAGTTTGTGCCGAGTCATAAAGTTATAATGATAGTATATAATCAGATGCAAAGAATCTTGAGTAAGGGGAGCAACCACCCTTATCTCAAATCACATTGACTTAGATAAGAAGATCTATTACAGAGCATAGATCATCCTTAGGTATCCTAGTTCTAAATATTCTTTGCTTATTGAAGAAGAAGAGGTAGAAAGCTATCATGATGTGTAGTTTTCTTTAGATAAGCAATATTGGTTGGAAGCAATACAAGAAGAAATGAAGTTTTTATAGAAAAGTTATATGCATGAATTGGTAGAGCTTTCATAAGTAAAAAACCACTAAAAAATAAGTGGGTATTCAAGTTGAAAAAAGATAGTGATAAACAGGTGAAGTGCAAAGCTCATTTGGTAATAAAAGGATTTTCTCAAACAAAAAGGTATTAACCTTTTAAGTAAACTTTAGCATATCCTTGTGTTTATTTTAAATTATATGATCATTATGATTTTATTATTCTCTTATTTTATGTTAATGACATACTAATTATGGGATGAGATATAAAGTGGATTTAGATGCTAAAAGATGATTTGTCTAGGTCCTTTGACATAAAAGATTTAGGACCAATTAAGCAAATCTTTGGGATGAATGTTATTCAAGACAAAAAAAGCTAAAAAGTTATAGATATCATAGGATAAGTATGTTGAAAAAATACTCAGGAGATTCAATAGGCAATATGCTAAATTAGTTAGCACACCCTAGTAAATCACTTTAAGTTAAGAAATATTATCCAATGACTAAGTAGGGGAAGTATAATATGTCACTTATTTCATATTCCTTGATACTTGGTTCTTTGATATATCTTATTGTTTACACATCCTAATGTAGCTTTGTAGTTAGTGTAGTAAGCAAATTTCTCTCTAATCTTGGGAAAGCTCATAAGGAAGCAATAAAGTGGATCTTTAGGTACTTGAGAGGCACATAAAAATGTGTTTAGCATTTGGGAATTCTCAATCATGACTAGAGAGATTTATAGATGTAGATATGGCAGGAGATCTTAATGATATGAAGTTTACTTCAAGATATATATCTACTTTTGCATAAGGGTTTTATTTTGCAGTCTAAGCTGCTAAAGTATGTTATCCTATCAACTATAGAAGCTAAATACATAGCAATAACTGAAGCTTACAAAGAAATGCTTTTGTTGCAAAAGTTTCTTAGGGAATCAAGGTTGAATCACAAATAGTATGTTGTGTTTTATGATAACTAGAGTGCTTTGGGTGAAGTAAAAACACCATGTATCATGCTAGGACTAAGCACATTGATGTTTAATATTGCTAGTTACATACAATCATTTAAAGATCAAGAGCTACAATTAAAAACAATCCACGAAAATGACAACATTGCATATATGTTAAGAAAAGTGATTCTTAGGAGAAACTTAAGTGGTATTACAATTCCGCTGAGATGAATATCTTGGCCAAGGCATGCTTCAAGTGAAAAGCAAAAAAGAAATCTCCTCCTAATGGATTTAGAGGGGGAGATTGTTGGGCTTATGGGGCTAAGTGGGTCTAACCCCACTTATTTTAAAAAAATAAAAAATAATTTCTTTTTCTCTCTCTTTCTATGGTTGTGGCAACAAGGCATTCTTGGAGAAAAAAGGAAAGAGGAGAGAAGAAAAAAAAAGGGTGAAGAGGAAGAAAAAACAGGGAAAAGAAGAGTATAATACTCTAAAAAAGGTAAGTGTTCTTTGCTAAATAGAGAATATCATCCGCTCAATAAGGAAAGATAGGTCCTAAACTAATTAGTGTAATTTTATCTTGAGATTGAATTTGTTGCTCAAGGAATTTATTTATTTTGATATTTCAGTTAATTGATTCGTAAGCTTTGGGCGTAAGCTTTGGGCAAAAGCTTAAGATGCAAAATATTGTATTGGTGTATCTTTCATTTATTGTTCATGAAATTTGTATTTAGTTATTGCTACAATTTTATTATCTGGCATACATAAAAGGATCTATCTGCTTGGACGGACTATGAAGTCGAGATAGAACTTTCTATGTGAGTTTCTGAAATCAGAGCAGACGAAACATTCAGCAAGTGGTGATCTGGCTCAATTGTAGCGAAAGATTAGTTTCATAATACGTTGAATGAGAGGAAAAAGGCTAAACTCATTATCCACAGAATACAAACAATGGCTACAACTCTCATCTGAATTATAACTAAGCAGGACAAATTGGCTCAATTCTTAAAAATTTAAAGAAGGAAAAGTAGATTGAGGATAGCAATCAATGTTATTTCCATAGCTCACTCCCAGTATGTCACAGTACCTCTTATAGAACCCAATCCTATCTTCAACTTTGGCATTCTTGCCCTTGCCACACTCCACCCCTCCATCGATGAGGTTGGTGATCAGCCCGTATCCTGGAAGTCTACCAGCTGACCGATCAGCATCCGACGGAGTCCAATTACCAGTGATGACCGCATGGCATGATGGTTTCGGGGGCTGGGGAGTCATCCAAAACCATAAGGCCGTCTTAAATGATATTGTTGCGTCTGTGGCCACCAATGCTGGTTTCTTCAGCAGGTCCACGCCAATGGCTTCTCCAGCTTCCCCATAGTTATAGTTGCTTAATGAAATCAACATATTTATATGAGCACAAGTAGAACTAACAACAAAAAAAAAACAACAACAAAGTAATAGAACACATAAAGATCTAGTTCTAGTTTTCGCGCTTCACTTGATACAATAGCATGTCTACTAGGCATTTCCATTGTTTTAATTGACATCTACATCTCGAAATAAAAAAAGGGTCCCTAACTTGTATATGCACTCACAATCACCTCTTTGGTGAGACAAAGTCCAAGGCATAAATGCTTATGAGTTAACTTTAAAATAACATTATGCACCTAAATATGTTTTCATACGCAGCAGTCATGAAATTGGTCAACTTTAAAATTGTGCATAATTGATAATCAACTTACTAACTGATCTGAAATGGTCCTCGGCCGTAGTACTTCTCACCGGAAACGCATGGATATCTCAAGGATGGGCCGCAGTAATCACTTGGATTACCCTGTTCCTCTATGTAGCAGTAGCCCCAAGCATAGGGGCCATCAGGGGCTTTTTCCCATCCACCTGCAGATACCCAAAACACTAGCATTAGCTGTGGATGTAAGACAAACATGGAATCGAAACCCCCATAGATGCATCAAGAAACAGTGAAGCAGAAGAGCTACCAAGGGCTGCGACTAATCAATGTTCGTGAGAACAGGAGAAGGATAACAGGATGAACAAGAAAGAAAAAAAAAAAACGAGAGAGAAACGTGAAAGAGAAGAAGCAGCGGGCAAAACGTAGCGGAATTCACCATGGAAAGAATAAAAATATCAATGAATTTCATCTAAATTCATTGATGTTTTCATCCTTTCCATGTGAATTTCGCTCTATCGAACATACAATAAGAGCTCTAGCAGGTGATCTAAAAGACAGGAAAAAAAGAAGCACAAGAATAAAGCAGAGACCGGTGGTTTCAGATGAGGTCTGTGCCAAGAACGCCGCAACCTCCCTCTTGCGCGTGTTGAAGTCGCCGGACGTGGCGAATCCAGGGAAGGAGTTAGCGGCACGTGTGAAGGCATCGTAAGTGTAGAATCCTTTGGCGGGGCAAGCGGAGTCGTTCCGGTGCTTAAGCATTTCGTCGAACTGGGTTGGGGTGATAATGGAGACTACGCCTAGTCCGTCGCCGCCGCTTGCAGACAGTGGAGAAACGGGGACGAAGCCGCCTCCGGCTCCTTGTAGCCGTCCGCACTCCTGATCAAGAGTGCCCAACAAGGAGCTAACGATAGTAAGGCACAGTACTTGCATCGTGGATCTCGTTCTCTAGCTTGGACGGTTGCTCGTCGCGAAGATTCCACTTGAGCTATCTGTCGATATATGATCTGATGAGAATTCTTGACCAGGAAAGTGGCCGGCTACCCAGAAGACTTGCCGGGTGGAAGACATTGACTGGACAGACTCTGATTTTATTATTGAGCAGCCGACAATATTGTTTGGTACCAACTGGTTGAACCAGCTCAGCATGGTCCACGGGTTAGCGCTTCGTTCGAACCGGCTCAAGACCTCAAAAAACCAATTTAGTGCACCTATTAAATTTGCCCCCACGTACTTAATTTTTTTTATTTACTGGGCTAGATTTATTCAGCAACTGATCCCAAGGTTCAAACATTGCTGCAACAAAGTTTTTATATAAATTTTAGCGAAGGAAATACACAATGCATTTAAAAAATCAGAGAGATTGAATAATTGTGCAGTAAAAGGACACAGGCACGTTAATCTATTAAAAACTAATAAATCTCTTGTGAGAGTATCATGCTGATGCAGGGCTGCACATTATTAACATCGGAATTTACAAAGGTGAATTGGAAAAAGAATGCATGCGCAAATATCCCACGGCGGCAAAGAAGATGAAGTGCACCCGCACAGGCTTAAACATGAATTTAAGGAATAAAAGAACAAAATATGTACGAGATTTAAATTACGGAAATGTAAAAAGAAAAAAATCGTGTGCACTGGCTTCCCCATTTGGGGTGTAGACCTATTTCTTTGAACGAAATCCATAAAGAAGAAAATAAAACATACATTAAATTTATTGTGTTTAGATTCAATGTATTTTTATTCTTTTCTTCTTTGATTCTACCCAAAAAAATATAACCTAAAAGTCAGTGTACTCGGTCTTGTGCTTATCCGTTGTCCATAATTCCTTTTATGCTGCGCGGCCTTCATACTCTTGTTTCAACAGCCACATGCCACCAACCCAAATAGGTCAACCAAACTTTGCAGTGTTCCACAACTGTAACCAAGGAAACGAACTCTTTTCTGTATGGATAGAGATTCTAAACAGCAAGATTGTGGATTAACTAGCTTACGCATACTGGATCTTTAATACAGATCAAAGCTTCTGGATATGAACCACCTTTTTCTACAGCTCATTGTTACGATGCCCAGCTAATCATGGCCAAGTTGAAAAGTGGAGCGCGCAGCATTGGCAACCGATACTTTTGTGCTGTGTGCATCATATTGCAGATGCACAATTGTCTCGACCAATGTTCACTTGTACTATTATTACTCTGAGCACCATAAAAGGCACCACACTGCAGCATCTGTCTCCTGTAATCAGAATGAAAAGTGAAGACTTCAGCAACCGATCATTATATACCACCTCGATCTCATTCTCCATGTTGTCCGTCCAATTGGCGTTTGAAAATAAAAAGTGAATTTCCATCAGTTCATTCCACTTCAGTGGCAACAGCACAATAGACATCACCACAGCAAAGCTTATCAGACCACCCTGGACATCCCAAGTTCCCGACGACAGTGGGATTAAGACCAAGTTTTGCGGATCCAGTATACGACTGCAAATTATCAGTCTTAACCTCGGAAGCTCAACCCTCCCGATGGAAGATGAGGAGACTGCCTTAACAGGTGGATAAGCTTAAAGCGGGAGCAGTCATTCCCCCAAGCATCAGATGTCAAAACACCAGAGACGAAACAAAGCCACCTTACAGCATTAATTGAAGTTATTCATCAAAAACAAAGGTGATCAATGCTCAAAAAATCTGGATAACCGCATTACTCCCTGGCATTTTCTTGGTTCAATCTCTGTTTCTCTTGCTCAGTTTGTGTGTGGAGTACCTCGTATGCTTTCATCGCATTAGCAGAAAAGTTTTCAACAGCTTCAAAGATCTGTCTCAAACTTGACTGTAGGCTATTCACATTGGACCCATGATGTTCAGGAATTGATCTCCCATCCTCACTGGAAATTAGTAACAATTTCCGTTTTTGCTTGAGCATTTCTTGTCCCTCCCTTTCCATTAACCTTAGCTTGTTGTCTGTGTCCCTATTTGCCAACATGCTCTGCTGCTGCTCATCTTTGTATTGTTGCCAGATGTTAAAAACATTATCAATGAATGCTTCCGTTGCTTCAACAACGTTCCTCTCAGATACCAAATCTATACTTGAAGCCCAGGAATTGCAAATGACAAATACGGGAGGTGCACCTAATCTCCCTGGAGAAAAGGGTATTACTCCATCATCTGTAACCTCTGGCTCGTAATGAATACAATTCACAAGCCAACCATTCAAAGATTTCACATAGCTCCTTTGTGCACGAACCCAAGCAGAGAAATTAGTAATCCAATCCACCATCACTAGCTCTAACTGCTTTACAGCTTTCATATGAGCATCAGTAAGCTTTACGGCGGATGCAATAGAATCTATGTTTTTAGCCTCAGATATTGCTTGGCACTGGATGCGATGGCATTCTGACATGACTTTCCACATTTCCATAAACCTGCAATTCATGTTTGTCAGAAAAAATTCCTTGCACTTCAATAGATTAACAAATCTAAAGTAAAACTAAAGTTGAACTAAGTTAAATAATCTAGCAATTTCATCTGTCGAACTAAGAGTAAAAAGATGATGAGAATGTACTGCTAGTTTATTTCAAAAAACTTGCTTGCAGTAGAACAAGTACCAAATGTTAGAAATTGTGCAACTGTTTTTCTCAAATCATAATATAGAACTGCAAAGTGGTCTATATCTTTTTTTAATAATAGAGTAGAACAAGTACCAAATGTTAGAAATTGTGCAACTGTTTTTTTCTCAAATCATAATATAGAACTGCAAAGTGGTCTATATCTTTTTTTAATAATAGAACTTTGCCTGTCATCGAGGAGGATATTAAGTTCACAAGTTGTCCTGTGTATTAGCAGCAATCAAGATTTCTATTTTCACTTGTCTGCAGGCTCACATTTAGTCTCAAATAACAGAAATGTGGCTATACAGAATATTGAACATGATTGTTGCTCGTCCTTGCAAAGAAAATGTGCGTATAAAGAACACATGAAAGGCCACATTATACAGCAACAGTAGCAGATTTTTAGCGGTACAATCAAACTAAGATTCTTCACAGGACGTTCAAATTATTAAAATAAAATATAATAAATGATGAGGGAGTACAAGTCATATAGTATCACGTTATGTGAAAAATATCACATGCATCCCATCAGAACAAATTAGATTAATCTAATGAAGTAAGACAAACACATGTAGGGCGAATCAAAAAGAGAATCAAATATCTAAAAAGGAGTTGGAACAACTAATTTAAAGCGCTTGGATGGCCAACAATGACAACCCACTGAAAGTAAACTACTTATAGAGAAATTGGTCAAAAATCAAGAGGAACTTCTCAGTCTTCAAAATTTTGTGCTTTAAACAACTGAGGTTGAAACAGATCTTAAATCATTGCCCTACAAGAGGAATGTTAAGTACTGATTCTTATTACTAAATTTAGCTCATCTGAGAAAACACTTGAACTTGAAATTATAGTCTTGCTTTGAAACATTAAAGGGTAATGGCTATGCTGTGGCAGTCAAATGGAAATAGACCACAATACCCAAATAAAGTGTTCAGGGAATAGGAAAAGCTCAACTTTTTATGAAAATTTAACATTCATTAGAAAATAGAAACCACTCAGCACAAAAGTCTATGTACTTAATACATCATTAGTTGGCCCAAAACATATCAACGAGTGTCAAGGCTCATACTATTAGCAAAAGTATAACACGACCCTGATAGAGTGACAGTTTGCACATGAAATATCAACACATTCGGTGTTGCTATGCAAGTTTCACAATTTCTGACGCTGATTGATAGAGCCTCCAAAGAGAACTTACCAATGCTAACTTTGAATATCGCTTACCACTTACAGAAAGAAAGAAAGAGCAAAAGAAAAAACACCAGAAAACATACAAGAATATAGGACATAAATCCTGCAGTTCTGACATGTTTTCAGAGTCCTGGTACTACAATGACTTTCTATCTCAAGTGGCAAAAACAAAGAATACTAGAGATATGAACATTGGATATGAATCCTAATTGAGCTTCATTATTTCCAATATAATGCGCCCATTGCAAATCAAGCTTAGAAATTGTGTCACTATGTTATTCAGATGAACGGTATATGTGCAAGAATAAATGTTGCAAATAATTAAACAAGAAGAAACAACAATCACATACCCATGGATAAGTTCACTAATTTGTGGCCATAATTCTTCATCCCTCAGCTGACTGATTTTACTTGAGATTGTGGCCACAACCTGAATAGCTATTTTTATCTTTGTAGATAACTTCCTGATAGAAGTTTCTACTGACTCTAGCTTGTCAGCCTCTGCGCCTCTGTCAATCAAGAGCCTCAAGTACTCACGTTTCCTTTCATATAGTGCTCTCATCTTTTCTTCAGCCTACATGAATTGAACTTAGCACATGTAAGCTCAACAATAACATGCCTCATTACTTGATTAGCAGTTGCGAAAGCAAGATTGTTCTAAGTCAATTAGGGAGTATTCAAAATAAGAATTGATAAACAATAGGAAAATACCAACACAAAGTCTTATGTAAGAAGAAATATATTGGTATACTTTGTATGTTAGCTAAGTACATATGACAAGTCTTATGTAAAGATTATAAATATCTGAAAATATATGGTCAAGGAGAACGATGGAAAATAACAGCACAAAGTCTTATGTAAGAAAGATAGTGAAATGAAATACTGTGTTTATGAACACCACAGATACTCCTTTATATGACCATGAACTATGAAAATTTTTTAATCAATATCTTCCGTAGCTCCCCCTATGGTCGCCATGTAGCTCTTTCAGGAGCATATATGGATCCAATTAAAGCTCATGACAAAAGAAAAGTGAAGATGAGATCACAATTAAAGCTCAACAGGATCCATTATTTTACTTACCACGACTTCCTCAAGAAGTTTGTTTTCCCAATTGTATAGCTTTTGCATTGTTGATGAAAGGTTACCGCAGCTCAAGACCTTATCTTCTTCAAATACCAAAAGCTCTTCATTTTTAGATGTTGAAAGGGGAGGCAACCCACATAGCATTCTAACAGAAACTGGTTACAGAAAAAAAAAAAAAGGAAGAGCAGGAGATTTCAGGTTTTGTTTAAATAATTCTTCATGGAAAAGAATATTCAGAATAAAATTTGCAAGACAAGTTGTCTACCTTTATATACAGAATTCTTCTGGTGATATAGCATCTTCCCTACTTCAAGCAGCTTGGACAACTGATCGGCCGATTGAGCCGCCCTATCAAACTGAGTCTTCATCTCCAGTGCAACATCAGAATCACCATTATAACTTCGAGAGACTGCAAAGCCCACACTCCTCCGCTCCGCTGGTTCAATCACCACGTTCTTCTCCACCACATGAACCCCAGCATCCGGATTATTCCTTGCCTCTACAGAATTTGACTTTCGATGGGGATCCTCCCCCACACTGCTGATCGCACCCTCTTTCAAACCCATATAAGCTTTACTGGAATACTCTCCATTTACTGCTGCTGATGTTGAAGCCACATACTTGGGATCACCATAAGCTTCCTTGACCACCTCGTGCTCTTCGTCTTCGAGATCAGGAATTCCTTCCGCCTCTCTCAATTCCCTCGAGTTGCGGCCCGGTGTATACATAGCATAGTAATTGTCGTACGATTCGAACAGATTCATGAAGTCCCATGTTGAAGCCTTAGGCGACGGCGGTGGCGGAGGATCCCGAGCAGTAGAACTGCCACCAACTGCCATGGCTGACTGCGGAATGCTTGAAGGAGGCGGAGAAGAGGAGCCAAAGAAGCCGCCGGCCATGCCACCATCGTAATTCATGTAAGGGTAAGAAGGATAGGGATAAACGTTTGAACTTTGAGGTGGATATGGGTAGCCAAAGTAAGGGTAAGCCACAGGTGCCGGTTCTTCGATGGCGCCGAAGCGTATTGACTCGGAACCTGGAGGCTGCTGCTCGTAGTTGACGGTCGACTCCGCGGGGCCTTTTCGAGCGTAGTTGAGATTGACGTAGGTCTTCCCAACTGGAGCATCGTCCGCGGAGAGGTGGTGAATCGGAGACGCTCCATCCGAGTGGAGGGGCGAATCGTCGTCGGAGCCGGAATCAGACAGGTTGAAATGGATGTGCGAGCCGGAGTGCGAATGAGAGTGACCGCGGATGGCGGCAGAGGGGATAGAAACCGAGGGTGCGGCGGCGGCGGATGGGGGAGGATTGGAGGGGGTGAGAGACGGGAGAGGATCGCCTTTCCGCTGTGTAGGGAGGGGGAGTACGGGCGACGAGGGCGGTAGCGCGCGAGCGCCGAGGAGGAGCCCCTGAAGGGCTGCGCCGACGGAGGTGAGGGAACGGGTGTAGGCGTCGTGGGCGTTGGCAAGGGAGTAGCGGTGGCGGATAGCGTCGGCGAGGAATTGCGTTCGCTGGCGGCAGAGCAGGACGGCGCCCTCCTCCTCGAGCTTGGAGACACCACAACCCATTCCACCCAAACACCAACACGAAAAGCAACAAGGCCCAAAATCCAGCCACAAGGCAAGCAAAGCGGCAGAGATCACAGCATCGAGCCCTCGCCGGAGAAGCCGAAACCGGATTGGAAACCGATTGGAAAGACTTGGGATAAAAAAGAAAGGAGAAGAAGAAGCTACGAAATGGATGATATCCAAAAAGGAAAAAAAATAAAAAGCGAAGCGAATAGTATACGGCTTTTGATGGCGGTACGAATACCTCACGCGGACAAGAGACTTGTTGTTATTATTTTTATTATTATTAGCCCAAAAGAAAAGTAAAGAATTATGCAGCACGTTGCGCGGCGAGTGCTAAGCATTTTAACGCCAACGCCGCCGACTGCGACTGACGCTTTTTTTCCTCTTTCTGTTTTATCCGTTTTCTGTCCGTTAATTGTTCTCTTTTTGGTATGGTAAATTGGTAATTACAAATTAGGGCGGTTTCAAATAAAGTCACGAAATTGCCCTCTTTGTTTTACAACTATGTACCAGCTTTTTCAGTTTTTGCTGGTGCGAGCTTCTCAACTTGTGCTAATTGCACCACGAAAATATTTTTTCCAGGAAAAATTTTATGACCACTCTGTTTGGACAACTAGCTTCTATGGCCGATCACTGGAGCAAGCTCCTCACTCCTCCACTTCGTTTATTATTGATTTTTATTGTAGGATTAATTTGAGGTCAAAGTACTCTGTTCAATTAAATCAACTTGGTTCAAGTGTAATTCTAACCGGTTCAATGGAAATCTGGCCGGTTTAGAAAGATTGTGGTTCAGTTATTGGGACCTCAGCTTGATTAGAGTCATAGCAATTAATTAAGGCTTAAGTGAATCTTTCTTTGAGTAAATATGTTAGTATTTATTGTTCTTGCATGTTAAATAACAGATTTTCTAAACGCACTGAGTTTGAGAATTGTTGGCCATTGTTTTTAGAAATCTTCAAACTAGTAACTTCTCAAACCAAGATTCAGTTTGTATATATTCCCATTCAGTTCCTTTTGATTTAAACTAGCATGATCATGTACATGTATTTGTATATAGTTCGTAATATAGTTTTCTCTTGAGATATGCTTGTTTTACTACTCATAGATATGATACATACTAGTTTATCCACATCGTGGATTCAGGGTTCAATTAACGCATGCTGTGAACATGTGGCACACTTTGGCGAGTGTGTTCACCACCTGTGGGTGCGATGTAGGGTGATGACCCACAGGCTAAACCAGTTAACCAAATGTATGCTTATTATGTTGTGACTTGTTTTTTATTCAGTTAAATTAGTTATAGTTGTTTGAAACAGTTTCACATTCAGTTAGATCAGTTACAGATATCGTGTCTAGTTTTGTTCTAGTTAACCAGTGATGTTGATTATTGATCATAGTATGAACTTGTGAACTCAATTAGATCCTTGACTATCCAGTTTTGTTATGCAATTGATCATATCTGAACATATTCTATCCTATGCTCATTGTGATAGTACTTGCACAGTATTTGTAAAATAGTTATTTTTATTGGCTCAATGGAAAATCTATTTTACCTCCTCTAAATAAGGGATTTTCCCATTTTCTTAGAGAAAGGCTTACTCGGCATAAATGCTGACCTGCGAGGGCTGTTGTGCATGTTGGGGTATGCCCTTAAGGCTAATGTTTGAGGCCTTGGGATTGTATAAGTATCATGTAATAAACTCTTATGTTTATAAAGGCATGGTTATTATTCAGGTTGCTACCTTGTCTGCTGTAATAAGTGTACTTCTGAATAATGTCTCAAAGCTGTTCAGCTAGGCTGACATGCATATGTCCTTAGTCGAGATATCTTGGTGAACATGAGACAGCCTTGATATGATTGAGACTAATATGTGTTCTAATCTTATAGGATGCTTCGAGCATGGAATAAGATGTAGACTCATGGGTACATTGGATGTACTGGACAGACCCTACTAGGATATTCAATTGCTTGTCACAATGTGAATGATCCTTGTAAGCACCAAGTGGCACATGTCCTCTGACTTGAGATCACTTGTGTTTCTAAATGATGATTGTCATTGTCTTGAGGTAGTTCAATATCATTTGAAACATAATGATTATAGACTATCTTGGATGGTGAGCTTGAATCAGGTTAGGGCACTAGTGATAGACATAGGATTGCCGTCTCCTTGTTTAAGGAGTGTGATGTTCTAAAGGGCCCCCCTATATGAGATGATTGAGATAGTGTATGGCCTCAAGATCACTATGAAGGAAGGCTATCTTTATATCCATTTGCTCCACATCTAAGTCGAGACTAGCTGCTAAGGATAGGACAACTCTAATAGATGACATCTTAATAACTTGAGCAAATATCTCATCAAAATCGATGCCCTTTTTCTTTGAGAATCCCTTGACAACCAACCTGGCTTTGTATCGTGGGGCTTGTGCATTCTCATCTTGCTTCAACTTATAGATCCACCTATTTTTCAAGGCTCTTTTACCCTTAGGTAGCTTTACCATATCGAATGTATGATTCTCTTGAAGAGATTTCATCTCATCAGCCATAGCTTCCAGCCATTCTTTCTTATGTTCATCTTCTAGAACTTCATCATAATCTTTTGGTTCTCCCCCATCAGTCAACAGCATGTACTCATTTGGGAAGTACCTGATGGAAGGCTGTTTGTCTCTAGTGGACCTCCTAAGAGGTATATCAGGTTCTGAAGCATTGGATTCAAGGGGGCTGGGCACCTTCATTATCATCTTCTTGTACATCAGCATGTGAAGAAGAACTAGTCTCAGTCAAGTCATAATGAGCACCTGGTATTTCATTTTTAACAACCTCTAGTGAAGGAGGAACATGATCCAAATTAACCAAGCCTTCATTGAGTTGAGAAGATTCACTCTCTTTCTTGTTGATGTCTTGCATTATTTGATCTTCTACAAATACCACATGTCTGCTCCTGATAATCCTCTTTTGAGCAGGATTATATAATTTTATCCAAAAACATCTTGGTCATAACCAAGGAATATACACTACTGGGTCTTCATTTCCAACTTAGATCTATCATCTTTTGGAATATGGACATAGGCTTTGCATCCAAAAACTCTTAAATGTGCATAAGACACATTTTTAGCATACCAAACCTTCTTTGGAACTTCAAGTTGCAAAGGTATACATGGTGAGTGGTTTAGAACATATACAGCTGTATCTAAAGCCTCACCCCAAAAGGATCCCGGTAATCCGACATGTGACAACATGCATCTAACTCTCTCCATTAAAGTTCTATTCGTTCTCTCAGCTACGCCATTCAACTAAGGAGGCTTTGGAGGTGTCTTGTGATGCCTAATATCGTGTTCTCTACAGTACTCATCAAAAGGCCCAATGTATTCACCTCTATTATCACTTCTAATGCATTTTAATTTCTTCCCAGTTTCTCTCTCAACTGAGGCTTGAAATTGCTTGAAGGCTTACAAGGCTTGATCTTTTGTCTTCAAGGTATAGACTCATGTCTTCCTTGAATGATCATCAATGAAGGTGATAAAATAGAGAGAACTACCCAAAGTTCTTTTCTTCATAGGACCGCACATGTCAGAATGTACCAAATCAAGTACATTTGGCCTTCTTGAAGAAGATTGACTTTTGAAGGAAACTTTGGTTTGCTTCCCAACCATGCAATGAGAGCATCTCTTCAATTGGTTATTCTGAATCCTGAAAATAACCTTTTGTTTGGCCAACTCAGCCATACCCTTCTCACTCATATGGCATAGCCTCTTATGCCACACTTCAATTTCTTCATTCTTCACAGCATTAATGATGTCCTTAGAAAGCTTAGTCTGTATGATATATAAAGAAGACTTCTTCGTTCCCTTTGCTACAACCATAGCACCTTTACTAAGCTTCCAAGCATCATTCTTAAAAGTGCTGCATTAACCTTTATCATCAAGCTTTCCCACGGAAATCAGATTCAAGCAAATGTTGGGAACATGCTTCACATTTTTGAGAGTCGGCATGGTACTATTAGTAGTTTCTAAACAAACATCACCATATCCTGTAACTTCAATTGTGGTATTGTCACCCATTTTCACTGTTCCATATTTGACAGGTGTGTAGGTGACAAAATAATCTTTGTTGGAGGTAGCATGGGTAGTGGCACCACTATCAATCACCCAGCTCAAATCATAGGAGACAACATTTACTGCATCATTATCATGGACAAGTAAGAAGCAATCAGTAGTGATACCAATGTGGTCATCATCACTACTATCTCCATCCTTGGGCTTCTTAGTGCTCTTCTTAGCACCTTTTTCAATGCCCTTTCCTTTCTTGTTGTCCCTTTTCAATGCACGACAATACTTTTTAATGTCCCCCTTTTTACCACAATGATAGCATTCAATGTTGGCAAATTTGTTTGAGCTACCTCTGCTCTTTGTCTCTTTCACTATGCTTTCTTTTGTCTCTTCCTTTAGGATCTCTACTCAAGCTTCTCCCAAGTCTTTGGACAGCCAGCACATCTAAATGAGAAGAAGATACTTGTACTCTCATTCTTTTTTTTCTTCATTCATAATACCATTTTTGGCTAAGTCCATAGTCATGACACCTTCTCGGACTGGATTATACAGAGTCATCCTAAATGTTTCCCAAGAGTCTGACAATGTGCACAGGAGCAATAATCCTTGTATCTCATCATCAAATTTAATACCCATTTCTGCCAGTTGATTTAGAATGCCTTGGAATGTATTCAAGTAGTCTTTAATTGAGCCACTATCTCTAAGTCTCAAGGACATAATGAGCTTCATCAAATACAGCTTGTTATTGCCGGTCTTTCGAGCATACATGTTCTCGGGTTTTGCCCATAAAGTTTTTGCATTTTTCTCTCCACACACAAGGTTCAATACATTATCATCTAGCCACTGCCTTATATAGTCACACACTTGCCGATGAGAAATAGCCCACTCCTCTTCGGTCTTACCCTCGGGCTTTTCACTAAGAAAAACTTGCTGGTAATAATCCTTCACATAAAGGAGATCTTCCATCTTCCTCTCCATTTGTGGTAATTTGAACCATTCAAGAGAATCATCCTGCTTGTATTCACCTCCATAGTGTAATCCAATCTTGATTCCACTAGCAACAAAAACTTTCAAAGTTCTGTCCTCTAGATGGACTGAGGAAACTAGGGTTAAATCTGGTTCGAAACTGAGCGATTAGCAAAGACGCTAAGAGACTACACCCTGGCGCTAAGCACCAACGTACGCACCCTCCAAACAGCATAAGCTAACGTCTATATCTCAAATGCAACAGATTTACCGCGAACCTGCCTCTGATACCACTTGTTGGGAGAGACTGCGCAAAAATCTCTTTTGCTAGATTTAAAACCAAAAGACTTCCGGCAATAATAACACAGAAATGGTAGCAGAAATAAAAAACAGAGAACAAAGGACACTAAGATTTTTACGTGGAAAACCTCTCCAACTTGAGGAGGAAAAACCACGGGACCAAAGTCCGCTTAAAACCTTCCACTAAATCAGTTAATGGGTTTTACGAATCTTCCTAGATTATCTAGGAGTATAACAACATCATCAAGACTAATCTTGGATCTGAGACAAGCATCAACACAAAGTTGGTAGTAGATACAAGAGAAGAGGAGAGTTCAGATTTCACCAAAATGAATAGTCTCTGTTCTGGACTGACTGCGAGAAATAGTGACCTTAGTTCAACGATCCGACCGTTCAGATTGTAGAGCACTGAGTCACGAACCTTCTTCTAAAATTTCAGCCCGATCCAACGATGAAATTCTTGCCGGCGGCCAATTTACACAGACTTCCCTAAGTTTACAACTTGTCACCGAAGCTTCTTCTCTCTCTTTTTCACGTATGCTCTCTCATGTGTACAGCAGCATGCACCCATACACCCCCAATCAAAACCTAATGACAACAACAATGTCAAATATATACTAACGTATCCACGATATTCACGACCCATCCACATTAGTGTGTGTCCACGATAAGTACTGTACATATCCACCATATCTACAGCATATCCATGATGTCTGTAGGTTGTCCACGATAAGTACTGTACATATCCACCATAGCTGCAACTATGTCCTTGATAATCTGAGTGTGTCCACCATAGCTGAGGTGTGTGTTGGGGAATGCCGGGTGTAATTTAAAATTTTGCAGTCCCAGGACGCAGCGGAAGAAGCATTACACCCGAAACACATTCCGGTCCCAAGGATCCATGCGAGGGAGAGAACACAAGGATGTGTTAGGGTTAGTACCTTTATTGCTTGTTAGGATGAAGGTGCCAAGTTGAAGACGCCCAAGTGTTCGTCCTCTACAAGTATCCACGCGTCGACTCCTTGATCGTTGCTCCCTTCCACGCTTGGTGCTAGCCTCGGGAAGAGAATCAAGCCTTATCACTCTCTTCAAAACTTGCGCCACCTCCAAGATAGAAGCGCCAAGAAGAGATGAGGAGGAAGATGATGCGCCAAGTACTTCCTTCTTCTTCTTTGCTTGCGCCTTTGATGGAAGAAGGAGAGCTCCAAGCCCTCAAGTTGTCGCCACCTTAAGCTTCCAATTCTCTCCAAGAGATGTCGCCACCAAGCCCTTCTCCAAGTTGCGCCAAGAGGTGAAGAAGGAGAAGAAGGCTTGCGGCTACAAGGAGGAAGAAGGTTGCACCACCTTGATGTTGTCGCCCTTTGCCCTTGCTCACACCTCTCTATGTATGTTCACACCTCCAAAGAATCGAACCAACAACAACAAGAGAGGGCGGCAAGGGTCCTATTAATAGGACAAGGGGCGGCTAGGGCAATGGCTAGGATCATGCCAAGTGGGCGGCTAGGATGAGAGGGGTTTGTGGTAAGGAAAGTCTCCAAGACTTTGCCATAAACCTTATTCAACCTATCCTTATTTGCCCAATAGCCATATCAGCCCAAGACATGCCTTAGAGGCATTCTTTCCATCCAAGGAGAAGGACTAGGCGCAACAAGCATGAAGAATTCGGCCAAGCAAATAGTTTGGGGTGAATTAGGGTTTGGAGATAAGGAAAGTCTCCAAGACTTTTCCATAAATCTTATCCCACTTGATATATGCGCCTATTCTCTTTCCAAAAGAGCCATCAAGCCATATCAGCCCCAATACTTACCATAGAGGCAAGATACCATCAAGGGATCAAAGGGGGAGGCGCCTAATGCTTCCTTATGAAGCAACATGCGCCCACTTCACCCCATTATGCCCTTGGCGCCAATGGGGTGAAATTCTTCCCCATTATACCCTTTTTTGCTTATACCTCTTCTTCATAACTAGTTATTGGGCCTCATTGGATAATGAGCTAGCCCAAACTTCATGGCATGGGTTGATTAAGCCATTGGATCCAATCCAATGCAACCCTAATCCAAATGTGACCAATCTAGGTCAATTTCGGGTCAACCTGCCAAAAATGAAGTTTGGCTCCAATAACTTTCTTCCAACTCATCAGGCCCATTGGCGCTGATGAAATCTTCCAAATGGATCCAAGTTATCCAATAACTTGATCCAGAGGCTTCTGATTAAAGCAACGTCAAGAGTCTATTGCGTGTGACCTCGTAGGATCCATATGACGATGGCAATGATGTAAACATCATAAGTAGTGAGGGGTATCTAGCAACACATCACTACTACCCATGTCATAGGACTTAGTCATTATGGCAATAACTCCTAACAAGCAACGAGGATTCCCATGCATTCTAGATCCCTTTGCCTGAACTGATATCCTTTCATTGGATTAGTCTCAAGTTTATTATCCAATGCATTGGTCATGACTTAACTAGTGTGGCCACACATTCCTGTCATGCACCAATAAGGTGGGGCGCCCCAAGTGGATATCATGCTTCCTCTGAAGGAAGGGGCAAATCCTACTATTGGTCATCCATGTCTCTATATGACTTATGACATGCCCAATGACAGTCGTTTTAGTCCCCAAATTACGGAGAGACGTAAGACTGTATGAAAGCATACCCATCATCAAATCTAGACATGAATACCTCAAGTCTAAGGATCAATGCAAACCTCTTGCATGTGAGATTGACTCGTTGACTAGACAAGTCAATCCTCACGGTGGATCACTCCAGTGCATCCAATGCACCTGTATGTCTGCGTTACTGTGCCCTGCACCTAACCAGCCCATACACCAGTCTCACATGTACCAAAGCTGTCCCATATCTGCTAAGGTACCTTGACTGGGGATAGCTTGTGAGAATGGATCCAATCCAAACTCCTGGGACATTATTTATGCAACTCAATACATCAACGCAGGTAGAGAAGTCTGCATAATAACGACAATGCCTTTATTGATTCTACCAAAGTACATTTAAACAATGCCTGACCATGTCCATACATTGGTCTGCAGGGCATATACACCAACAGTGTGTCCACCATAATCTGGGGTATGTCCACCATAGCTGAGGTGTGTCCACCATAATCTGGGGATCATGGATAGCATATCCACGATGTTCTGCAGGCTGGCCACGATGTCTGCAGCATATCCACCATCTTCTGCAAATCGTGGACAGCATATCCACGATCTTCTGTAGATCGTGGACAACATATCCACGTTAGTTGCAAATCACAAACTGAGCTACTTCATCCATGTGGCATGATCTGAGCCATCTTCCACATGGGTAAACTAAGTCATCCTCCACATAGGAGGGAAACTCACCCAACATAGTTGTCCATAGGAAGTAGAGCTCGTAGCATTTTTGCACAAGGTAGAGATCTTACATGGGTGAGGAACAAATTGCTAGGGTTTTCAACAAGAGGTTGGCATCAACTGGAAAATTTTTTGCATGTTCGGCAAGAGATGAGAGAGTGAGAGAGCTCGAGAGTCACATGGGAGAGAGAGAGTGCATAGATTAATGGAATTCTAAAAACTAACTCAGATTAGTTGTAGCATTAAGTAACAAGGCGTTAACTAAGTTAGCCGAGCTTTAAGATTTACAAAATTTGGCTTACTACAAGATTGCATTCTCGAATCCTAGGGACCGAGAATCCTAAGGGACCCTGTTGAAGAATGCTCAGTAGGGCCCTTTGTAAATAGTTACCGTCATTACCGACGTGGTAACACCATCTAAGCAGTTTGCTAGAGCCGAGTATTTTTTGCACGACGTGAAGCAAAAGAAAAGTGTTGTACGTGATAAATCAATAATGGCTAGCGATATGTCGATCTAATATTATACTTTTGTATTTTTTATTTAATTATTAGATATATATTTTATTTTTATATATTTTATTTTTATATATTTTACACCTTGCCTAGGAATTTTGTCCTAGCTGATGGCTAGGATGAGAATGCTGGCCAATAAAGAACGGAAAAAGCCAAAATTTATCAGCCGCGGCAATATAAAAAAGCAAGAGCATACAAAATACATGAAGGCGGTAGTGAAAATAGAAGAAGCAGATAAAAAATTGGTCAAGGGTGGCGGCACAAGTACTTGTCTTCTTCCATCCTTTCCCTCTATTATAAAAAAAAATTCACGGAAAAAATAACTCTAGTAAAATAAATATACTGACAAAGAAGAGAACTCCGATAAAACAAATAATACTAACGGAGAAGAAAAATCTAATAAAACAAATAATATTAATGGACAAAAAAAACTCTATAAAACAATAACACTAATAGAAAAGACAACTTGGTAAAATAAATATATTGACAAGAAGAAAACTTTAGTAAAATAAATAACAATAATGAAGAAGAATGTCATTTAAATTATATTTATGTATATAAGACTCATTCAGCATATTATGTTTATTAGACCTTGCACAGGACGCACGGGACTTAGTAAAACTTAATAATAAATTAATCATTAATCATTTAATAACCGAAAAAGAAACACCATAATTAGTAATGAATAAAACATTAATTATTTAATAATCAATTATGAAAATTAATAATTTTTTTCTCCTGTCCTTTTTGGGTAAACCTCTTAAAATCTGCAGCGAGGAATGTTATTTATAAAGCGTTACAGATTCAATTAAAAGAGATTAACTTCTCGGCTATTCGTCAACACATGTCTCTTTCCAAATAACATATCCACATCACGCTCAAATGTTCTAATTTGAATCCTTTGCCTTATTCCTCCGCACTAAAAAAACTCATGCTTAATACCTCCTCTATTATTGGTTTATTTATATCTATGTTAATGCTTCTAGACTCTTAATTAGTTGTTCAATTATATGATGCTACATCATAGTTATCTTTTTAGTAAATATTATGAAGATCTCTTTTAATTTTTCTAAATTATAATGATGGAGAGATTACTGAATGTTAGCTTCATGATTATGAATACAATTTTTTTATATATATATAAAAGGAAATTTGAATGGTAACATTAAATTGAAGGTGATTTAATAAAAATGGGAGAGGTGTATTGACAAAGCTTTAAGGCTGATCAGCCAAGTCCGTGACAGAATCTAAAGCCAATCTTTTCCAAATCACATGAAGTTGCTTATTCCATGGGCAGAGCAAAGATTTGGATCATCAAAGTGTTGAGCTTTATAGATGCTGAACACATGCAATAAATTTCAATCTCTCATATCACATTATCCGTTTTGCAACTTCCCTGTTAATTGTTATGTTGCAATCCAATCACATATTTGGTGTCTTTTTGCCCAACTGGACGCCACTCCGACGAACCAATTCTAAAAAGGCAAAAGCCTTAGGGAACTTAAGTCAAAGAGCCAAGTTGGACGTCGCCATTAATCCATCATTAATGGCATATAGTGTCTACGATGGATTCTGAAAAAAAGCAGACTCGGCACAGGAAACTTTCTATCTCGACAGCCAAATGACCCAATCATATGTGCTTTGTGTGAAATGTCCAGCTCCCACCAAATTGATCACTGCAGCTATTTAACTGGAAAAGATGACAACCATTCCATGCTTTAATTGAATTCCATTAACGATCCGATTTATCCGATATCCAAATAAATACCAAATAAATATAACAACAACTAAAAAGAAAGCAATACTCAATAGACCGTACGGCACACAAAATAAGAAAAAAAAAAAAAAAAAAAAAAAACATCAGTCTCTCCAGGTCGTGTTGTTACGTGCACTAGGGGTCACCGGATTCACCGTATCGCTTTGTTTTCCTCTCGGGTTTGGTCCCTCTAGCTAGCCCTTCTGCGATCCCAACCGTCTCTTTTCGGCGTCGCTGCCGTCATTCGCCATCGAAGCCCTTGCCATCGATTTGGGCTTGCCGATGGTATCTCCTCCACCTAATGTGCAAATCCAAGTCGGCCGTCCTCGCCTCCGAGCCTAGGCCTCGAACCAGATCTCGATCGTCCTCCGCCTCCGCCGCCGCGTCCTCGTCTGGTGGCTTTCCTACTGGTTCCAGTAGCAATCCCCGCCTTCCCCGCGCCGCCCCCTTCGCTTTCAACTCCTTCCCCTCCTCCGCCTCAAAACTCTCCTCCTCCTCCAGCTCCAGCCTATCCTCCCTCCGCGAGGCCCTACCAGAAGCCCTCGTCCTCTACACTTTCACCGAGCTCTGCTCCGCTACGGGAAACTTCCGCTCCAATAGTCTCCCCCGCTCCTCCGGCTGGCGCTGCTCCCTCCGTGGCAAGGACGCCGTCGTCTTCCAGCGCCGCTTCCGCGGTCCCGACCCATCTGTCCTCCCTTCCCGCCTCGCACTTCTCTCCAGGTCCCACCACTCCAGCCTCGTCCGCCTCCTGGGAGCCTCTCTTGCTGGCGATCACATCTACCTCGTCCACGAGTTTGCCCCAGGCGCCAACCTCGACGACTGCCTCCACAACTCCAGAAACCCCAGCTTCACCCCACTTTCCACCTGGATCTCCCGGATGCAGATCGCCTCTGATCTTTCCCACGGCCTCGAGTATATCCACCTCCATTCCACCGCCGCCATCCATAACCGGCTCAAGAGCTCCTCCGTCATCGTCGCCGATCCCGGATTGCGCGCCAGGATTTGCCATTTTGGCGCAGCCGAACTCGCCGGAGAGATCCCCTCAACCTCCGAAGAGAACGGGATTAGCGACTCAAATCCATCTAGGATCAGGAGGACGGGCAGCCGGGGGTTGCGGATCGAGGGGTCAAGGGATTACATGGCGCCAGAGCTGCTCACCGGCGGGAGCATCTCACGTCGGTCCGACGTGTTCGCCTTGGGTGTGATTCTTCTGGAGCTCATCTCCGGGGAAAAGCCGCGCGCGAGATGGCCCCGCAGAGACAACGGTGGGGAACGCGAGTGGGTGTCCTTGGTCGACACGGCGAGGGAGGCGATTGGAGCAGGGGAGGAAGGGGAGCGGCGGGGGAGGGTGAGGCAGTGGGTGGACCGGAGGCTGCGGGACTCGTTTCCTGTGGACGCAGCGGACTCCCTTATCCAAGTGGCGCTGCGGTGCGTGGAGGCGGAACCTGCGGCGCGGCCTGACATGACGTGGGTCACTGGGATGGTCTCCAAGCTTTTCATCGATTCGCAGGCGTGGGCGGCGTCCGTGAAGCACCCGACTGATATTTCCGTCTCGATGGCTCCGCGGTGAGCAGAAGCTGATTTGACAATACTATCACTGTGTTTAAAATTTTTTGTTTTTTCTCAACGCCAGCATTTTTCCCAAGAAAACGATTGTTCTTGATAAATATTCTGAGATTGTTGCCCTGTACAGTGAGATAGATGTTCGTAACATGAAAAAAAAAATGAAGAGAATTTGCTGTCATATTTCCTCTCTGATCAGTAGTGACCGCCAGGAACAAGATAAAATCCCAATAACAAGGATTGATTGCAGTTGTATAATTTTCGTGTGCTAATAATCTATATTGAATTGATTCGAGGTGGGAAAAGAAACCCCCCCAGATCGATTTAACCTGGTATCTTTGACTTTTACATAGTGTTTATATGAAAGGATAGACGGAAGGAGGGCAAGGATGAGCATTACATCCTTTGTTCCGTGAAAGAGCAAGTAGAGGTGTGGAAAAATGGAGATGTCAAAAAATACTTTTATCCTTCATTTTATCATCCCCCAAACATCACCCTCCAGCTGAGCTCCGCCCTTTCCCTCCCTTTCGTAGCCATTTGACGCCCCCCTCCGTCAGAGTCGCCACCGCCCCCCCTCCTGCACGGTCATCCCACGCACCCACCCCCTCCGTCACCTCCTCCAGCTAAGCCGAGCTCTGCCTCCATCGCCCTCTAGCTGAGCCGAGCTTTGCCCCCTCCCTCCCTTCCGTAGCCGTCCACCGCCCCCCTCCGAAGCCCTCCAGCCACCCCCTCTACTATGATGTAGAACTGTCGCCCTTGGATTCGCGCCTAGGGCTCTTCTTCCCCTTCTCCTCCGCTGCCAGGAACATGAATTTCTCCTTCTCGTCGCTGTGGCTCCACCCGACCACCAGCTCCCGGAGCCGCCACCTCAGCAAGGACCCCATAGCACTGTGCTTCTTGCTCCGTGAAGGCGACAGGGATGCTAACAATCTCGACGCCCACGTGCAGTACGTTCCTGGGCGAATCTCCTCGAGCTCGTCCATCCTCGACGAAAAGTTGGACGAGGAAGAAGCGGATCCGAGATTCTCCCCCCGTTGTTTGAACAAGAGCTGTCCGAGGGTCCCCCAGACCGCCACCAGCGCACTCTCCACTCCATCTGCTAGCGTAGAATCCGGTCTGTGCCGTCGTCGTCGTGAGGAGGAGGGCGCGGTTGAAGATGGGGTAGATCGGACGGATCTGGCCATTGGAGAAGATGTCATCGGCGGTGATGTCTGAACGTGCGTTTCACATGCTTAACTCTGGACACGTGACTCTCACATGATCCTTTCACATGGATTATATTTCTCTTCCTTAAGGAGTATTAATCAATTCCCCTTCTTTTACATCTTTTCAAGGAAACAGACGGTTAATGTTTCCAATCTGATAAAAGTATGAAGTTTCATTTCAAATTTCTGGTTTGGTTTCATTTTAATGTATGTTTCATTTTAATTACATTTTTTAGAAAAAAAATATGATTGAAGAAAAACATGAGGATAACCTGCGGTAATTCTCAAGGTTCTATTTGTCCTGGGAAAAAAATATTTCTATTTCGTTATTTAATTCTTTTATGATGACAAACACAGCCTTTATTTGCGTGCCGAATAGGATAACCTACGCTCTGAATTTGATCTATAGTCTTGATTTGATATTTGATTTAACGAAATTTAGCTTCATGCTTTGAAATTTTGAACAGGGCTTTGAAAGTTAGGATCTTTCACCTAATAAAGTGAATAATTTTAGAATTCATCTTATTTTTACTTTTTTTTTTAATAAAAAAAGTAATTTATGAATGACAGGAAAGATTAGAACTCAATTGAAAACTAACTAACAAGTGGACGTGGTTAATATGAATAGAGGCTTTGTGCCTTTAGAAAAGTTTTCGAATCAGTATAGAAAAACAATATACTAGCGCTTATCTAAATAGGAAAATATAAAAGAAAATTTATAATCGATAATTATAAAAGTATATATTAAAAAATTCCTAGCTGTGCATCGTTAAGCACGTTAGACATATGCATCCAAAAGCTCTGATAGAAGAATGAAAATAGGGTTAAAACCAAATATCGTCACCCATTCAATCGGCGTTCCATACTCCGTCGCCTTAACCCAACCCACAACCATTAACTTTAGTTAACCTACCCTCTTTTTCTCCTAAAACCTCACGACTTCTTCATTCCCCCGTCAGAAAAAAAAAACATCGGAGATCTTAGCTCGACGATAATTGCCCTCCGCTCCTGTTTACCTTCTCCGACTACTCCCGTTCCTCCCAAAGCTCTGGCGAACGCACATTTGACTCCTAATGAGTAATTGCTTTTTCTTCACGTCATTGTTGGCTTATCATTGTGCCAAAACCCAAAAACCCTTGTCACGAGAAGCTATTATTATATCCTCCATTATAACTGTGTGCTCTCCCCTACTGGTTCTGTGCACCACCGTCTCTAGCAAATGCGCATTCGTCTACTATCGACCTTCACAGCCATCTTTTGCACCACCGTCTCTAGCAAATGCGCATTCGTCTACAATCCCCTTCCTTGAAACAAAATTCAAATTTGCTGAAATTAGCATATGGCTGGTGGCTGGCGCAACCTATAGAAATTCCACATTTGAGCATGCATATCTTCTTAGTTGTGGGGCTGTTTGTATACAGAATTCTCCTTAGTTGCTGGCTGGAAACTTCCCTCAATTGGGCATGCAATTAGCTGAGTTGTGGGCTGTAATGTGCAGGCTTCCTGCTGGTAGATGTGAGGTGGCTTCCTCCTTGCCGCATGCTATTGAAGTTGGGTTGGAGTGTGGACTGGTTGACTGAATATTGACTCTCTTCTTACTGTTAGTTTGTATTGAAGCTGGACATCAATTGGGGTTCTTTGGCTGGTCAGTTGGGCCGAATATGATGCACAACATAGCTGATCTTTGGGTTGCTCTAGTGTTGAACTCTAGGCTGACTAGTGGGCTGACTTGGTTGGGGAATGTTGATGGGGGTGAGGTGCCTTGTATGCATACATGCATTCAAACCTAAGCTAATGCATTCTACTACAATCTCTAAGAAAATAAATACTTAAAAGAAAACAAACCCTAGGCTACCCCTAGGCATATGCTTAGGACATAACA
The DNA here is from genome assembly GCA_027563935.2 of Costus lasius. Taxonomy (NCBI): domain Eukaryota; kingdom Viridiplantae; phylum Streptophyta; class Magnoliopsida; order Zingiberales; family Costaceae; genus Costus; species Costus lasius. The sequence continues at coordinate 102,052,941 of CM050448.1, forward strand.
AAATACCAAAGCATTACAACGTAATATGCTTAGAATATTAAAAGGCTCCAAAATGCCTTGCAAGTCAATATACAAGTAAAGTCAACATTGGCATGGCTTAAGTCATCCTAGATCAAATGGCGATGCTCCTGCATCAGCTCTCCCCGACGGTGAAGAATTCTCCTCTGGAGAATTAAAATTTAAGTTCTATTTTGGTTCCGGTGGCCACCCAATATATGCAAATTGTCATCGGCATTCATGGCATCCTCATCCCTGCAAATAAAATACAAATATTTGAAAGTAGTTGTTTTCTTATGTGTGTGGGCAATTTGTATTTTGAAAACATGATAAAAAAATGTCAATCCATGTGTAAGTTGCAAATGAGAGAGTACCAAGGGACATGCAATCCTTAGATGGATACTATATTGGAAAAGTAGTTTCACTAGTTAATTTCCATGAAATCATCCAATAATAGGTTGTAAGCAAGGTAGGTCCAAAGGTGAAATCAATATCATGCTGCAAGCAATGACTCAACTCAACTAAGAAATTTGGGAGAATGATTGCGTCATCAAGGTACAGATCTTCATAAAACAATGATATTTTTGGTGTATGGGATGAGTTAGGGAGAGTGGTGTCATGGGACTAACCTAAAAAGGAATATGGTGGCATAGAGTCACCTAGGCATGGAGGCATGCTAAACAAGATTTCGCTAGGTTTGTCCTTTCCTATGTGGGTTATGGCTAATAGGGTGGTAGAAATTGGTTGAGTGGAACCTCTATGGGGCTCCCTCTGTGTTATGGCGGACTTAATCTCCTTGAGGGATTGATTAGGTTGAGGTAACCCTAAGGGTGGTTATTTCTGACGTTCAGGTTCAGGGTCCAAGGGTGGTGGCTTGAGGGTGTGGGTAGAGGGACCCAAGAGACAAGACTCACTGGTCATAGGGTCAAGGGGCATGTCTTCTAAGTCTATGGGCTGAGGGTGCCCTACGAGTTTAGAATCAAGGTCAAGTTCTAGCTTAGGGATGGTGAAATCTAAGCTTTCCTTAAGTCTAATAGGGGATCCTAATTCATGTTGGTTCAGCTCTAGAGGGTAAGGATCCTCTAATGGTAAGGTTTCTAGAGGACAATCTAAGTCTAAGTGAGGCTCCTTGTATTCAAGTTGGTCTCCTAATGGTGTACCTAGGGATTCTAAGTGTACCTTAGGCAAATGGGGATGCTCTAACTCAAGTTATGCAGGAGGTTCCTCTATGTCTTGAGTTGCTAAATCAAGTTTAAGGTCAATGGGTTGCTCAACTCCTAATGTTATCTCTATGGGTTCCTTAGGTTGGTTGGGTCCTAGGGGTTCTAGAGCATTTGGGTAAGGACCTAGACAAGATTCATGACCATCTAAAGGGTTTAGGTTTTCCTTTGAATCTATATGCGGTTGGGTAAGACCTATGATATTTGGCATGTCATTCATTATGAAGGGTCCAAACATAAGTTGAGGCATATCTGGGGAGGTCTCTAAGGTTGACTTAGGGTTAAGTTGACTCTTAGGCAAGCCAACTAAGGGTCCCCTAGTAGTGGGGGTAGACTCTTCTAGAGGTGAAGGTAGCTTGGGTTCTAAGGTTTCTTGAGAAGTTGAGGGATTAGCTATCTTGGGGGTTCTAGGCTTGTGCCTTTTGATCCTAAACCTTATGCCATGGGTTTCTATCTAATAGGCATCATCTTTCTTATGGTAATACCCCTTTACTTCATCTAGCCATGGTTGTCCTAGATGGACATGATAAGTGCCTTCTAAAGGGAGGACATAACACCAAACTTCTAGCAGGGTAGTATTTTACCACATAGGTACTAGGCACCTATGGTTTACTAAGGTTTCGGTCACATTTTCTCCACTAATGTTGTAAGGGTGTAGGTTATACTCATTGGTTAGGTCAAATTTTTCTATGGCACTAGGGGTTATAAAGTTGAAGCCTATGGATTCATCAATGGCTATCTTGCACATTTTATCTCCCATTTTAGAATAGGGGTGAACAAAGTCTTTCCTAAAGGTGATCCTATAGGTTGGAAGTCTCTCTAGAGTTTAACAATTTTCCATTTGCTCACCGAACTCATCCAAAGGGTTACCAAAGTCTCTAGGGTAGATGTTGTATTCTATATTCTCAAAGATGACATTATAGGACCATGGTTTGCTAAAAATAATAGGCTTGAACACTGTGAAAGAATTCATCACCTAGCAAGATATCAAATTCTGCATCTAGAACATCACACCATATATGAGTCTTTATACCATCTAGTTGAATAGGGACTAGACATTGAAAGTCAACTAAGGTAACAGATCTATGGTCATCCCAAGTTATGGTATATGGGTGGATGTGTTTTTCTAAGGTGAGGCCAAATTATTTAATAGCCCTAGGAGTTATGGCATTAAAGCTAACTTGATGGTCTATCACGGTTCTACCCCTATGGTTATTACACCAAAGATATTGGGTCTAAGGGTGAGTCTTTCATAAGCATCCTTAGCATAAATTAAATCACTTGATTTATAATGATGCATGTTGTCTAGCAAGTAATTTGAAGATAAGCAAACTAGGAAGCTAAACTTTGTGCATAGATGACTTTAATTCAACATGTAAAATGTAGTAATTCAAGAGCTAATTGGGAATATAGTGACTATTGCTTAACTTTTACTATTTTTTCCATTAATTTAGCCATTTATACATATCATAGAACTGAAGGCAATTATTGTAGAACTTATATGAAACCTCACCCCAACTATCCCAAACTCATATCAATTCATCAATGATAGCTAAATAGGCAATCTAGTGACTATGACTTATTTTTTAGTTATTTTTTCCATTAATTTAGCAATTTACATGTATCGTAGAACTTAGGCCAATTATCGTAGAACTTGTATGAAGGCTCACCCCAATCATCCTAAACTCATACCAATTCATGTGTGATAGCTAACTAGGCAATGTAGCAACTATTGCTTAATTTTTAGTTATTTTTTTTCATTAATTTAGCCATTTACATGTATCATAAAACTTAGGGTAATTATCATATAAATTGTATGAAACATCACCCCAACCATCCCAAACTCATACCAATTCGTATAGCATATCCCAAACTCATACCAATTCAACCATCATAGCTAACTAGGCAATGTAGGGATTGTTGCTTAATTTTTCATTATTATTTTTTTTATTAATTTAGCCATTTACATATATCATAGAACTTAGGCCAATTATCATAAAACTTGTATAAAGGCTCACCCCAACCATCCCAAACTCATACTAATTCATGTGTGATGGCTAATTCGGCAATATAGAGATTGTTGCTTAATTTTTAGTTTTTTTTTATTAATTTAGCCATTTATAAGTATCGTAGAACTTAAGCCACTCGTCGTAGAACTTGTATGAAGACTCACTCCAACCATCTCAAACTCATACCAATTCACATGTGATAACTAACTGGGCAATATAGCAATTGTTGATTAATTTTTAATTATTTTTTCCATTAATTTAGCCATTTACATATATTGTAGAACTTAGGCCAATTATCGGAGAACTTTTATGAAGGCTCACCCTAGCTGTCATGGTTAATTTTTTTTTTTTTTTATCTATTAACCTTGCTCGAGACCAGTAGGACTTCCTTTGAAGTCTCAAGCCCTAATCCAGAGTATAGGCTTCAGTCAGGAACACTTAAGCGAAAACACAATGACTTGTAGACTTACCCGCACCCAAGAGGGGTTCGGTGACTCATCGCTCCTATAAATATGCTTACAGAATTCATGCCTAAATACCCACGTATAGGAGTGGGCGACTCGCCACGTACTCATATTGCTCACAGAATCTCTCACCTTGCACTCATCATTCGTTATAATACCCAAATCGGGGTGATGATAATTAGCAGTACTTGTGCACGAGCAAGACTGACTCTTCAAGGGGTTAGACCAAATAATAACAAATAATAATTAACTAGCCCTAAGTGGGCTCACACATTAAGCAAAAGATGTAGTATCGAACTAATGATTGTGATAATTAACACAACAATAAACTCTATACTAAAAGATTGAGAAATTGTACGAAAGCATAAGCGTACATGAAGAATCTATAAGTTCTGAAGTTTGAGAGTATTGTTTTGTTCTTCCACAGACTTTGTGTTTCTTAGACTTAGAGCAAAATCAGCATAGTCTAACTGATGGGGCTCACCTATATATATATAGGGAAAGAAAAAGAAAACTCATTATTAATTAATTAAAAGAAACACACATCTACGGGGACCACAATATAAATTATTATTACTATTTCTATCTCTAACCTATCACAAAAATAGAAATAATTCCTAAGTCTCTACACAAAATAATATTTCATACAATTGAGATAATTTTAGTCATAATAATTAATTTCTTAATTGATAAGGCTAAAATTAAAGATAACCATATACAATTAATTATAATAATGTATGGCCCACATCAATTGTATCAACAATCTCCCACTTGGGCTATATATATTACTTGATATAATTGTATATCTTTCTGAACTCTTTAATATTATCTTTTATCTGAAATTATCTTTATCAATTTGGTGTATGAATATATTAACATAGGATCAAAGCGGCTTTCATCACAACAAGTAATGTGACTAGCCTGAACAATAGTCACAAATGTCAGTACAATCAATGACATAGATATATGGATGTGTAATATGGAAATTTTATGTAATGTAATCGTAACATGCCTATTTCCAATTGGTCCAACTTTATTCATTATGTGATCAAGCCAAAAACTTATGTTTAAAATAAAACTGTAAACTTTATTTCTTAATGTGTACACAACTTAATCTAAATACAAACTCCCACTAAATAGATATATCACTAAGTGATATAATACCCATATGAGTAGTATGCTCATGAAAAACCTTGGGTGGTAAACAATTAGTAAGTGGATATGTAATCATAGAGTTTGTACTAATGTGTTATATATATATATATATATATATATCTGACCACTTTGAACTCTTTTTTTAACAACTAAAAATTTAATGTCAATGTGCTTAGACTTTAACGAGATCCTGCTGTTATTGAAATATAATACTGCAGATTTATTGTCACAAAATAACTTTAGTAGTTTTTTAATATTATCTAAAATACGCAGTCCTGTGATAAAATTTCAAAGATATATCCCATGATTAGATACCTTATAACATGCTACAAATTTAGCTGCCATGGTGGATGAAGCTATAAGAGTTTGCTTAGCACTTTTTTAGAAAATAGCTCCTCCAGCTAGCAGGAAGATGTAGCCTGAAGTGGATCTGCGACTGTCTTGGCATCCAGAAAAATTAGAATTATGATATACAATGATCTCTAACTGATCTGATTTTCTATATGCGAGTATATGATCTTTAGTTTTTTACAAGTACTATAGAATTCTTTTTATTTCTTTCCAATGCTCCATTCCTAAGTTTCTTAAATATCTACTAGCATCTCAATAATGTACGCAATATCTGTACACATGTATACCTGTGCCTACATCAGACTCTCCACAGTAAAGACATAAGGAATCTTCTGCATTTCTTTAGTTTCAAATTAATTCTTGGGGCATTGATTGAGACTAAATTTATCTCCCTTAGCAGTAGGAGTATCTTCTAGTTTACAATCATGCATGCCAAATCTCTTTAATTCTCTTTTGATATAGCTCTTTTGTGATACCCTAAGTATACCACGAGAACAATCTAGGTGTATCTCTATACCTAATACAAAAGAGGTGCCCCTAAGATCTTTTATCTCAAATTTCTTTGATATAAATCTCTTAGTTTCATACAATAAGCTTATATCATTACTGGCAAGTAGTATGTCATCGATATATAAAACCAGAAAAATACATTTACTCCCACTGAACTTGTGGTATATATAAATCATCTATTATATTCATCTCAAACCCAAGGAGATGACTACTTGATGATATTTATAATACCATTGACGAAAAGCCTGCGTAAGTCCATATAAAGATTTTTTTAGCTTACAAACTAGTTGTTCTAAATCTTCTAATACAAAACCTTCTAGTTACACTATATATATCATTTCCTTAATGTCTCATTTAAGAAAACTAGTCTGTACACCCATCTGATGTAGCTCAAGATCAAAATGAGCTACTAATGTTATATAATCCTAAAAGAGTTTTTCAATGATATCGGAGAGAAAGTCTCTTTATAGTCAATATTTTTTTTTTAGTAAAACCTTTTGCAATAAGATGCACTTTACATATTTTAATACTATCTTTTGGTTCCTTCTTGGTTTTAAATATCCATTTATAACCAATAGGTTTCACACTTTTAGGTAGTAATACAAGATCCCAAACTTCATTGTCAAACACTTTAACTCCTCGTTCATGGCTTCAATCCACTTTTGAAAATTAAAACTTTCTATGGCTTGGTGGAAGTTGACTGGATCATCCTCCATCATTTCAGTATCATATTCATGGAGGAATGTGACATAATTATTTGGAATCGCACTTCTTCTTTCTCTAGTAGATCTCCTTAATAGCATTTCTTCTTGAGTATAATGAGTTTGTTCTTTTGTGGTAACTTCTTGATTCAGTTCAAGAAGTTCGTCTGAATTTACTAGTAGATAAATCTCAAGAACCAAAACCTGGATATTAGGAATTAAAATATGATCATTCTCACTAGTTATCATGGGAAGAGTAATGAATTCCTCTTCAAAGACAAAGTCTTTAACTTCATTATTTTCCCTCCCAAACTCATTATTTTCAAAGAATTCAGGAATTCTCGTCTCAAAGATAGATTTATCAGTTGAATTATAAAACTTCTAACCCTTAGACCTTTTAGCATAATAACAAAATAACAACTAATAGTTCTGGAGCCTAATTTTTTTATCATTTGGGCTTTAAGGCCTTGCTTCAATTGGACATCCTTAAGTGTATAAATGCTCTAGACTATGTTTCTTATCTATCCAAAGCTCATAAGGGATTTTATTAGTTTCTTTAGTTAGAACTCTATTAAGGATATAAACTACAGTCTTTAATGTCTCTCCCCAAAGAGATTCTGGTAAAGAAGAATGATTAATTATACTTCTTACCAGATCTTTGAGTGGTCTATTTATTCTCTCAGCAACTCCATTCATGCTCGGTGAGTTAGGCATGGTGTACTGAGAGATGAAATCACACTCCTCTAGGAATTTAGCGAAAGTGACCTAGATGTTATTTTCCTGATCTGTCATATCTGCTATAGTACTCACCACCATAATCAAATCTAATGTTCTTAATTGACTTACCAAGTTGATTCTCAATTTTAGCCTTAAAACTTTTGAACATGTTTAATGCCTGTGACTTCTCGTGAATAAGATAAAGGTGGTTATATCTAAAATAATCATCTATGAATATAATAAAATATTAGTGACCATTCCAAGAAATCGAAGGGAATGGACCACAGATATCACTTTGAATTAATTATAAGATGTCTAAAGTTTTATTGGCTCTCAATTTTTTTTATATTTGTCTGTTTTCCCCTTATACAATTAATAAAAATTTTAAAATCTATAAAATTAAGAGGCTTAAGAATTCCATCAAACAAGTCCTTCCATTCTCCATCTAGAGATAACCTAATCTTTTGTGCCATAGGAATGAGGAATTCTCATTTGTTAATTTTTTTTTTATACCACGAACATGTAAGGTTTCATTAAATGAAGCAATTGTATCTAGTATATATAAATTATCAAGAGAAGTTAAGAAATCAGTTGCAATAAGATTTGAATTTTTATATAAAGAGAATTTACTATCCCTAAATAATAACAATAACCCAATTTGTCCAAAATAGGAATAAAAATTAAATTCCTTCTAAAAGATGAAACCACAAAAGTTTCATTTAAATCTAAATAACAACCCACCCTTAATGATAATCTAAAATTGCAATAGAAGCAATTGTATCAAGCATATATAAATTATCAACAGAAGTTAAGAAATCAGTTGCAATAAGATTTGAATTTTTATATAAAGAGAATTTACTATCCCCAAATAAATAACAGTAACCCAATTTATCCAAAATAAGAATAGAAATTAAATTCTTTCTAAAACTGAAACTACAAAAGTTTCATTCAAATCTAAATAACAACCCGTCTTTAATGATAATCTAAAATAGCCTATTGCTTCAACTTCAATAGTTTTGTCATCGCCCATATCATTTGGCTTTCGGCAATTCAGGCAACTCTGCATAGACACACTTATGTAAGTAGTAGCAGCTGAATCTATCCAAAGTGTGCTTAGGTACATTGGTCAAATTAATCTCAGAACAAACCAAAGCAAGAAGCATACCTTTCTTTATACGCCGAGTATGATATTGGTGCAGTCCTTTTTGGTATATCCATCACTTTTATATAAGAAACATGTGAATATCTGAGTTTGTTCCTTCTTTTGATTCTTTTGTGGTGTAGGAGCTTCTTTATCCTTTTTTTTTTTAATATGCTTTAAGGCAGAGTTCAAATGAGCACTCTCTATCTTGTCTTGCTTCAATCTCTCTTCCTTTCGACACAATGAGAAATTAACTTATATCATAAGTCTCTTCTAGTTTTTGTTTGTGACTTGTAAGGTTTGTCAGTTAAGCATGTCATTATATCATTTCCTTCTCATGGAAATAAAGGAAGTTGATATTTTGTGCTTGACATGGTTATTTTATATTTATAATTATTACATTTGTCTTCAATGATTCCTGCACTTGTATGACAAGGGTGTATCTTTTGGAGGGTAGATTATAAATTCTTCATGTATTTCACTTTTGAATGAAGAAATAAATAGTTTATTTAATACTTTTATCAAAACCCTTAGTATTGCGTGCAATATACTGTTTTTTTTTGCTATTTTTCTTAGTCTTAAGTATTGTTCATCAAACTTTTTACCTATATGAGATGGATATGAGCATAAAAAACAAACACCTTGATGTAGCATATGAATGTTTCGAAATCCTTCTAGCTGATATTCGTATTCCTACCTCAATCATCAACCGAGCTATCTTTTTTTTTTGCTATTTTTCTTAGTCTTAAGTATTGTTCATCAAACTTTTTACCTATATGAGATGGATATGAGCATAAAAACAAACACCTTGATGTAGCATATGAATGTTTCGAAATCCTTCTAGCTGATATTCGTATTCCTACCTCTCTCATCAACCAAGCTATTTGGTGTTTGGTTTTTAGTTTGTTCATGTTCCTTGTTTTCATAAAGACAAGCTTTGTCCTTGATTTAATGCATCTTCCTAGGATTCTCTTATATTTAGGCTATTGTTTGTTATGATTTGTTCCTTCAACAACACTTTCCCACTTTTGATGTTACCATTTTTTTGAGTCAATTCTATTTACCCTTCAACTATGTATGCTCTTTTGATGTCTTTTATCTTTTCATATGTATTTCTTGTTCCTGTGCCAATCATTTGCTTTATAAGATATTTCTTTACCTTCCACTTTCATATCTTCTTTAAGGCCTCTCCTTTTTATGTGTACAATTGAACAGTCTTAATAGTAGTTGATTTGCTCACCACCATATCCACCTTCATTTTCATCTTTGTCACCTCTCGTACTATTTAACCAGGACTTTTCTATTGCTCTTCCAAAAGTAAAAGGCCTACTATTTCTCATTCTATTTCATATTACTTACATGTAATTCATTATCGATTGCCTTAAATTTTTTATCTTTATTTTTTCTGTGTCCTTTCCTAAAGCCCATATAAATTTTTACTTGGTCCTCAAAAGAAGCAAGTGATGTATGATGAAATGGCAACATTGTTGTTTTTAAGGCATGTGGCATGATGCGACTCCTAAGCATGTTATTTGTAAATTACCTTTTATTATCAAGTACAATCTCTATTACTCCATTAGGGCTGAGCATTAGGCAATTACCAATTGTTGAGTATACTGAACTTCATTTGCCGAATTTTATCAAGCCAAAAATTTCATTATTGTTAATAACCAAATTAGAAAATTACTGAATATTACAAACTGATTTTACTGTAGGTATATTATCAAAATTATTGATTTTAACAATCTACTTTTTACATCATTAAAAATATTTATTTTTTTTACCAAATTGAATAAGAAAAGAATTTACTAAACTGAAAATCGATATTATTATTATATATTATTTCAGTAATTTTGGTTAATTACTGAATTGAAAAAAAAAATAGTATTGAAGTTATTACTGGTACGAAATATACCCATTTTTTTAGTAAATCTCCTTGTATTTGTGTAAAGCTAGACTTATTAATAATCGTTTGATTTATGACATTTTCTTTTATTTCCAAGCTTATTTCTACTTGGTATATTTTCTTTAGATGTTGAACATGGCATTAAAATGAATGATGTTGCAAATGGATGGCAATAATGTCATTCCATTGTGAATCTCAATGAAGTTTTTTAGAGGATCCTTCATGGTATGTTGCAAATAGTGTCTCAAAGCTTAGTTTGATAAGATTTCCCAAGTGGCTACAAGCATTGGTTACTTCTAGTCTTATCGTTTTAGTTGTATATATTGATGATATGATATTCTTCTTACAAGGAATGATACATAAGGTATTCTTGAAGCCATGTAACTTTTTGAGGATTGAAATTGTACAAAGTTGTAACCTTTTTTTGTCTCAAGAAAAGTGTTGAGAAAAGTGTTACTTATTCTTGTTCAAGGAAATTTGATTTCTTATATACAAGCATAATGACATTCCACATAATGATTTTTAGAAGGAAGATTCTACTTAGTATTGTTGCTGTGTTAGTGATGTGGGGTGGAGACACGTGATGAGCAAACTAGAAAAAAAAAAAAAGTAATTAAAACCTAAAGAGACAATAGGCAGCCAGATTTCAGTGCTACAAATAGATATCATTTAAGAAAAGTAGCTATACCTTGTAGGAAAATTCAGATATCCAAAATTAAAACCGAGTATGCCGAATAGTAGAATAAAACTAATGCTTTTTAGGCGTGCCAAAAATATAGATTCAAGAGTTGTCAAACATGTAGGGTATTTGCAACAATATCGCTAGTCAAATTATTCAATAGAAACAATGCAGAATTTTTATAAGAATGCAAATGTTGCCATGGCCTCCAGAGAGATTGGTTGGACTTGGATTCGACCCAATTGTTTTGGATGATGGAACAAGGTTTGATCTTTCCAGTCATGCACAAAATGTAGCGTTTTCTTTGCCCGACTTCTTAAATTACCTGCAACAAAAGTGATACTCAGATTAATACATAAAAATATTTGCAGAAGTTATTCAGATAAGAAAAGATGTCATGTCTCTCAGAATGATCGATGCGCTGTTGGATTGAACCAAATTATCCACATGATAGATCAAGATATGTTCTTCATAATCGCGTCAAAGTTCTAGACTTTTGCTTCACCGAATGCTTAAGATACCTGCGAGAAGAAGGTTAATCAAGTTAACTCCAAAGCTACCAGAAAGAACAGTAGCAGGGGAAATCTGGTTTGCGCCGATCAACGGCGCCGGAACATGGGTCGTTCGGCAGAGGCATTGGAGACGGGAGAAGGATGAGGTGGCGTTGACGACATCAGAGCACTGAGGGGTGGTGGTGGAGCGAGGCCTGGACAGCGTCGGAATGCTGGCGGAGCGGAGATGCGCTGGTCTATCGGAACAGGGGAAGTACACCAGCAGAACAGAGATCATCGCCGGATGGCCGGTGGTGCGCAATTGATGTAGACGCAGCCCGCCACACCAGCCCACGCCGATCCAAACGAACTCGACGGCCTCCGAAGCGGCTGGATCTGTAACCAAGCCAGTGGAGCAGACGCACAAGCCCAGCTTCTCGAAAGATCGAAGAATATTCGATGTAACAAGTCAGAGGTTAGCGAGCCCACTTGCGCTAACCTCTCCGTCCGTTTTCTATAAATAACACTCCTTCTCTCCAAGACAAGGAGGATGAATGTAATGTTTCTTTTCCCAGTTTCAATGAAGTCGTAGTTTCTTTAATCATAGCTGTTCGTCGTCGTCGGGTGAAACGTCCCCGCTCCGGCAACATGGTGGTGAAGTGTCCCGCCGTTTCCTTTCTTCCCTCCGTAGCGATCTGATCCGGACACGAGTCCCTCTTCCTCATAGAGATCTCTCGTGTTCGCCGATCCGTTAATGGCTACGGTCACACTGTAAGGTCAGGCAACTTCGCCTGTTCCGCTCCCCCATCGAGACTGTCCTGTGGCAGACCTCGGTGCGATCCGTCCCCTGTAATCTTTCGTGTAATCTCTGCTTGTAAGTTGAAGTGAATGTAAGCGGTGAGATCCCGCGGCGTTGCTCGATGAGGACGTGCGAAATGGTTGGCGGATCTGGATCTTGGCATGAGCAGCGAGGAGGCTCCTTCCACCACAGGTGAGTAACTGAGCGCTTGTTAATTCCCTTTCGTCGCTGATAATCTTGCTGGTTTGTTGTTGCTCCAATACGTTTAATCGCTGCTTCGTGAAATCGGTCGCCTGTGTTTCATTTTCGATTGAATATCCCCTGTTCTCTGTTTTTCTACGTCTCGTTTTCCGCTTCGACGTGATCGCCTTCCGCCCCTGCTTCTAAAACACCTAGTCACGGTTTACCAATCTCCGCATTACCCGTCCAGATCTCTCAGTGACTTTCACCAAGAGATCCGATCCCTATAGTCGTCTCCTATGCGCACTGATTCATCGCCTGCCGTTCCTCTCTGGTCCTAGCTTACCGCCTGAACGCTCCGAGTCCCGATAGTACTCGAGACGGTGGTACCCCTCCTCCCCCGTAGCTACAGACAACTGCACCCCTGTTTTCCTACTCTGTAGTCTCCCCTGAGAAGTAGAATACCTGAAGCAAACACGCCGCACCACCTCCCTCAGACCTGTCCTCAGACAACTGCCCCCTGCTTTCTTTCTCCGTGGCCTCCACCGAGAAGCTGAATACCCGGAGCATCCCATGAACACACTGCGTCACCTACCTCTGCCCAGTCAACCATAGATACAGACATCTCCCCCTGCTGCTCTCCATGACTTCCACCGAGAGGCTAAATATCTGAAGTCACTCCATACACGCTGTATCGATATCCCTGCCCATTCAACCATAGCCTCTAACGCCCAGATCCTCTCCGTAACCTACACCAAGAAACCAGACGCCTGAAAACTCCTCCTCAACGCGTCGTCACCTCCTCGTACCGTATCGTACTGTTCCATTTATTTACCATCGATACGCTTCGTTTCCGATCGTAGCGAAAGGTGGTATTTCTTCCTTCCCCGTCCATCCACTCGGCAGTCTCAGACGCCTGCTCGCCCTGAACTTCTCCACGACGTTCACCGAGATGACAATCTCCAGAAACCTTCTCTAAACCGTCTGCATCAATTTTGGTATCAGAGCAGACAACGCCTGATCCGAGCACTCCCTGCAACTCAACGGATCTTCGTCTGCAACATGGCAGCACGCTCTTCCAATTCCCAGCTACCTTCATCGACTGAACCAATCCCCAACTCTGACACCACTGAGCTCCCAAATTCTTTGATAGCAAGGTTGATAGATCGGATCGAAGCGTTGGAAGTAGCTGTCCAACGATCTAATGTTCGCCTAGAGCAACTGGAGCTCTTCCCCAGCCTGCGAGGTACGCCGACGTTGCCTCCGATGGGGATGACGTCCGACGAGATACCTATGCCTCCTTCCGATCAGATTCATAGGGAAGTTCCCCGTCGACTCCCTGTTCGACGCGATAGGATCGGCGACGCTCGAGAGCCTGATCTTGAGTGGAATCACCACAGGCCTCATAACGCTCGAGAACCCGATCTTGAGTGGAATCACCACAGACCTCGTAACCCCTACCCTCGGCCCCGAGAAGAGGATGAAGTTCGGAGATTTGTGAAATTGTCTCCGCCTCATTTTGACGGCAATTTAGATCCCCGAGTCTTCCTGGATTGGGTTACTGCCCTGGAACAATACTTCGATTGGAGCGGCATGCCTGACAGCATGCGTGTAAACGCTGCCCGACTGCTGCTGCTTGGTCCGGCGAAGCTCCATTGGCTTCATATCGAGCGTCAGCGAGAGCGCACCTACCTTCCCCCTATTGCTAGTTGGGAGGAGATGAAGCTGCGATTGCACGAGAAATACGTGCCTCCCTCCTATCGCCATCGGCTGCTCGACCAGCTCAGCAGCCTGTCCCAAGGAAACACTTCTGTCCCCGAATACCGAACCCAGTTCGACGAGTTGCTTATCCGAAGCAACCTCGAAGAAGACCCTAGTTTCACGACTGCCCGTTTTAAGAACGGTTTGCATCCTGACATCCGCCGATCTCTCACCACTAGCCTGGATGACTCTCTGGATACCATCTACCAGCGGGCCTGTGAGGTTGAGAGAGATCTGAAGAAAACCTATGTTCGGAACCCTCACCCAACCAGCCGGCAATCCCTACCACCTCAGTGAGCAGATCCGAGTTTTCGGAACTCGGCCAGTACCCATGTCCCAGACTCTCACGTTTCCCCATCTCCGCTTGCAATAGACAAAGGCAAGTCTGTTGCCCAATCTTTACCCAACCGGCCCACGTGTTTCCAGTGTCATCAGCCTGGCCACGTTATTCGTGATTGCCCACGCCGGACCCTGCACGTAGGGGAAGGCCCTTTTCTACCTGGCCCTGCTGACGCACCCCTCGAGCCCTACATACCTGAGCCCCGTAAGGATGACCCCAACATTAACGATGTTACGCCTGATCACTATACGAGTGACGAGGATGAGTTCACGCCCACGCTAGCCGTTGTCCGGTGTACTTTGGTTCAGCCTAAACCTACCGAAGATTGGAGACGAACCAGTATTTTCTATACTTACACACATTGCAATGGGCACACGTGCAAAATCGTAATAGACAGCGGAAGCAGTCTTAATGTTGTCTCACGCACAGCCGTCACTCGATTTGGCTTAAGTCTTGAGCCGCACCCGAATCCGTATTCTATCGCTTGGGTAGACACCTCTAACCTAGCGGTAACTCACCGATGCTTAGTGCCTCTTAAGCTTGGCGATTACCACGAACATCTTTGGTGTGATGTCATCGCCATGGACGTTTCACATGTCCTACTCGGTCGTCCTTGGTTGTACGACCTCAATGTCATACACTATGGTAGGTCCAACACCTACCTTTTTGAGTTTGAAGGAAAAAAGATTAGGCTCAATCCGGCTCCACCGAAGGAGCTACGGGCTTCCAATCCTAAGGGCACCGTGCGCCCCACTCCTACTCAACCTTTGAGTATCATCCGACCCCAAGCCTTCCGTGCCGAGTCTAAAGACATAGACACACTGTTCGCCCTCCTCATCAAAGAGGTGCCCGTCAGCCAAGTTTCCTCCCCCTTGAAAACATCACCGGCTCTTGAGGAACTGTTACACGACTTTCAAGATCTTGCACCCGACGAGCTACCCGCCGGGTTACCTCCTACGCGCAGCATCCAACACGCAATAGACCTCATTCCTGGTTCAGCCTTACCCAATCTTCCCCACCATAGGCTCAACCCCAATGAGCACATGGAGCTTAGGCGCCAAATAGACGACCTCTTAGCTAAGGGCTTTATACGTGAGAGCTTGAGCCCTTGCGCCGTTCCGGCACTTCTCGCCCCAAAGAAAGACGGAACCTGGCGTATGTGCATTGATTGTCGGGCAATCAATAAGATCACCATCAAATATCGCTTCCCGATACCCCGCCTAGATGACATGTTAGACCTCATTTCTGGATCCCAGTATTTTTCCAAGTTAGATTTACGCAGTGGGTACCACCAGGTTCGAGTCCGAGAGGGAGATGAATGGAAAACTGCATTTAAATCCAAAGATGGGTTGTATGAATGGCTCGTCATGCCATTTGGCTTGACCAACGCCCCATCTACATTTATGCGCGTCATGACCCATGTCTTAAAGCCATACTTGGGAAAGTTTCTTGTCGTATACTTTGACGACATCCTCATTTTTAGTCCTACCCAGTCCGAGCATCTTAAGCATTTACGACTCACCTTGGAATTGCTAAGGCAAGAAAAGTTTTACCTCAACCTCAAAAAATGCTCATTCTTGGACACTCAAGTGATATTCCTTGGATTTATTGTCTCGGCCCAAGGGCTAATGGTCGACCCTGAGAAAATTCGCGCAATAGTTGATTGGCCTGAACCTAGAACTCTGACCGAAGTTAGGAGCTTCCATGGCTTAGCCACGTTTTATCGTCGCTTCGTTAAAGGCTTTAGTACCATCGTAGCTCCTATCACCAATTGCATGCGTAAGGATGAGTTTTTATGGACCCCGTCGGCAAATCGCGCATTCATGGAAATCAAAACCAGGCTAACCTCAACCCCTGTCCTACGACTCCCAGACTTTGCAAAAGTTTTTGAAGTCGCGTGTGATGCGTCGGGTATAGGAATAGGAGGAACATTAAGCCAAGAAGGACATCCCATCGCCTTCTATAGTGAAAAACTTAATGAGGCGAGACAGCGATATTCCACATACGATAAAGAGTTTTACGCCGTAGTGCAAACCCTGCGACACTGGAGGCACTATCTCCTGCATACCGAGTTTGTGTTGTTTAGCGACCATCAGGCTCTCTCATTTCTCAACTCCCAAAAAAAACTGAGTACCCGACACGCGAAATGGGTTGAATTCCTACAGTAGTACACCTTTGTACTAAAACACCGGGCAGGCACTGAAAACAAAGCCGCCGACGCCCTAAGTCGTGTTCGACACCTGTTACATATTCTGCGAGCCAAGATTTCCAACTTTGACCATATGAAAAGTGAGTATGAGGCGTGTCCGGACTTTTCAGAAATCTACACCCAACTTGTCAATGGCCCGGTCTTGAACTCCACCTACTCTCTGAAGGAAGGATATCTCTTATTAGGCACCCGCCTTTGTGTCCCACGGACTTCCTTAAGAGAATACCTCCTTCAAGAGATTCATGCCGGTGGTGCCGCCGGCCATCATGGGCGTGACCAGACCTACGCACTGGCTGCCGAACGTTTCTATTGGCCCAATCTTCGAAAGGACGTCGAACTCATCGTTCGACATTGCGGAATCTGTCAAACCGCCAAATCGCGAAAACCGAATACCGGCTTGTATACACCTTTGCCGATCCCCATGAAGCCTTGGCAGGATATTAGCATGGACTTTGTAGTAGGACTGCCACGAACCTCCACCAAGTGCGACTCCATTTTCGTTGTTGTGGACCGTTTCTCGAAAATGGCTCACTTCTTAGCATGTTCCAAGACCTTTGATGCCTCCCATGTCGCTAAAATCTTCGTGAATGAAATAGTTCGACTCCATGGGCTACCCAAGACCATCGTGTCTGACAGGGATACCCGATTTGTAAGCTATTTTTGGAAAACCCTATGGGGCTCGCTTGGAACAAAGCTACGGTTCTCCTCGGCCTTCCATCCTCAGACGGACGGGCAGACGGAGGTAGTAAACCGCAGTCTTGGAAATCTCTTACGCTGTCTCATAGCCGAACATAAGACTAGTTGGGATACTATCTTACCTATCGCTGAGTTCGCCTACAACAGTGCTATCAACAGAACTACAGGACTCAGCCCATTCCAAATTGTAACTGGCCAGCAACCCAACAAGCCTATCGACCTGCTACCCATTTCGCCTTCCATTACTATTTCTGATTCCGCATTGACTTTTGCACAACACTTGGCGGATTTACACAACGAGTTAAGACGGAAAATCGATTTGAGCAACAACAAATATCAGGCAACGGTTAATCAGCGTCGTAGGCCACATATCTATAGTGAGGGTGACCAAGTGATTGTGAGAATCAAACCTGAGAGGCTTGGTCCGGGGGCCAATTCTAAGCTGCATGCCAAGAACATGGGACCGTTTACCATCTTGCACAAAATCGGAGACAACGCATATGTCCTGGATCTCCCTGCCACAATGGGAATTAGCTCCACCTTCAACGTACAAGACCTGCTTCCATATCATCCACCTCTTCCGGACGAACCAACGCCAGCTGATGAAGAACCCCACCAAATTTCAGATGAACAAACCGTGCTTACTAAAGAAGGTCCTACCTCTCACTATCTGGTTGAATGGAATGATGAATCTGCTTGGGTGCCTGAACAAGAGGCAGAAAATATTTCACCCCAAATATTACAAGAATATCAACAAGTTCCTTCTCCAGAGGAGAATTTCTATCCACCGAGGGGAGTTGATGTAGACGCAGCCCGCCACGCCAGCCCACGCCGATCCAAACAAACTCGACGGCCTCCGAAGCGGCTGGATCTGTAACCAAGCCAGTGGAGCAGACGCACAAGCCCAGCTTCTCAAAAGATCGAAGAATATTCGATGTAACAAGTCAGAGGTTAGCGAGCCCACTTGCGCTAACCTCTCCGTCCGTTTTCTATAAATAACACTCCTTCTCTCCAAGACAAGGAGGATGAATGTAATGTTTCTTTTCCCAGTTTCAATGAAGTCGTAGTTTCTTTAATCATAGCTGTTCGTCGTCGTCGGGTGAAACGTCCCCGCTCCAGCAACATGGTGGTGAAGTGTCCCGCCGTTTCCTTTCTTCCCTCCGTAGCGATCTGATCCGGACACGAGTCCCTCTTCCTCATAGAGATCTCTCGTGTTCGCCGATCCGTTAATGGCTACGGTCACACTGTAAGGTCAGGCAACTTCGCCTGTTCCGCTCCCCCATCGAGACTGTCCTGTGGCAGACCTCGGTGCGATCCGTCCCCTGTAATCTTTCGTGTAATCTCTGCTTGTAAGTTGAAGTGAATGTAAGCGGTGAGATCCCGCGGCGTTGCTCGATGAGGACGTGCGAAATGGTTGGCGGATCTGGATCTTGGCATGAGCGGCGAGGAGGCTCCTTCCACCACAGGTGAGTAACTGAGCGCTTGTTAATTCCCTTTCGTCGCTGATAATCTTGCTGGTTTGTTGTTGCTCCAATACGTTTAATCGCTGCTTCGTGAAATCGGTCGCCTGTGTTTCATTTTCGATTGAATATCCCCTGTTCTCTGTTTTTCTACGTCTCGTTTTCTGCTTCGACGTGATCGCCTTCCGCCCCTGCTTCTAAAACACCTAGTCACGGTTTACCAATCTCCGCATTACCTGTCCAGATCTCTCAGTGACTTTCACCAAGAGATCCGATCCCTATAGTCGTCTCCTATGCGCACTGATTCATCGCCTGCCGTTCCTCTCTGGTCCTAGCTTACCGCCTGAACGCTCCGAGTCCCGATAGTACTCGAGACGGTGGTACCCCTCCTCCCCCGTAGCTACAGACAACTGCACCCCTGTTTTCCTACTCTGTAGTCTCCCCTGAGAAGTAGAATACCTGAAGCAAACACGCCGCACCACCTCCCTCAGACCTGTCCTCAGACAACTGCCCCCTGCTTTCTTTCTCCGTGGCCTCCACCGAGAAGCTGAATACCCGGAGCATCCCATGAACACACTGCGTCACCTACCTCCGCCCAGTCAACCATAGATACAGACATCTCCCCCTGCTGCTCTCCATGACTTCCACCGAGAGGCTAAATATCTGAAGTCACTCCATACACGCTGTATCGATATCCCTGCCCATTCAACCATAGCCTCTAACGCCCAGATCCTCTCCGTAACCTACACCAAGAAACCAGACGCCTGAAAACTCCTCCTCAACGCGTCGTCACCTCCTCGTACCGTATCGTACTGTTCCATTTATTTACCATCGATACGCTTCGTTTCCGATCGTAGCGAAAGGTGGTATTTCTTCCTTCCCCGTCCATCCACTCGGCAGTCTCAGACGCCTGCTCGCCCTGAACTTCTCCACGACGTTCACCGAGATGACAATCTCCAGAAACCTTCTCTAAACCGTCTGCATCAGCAATCCTGGAACCTGCTACAACTGGAGACTCGTGTGGAGGATACGAAGACGTGGCTGAAGTTTCGAGTCGAACGGTGGCCGGTCGGAGGAGGGCGACGGTGAAATGCGGAACTAGGGCGCAGCAGGGCGGAAACAGTGGAAGTGATCGGCTGTTTCGATTCCGGCGATCGGGGCGGCGGATGGACGGATGCCGGCGGCTGGAGCTTAGTCTTGGGGAAGAGGAGTGATGGCCGAAGTCTTGTGAGGAACGGACCGGCGGATCAGCGTGCTCACAAAGTTTCGCAAATTTTGGAAGTTAGGCTAAAATGTGCGGGTGATTGCAGCGGAGCAGGAGAGTTAGGGGAAGAAGGAGAAGAGGGGAAAACTAGGTGACACAAGCACCTCGGGGGGAAGAGGATGGGAAACATCCGATTCCATTGGAAGAAAACTATTTCTTTCATTCAACAAAATCGATTACATTGTTCAGCGTGATACATATAGGGAGAAATTTAGAGCCGTTGCTATTTCCGTATTGATCAGCAAGAAGAGGTGTTGAAGATGATTGTGTTGTTTCCTTCTTCAGCAGCAAAGAGACGTTGGAGGAGTTTCCATTGTTGGCGGCAAGCGAGCAAGACTCCCGTTGAAGATGAGTGTTGCAAAGGAACGTTGGTATTTCCATTGTTGGCTGCGATGGTAACGTCGGAGAACTTGTTGAAGATGGGCTTTGACTTGGCCTTATTTGGGCCTAACATTATTGGGTGTGGCTGAAATAGTTGACGCATATGCAAGTCCTGGTTTGATGCAGCAACTCGTTGTTAGCTTGTGTCTTGACTTTATTGACTAGTTGAAATAGTTCTTTTCAATTATTGAGCTAGCTTTATTGATTGAGCTTGCTAGCTTATCTGCGAGTCATCGAGCCTTTGTCTACAGCAACCTTAGGCTCCACTTGTACCTTCGTGGCCGGTGGTCTCTGCCCCCCTCAGTTAGTAAATTTGTTTTAATGTTACAAGGCTAGATATTATTTATGTATTAAGTGTTGTTAGTGAACAAATGCAAAATCCTACATGCAATTATGAGAATTTTGTATTATATTCAAGGGGCTCAATGCAAGGGATGTTTTTTAAGAACACATGAATATTTTTGAATTGCGAGTTACACTGACTTATGTAGAGAGTTTAGATAATAGGAGATCCATATCTAGTTGTACATTTGTAGGAGAGGATCTTGTTACTTGAAAATGTAAAAAACAAAATAAAAAGTAGTTGCTAGATCAAGTGTAGAGATTGAATATAGTGCTATGTTATATACTACATGTGAGGTGATATGACTTTAGACTTCTCTAGGATATTTGGCTTTTTGTTGCACTAAGTCTAGATATGTTTTGTGACAATTAGACCATGATTTATTTACAAGCACTTTGTATTTCATGAAAGAATGAAACTTATTGAAGTTGATTGCTAGCCCGATAGAGATGTAATGATGTCTAAAAGGGTTTCCACACCTTCTACAACTTCATAAAATCAACTTATAGATATTTTCACAAAGCCTCTTGTCATTTGTCGATTTGATTCTTTGCATGAAGTTGAGCATGATTTACATATATTTGGCTTGAGGGGCACTTTTAGTTATTATACGTGTATTATATTAGTATCTTTGTTTGCTTGACTACAATCTTTTGTTTTCATGAGGGAGGGAAAGTACTATTCCATCTAACTGATATGATGATATCATGACATTAACTACTAATTGATACTGTATTAACTATTAGGTAAAAAGGTTTTAGCATGCTTCTGAATCTAGTTTGTGTCAGTGAAATTTTTGATCGGACCAGTATAGTCCAATACATGCTGACAAACTAGTACCAACCATATTAGTCTAGATATGACTTAGTCCATGGATCGGTATCAGACCAGACTGATGCATACTGGACTAATCGCCTAGCATGGACCAGTATTAGTAACACAGATTCGGAGAACCATGCAGGGTAGTGTGTTCTGGAATTCTGCACCATGCTTTATTTCCTGACATCTTTCCCATTATGAGCTACATGCTTACTATGTCGATATGCTGCTTTTGGTACTTGTTGCAAGCAATATTCTGTTGAGCGTAAAATATAGTTTTGCCCTTCTGATGTCATGCTTCTAACAGTTTGGGATAAGATCTTCTGTTTTAAATGCTGAATTGCCGCAAAACTCACGTCTTCATATTCTTGTGGTATGATGGTTTTCAGCCTTCTTTTTATCTTTGTCACGCTGATTTTATACTTTTTATCTAACTGATTCTTCATACTTTCATTCTGTTTGGGCTTCAAATTTTATATACGATTGGGTATACCATCATATACCTATTTTTTTATTTTCTTCCTGTGGTTTCTGTAGGAATTCAATTCAGGGCTATTTGATTATTTGATAGCAACAGATGAAGGCCAGTCAAAGGAGAAGCAGCAGACACAAAAGAAAAAACAGATGCCATCTAAAAAGTCAAAAAAGCAGTTTGAGGCAAAAACTTGATGGAGAGTTTGGTGTAGTGAGAGGAATCGACTTTAAGAATGTATTTACGGTATGTTGAGAGTCACAGAAAAATGCTAATGGTACTTTATTTGATATGCCAAGCTTCTGTTTTTTGTTGATAGATGTAGGTGTATTTGTCAACGTAAGCTGTTTATACTTGGTGCTAACTTTGGCCATCAAAATTTTCTTTCAAATCAAGAATCTTATTTGTTCTTATGTCTGAACTATATCATAGCTTTTGATGTTCAACTTTAGTGAAATTTCTAATGCGGTATTTGATCGTTATTGAGTTCAGATAGGGAATCCAATCTACTAACAACGTTGTATTACATGAACTTAATCAGTAACAGAAATGAAAATCAACTCATACAAAAGAAATTGAAAAAAAAAAAAAATCAGAAGTAGGCTGCCAAAATTGAACTTATTTTTTAGGTTACCTGCTATTATCATTCTTACCTAGTTAATACATTGCTAAAGAACTATTTGCGGATATCAAAGTCGTGGGCGCAGTTCTAAAATGCTCATAGAATGCACCTAGTACCAATCTATATTCTTGTCCTTTTTTTGTTCATATCAGAATCATTTTATGCAAGACTTTACCTTTTTTTGTTTCATGATTCGTAATTGTTTTCCATAATTTGTATTCAACAATATTTCTTTTATGTTCATTCTTCCATAACAAATTTATTATACTTGTCCGTAGGTAATCAATTTTGACATGCCTCATAGCCCTACTGGATACATTCACAGGATTGGGCGAACTGGAAGAGCATTTAATACAGGAGTATCTGTTTCACTTGTAAGTATTTAATACCTCAAATGTGTAATCATGTATTCAAATCTGCCTAGAATGTTCTTTGATTTGTTATCTTACTCGAAGAAAAGAGAACTGATGCAATTTTGAAAAAAATAAATTAATGTTTTGGTTCATTCTATTTTTCAAATGAATGGAATCTAAGATCTGAATTTGGGTGTTTCACCTGTTATAACATGATGTATATTGTATGGGCAAACAGGTACAAATGACATTTCACTGGTATATCTTGTTTCGTTCACAGGTCTACCCTGCAGAAGAAGAAATTCTCGATGTTTAATTTATCAAACAGGTACAAGTGTTTTCTTATGTTTAATTTATCAAAGTTGTCGATTATATAATTCCAGAAAGTCTGTTTATTATTTTTGTGCAATTTTCTCCAGAACTTTGGCATTAGCTATCCTTTTACTGCGGTCAATGGACTAAGGAAGGTGTAATCTCAAGCTTCAGAATTTGCTGGCCTGTTAAATGCTGTAGGTCGCATGAAAATTCGTTGTTAGATATGATAATCATTAACGGATTGTTACGTGGAGGTGGAAGTGTGTGCATTGAACACTTGTTCATTCCATTGTTAAATAATATTTACTTCATAGATAAAACTTGCTGGTAAACGTACGCATCATAGTAGTTGCATTCAGTCTAGCAACAAAATTTGCAAAAGTGATATGTGATTGCATGTTATTCATTCATTGGCTCTCTTAAAATCTTCCTTTTTAGCTGCATATTTGATTTAATGAAAATCCAGTATAGTTGATTGTGATATCTTATATCCACATTTAACTTCAATTAACGATCATCCTCTCATTTCCAGGATGTCGCTAAAGGTGTAACAGAAGTTGCAGTTAGAGAATCACGTGCTGAAGATCTTAGGAAGGAAATTCTCAACTCTGAAAAGTGAGTAAGTGCACCTTCATGTTGATGCACATGCTCCTTATGCCAGTGAAATATGCGAGCAAAGAGAACCAAGTTTGCAACAGTCTAAGAATAATTTTATTTTGGTTTAACTTTAATGACTTTTTATGATTAGAGTAAATTAACACTTTTTTTTTCCATTTAGTTGTCAATGTAGGCTCTATCTTGCATAGTTGATCAGCTACATTTGTTTGGCAAGACAATAAATTTTTAGAAAGTTGAGGTGTGTTCTAAATTGCTTTTCGGTTCTAAGCCTAGAAGTAGTATGAGTTTAAAAAAGTTAAGAGGTAGTTGCTTTTGGTTGCTTTTTAGTTATAGTAATATATTCTTATTGCATCTTATATTTGCACCTACATTCGTGTGGTTTTTATATGATAAAATTATTTTTTTAAAATTATTTTTTTAATAAAAGTTATTAAATTTAAAATTATTTTATATTATTATTTAAAATTTTTCTTTTTATAAAAAATTAGCAAAAAAATTATTATTTAAATAAAAATATTAAAATTATTATTATTCAATTTAATCTTTTAATATAAAATTATTCATTACTACTATTTTAATTTTATTTTTAAATAATCCTTTTAGAAAAATTTTATTCTTTTTTTAAAAGAAATTGACCAGCACAACCCTTCACTCAAATACTTTTTTTTACTTTTTTAACTAGTTACTTTTCAATCAGTATTTTTTCAACCAGCAAAAGTTAAGTTTTAGCTGTACCAAATAGAGTCATAATGTATATACTCTTTCTAAACATATGTTGAAGGCTAATTTTGAGGATAATCCACTAGATTTAGGTAATATGGATAATAAACATAGACTTGTGTAATTTTTTCTTCAGTTTTTGTTATGCTCAAAAATACCCTTGCAATATTTTCCTTGCTAGATTTGCTAAAGCATGACAAGTTGCTGAGCAAGAAGGCTGCTCTGTCCCATTTCCTTGCAATATCTCATTGATCTGACGACAAAGGAAGCTAAGGTGTGTCTGACTCAACTTCTGTTTTAGCTTTTGTTGGCCAAAGAAGTACTGGTTAAAAAGATATTAGTTGAATAAGTTTAGATGGTGTTTAGATGCACAGTTTATAGTTAGATTATTCTGTTTGTGTTGTGATATTAAGTAGAAATATTTTTAAAAATATATTAATAAATATGTAACTCACATAAATATTATAGCACCACCACCATATATAAAAGTGCAATTCATGTCACTATTGTTATATATTTAAAGAAAAGTATTATAATTATATATTTGATCCCATCAAACTCAGAGCAATTTGATTACACTCACATCTATTAGAGTGGAATTTACTTTCACTTTAGAAGATTCCTCATTTTCTTCGTGATTATCTTCTGGTGTGAAATCAATATTAGCATCAACTATTTCAAAAATTTGATCAGACCTTGTTGTTTGATAATATAATTATGTAGTGTCATTGATGCAACTATAATATTCACTTGTGTTTCATATGGAAATGATGACATATGACGTAATACATTTCACTTTTTCTTCCACTTTTTCTAAGAGATGAGTGTGCTTTGTTAAATATTTCTTTAAGGCCCTATAGTGGATGACCTTGTTAAAATTCTTGAAAATGATACCTTACTCCTCTATATGGGCTAAGGTACTCGCTCATTTGTAAGTATTCAGTATCAACTAAATAATACTTTCCTATAGATTACTTACATAATTTTAATTTAAAATTATAATAAAATATATAAAATATTTTAAAAATGTTGCATATTAACTGAGAGAAGATTTTGGAAAGTTTAAATTAAGTGTTTTTGATAGAACACGAGCATCATAGGCAGATCTCTCATATCCAGCTAGTACGTATGTGAACCTTATATCGAAAGAACACACATCTAAGATATTTTGGGTTAGTCGACCCTTTCTTCCTATAAACAATTGCATCCACATATGTACCATCAATAGCCCCAATGTAATCCTATATTATATGAAAAATGATTAGAGCAAAATGGTTAAATGCATTGTAGTAATTGAGAAATAATTAGAACATACTTTAAAATGAAGCATATAACGATCTCCCAAAACTCTCTATTAGCTAGCTCTATTAAGATTTTTGCAAACTTGCATATTGATATTAACACTGTGTTAAAAATTCTACTTAGTTTCTCTTGAATGTTAAAATCTTTCTTGTGTTCTGTAATCTATTTTTTGATGACTTTAGATTATATGTGTTCTATAAGATATGACATAAAGACAAAATCAGTTTGTTTCATCCTTATTATTCTTTTGCACCTTTCAAGATGTCCTTCTAAACTATCTCTCAGCTCATACCATGATGGTCAGATACCATATATGGCGACTTGTATATGTGTGTTGAGTAATAGTCAGCTATCGCAACAATTGTAATTGTAACATGAGTTGTATTCCAAAACTCAAATGTTGTATTCTCAATATGCTCCATCTCATCAATTTCACTATCACCATAATAAACATTTATATCTATAAAACAAATAATAACAAAATTCAACATTCATACAACAAAAATAATACTTCTATCAACATATTCAAATAAAAACAAAATTCACTCCAACAAGTACTAGAAGATACTTCTATTAGTATATTCAAATAAAAACATAATAAATAACAAATATTAGAAAATAATAACGATATTCAAATTGTTTAACATGTCACTACCAACCATACAACATAACAAGTACTAGAAGAGAATACAAATATTCTATAGTCTCTTAAAAACATAATTTCCAACCCATCCTCACTTTTTTGCAAATAGATACTTCATGAATCCTATTTTTTTTTTCAGGTGTTATCATTGCATTCCACATCACTATATTTGCTTTGTTTCTGAATATGGGTGCTGAAAAAAAAAAAGTTTGGATCTACTTCGATTTCTAAAATAGAGCTGACATTTACTATGACCTCATCAATACTGCATTCTGGAGGGTCTACTAGCTTAGACTTAGTACTAACCCTTTGTTCAATAGATGCTGCCAATGTATGTAAATCATATCTTTTAGTAGATGTTGTTCTACACTTTTTTTTATCGCGTGTCTTACTATTGCTTGGTGGAAGGGATAATTCAACATGTCTTGACTCATGACTTTCATCCACTTGGTCATTATTTTCAACATGTACTTTTAAGTCTTTAGAGATCTCATTGTCTAGAGCAGGTGTATAACATTGCTCACCAGCAGCTATTGTACATCTAAACATAATATCATTTCTTGTCTCAATATCATGATAGATTCCATTCTTTCAAAACTTTACATAGTCTTTGTTTATCTACAATTAAATTAAAAATATTAATTATATTATTAATTATAATAATATTAAATAAAATTAAAAATAAAAAACATACCGCAAACTTTGTAGCCCACCATTTAGGTGTAGCATCAACAGTTTCTAATCTTGAATCCCACTCTAGCCTAGTTTCTTTTTTCTATAACTCTTTTCAAAGTTTCCAATCAGCTTTCATTTGAACCCATCTAGTTTGCAATTGTACTTTATCAAACTTCAAACTATTAAGTTTTTGTAAATTTTTTATTATAAATTTTCACGCTTGTATTGTAAAATGAGATCTAGGTTGTAAGTTCTTCTCAATTGCAGCAATATAAATATCACAATATATGAGTATTGTAGGCATGTTCTATATAGCTTTCACACTTTTGATTATTGCTTTAATGCTAATGCTAGCCCATGAAAAAAAATTCACATTGAAGTTTGATGAAAAATTACATGTTGATTTAGAGTTCGAGAATACATTATAGCTAAAAGTAATTAAAAAACTTCAATTATAAGTATCATAACTTCAAATTCTGTGGTTACTGTCAAAGCAACATAACTTCAACTATAAGCAAAGTAATTAAAAATTTCATGAGATGAATAATAGTTCTCAAGCCTTAAGATGTTTCATGAAATCATAAGAATTTAAGTACAATAAGTTTTTCTAGATGACAAGCATGGTTTCTGATAACTTGTTAGGCTAACAAAATTTCAAGCATGAAATGCAATGGATTGAAGTATCTATGAAAACAATATGAATAAAACATTAAGAACAACTACCTAGTTTAGAGATTTAAAAGAAAGTAGGTGACCATATTTCTAGCGGCTACGAGAGTAGCATAAACCTCAAGCAGGTAGCATAATTGAAAATAAAGACAGAAAAATAAGCATCAAAGAAAAAACTAGTCTTCAACAAATTCTGGCAGTTGTGGTAGAAAGCCTACTAAATTACATAAATCTGCAATCGAAAGACTATTTAATGATTTAAATGTGAAATATCAAAAGAGAAACTCATCCAAAACAAAAAAAAATATGATAGAAACCTTTTTGAATCAAATTAGAACATACATAACCATTATTTTTTCTTGACAAGAGGATAGACATGGTGAAAAGGTGAAGCTGAGACCCATCTGAGGAGGCCTAAGAAAAAGAGGGTGAATCGAGAGAAGAAAAACATCTATAAGCTTGTCAACGCCATATTCTATGATAATGATCACTTCTCAATGTTTCGTATATATTGTCATCTTATATTTTGCAATCAAACATATTATCAATATCTTGTTCATAACATATATTCATGCATTAGTCCCCCAAAATAAACATATGAAGATAAATTATATCATTTATAGTTCTCTATTTCGACATAGACATACATCATTCTAGCATTTCTATTATATGCTTGAAAACACACTCCAATGTCTTTAGGATCAACCAAAATCATGCCTTGAGGAACTAAAATACAAGATTGTTCACCTTACTCAAATAAAGAAAAGTTCCAAGTGATATTGCCAAACTAACACTCATGCTTCTGAGATCGGAAAATGACAATTTGCTAAGTGCCTGATCCTTTGCCCACTACCCACTACCCACTACCCGAACTCAACGCACCATCAACTAAATGTTAATGAGCTAGTGAATGGGTCTTTTTATAAATTTTACCATATATTAGAACTATCACGCAATGCTGCCGTCACCGACAACAACCCTTTTTTGGGGTCGGTGTTCCGAGCTTTACTCTTCGATTGCCTGCCAATTTTCCAACACCACGCCAACTTCTTTCCCATCCAAACCCAGCACCACATCGACAACGGTTTGACCTTCCCCTCTCTTCGGCGGCAGACGGCCACCTTCTCTTCAATCTTCAGTTCTTCACTCCCGCCGCTTCGATTGCCCACCACCTCTGCGAGAATGGAGAAGCTCCTCTCCAATAGCGCGCCGCAGGGAGCTCTGCCGGAGAGATTCGTCTTCCCTCCGGAAAAACGACCCTCTGTAGACTCCATCTCTCCCGTCACTCTCCCAGTGATCGACCTGCGTGCAGGTACCCGCCGCGAGGTCGTTGAGCAGATCATGAAGGCTGGAAAAGAGTTCGGCTTCTTCCAGGTTAGGGGACCAAGTTTCTTCGGTTCAGTTTGGGGGAAATGCTTGTTGATTGGTGCGGATTATGTAGGTGGTCAACCATGGCGTGAGCGAGGAGGTGATCGATAATCTGATCCGAGTGATGGAGGAATTCTTCCGGTTGCCTGCTGAGGACAAGGCGATCTACTACTCCGAGGACACCAGCAGGAGTAACAGGCTCTTCTCCGGCACAACTTACAACAAGAACAAGGAGATCTGCTACTGGAGGGATTGCTTAAAGCTTTCTTGCTACCCCGTGGAAGAAGCCATGGCCCTTTGGCCAGATAGACCCGAGGGATTCAGGTGCCGAACTTTTTTTTTTTTTTTTTTTTTTTTCTTTCCCTTGTGCGTTTTTGAATAAAGAAGGTGAAGCTTTTCCCATTGTGACTCTAGGGAAGAGCTTGCAAATTTCATAGTTGGGACGAGAGGCGTGGCAATTGAATTGCTGAGGATGATTTGTGAAGGGCTGGGACTTCAGGAAGACTATTTCGAAAGGGACCTTAGTGGAGGAGAACTTCTTATCAACACAAACTACTACGCACCATGCCCTGATCCAAGCTTGACACTGGGCCTGCCGCCACATTGTGATCGAAATCTCATAACCCTTCTAGTTCAGGGCACTGTCAGCGGCCTCCAGATCTTGCACGATGGCCACTGGATCGTCGTTGAGCCCGTGCCAAATGCTTTTGTGGTCAACTTTGGACATCAGCTAGAGGTTAGGGATGATCCGATTTCCTTGTCTTCTACATTAGATCATTGCCATTGAGTGTAGGACCAGCTTATTTCGATCACATTGTGAATCATTAGCTTCATCTTATATACTATCTATTGAATGGTCTTTGATGTCTGCAGATAATTACAAATGGACTTCTCAAGAGTGTGGAGCATCGTGCTGTGACTAACTCATCTGCTGCAAGAACATCGATTGCCACATTTGTCATGCCTGCCATGGACAGCGTCATTGCTCCTGCAAAGTCTTTGGTGAGTGAGGATAACCCTCCCCTTTACAAATCCTTTACCTTCAAAGAATTCCTCAGCTTCTATACCGCTGCAGAAGCTAATAGGGGCACTGTGATGGAAGCTTTCAAGATAAATGATAAATAACTTGAGGCAAGGCTTTTAGATTTAGTGTGTTCACATATGTGATCCATGTGGCCGAGGACAATAATTTTAAGCTTATCTGAGTTAGTACACTGCACAACGCGCCCATGTTACCAGTGACTATTTAATGCACTGTGTGTAGTTGTGCATGCAGCTAATGAACAGTTGAAATTTTAAAAATTATATTGAAACCACCATAATAACATAGTATGGGGTTAATATCATATGCATGCCATTTCCATACCAAAACAAAAAAAAGGTTGCTGTTGAAGAGAAAGTAATTAGAAGGGAAGTTCAGGTTTTACTTAGATGTTTGACTTGTACGAGTTGTTTAGTTTTAAGAAATTTGTTAGAAGCTACGTTGAGCTTGGAAATAAACTGTGTTGCAGATTCAAATTTATGATATTGTGTTGGTTTTCATAACTCAATGCTGTTTATTGAACATACGGTTGAGGAAGTAGATGTTGAAGATTAAGTAATTAGGAGGGAAGTTTAGGTTTTACTTTGGATGTTTGACTTGTACGAGTTGTTCAGTATTAAGAAATTTGTTAGAAGCTACGTTGAGCTTGGAAATAAACTTTGTGTTGCAGATTCGAATTTATGATATTGTGTTGGTTTTCATAACTCAATGCTGTTTATTGAACATACGGTTGAGGAAGTAGATGTTGAAGAGAAAGTAATTAGGAGGGAAGTTTAGGTTTTACTTTGGATATTTCACTTGTACGAGTTGTTCAGTATTAAGAAATTTGTTAGAAGCTACGTTGAGCTTGGAAATAAACTTTGTGTTGTAGATTCGAATTTATGATGTTGTGTTGGTTTTCATAACTCAATGCTATTTATTCAATGTACGGGTGAGGAGTAGACATCTTTCCCTTGGTATTATTAGGACTTAACATACCTCCCTTACAATTAAATAGTCATTGGATAAACTTTAGGAAAATGGACTTGAATTAGGAAGAAGTAACTAGGGTATATACCCACAATCGTCGCAGGTGACCTGAAGATTGCAGGCCAAAGAATTCATACACTTTTTTTTTTCTCTTTCATTTTGCTAGAGTATGTGTCGAGAATGATTTGAAATAAGCGTGATAAAGGCTCCTTATGATATAAACATGTGAAATTTGCTTTATTGCTCTGTTTTTGCAACTTTAACTACTACGAATGCCAAAAGTTTAACAATCAAAGACAAAAAGTCTAAAATACATAATACACAAATCATCTCATTTTTGGTGTTTCATATGCTTCTTTTACCAGGGCAGTTAGTAATACGAGTAAAGTGAGTGGAGATTGTCTCCAGGCCTCGAGGGGAGATGTATCAGAAACCTCTTGAATCTAGTAATATGGCTGGCATATGAACAGGCTGCGCTCTCGAGGATTGGGAAATGCAGCATGCTTAACATTTTGCAGGTGTCGGAGAAGCCATCAGATCCATATGCTGCATGCAAATATTGTCCAATATAGGTGGGCGCATGATGTATATGTACAATAGCAACCAAAAATCCCCTGCTAACATGTCATGCACCCACTTGTTTCAGATAATATTTGACACGTGATGCACACGGATCGACGATAAGATGCGCACCTTGCATAACTCGTGTCTTTTCGTACACCCACCTCCATCTCGATTCTCATTCATGTTTTCTGTACCTTAAAATCCAAGGTGACCTTACCTTCTTCAAATCATTTTCTTTCTTTCATTCCTTTAAACGTGGTCAATCCTTCACTCCGTGCCTTTTGCTTTCTTGCAAATCTTCTACGTCTCGTGTTTTTTGTTTTTGTCTCTTATTTCCTTAGGTAATCTTTATGTCCACGAAAAGGATTCTAAAAAAAATAAGGTTTTTTCTTTCGATTCTATCATTGTCAAGATCCTTCTAGGTTTCATTCGTATAACTATTTCGGTTATGACATAATTATTTCATCTTTTGATTATTCAAAATTGAGGAATAGGATTTCATATGCTTCTTGGCTTCATTCTTTAGTCAATTTTCTACCTTCTCAAATAGCATCAAATGCATGAAGGGCATATCCCTTTGAAGTCCCTCATCGTTTTAAAATTTATTAGGAGTGTTTTTTTTTATTAGAGGGGAGTGGATTATACTTTTTCCCCTCCATGCCCAAGCAAGCTTCAAGTTGCACGATTGCCACCATCCACAAAGGTTGGTCTATCAACAGCTTTAGTCTAGTTTACGATAGGTAGTGGGAGGAAGAGAACCTTCACATAGCCCTTCCATCCCTTTCTGATGTGGAGAAGAAGGTTTATATACGGGATATTTGAGGCAATAAAAGATGTTGAGGCCAATGCCCTTCTAAACAAGGGTTATTTTGACAACTACTAAAATTTCATAAGAAGGTGTCTTGAGTGAGTCTGGAAGGGCTTATTTGACTTTATATATTCTTTTTTTTTTTATTTTCTCAAGTTTATCTAATTTTGATTTTATTCTTGATTTGGATAGCAATAATATGCCAATATAGAAGATGCTCCAAACCAAAGTCCTCAATGTGAAGAAGCTTGCTTTAGTAGCCTTCTCATCCAAGAAAGATGAAGCCTTGATGGATGAAGCCACCATAGAGGGGGTAGCAACCATATTAAAGAAGGCTTCGTGGCTCTCCAAAAGAGGGCATGGCCCTAGCTTTGAATGAAATGCACTCCATGAGCTTTATAAGGGAGTAGCCTCACATGTTTCTAGAAAATGGCTTAGCTTCCAACTTATAATAAGTGTTCTTCTAAAAGAGAAGGAATGCATCATCACTTATTAGAAGGAGCTTTAATGTCAATTGACTTGTTCCAAGAGCACAATGACAAACACCTTCAATATTTTGGGGCAATTTTTCAAGGCAAATTCAATGATATTCTTATGGGTACGCTTTGCTACTATTAGGGAAAAAGTTGGATAGTCCATATTGAAGGTGATGACTAGTCTCTCCAAGTTTATGTGTCATGGAGCTTTCATGGAAGGATTATCTTCACAAGCAATTAGAATGGTTGGAGAAGGCTTGAAAGAAAGAGTCTATCCTTCAATGGTCAAAAGTAACTATTTAAAGCTAGTTAGAGTTTGAATAATAGGAGTGGTAAAATGAAGTTGGTTCCTAAGAGCACATCTAGGCAGTGAAGGTAGAGGCTACCGACTTAAGAATAAGATTGTTGAAGTAAATAAAAAGGCTATGAAGACACTTGGTAGTGCTCAAGTGGCAAATAAAGAAACTTACATGGCACATGCAGCTTCGATGAAAGTTTAGGATCATTTTCACCTATGGGAGTCCAATATGGAGCTATGGAGATGTTTAAAGAGCTTAAAAAAGCTTGAGAAAGAGCAATGATAAGAAGTGGCTTGTAATAAGGAGTACATTGAGATCCTGTGAGACATCTAAACTAGTTGCCAAGGATGCTAGCCTCCTGAACATAATGATTTGAGTTTGTAAGACCAATCCCTGCTTTGAGCAAGGCCTACCTTCAACTTTAAGACACCAAATTTGCTAAGTCTAGGCTACTTGAAGGCCAACTAGTTTTTAGTTTTCTAGTGTGCTTTTTGTAAGCCCACAAAGGTCAGCATGTTGTAAATCTTCACATTGTTGGCTTCTCAACACTTCTGTTGTGGCTCCTAGCAGGGCTATTCAAAAAACCAATCGAACCGAAAAATCGACCGAACCAAATTGAACTGAACCGAACTGAATGAGCGGTTAACTAAATGAATTGGTTTGGTTCACGGTCGATTTTTTGGGTATAATGGTTCGGTTACAGTTCGGGAAAAAAAAATCACCGGTTAACCGAACCGACTGGTATATATATATATAATTCAAATTTTTTTTGATTGTGTATCTAGTGTAATAGTTAGAGGTTATTTTGCAAGTTAGTATGTCATAGGTTCAAAACCCATTCACTATAATTTAAAAATTAATTATTTTACATATATAATTACCAAATAATAATATTTAATAATTAAAGTTAGCTTAAAAATTATTTTTTTAAAATATTTAATAGTCAAAGTCAACTTTTTAAAATAAATTTTAGTAAATAAATTATGATCGATTAACCGTAGTTAATCGTTTGACCGGTTAATCAGTCCAACGGTTCGGGAACGATTCGTGATTTTTCCGAACCGATTGGTTCGATTAACCGGTTGACCATGGTTAACAATTTGGTCAACCGATTAATTGAACCATGAACAGGCCTAGCTCCTAGAGGGGAGACAAAGAATAAAATTAACCCTAGAGCTATGCCACATTCATAATTTCAACGTCATATTTTCTCAGTCTTTTTTTCCTTTTAATATCTAATGAAGGCTAGTACAATTGCTTTCATTTTTTTTATTCACTAAAAAAACGAAAGACATTTTATTTACATTCATAGTGTTTCTTTAGTGTAATAGGCTTGTTTAATTTCTCATGCATACTTTATTTTGACATACCTTTACTTGTTTTACTTTGACGAGTATGAATACCCTTCCTTTTTAAGGGTAGAGTTAAGGTACTTAGCCACATGAATGGCTCCAATAGTCTTGCCTCCACCTATTCAAGTACCTGGCGGCTTTAATGTTTACTCCTTGAGGTGAGGCTTTTAGTAAGTGTCATGGCTCTAAATGCTAGATTTAATACAACCTTGAGATCTAAGGCATTATAGTATATATCTAAGTATTTGATGGCTTTGAGGCAAGTACCAAGACAAGACCTCTATGGTATGGTGTGTGCCTCAGTGCTTTGGGGCTTCATTGCAAGTCTATACATCGAGGCTCCCATAGTGCATATCCGAGTGTTTGGGGCTTTGATGCATACTCATAAGGGCAAAGCCACTAGCATACCTAATTGCTCATAGCTTTGAGACGTCCTAAGGCCAAGGCCCCTATGTTGCATGCCATAATCCATAAGGCTTTGATACATAATTCCATGGACAGGGGTGAGATCTCTATAGTGCATGCATAGTGGGAGAGGTGAGATCTCTTTTGTGCATGAATGATAAAGAGTAAGACCCAAGCGATATTGAGATGCGCAATTAGATTTTTGCCCCTTGTGATTAGCAAGCATATAACAAACACATAGTTATTGTATTAAGCAAGTGCTCATCCTTGAACAACATGGATATGAGAATCTGAATCAAATTATAATTGGATTAATTAATCCAATTTGAGTTTGAACACTGCCTGATTCGTACTGCTGCACCCCCCATGACCGGGCGTGGGCCGTGGGCGCTACTCACGCGTCTACTGTTTTGACTTGATTGCATCAGTCGCTGATTTGATGCCCCTCTACTGTACTCACTTGGATTTTTCCCAAGAGGACAAGCATATCATTACAGTTGTTTACATCAAGTTTATTTTCTATACTCGAGAGTGTATCTCTGCTCTCTTCAGTAGAATCCCACCAAATCCATCCCAATGGCCGCCACACACTCAAGTCAAATATATAGCACAAGGCCATTCTTTTTCCTCTCCTTGTCACGTCGTGCTTAATGAAATCTCAGGAAAAGGAACAAACGACAACCTGCAAAAACTTGGTGCCGAGTTCAAGCAACGCTGCTGGATTTTGGTCTGATCAGTAACGGACAACTCAATCAGCCTAACTCTGCTTTGGCAGTATGCCCCTCATTCATTGATTGGACTCCCTAATTTGAACCATCACATGGGAAGAGAGCTGATGCCCTTTCCAATCCTTTGGGTCACTTTCGGGCCATCTCATCTTCAGAAAGTATCGACTGAATACTGAATCAATTAGGAGTCCTCAGCAGTCAGCATCCTCTCCAGTGTTCGATCCTTTTCACATTCTAAAATTTGGAAGGATTCAGATCTTGCATCCAGCCACTATCTTATTCAACTTCATGTTTAGTCTTCTTCTCCAAGTAGTGGGACAAGCTTTCTACTGTGGGCCATTAAGCTCTGCTTACCACTCACATAAATGAAGTAAGCTTCAGCAGCCTCAACTCAACAACAGCTCACGCACCTCGCCCACCACGATATACTTAACAAGTTAGAACACCTCTCGGCGTTCATAGCTAGCTCACTCTGCTCCTCCCCCTGTTTCAGTGCCCAATCTGCTCGCGGATTCTCTTCCTTCCATGGATTCGCCGGATTTGTCACTCCCACATACACTCCACTCATTACATCCCCTGCTGCCACCGCCACCGCCACCTCCCTCCACCGACGCCAATTTCCCCATCTTAGCCATATCCATCCTCGGAATCCTGGCCACCTCCATCCTCCTCCTCATCTACTACGTCTTCGCCGTCAGGTGCCGCCTCAGATGGCGCCGCTCCGATGCCGTCTCCCGCTTTTCTGGTTCCCTTCGCCGTCCTGGAGGTGACCGTCCGGTGGCCTATCCCGCTGTTGCCGAGTGCCGCGGCCTGGGCGCATCGGAGATTCAAGCCATCCCGACGTTTCGGTACCGGAGTGGAAAAGCCGGGAGGGCACTCTTCCACGAGTGCGCCGTGTGCCTCAACGAGTTCCACAAGGATGAGAGAATCCGGCTGCTGCCCAACTGCTTCCACGTCTTCCACACCGACTGCATTGACATGTGGCTACAAGCCAACGCCAATTGCCCGCTCTGCCGGGCCGGCGTCACCACCGGCTCCCCTGTTCGGCTCGACCACCTCATGGCTTCAATTCCGGGCCAGGAATCAAGTGGCGACGTGGTGATCGATGTGAGAGACGACGGCGTTGAGGCTGCGGGAGAAGATAAGGGAGGTAAGGCCGGGGGCCGCCATGGGAGCATGGGAGACGAGTGCGTCGGCATGAAAGGGTCCTGCGATCTTCATGTTCAACCAATGAGGAGGTCCTACTCTGTGGACTCTTTGATGGACCGGCAGCTGCAAGTGGCGCTGGAGATGATCCTGGTGCAGAACCTGCACTTGCCGGAAGTTTCCGGCGTAGAAGAAAGCAGCGGTGACGGCCAAGTCCAGCGGTCGTTCTTCTCCTTCCAGCGTCACTCGCATGGCGTTGCCTTGTCATAGCATTTGCTTAGAGAGATTAGATCACAGGCGTTCTTCTACTTTTGTTTTTTTTTTACAATGAAATTGTACGATAAAATTAAAGAGATTTAAGTGAATCTCCATACTTAATATCTGAAATTATAAAATTGAACTAATTATACTAATTTCGGAATCTCCATACTTTTTTTTATTTGCATTAATAAAAAAATATTGAAGCAAGAAGAAATGCTCAAGTTCCATAGATATATGGCTGCCTAATAAAAACTTAGGCATGCTAAGCTATATATCGTATTTGATATGGGATGAAAAAGAAAAGCAAGTTATAACTCAAGACTTCATATAACAAGAATGGCTTGAGAATAAAAATTTTAAACAATTGCTCAGTTCACTCAAAATACACCTATTGTTTGTATCAAGTTTAGAAAGCTCAAGGTTGTCTTGAAGCATCTAAGCAGTTCGAGGGGCCTAAAGCAAGAGAAGTTGCCTGATTAACTTGGTCAATGCAATTCCTTAACAATACTAGAGTAGGCAGCTTACTAAGCTTGTTGTCATGACAACATTGACCCATTCATGTGAGACCCACGCACTAGTCCAATTGCCTCCATCTTGTGTTAACTTGTCATAGATACCCTATCAACAACATCAAGGGAATCAATTGGTAAAGTTCACATATACATCATTGTCCCCTTTACATAATGTATAAAATGCCCGCTTACTCAGTTCTTTTCAGTGCTTAATTATGCCAACTTGCACACAGTTGCCCATTAATTTTTAAATATTATGTATTTTTCAATTATCTTCTAGAGAATCTTGTCTAGATTTGAGTGTTAAAGGAATGCCAACTTTGACTCCATCATAAGTATGTTCT
The DNA here is from genome assembly GCA_027563935.2 of Costus lasius. NCBI lineage: Eukaryota > Viridiplantae > Streptophyta > Magnoliopsida > Zingiberales > Costaceae > Costus > Costus lasius. The sequence continues at coordinate 102,091,197 of CM050448.1, forward strand.
CTTCTCATGTGTCAATCTCTAGTAACAAGAACCCCACTAAAGCTACTTATGTAATGTTGTTGGCTGAATTGATGAGCTAGAACAACCAAACGAAAAGAAAAAGAGAAGGATAATCACCATAGCTTCGTATGACTTTTGTTTTCAATATTAATAATTTGGTGCAATTATTTTCTAGTAGACAAACCCAATAAGCTAAATTAGCTAGAAATAGGCACACTGACACCTAATCTAATTAAAAATATTTGCATATGTAAATATTGTGTTTGTGACAAAAACTTTACTTGATCATGCATGCTATGAAATTTATGAATATGGCTTTAACTATATTTCGCGTGATGCATTAATAAGAATTAGACATTACCAACCGCATGACACTCAACTAAAATATCCTCCAACTCCATGTCCATCGAGCCACATTTAGAGAGATTAGATCACAATGTGATTTTCTTCTCTTTTTTAGGATGAGATTATCGCAAATTATCATTTACCTTTTGGAAAAAACATACCATATGATAAAATTAAAGAGATTTAAGTAAAATCTACTAAAAAGTTCAGTTACAAGCTGCCCTAAGGACCTCAAGTGGAATAGCATACTAGCATGTCATTGTCCCCTTTACGCAATATACAATATGCCCTAAGCTGGTAAAGGTAAGGAGATTTCTGACTCAATTCCTTTGAGTCCGCAATTGAGTCAACTTGTTCCCTATTAATTACTAGATACTCTGTATTTTTTAATCATTATCTAGAGAATGTTGACCTAACTAGAGTATCAATGGTTATCAACTTGACCCACCACGAGCGTATGCTTTCCTTGTGAAGGTAATATCTAGTGCTTGGAATCCTACCAAAACTATTGATGTATTGTCATTGATTGAAGTGAGGAGGCGGAACACCCATTCTAATTTCAAACCCTTGCAAATGTAAAGATTGATTATGTGTATTGTTAATGTCAAAAAGTTAACTTGATCATACTAAGACACCTACCATTACGGCTTGAACTATATTTCACAAGGCACATTGATGCCTATTAGACGTTACCAACCAAATAATATTAAGTTAAAGTATGTTCCAGCCCCACCATGTCCATCGAGCCATGATGCAACTTCTTCATATCGATCAAATGAAGTCAGGTGCCAACATGCCAAGTTTTTTACTTAGACATGAGCTCGTACCATAAGTCAAATGAGTGTGGCACCATTCACCACTCAAACTCTAATGCTGAGTCATGTAATATTTTGATATATGTAAGTTAAGCTATGTGCATGTGTGTGCATGGAGTTGGAGTTGTGCATGTAGTTTTTTTATTCACGAAGTATTTTTTTTTTAATGTAAACCAATTGAATGTTAAAGCAATTTAATATAAAAGGATACATGCAAGCTTCCAATGAAATTGAGAAGGTAATGCTTCAATGAATTAAAATTCCAACGTTATCCTTTTAAATCTCCTCCCTCTTCCTCTCCTTTCTTAATTTTTTTCCCATGTCCTCACTTTCTCTCGACCTCTCTTTATTCTCTAACTTCCCATTGAATCTCTGCTGCTCATTGTTGTTCTAACTCATCTAGGTGACTTGTAACCACTACACAAGTGATATATTGCAATTCTCTACCTTACTCACCAAATTACTATAGGCTCCATAATTGTCTAATTGCCCTATCAATTGGCTAATCAAGTAATAATTGAGTTCCTATAGCTCCACCAAGTGAGCAGCTCTACTGACTAAGTGATTTGAGTTGTGTTCTCAACTATCCAAGTCATTTTATGCTCCCTATTGCTGAGTTCTAGTGAAGATCTCATCCTACTTTGGTGTTGCACTAGTTAGACATATTATTTACTTCTACTAGCTCTTCCACCTTCCTAGTAGGTTTATGTGGGTTAGTATATGTTAACTAATAATGTGGTTATGTTAATTACTTAAGTAGAATTTGTCTCACTCATATCTAGACCTCTAGTTGTGCTTATGACAATATCATATATATATATTTTTTGTTAAAAACTCCATCTTGCTTACACTAACCATGCCTAAACCTTTCCTATATTAACTTGATGTCGACTCACAAGTAGTATTAATATGAATCTATGAAAAATAACCACCCTTATCACTTTGTTTTGTTTCTCATTATATTTTCTTTAGTTCTACATCATATATATATATATATATATATATAGATATATATATTTAAAAAGATTACTATTAAATCAATCATTCACATGACGATGATGACATCCCATAGTTAATGTATACTTAACTAGTTTAATTGAACCTTACACCTCTGTTTCTTTATACTCAACCACTAACTAGTAGTTTGACTGGCCCTCAAGTGCATTTATGCATCTACTATTGATAGACCAGCCACACTCATTACCTTAATATCAAATGTCACTCATTATTTAGTACATTGAAGTAAATCTTAAACTAAAATAAGCATGCACCTCCATACTTCTATAATAGATTGTTAGAGCAACTCAATAATAAACGCCTAGAAAATAACACCTTCACTAGCTACATGGCTTAATTTGATGAACTCTAGATATATTATGATCTTCCAAAAGGGCCCTTTTTGTACTATGAAAAGGTTCAACAAATGACTCTAATCTAAAATTAAATGTGAGTCGAAGTCCTACATCATTGAATCCCTAGAAATTGCCTCCAATAACTATACAAGATTGAGTATGTTCTCAAAACTTTGTATTAATGGTTTGTCATCATCTCAATGACTCGTTGACTTGCTAAGCTTACTCTTGATCAACACCAAGGTATAAGTTGACCATCTCAACCACCCAAGAGACTAACAAATGTAATGACTTTCCTATGTATATATTCAAAAGCCCCATCATTTCAAGTTCTAACAAGCCATGTACTTCATGAAAGACTATCCTAAAAGATCCCTACATAGTAGTGAAGACGATCCTCATGAGAATCTTGAACCTTGAAGTAATGATCTTGAGATTGAGAAATAACTTAAAGAGTATACTATGATGATTGAATATTCAACCAGTCCTAGATGTTGTTATCACAAGGTGCCTTTTAGAATGAGGATTGAAAACAAGGTAGCATATTCCATACATTCACAAAGTACAAAAGCACGTTTATATAGTAGTGATTGATGGAGGCAACAGCTTCAATATTATCTCATTCGGCCATCACCAAAGTTTGAAATGGCTCTAGAACTACATCCAACCTAAATATGGTTACATGAGTTTACCAAACAAATATACCTATAAAATAAAAGATGTTTGGTTCCAATTCAGATGAATTCCGGCTAAGACCAAATTTTGTGTGATAAAATAACCAATGAATGTATTATATGTGCTTTTAGGCTATATGATTTAAAAGTAACATGCTTTTGATTTTACCTATTCAAACACTGAGGAGCCGTTTGACAAAATGCACCTCCTCTAGAGAACTTAAAACGTCCACCTCATTCCTAAAATCTCTACACATCAATTCGACCTCAAATTTATGTCAGTACCTAAGAAATCTAAGCTAATCTATATATTGATAGTGAATAAATTCAATGTTGAATAGTCCATAGAAATCTCAAACTTGATCTAACTCAATTAACTTGTTTCTCACTTATCATTTGAAACCTCGTTGATGAGTCACCATGACATCTAGCATATTATAGACCTTATCCAAGTTCAATCCTACCAAGCTACAACTGGACAATCATCTTAAGGAAAAACCCATCCAACAAAGTTTGAGTCTGTGTGAAATTCATGCTTTGCTCACACTCAAGAAACATAATAATTGAAGCATTTGTATTGACTATCAAGCAATGAACATGATCATAGTTATAAGTCATGATCATGAGAACAATAATCATTGGTCGAGAACAATAATCATTAAATCTGATAAATATTTAGTCGTAACATGGCCAATAGATGTTATAAGCCATGAGAACAATAATCATTGGTCAAGAAATACTTGGTTGCGAATATTTGACTCAACCTTCCAAGAGCTAGTGAAGGTTTGATAAATATTTAGTTTGTGAATATTTATCAAATTTCGTCCATCGCTTAATGAATGTTCTGCCTTCAATCTATCTTTGATAAATGTTGTTAGTTGCTTGAGAAATACTCTATCTATGTTTGATAAAATATTCTATTGGTGAATATTTATCAACTTGGTTTATAGTTTAATAAACACTTTGTTGGTGAATGTAGCATGATTATCATTTGATAAATATTCTATTTGTGAATATTTATCTATTGTAGTTCTCACTCGATAATTATTTTTTTTATGAATATCTATTTGTTGTTCAAGAAATAATTTGTATGCAAATAATTAATCGACTATTGTTCAATAAATATTATGTCGATGAATATTTATCTATTATTTGTCATTTAATAACTATTTTGGTAGTGAATATTTATCTATTATTATCATTTGATAAATATTCTATCGGTGAATATTTATCTATTGTAATACCTTAGAGTTGATTGCAAAGAGACATATGAGTAGTGTTGTAATAACATTGATCCTCTTGATACTTAATATAGATATGTGTACCTCTCAAACAATATTATGGATAGCAATAACACGTTGATAAATTAATTTTTAGAGGACTAACGCATCTGAATTAGCTTTTACAAGGTTGATATATTTGAATTAGCCATTGAAGGGATAATATGCCTAAGTCAGCAGGTTGATATATCTTGAATTAGCTTTCAAAGGGCTATATGTGCAAATCAGCTCTTAAAAGTTGGCTATTGTTAGATTCTCCCGGTGAGCAGCTAATTTGTCTTTGATATGATCGGATAGAATCTGATCTTGGTTAGGTCTGATCGTCGCCGCAGCAGTCGATCCGGGTCAAGTTCATTATCGGATTCTGCATGTCGCCTTCATCTCCGACGACGAGCAATGTTGTTGGGACACGAAGGCAGTGACGAACGTATTGTCTTTTCCTTTCCTTCTATTTCTCTTTGTGCACTTGCGCCGCTGCTTTCGAGTCAGAGCCGTGACAGGGCTAGAAACAGGAATCAATTCGCTACAGCAGTGGTGGTTTGATTTGTGGACCACAATACTGATGCTTCGCCGTTCAGTTGGCCACGAGCCAGAGGGTTGGTGATAGGGCGGCGATGGCAGGTAGTGGATGCTGTAGTTACGATGCCTCGCCCTTTGGCGCTTGGTGACTGGAAGATGACCACAAATGTGGCAGAACACTGGCGGCAGCGACGAGTAGCGCCAAGGGAACTTGGCGGAGATAGCGAAGGACGCGTCGGCGGCGACGTCTGGCTCGGCGAAGGATGTAGCAGAGCGCCGGCAGTAGCAAGTGGCAAGAATTAGGACCCGGATCCAACCAAACATAATTCATGCTTTGCGATTGGGTCATTTGATGCCAAGTTGGGATTTTTCATATATGGATTAGACTAAACACTGGTCGGGTTCGGTCATAGATCCAAACCTGCACAGCAACAATGCTTGAACATATTGGAGCTCGGCTGTGTCGACGCAGTCGAATCTGAGTAGGTGTTAATGGATCAAGTTAGGTGAGTCAGATTGAAATAAATCAGGTCTGATGTAAGTTGGAATGTTTTCGAGACAGACCTAGTTTAAAATGAGCTGGTGAACTAAGTTAGATCGAACGAGTTTGCTAATTAGCTGCTAACTAAGTCAGATCGAAGACAACTTTGTCCCCGACGATGAAGAGTGATCAGCATTTCATGGAATCGTGGCCTGCAATTCCTTACTCCCTTGGATGAATTTGAATTGAATAAAATCTCCTTTTTATTATTATTTTTTCCGTCAAAATAATCATATTTTGACCCTTTTTTTCTAATTAAGTTGGTTTAGTTGGACCCATAGCTTATATGATTCCATTTTTTAGGGTTTCAAAACATATACAAAATAGGATCTAATTATAATGCTACGTCTCTTTGAGCTATTAAATAAGATTTTCATAATAAAAATATATTTTAAATTATTAAAAATATGAAATTATGATCATGGTGTATTATAGAAAAAATTGTAAGAATTGAGTGTTGATTGAGAGAAAGCATGTATTTTATTTGTGGGTTAGAATAGGAGTCGAGGTAGAGAAGCTACTTCACCTCTACTCAACTACAGTGTTAACTTGTGGGTTGGAATAGAAAAGCTGAAGGACCAAACGTTTTAGCTTCTTGATCTCTGCTAGTTGCAAAGCCATAAGCATGCCCATAAGTTGGGCCAAACGGGGCCATACTTCTTTGATGACTCCCCATTACAAATTGCATTTACACTTGTGAATTCATTTAGACAAAGTTGATAGCCTTACAATCCTAAGAAATTGAACACTCATTCTTATGTTGTTTGACTTCTCCAAAATGATAGAACTAGTTTACAATGATTTTGGAGTAGGACTAGATGGCTTACTCAACCAATAAGGCCACTTTGTTGTCTTCTATAGCAAAAAAAAAAAAAATAAATAAAAAATAATAATAATAATAATAATAATAATAATAGGATAACTGCTTAACTTTGACCAAACAACACTACGTTATGATTTGATCAATTTGTCATTAGTGCACAATAAGTTGTTTTATATATTGACCACTAAAGTTTATCTTATCTTAGGGCACATTTGGCCCTAATTCTGCACACAATTCAAGATGTGCTACAGTGAGACAAAAAGATAAAAGCTGTTGAAAACTAGAATTTAGAGCTTGTCACATATTTTACTTCGAAATCTGTGCAAAAGTGGAGCCAAACAGCCCCTTAGTGGACAATAAGCACACTTCCTAGCTTACTAAATGGGACAAATACTTACAGCAACACACCTCATTATTAACCATAAAGCTAGGATTGAGAATAAAGTGATCAAAACACTAACTACACAATCTACTTGAAACATTAAAATTATAAGTCACAAGTTTGGTCAATAAATAAGAAAAGTGCCCAAACTTCTTTGATATATACTCGTCCATCCTAACAATCTAGGAATGACTTGACTTATACAACCCAAGATAGTTACCTTTTCTTTGATAGATAAATACTATATTTACATTTCTCATAAGTCTCTTTAAGATTTTTTTTATTATTTAGGAGCTATATGTAGGAGCTTTAGCCGCATACCACGAGAGATAGAATTTGCTCACTCATGAAAAATATATTTTATTGGCCAATTTTGAAAAAAAAAACATCGACAAATATGTTAGAATTATTCTGACCCTTGCTAAACATGACATTATCTTGTGGTAGTCAATCAATTTTAAAAAATAGCTCCTACTAAACGTGCGATGTTTATGAACACCAAGTAATGTTTAATATTTTAATGTGTAATTTGAAGTTCCATGTGTACATAAAATCATGGGTTTGTACAAATTTTTGTATTTGTCAAATGTTTTCTAGAAAACTATTAACTATTATATCCTATATTAAGGCTTCCAATAACTAAGAAGGTAATGCTTTAAAAAACTGAAACTAATGAGATATTGTCTTCCTAAGCGTTTATATTCTTCTCTTTTCTTCTCTCCCTCTACTCTAACTTTCCACTCTCCAAATGATCCCTTGCATTGACAATCAATGTTGAGTGATCTTGTTGTTTTAATAGATAGTGCCAAGTAACACATTAGCTCTTAGTCAATTCAACTAACTCATCTATTATAATTATGCATTTAATGCACCATACCATCAAAGTCTCTATAGTCACTTGACTATCTTATTTTTTATCAATCAACCTATTGATACTGAGTTTCCACAACTCTACCACTTGAACTTAGCCCCTTACTTTCTAGAGGTACCTACTTGAAATTGTAGGTCCATGGGTTTTTTTCACTTGAATTCAATCTTGAACTCAACTAACAACACCTTATGACATTGATGCATCCATTTAATGAGTAAACTATTTATTAAATTGGTGAGCTAAATGACAATGTGATCCAATTTAAAATGCATAAGCCCAAGTTAATGGTAGTATGCTCGCTATGCCTTATATAATATATTATCATTTCTACCACTTCTTATGTGGGACTAAACTGGAGTATCATAATTATTTTGATATTATAACCAAAATATAACAATCTTTCATAACTTCACAATTTATGAATAACAACATAAGTCTAATTGTTAGAAAAATTCCTTTAAGCTCAACCAAGATCTCAAGTTCAAGTTTATGCTCCCCATAAGCTTGAACTATTCTTTTCCTTTAATACCATTTGCTACAACCTACTTAATGAACAAACTATTAATTAACTTAGTAAGCTCAATAACAATGTGGCCCAATTTAAAATGCATAAGATCAAGTTGATAGTAGTAAGCTCACTATGCCTTATATATAATATTATCATTTATATCACTTCTCATGTGGGACTAAATAAGGTGTTGGTGTACATGCCCTTAGGACCAGATGTTGGTCTATCTTATGTACTATTTGACTTCTATATCTTATATATATCATTCTGGCATTATCATTATTATACTATGTTTACATCTACGAATATGTACTTACATAATAATATCCTCGGAGACAGATTGTATCTGTGTTCAAACTCTGTCCCCAGACAAGTACCTGAGTGGATATGGGATAGCTATAGTACATGTGAGACTAGTATATGGGCTGGTCAGGCACAAGATGCTAACACAGACTTATGGGTATATTAGTGATGGATATACTAGACCGACCTGTTGTGAGGCTCTAACTTGGTGTCATGAGTTAACCTCACAAGTGACAGAAGGTGTATTGATCTTTTGACTTGAGGTCATTGGCTCTTCCATATGGTTAAGAACATGCTTTGATACAACCTAACACCTCACCATAATTAGGAGGTCATAACGGTTGTCATTGAGTATGTCACAACCCATATGAGAAGATCAATGGACAGATATAGGATTTGTCCCTTCCTAAGGAAAGTTTGATATCTATGGGGCCCCCCTATGGTTCTATGACTAAAAGTGTATGGCCATACCCAGGTGAGAACCTGATTTAGTCATGACCATGAGATTGGGTGAAAACAAGTGGTGACACACTTGTCCAATTGGACATCAGTTTGGCAAAGGGACTATAATGCATTGGTATCTTGTTGCGATAATGAGGATGTCGATGTTGATATCCATTCTGAAGACTTGGGTAGCAGCGATACATTGCTAGGTGCCACTCACTGCTTGTGATGACCTAAGTTCATCATTGCCAATATCAGAGGAACCTACAGGGTCGCATACCTTGATGCTCGAGTTTTCGTATTGATCGGATAGCCTTCGGATTGAGTTATTTCATAACTCAGATCTATTTGGAAGATTTCATCAGTGCCAATGGACCTGTTGAGATGGAAGAAGCTTATTGAGCCAAGTTTCATTTTGGCATATTAACCAAAATTAACCATGGTTAGCCTCATTTGATCTTGGGTTACATTGGATTGGATCCAATGACTTGGTTAACATGCATAATGAAGTTTGAGTTAGGCCCATTACCCAATGGGGCTTGCTAATAAGTTGTAATGAAGAGATAAGTAGACTAAAGGGTATAATGGGGAAGAATTATTGGCATAGGCGCATGAGGACTCCTAATTGGATTAGGAGTGGCGCATATGGCAGTGATTAGTATCTTCCAAGTGATTGATTGAGATTGGATTTGATTTAATCACTTGAGATATTAATTGGAAGGTAGTGGGTGCATGTGGGCTGATTATTTATATAATTAGAGTCCTAATTAAATTAGGACATGCGCTCATGACACATTAGGCAATCTATCATGATGCTTTGACTAGGTCTTGGTGCATGCATGGAATTATTACCTCATAAGGTATGATATGGGCACATATAGCATAGGCTTGCTTAGGCAAGGCTTAGGCGCATATGGTATTATGGATTTGATCAAGATAATTGATTAGATAATTCCCTTAATTCAAGCCCTAATCACCTATATCTTCCATACACCCCAAACCGCCTCTTCATGCTATTTAAGTGACCCTAGTCGAACCCTTTGGACATACAATTTCTTGGAGGCGTGGACAACAAAGGGGGCGAATGCTATAGATCCTTGGAGCTTCTTCTTCCATCAAGGCTGCAAGCTTCTTCCTTCTTCCTCCTCTTGGCGCAAGTAAGGGCTTTGATTTGGTGGCTTCTTCCTTCCTTCTTCCTCCTTGGTGCATCCTATCTTGGTAGTGGCGCAAGTGATCTAGGAAGGCTCTCTCTTGGCGTGGATCTTCTTCCTGAGGCTAGCACTAGGCGTGGAAGAAGAGAACTTAAGCATCAGTTGTGTTCGAGATTGCAGAGGGCGAACACTTAGGCGCCTACATCGCTTCTCCATCTATTGCTTTGAGGTACTATCTCTTACTCATCGTGTCGACCCCCTCGCTTGACTTGATCTTCTGGGTTTTTGGGACTGGCCTATTTCGGGGATTTTCTTCTGCTGTATGTATCTGTGTATGTATGTAAAAATTTTAAAATATCCGGGGTTTCCCAACATAAGGGTAGTACAAGAATAGTTGTAACTTTACAGCAACTAATGAGTTGATCTACTATTATTACTCTTATATTTTATACCACATGCGATTGATTGCATTGACCTAATGATGAATGTACACTAGGGAATTAATTTAAGTACAAAAATACCATGAAGCATGCCTAAATCATCATAAAGTTCATCTTCAACTAGGGATGACAGTAAGTAGGGTACCTAGTTTTTTCATAGTACTCATTAACGAACTTGATAAAATTTTGATTACCCATACTTGAATAATTATCCGATATTTTTCTAAAACTCCTACCCAAACCTGACCCTATTAAAAATTTAACTACCCATTTCCTATCCGAACCTTATAAATACCTTACTTAAATACTTATCCTATTAAATTTTTTTATTATATACTTAGTTACCCCAATAAAATTTGGGTACCCAATGTGGGGTCATTTTTATATGATTTGACATTTTCAAATTCACCTTATAAAAATAAGGCTTTCTTGTATACTGCGTTCTGGCTTCCAATGAACGCAAGTACTCATTGTTAATTACCCCTGAAAATCAGGAAAACTTTGATTGAGAGATCTATGTTATGAAAAAAAATAATAAAAAAATGACTAAACAATATGATTCATTAAATATCATAACAAAAATACTTGATTGAGTTTAAAAGAAAATGATAGAAGAGAAAAGTCTTCGCCAACTTGGATGAATTGTATCTGTCAAATCCTCGGCGTTGCAATAGCTTATTGGATATTTTAGATTTTATAGATATCCTATCTCAATGACTTCTTGGATAATCAATTTGGAAAATACTCGTCCTCAACGACTTATTAGATATTTTAATTTGTGGATTATCCGGCCTTATTAGCTTGTTGGATATTCAATTTAAGAAATATCTGGCCTCAATAGCTTATTGAATATTTTAAAAGATATCCTGCCTCATCGGCTTGTTGGATATTTGATTTGAAAAAATAACATCCAGCCTTAATGACTTATTAGATATTTTAATCTGTGAAGTATCCGGCCTCAGCGGCTTGTTAGATATTCAATTTGAGAATTATCCGGCCTCAATGACTTATTGGATATTTTAAAAGATATCCGACATAATCGGTTTGTTGGATATTTGAAAAAATAAATATCCAGCCTTAATAGCTTATTGGATATTTATAAATTATCCACCCTCAATGGGTTGTTGGATATTTGATTTGGAAAATACCTAGTTTCAACAACTTATTGGATATTTTAATTTGGGAAAATATTTAGTCTTCATGGCTTATTGAATATTTGTGATTTGAAAGATATTCTGTCTTGACAGTGGGCATGTTTGGAGCTGCGGGCTAGCAGCTTTTGCGGGCGCGACCCGTTATTTTTAAGAATCTGATAAATTTTACTGTAGACGGCAAGAGGAAAAAAGCAAGCTTCTCGCGCCCATTGGACTGCTGCAGGCGAAAAAAAAAAAAAAATTTCTCTTCGCCCGACTCGCTGAAGTGCTCCCCGACCCTTGCGCCCGCTAGAGAGAGTCTTCGAGGAGATCGCCGATCATTTCTGGCCCGGTGGGGAGCTGCTGTCCGCCGCCGCTAGGATGAAACCGTGGTACTTCGAGAAGTTCTTGCTACGTTGACCCCGTGGAGTATGCTGCGTTGTTGAAGCAGAAGCTGGACTCGGTGGGGAGCCGCTTCTGCTTCATTTCTGGCCTCGGTGGGGAGTCGCTTGCTGAAACAGAAGCTGGACTCGGTGGGGAGTATGCTGCGGAGGAGTTCGCCGATCATTTCTGGCCCGATGGGGAGCCACTGTCCGCCGCCGCTAAGTTGATCACTGTGTTTCCTCTTTCTTGCCATTTGTTTCTTTTGATAAATTATTTGTTTTCTGTTGCAATTATCATGATGAATCACTACTCCTCATTGCACCACTTCTTTAAAGTTTATCTTTTGCAGAATTGAGAAGGCGAGTAGATCCGCAGAAAGTACTTTACTGAATGCTAAATAAATTTCAATTTTCATCTGAGTCATGCCATCTCATTGGCATTCTAGTTGAAAGGGCTACCTCCTTCATGATCATCACCTTAACTAAATTATTCTCGATAAAAATTATTCTCGATAAACAAATGAAAGAGAAATGGATTTGCTATTCTACTTCGGCATAATAAAACTATCATTAAATAAAAAAATTATCATTTCCCAAACTACGACAATGAACCCACTTATGATAAAAAAGTTTGTTATTCAAAAATTTATCTCCCTTTTGTTTAATAGAGCTACAATAGTTTATCCAAACAGTCTTAAACTTATCTAGCTAGCTCTGATCAAACCAGCTCTAGTCAAACTAGCAAAAGCTATAAGCTCCCACAACCCCAAACTAGCCCAGTGTGTTGGATATTCCAGCCTTAATGAACTTAATATCATATTGAGGAGTTATGCTTTGATGGTAAACGTCGACATACGCATCTTCCAAGTAATATTTTATTGTGACACATTAAGATTTTCGGAGATTCTTTATCCAATCTCAAATGGCTTATTGGATATTTAAATTTTGAAAGATATCTGGCCGTGCTGGCTTGTTGGATATTTATCTTCAGCCGTTAAATACATGATTTTCCAATAATCATTGATTTGAATTCATGGATCTGCTTTAATCTAGGTCTCAGATTACAAATCTAATATTGTATTTAGAAAGATCATATTTGATTTAGTAAGGATTGACATCTTGATCATGCCAAAAGTCAACCAGTTGATCTAGATTCATGTAGATCATTTTGAGCTGTTGATTTAAAATTTAGATCAAATTTATTATAACCGTTCATTTAAATTCATAGGTCTGCTTTGGTCTATATCTCGGATCAAAAATCTGATATTATATTTGGAAAGATCAAGTTTGTTTTAGTAGGGATTGACACCTTGATCATGTCAAAATTGATATGATTGAACTAGATATGTTCCAAACATTCTCAGCCGTTGATTTAAATTTTAGATCAGAATCATAGTGACCATTCCATTAAATTCACATATATGCTTCAGTCTAGAATTCGGATTGAAAATCCAATATCATATTTGGAAAAATCCAATCCGATTTAGTAGGGATCGACACTTTGATCATGTCAAAATTTATCCGATTGATCAAGATATGTCCTGAACATTCTCAGGCGTTCATTTCAAATTTAGATTTGAGCCGTTCGTTTACATCTGATTGATCTTGACAATTTGATCATAGTAAAGATTTGCGCTGTACGATCGACGTTTGATTTATTTAATCATATCCGTTAGATTTTGGCTAGATGAATCATTACCGTTGGATTCAGTTTATTAAATCAGATTAATTTCCGCTGTCCGATGTTGCTTGGAGTAATATGAATTGCCACGTTTTATTTAAATCAAGATGGTCGGATATGATGTGGATGAATCTGATCCGTTGGATTAAATTTATTAAATCGGATTGATCTCAGCCGTCCGATTAAGCTTGAAGTAATCTTGATCGTCAATTTTTTTTTAGGTCTTGACTGTTAGATTTCATATGAATGGATTTGGACCATTAGATTTGGTTTATTAAATCGGATTGGTCTCTGCCATCCAATTTTATTTTAAGTAATCTAGATTATTGAATTTGATGTAGATCGATATCGTCGGATCTGAGCTGTTAAATTCAATTTATTAAATCAGATTGATCTCTGCTATCTAATTTTGCTTGAAGTAATCTGGATCGTTGATTTGATTTAAACGTATCTAGATCGTTGGATTTTGTGTGAATGGATTTGAACCGTTGATTTGAATTTATTAGGTCAGATTGATCTCATTCGTTTGATTGTGGCTTGAGGTAATCTGAATCATCAATTTTATTTGAATCTAGACCGTCAATTTTGTTTGAACGGATCTGGACCGTCCGTTCTTTCTCTCGTCACCCGTAACAGAGACGGCAGTGCTTGAAGATTTAGGCCCTGTTTCCTTGGACAGAATCCATAGTGAAAAGAAAGGAAAACACATTGAATCTAGTTGCATTTGTCGCCACCGGCCGTTCGCCACTTCTCTGTCCAATCAACTTTGGGTGTACCTTCTCTATGTCGAGAAGAACTCATGCCGGAGTTTGGGGCCATCCGGTGGAGAATCGATGGCAAATCGGAGCTTTCAATCAAAACAGGATCGCCGGCGATAAATCATGGGCGTGAGGAGAGCATGTATGCATGATTTGAGCGAAATCCAATGGTCGGATGTCGAGTTCTTGCAGTAGAGGTGTCGGCAGATGAAGAGGGCTTTGGCATTGGTTGTCGGGGCTTCAAGTGACGACAACATAATCTTTTTCTCGTCCTTAGAACACGTACAATCTTGCACGGCTCTTAAAATAAGAACGACAGCAGCATCGATGAAGGGATATAAAGATCCTAGGAAAATATGGGGATATAAAGATCCCAATAAGATTTTTCGGGGATATAAAGATCCTAGCAAGATTTTTAAAGGATATGAATATCCCACCAATATTTTTAAAGGATATAAAGATCCCAACAAGATTTTTAGGGGATATGAAGATCCCAGCAAAGCTCACCTAATGAGATTTCTTGTGCAGAGTCTTCTCTTCCAGCCATGAGAGTCTTCTCTTCTTCTTTTTTTGTCTTTTTTTTTGCACATAGCCATTCTTATATAGGAGATGGTTGAAAAATTTTATTATTATTTTTATTTAATTTTGTCTTTATTTATATTTTTTTTATTTTTTTTGCTCTAGACTTGGTTTTATTAATATTATTTTTGTTTTGCTCATTCCCTCTCCCTCTTTTTTCTCTTTTTTTTTTTTCAAAACTGTATTCCCCCTTTTTTATTTTTATTTTTTATAATTAACTCTATAAAAATTAATTTTGACTTAAATAATTTTCATTGTTTTTTTTGTAAAAATATTTAGTCCAACACCGGACTCTATAAAAACCCGCTTATAGCCAAATTTTGAGAAAGGTACAGTATATATATATAATCGAGTTCAAGTAGTGGATATCTCTCCTATGCTACCTAAACCCAACTCGAGTAGCATATATGCTATTCATACCCAAACCAAACCCAATTAACAGATACCGAATTACCTATAATCGGGTTCAAGTAGGTTGGGTACCCACTAAAATCATGTCGGACTGTTATCCATATCTCTAACCACTATTGGATGCGCATTAAGATGCAAAGTTTCATGTAACAAGAGATCCTATATTGCTGAGTGTTGATAGGCTCATCGCAAGTGCACGGTTTCTATCAAAGTAGTAAAAGTTATCGATCCCAAGGGAACTAGGTGTCAAGTACTGATATATTGCGTTATTGATAGCTAGACAACTCAAAATGGAATTTAAAAATCTAAACTAGTTAACAAGATCAAATCAAAGATTCAGCGACTAAACGGGAATATGCAATTCAAAAAAGATCGGGGCATCAGGTTTCACCATGTTCAAAGATTTAGTTAAAATGTTAAATAAGAAAATTAAGAAGTTATAAACTGTTTAAGGCGATCGATCCATTAGTACAGATTGCCCCCTCTTGGTAGCACAATCTGGTGTCTATCTAAGCCAATCTCCTCCTCTCGTGGCTTATTGACTTAGAATAGACCCACTGAGCTCTATGAAAGATCGGTAAACCCTTGAGTGACTTAAACCTACTCTTGTGATTCAAGTCACAAGTTCAAAATGAGAAGGTCGAGTGTTATGATTCGCCTCTCGGTTCTTCTCGTAACCCTTAACATATATAGAAAGTTTGGCCACAAAATTACAAACAATAAGCACATCCAAGTTTGAATAAGCAAATTTAGTAAAATATCACTGAGATTTATAAAACATTTTATGACAAAAATTTGTTTAACGAGCTACGCCCAAGTCCCAACAGAGAGTTTTACGCTACAGAAGTCATCATTTGACACATGAAAACTCTAGAAAATATAATCAAAAGGTGGAGAAATTACAAATCTTAGACAGGAGACGTCAAATCTTTGGTCTTCTCTCGATAGCCTAGAAGAAATCCTTTCAAACAAGCCCTTGATTGCAAATTTCGCCCAACTTTCACCATAGTAGTTGACTCTCGGAGATTCGACCCTTGTAACCACCCAAAAACCTTCCTTTTATACCTTAATCGAATCCTTAGTTAGTTAGAAAGTCCAAAGGTAATATTCCCCAATTTTTATCATCAAACATCATTGGATTTGGCGAACAACTGCTGGATGGTCAGGATCGGATCATCGAAAATCAGAGACATATGCATGAGCATGATGGTAGTCACGGGCAAGCCATGATGATGTCGCAGAAAAACCAAATGGATCTTCATGGCCGTGAATATGGTCACAGTCAGGCCGTGATGATCGTGACAAAACATCAGATCGGAGTCATTCATGGGCATGCTTGAAAATATGGGTAGGTTGTGATGACTTCGCTTCTGTGCACAGTTTTCCGCCGAGACGATCACGACCGTGATCATGAGCATGGGCAGGCCATGATCTCCATAGAAAATCTAAATTTTGCCCAAATTTGACATGTGATGTCCTAGCTCTGTGAGCAATCTTCTTATAACTTCAAATCTTCGAATTCTTCATGAAAAATGGGAAAAATATCCTGTATTTCACAAACAACCAAAAATGGTGAAGATTCCGCACTTTGAAGGAAAAGAATCCAAAATAAGTCAGAAAACATTACTTAAGCCTGAATAAGTCATATAAATAAGACTTTAAATCCAATAAAAGTAAGACACATCAAAATATCACAGACTTAAAATCTTGCTTGTCCTCAAGCAATTAAACTATCTAGATAAATCAGTGAGCATAAAGGACATACGTTCTAAGGTTGAAGGTGTTGACTAATATGAAAACCCTTATACTCAATTCTAAGTTTAGGAATAAACATTGAGATACAATCAATCTCGAAAGCAGAAATCTATTCTCATGGTTAAACCTTAAAATCTGAAGAAGAAGTAAGCACTGCTATCATACTACAACCATGCATTATCATCAATTCTTTTTAAACCAATCAGCCAAACTAACTAGACCACACTAGGATTAAACTTTTCAATATTGTATACATAGAATCATGAATTATAATCGGTTGGCTCAAGCTACTTCCCTGAATTTGCCTTTAACCTTGTTACACGAAGGAGAAACATTTGTAATGAATGCATTCCCAGTTCTTGGTTGAAAAATAGATTTAAAGTGTGTACACCACATAATGCACACAAACTCATTTCTTCAGACAAGTCAAACTCCAAGTTAGAAGAAAGTGGAGTTGTTCACTTTTATCAAACCCCTTCTTTTCTCATGATCATCTCTTTTCTTTTTTTTTTATTTTATTATTTTTTTTCTTTTTCGACAATGCCAAGTTAGATGAATTATGAGTCATCATCACTTTGGTACCACTGCCCCTTTTTTCTTATTTAAACTCTCTTTTTTTGTTTCTTTTTTTTTGACATCCTTGACATTTCCATATCATGTGGCTAAGCGAATAGAATAGAATAGACAAAAGCTAATCATAGCATGAAATTGTGCTCCAAAACTAAGTTAGAAGAAAAAGGCCACCTATCGAACATCATTCAACTCACAGCAAAAACCATACTCAATGATCAATACAACTTGGATTGAATGCATAAGAGTAGTCATAACAAGAACTACTTTAACTCAAAGAACGAACCAGACATTCACATCATAATTTCAAACAACTTAAAAACTGAAAACAATTTGAGTAAAACAAATGACACCATCACAGACTTAGATGTTTACACTGTCATCAGAGTAAGATCACATGCAGGAAAGAACATAGAAAAGGTGACCAGATAAATATCTCAAAAGCTCCGTGTATATCAGAAACATAGAAACACAATAACATAACATAAAAACATAATGAAAGACAGTGCAAAACAAAACACATACTAATCCCTAGAAAAAGACTATTGTCTTAAAAGTACATGCAAAAGTAAAAGGAGGAACACCCTCCTACCCACAGCAAAGAACTACATAGTCTCCTATGCAACACAAAAGTACCAGAATAGCATAAACTTACTAAATAATGGAAAAGGAGCACCAAAGGAAAGCCCACAAAATGCTCAATAAATCACCAACGCTTGGTGTTCAAGGTCCTCTACATGTCCTGAATGGCTTCCCACATGGCAGCCTACATGCGGCCCTGGCGAACCTGCTCCGCTTGCATCTCATCAATGTGCCGAATGAGGCCTTGA
This sequence comes from Costus lasius, assembly GCA_027563935.2. Taxonomy (NCBI): domain Eukaryota; kingdom Viridiplantae; phylum Streptophyta; class Magnoliopsida; order Zingiberales; family Costaceae; genus Costus; species Costus lasius. The sequence goes on from CM050448.1 coordinate 102,109,745, forward strand.
AACTCCATACGGCCTTCATGCTTATCCTCCTGATTGTTCTTCATAGTAAACTCAATATTGGCGTAAGCATTGGCGGTCGAAGCGGAAGTAGAGGGATCACCAAATCGATGTCACTGAGATGAGGGAGAGAGTGGCACTGTCTCCATGGGAACGTCCTCGTCAGGCACTGGAAGCATCCGCCAATTCTGCCACTCATGGAGAGTCATGCACTATAGGTTCAGGAGAGGCAAAGTGAAGTCACTGCACCTAAAAAGAAGACAAAATACATCGCCCTCACGGGCTATCATCTACATGGCGAGGTAGGACTCGAGGTCAAGTCGAGAACTCCCTTTGGCTTGCTCCACTCCAACTGGGTCAATCCCCAAAGCGATATCATTAGGGGTGATAAGACCCTCGAATGCTATAACACCTTTCTATGGACGTGCCAACTTTTGCAAATTTTTAATAAAGAAAAATGCAGTGTTGAGCTTACAAGAGTGTACCATCGCCCATAAGAAAAGAAACTTGGATGCACGCACCAGGCCACCACTCTCACCTCGCGCAAAAATCATGTGCGCCAAGATGCAATGAACATAACGGAAGCAGGGGTTGCTCAAAGTGCTAGCCCTGGCAGTTGATGCGTTGCATTTTTATCATATTTTCGCCTACATTTTACATCATATTTTGGGCTTAATTGAATAATTTTATGCTATTTTTAATATTTTTACTTCACTTTGTACAGAATCTTTACTTTTCTTAGTTTTATTGAAAATGTAGGTAAAATGGCTTAAAAATAAAGGATTTCACGAATTTTGAAGCCATATCACGATTCCTGAGGAGATTACGAGCTCACACGTCAAATTTGGAGCGAAAATGGTGAAGAACGCAACTTTCACGGCCTTGGCCGTAATTTTGGGGCCGACCGTAAATCTGGCATTCGAAGGGCGATAAAACGGCTAAGTTAAAATATACACAGAAACTTTCACGGGTGAGGTCGTGAAGCCTTCATGGTCCGTGAAACTTTCTGTGTACAAGGCGTTGTATGCACAGAGACATTTACGGCCACAGCCGTAAACACATTACGGGCCGTGAATATTTTCGCTTTTCGTGTTTCTCACTCGATTCGACTCCAAATTGAACTAGAATTGAACCAAACTCTCCAGAAACCTTCCTAGATAGGTTCTATACTGGTTAGACTTTAAAAGGAAGGGTTTTGGGAGCTTATACGCACGAAAATGAAGAGAGGTGGAGGCGACGGCGAGAATCAACTTTCTAGGGCAAAATTCGAGCAAGAAGATCATGCAAAGGAGGATTTGGACATTCCATCTTCATCTCCAAATCGAAGATAAGGATTTCCAATTACCTTTCTAGTGTTTTCTTGTAATCTTATTAAGCTTTCATGCAATCTACATCAATGCACATGCTGTTTGCTATAAACATGATCGTGTAAACTCTATTTTGGGATTTGGGGAGTAGCCCATTGACGATTCATGGATTATATCTATTGTTTGAAATCTTTTGCATGAATTTTATAGATTTGATTTGATTAGAATTGTGTTTATTTATGTAATTTACCCTGATCAAGTAATTTTACGTCTTAGATGTTGCGAGAAGGGCCGAGAGGTGAATCACAACGTTAGATCTATTTTTTTCAAACCTACGAATCCGATCACGGGAATAGTTCGGATTCGTTTGAAGGATTCCATGGTTTTTCATAGAACTTAATGGGCTTAGTTACATTAATTGTCATGAGAGCAGGGGATTAGTGTAATTAAGTACCAGATTACGTTTCGGGAGGAGGTAATTTGTACCCTAGGAAAAATCCCTTTCAAAACTATAATTTTCTGTTTAAAGAATTTATTTCCTATAATTCATAATTGTCAATGTGGTGAAACCCCGAATCCCGATTTTCTCCATATTGATTTTTACCCAAAAACGTTACCTCTGTTTCTTTTAATTTTGTACTTAGAAGTTTCCAAAATAAAAATCACGATTTGATTTGTCTAGATATAGATCAACCGTGTAATCGGTACTTGACCACTTGATCCTCATAGGGAACGATATCTTATTTTATTACTTCGATAAATCTGTGCACTTGCAGATCGTATCAAGTTTTTGCTGCCGTTGCCGGGGATCGGGCTAGCCAATATCGATTTAATCGTGAGATTTATAAACTAGACATTTTTTTATTTATTTTTGTTTTGTTTTTATTTTTTGTTTTTGTTTTTATTTTTCTTGTTTTGTTTATTTTTCATATTTTTTATAGTTATTTTATTTTATTTTTCTCTTTTTGGATTAACACGTTGTATGAACAAGAGAACTCAAAAATCACTTGACTAGATATTTTAAGCTTTGTTTTGCATTCCTGTTTTACATTTTGTATTTCTGAATTTTATTGCAAATATGATGTTTAACCAATGTCAATGGTCGAATCAGAGGTATGTGCCACCGCTGATGACAAGAGAATATGGTACGGATGCATCAAAATCACTTGCAGCAAAGGTAAATTCTTTTACTCAACACACTGATTATTTAAGCATGCAATATTCTGTTATTTGTGATATTTGTGGATATGATAGGTATGATTTTACTGAATGTCAATTGGGGATTCTTCCATGCTTTAACTTATACCATAGTAGCTACAATCCCAGTTGGGAGAACCCTCATAACTTGTTTTATCAGAATGACCCAACATTTATTCCACAATTAGACTTTAGTGAACCTCAAGAATCCAACTTAGAAGCCATGCTTGAAAACTATATAGCTGCTATAAACAAACGAAGTGAGGATATTCGTAGTATAATTTATGGCACTCATAAAAATAACATAGAGGAAAGAATCCAGGATGAGTCTGAGAATTTTGCAGAGTTAGAACAATCATTAGTCATGACTTCAATCACAGATTATGATTTAACTTCTTCAAATTTTGATGATTCTAAAAATTCTAACATTAACCCTTCCTCAACACTCTACTAGCCATCCAGTCCCCTCTCACATAATGAAGTGTCTTGCAACACAAATACTTAGGACATATTTGAGGAAAAATTTGAAATTTTGGAGTCTGGTGAGAATAAAGATGAAGAATTTAAGGATCCTCAAGTAAGAACTAGTGAGATAGATGGTGATGAATTTGATAGTGTGAGGATGGAATACTCCATTGAAGAGAAACAAATTGAGGAAAAAAATGGGAAAGAGGATCCTGAGCATATTATACCACCACTACTATGTGAACTATCAATTCCTTTTCTTGAGAGAAATCCATTAGAAATTTGCATGACAAATGATGAAGGAGATGATATTGAGGATAATGATGATGAGATGATTGAAATAGTATTTGATGCAAATCCAACCACAGATACCCAAAAGATGATAACACATGAGATTCGTGATCACATTGGCATTGAGGTAAGTGAAAAACCCAAAATAAAGTTTGAAAATTTTTTGAACAATCTAAGGCATGAATTTTTTGATATTAATTTCAGTGTTCTTCCAATTGCTAATACAAATCTAAAGGAAGAAAACATGATTTTACTCTTGGATAAATACAGAAAAATTATCGAGTATTCTTTGCATGACTCTAACTTCTGTTTTTGTACGCATGTACTGGACACTGCAGCATGGATCCACCTATTTAACTGGATATATACTTTGGTCGACACACTCTTGAGATGGAGAAAAAGTAGAAGATTATATGCTCTCTACTACGGTATTGATTCACCAACTCCACCATGACATGAAGCATTGGTCAAGCTAATGACCTTAAACAAGCGCTTTTTGGGAGGCAACCCAAAAATTTTTGAGTTTTATTCACTTTAGTATTTTCAGTTTTAGTTTTTCATTTTCTTAGAATTTTTTGAGATTTTTAATAGCATGATTTGATGAACTTTTATATATGAAAAATCTTCTAAATCTGTTGTTTTAAGTGCAGGAATTTTTTGGAAATCTTCTGGAAACTATTTCGTGAAGAATAGAGGGTTTACGCGAGTTTCATGGTCACAGTCGGGAATCACTCATGGGCTGTGAATTCTGCGGCTGAAGGAAACGCGAGAAGGCCAAAGTTTACAGAAACTTTCATGGTCATGGCCGTGAATCCATCATGGACCGTGAAGTTTCATTTTGCAAAAGGATCTGAGTCACAGAAATATTCACGGTCACAGCCGTGAACGTCTCACAGACCATGAAAACCCAATTTCCCATCGATTCTCTCCACCTTAGGTAACGAATCTTTGTTCCCAACCTTCCTTCATCACCGGCGACCCTTTCCATTGATCCTCCGACGAGATTTCAACCAGAATTTCTTGGAAATCGCCGGACGACCTCAAGAACACGAGTTCGCCGCTGAAGTTTGATTTCAACTCGATTTTTGCTCAAGATTCGTGAGGATCTCTTACCTAGTTGTTATATTTGGTTTCTTACATGTTTTTGCACTGATTTGGAGTAGAGATTACTTGATTCTTGGGTGAGATTTATGCAAAATCGTGGTTGAAGATCTGATTGAGTTACTGTAGCTTCACGATTTTTGTGAATTTTGAGAAATTATGGAGCAAAGAAAAATTAGAAGACAAGGACCCTATCCTCCATGGTAACCAAGCTACCACGCTAGAGCTTCTGGAGGATACACCTTCACCATAGCCAGCTGAGGCTTTTGCTGATTTGCCATAAGATATTCTACTAGACTTACCCGCAGATATACAAGAGGACTCTGAGGATTCCGAGACTGATTGATATTCTTTGTGAGTATTTTATTATTCTTTTTTATATACATTGAGGATGATGCATACTTTTCTTTGTGGGATGATGCATGTTTAGTTTTCATGGATAATTGTGGATTCAATAATATACTATATGCAACAATTTAAGTCTAGGGTGATCCCATGTATTTTGTTTTTCTTCAAAGCTTTATAGGTATGTATTTTGAATGTTTATGATTGTTAAGGATAATTAAATTTGTTTAATCCTTAATTTTAGACTTAGGAAACATTTTGAGTGATTAATTTGATGACTTAGGGAATTTTTGAAATTTCATACAGATTTAAATTGTTAAGTAAATTCAATTCTGGTATTGATAAAATGCATATGTGAATTGTTATATGTTCATAGGACACATGCATAGTATCTTGTTACTTGAAGTTTAATTTATATATTTTTGCTTGATGGAAATTTTTATGAATAGAAAATTAGTGATATTTCTTTAACTGACACTTGCTCCAACTCCTCTAGTTGAGGAATCTAAAGCCATGAGTTATATTATACCATGAATTGGTATACTTTAAGTCTGTTGCGATCAAGTAACAGAGGGAAAATTTTAAAAGTAAATATTTATCCCTCATGTAGAAAGATTGATAACGATTTAAGTACCTTGCCCTTGACCGGCTCTCTCCAGAAATAAAAAAAAATGAAAATGAAAAAAAAAGGGAGAAAAGAATAAAAAGCATAGAAAAAGAGGGAGCTGTAGGTCAAGTGGACAACTCCACTGACTTTATGATTGAGACTATGAGTTAAATTATATTACTCTGTGGTATACTATAAATAATGTTTTGATACTAACAGGAAAGGGCACATAACCGTTTAAAGACCAAATTGCATTAAAAGTCTCTTATCTTTAACATCACTGAAATTCTTGAAGTAGAAATTTTATCTGTTAAGTGAAGTGGATTAATTAAGTTGAGAGTATTTGATATTTAGTACATGAAGAATGAATGATATGACGTGAACTGTGAATTTTATCTTTCTTGGATTATAAACTCTTGAGAATTTATCTCTATTATGATTTTTCTTGAAAGTACTTAAGTTTTGAAAAATTGATTGCTTGAAATGTAGACTAAGAACTTTATTAAAGGAAAAACAAATGAGTGTTCCTTATCTTTATATTCTTTATACATATCAAGGTATTGCTTGAGGACAAGCAAACATAACGGAAGCAGGGGTTGCTCAAAGTGCTAGCCCTGGCAGTCCTAGCGATAAAAGGTTGTTCTCCACTAATAGCTACCTAGAATTGGTTGTCGCTATACTCGCTCGGTAAGAGGCACGTACCATCCACTAGAAAGCCGTAGATCTGGTTCAGCTGGGGCAGTGTGAGAGAATGCTCCAGATTTGCCAGCAGATCTGCTGGAACATCCAATATACATCATCAGAAATCCTCAAGGCTGATATAGCTCCTCGGTCGAGATAGCGAGGGTTGATAACCCAGCGCACCTCCAAAAGATCACAGTGTGCCTTTTGCATAGCGTCCCGAAAAATAATGCCATAGGGGTTACGCTCTTTTTCGACAGCTGGTCGCTTGGAAGAGGAAGGGTGCTTGGCAACAAACTTCTTGTGAGTTGACATAGAGTTTGCTGATCACATAAGTCACTGATTGGGAGCTTGGAAGAGGGAAATAACCCTAGAAGCACTACGTTGCAGATCCGGAAATAAGCCGAAGAAGTAGGAGAAAATCCCAGCATCCACACCAAGAGAACTAGGAGGAGATGGAAGAGTTGGTGGCCGGCATGGAGAGCAGGCGGAGGCAGATCTCGACGGAAGAGCTAGAACACTGGTGGAAAACCCTAGGAAAAGGAGATCCTATGCGAAATAGGAAATGCCAGGTGTGGCATAAAGAAAAATCACCGGTGGAAGAAAGGATCTGGAGGATTTCTAGGGCTTGGAGAGGCTGCAAGGAAGCAGTGGCGGAGCGAGCACGGGCGTGAACCATAATCTCCAGCGCCCGCCGCTTTTATTAGCGGAGGAGACAAAAGGAAGCACGGGCGTGACAGTAGTGCCGGCCCAGCCATGACGGTCACATAGCAGACAACTCCTTATAAGCACGAGCGTGTAGGTAGTCACGGCCCTGGTCATGACGATTTTGGTGAAAAAGTTTGCTGAAGAACACGCCTGTGAAGTGGTGCACGGTCCAGTCATGATTATTGCGGTGAAAAATCTGGTCATCCATGGTGACGGCCAGGAAGGAGAACACGCCTTGGCTGTGATTGTTCTAGCAAATATTAGTCATTGACGCTCATGCCCATGAGGAGACGCACGCCCTGCCTGTGATGGCTTCACCATGGGGGAGGGATGTTCTCAGCCCAAGTGGACTCATTGTCAAAGGGGTCGAACCGGGTTGGCTTGTTGGCGTGCATCTGTAATAGGGCCAACAGAGAGGGGGCACTAATCGAGGTTGAACTCCCACGGGTTTAGACTAGAGTTCTAGGACTCGTTCCAAGAGGTCCTGAACTGATGTCATGAGATGTTGAAACATCACTTCCATCATTTCTATGCGAGTGGACAGCGTTTTGACCGACTCTACCCTAGATGAGGTACTCTCGTCATTCACAGTGGGCACTTGGGCAAATGTATACTACTCACCTCACTCATAGAGCCTATTTTCCAAGCAAGCACGCATTCATGAGTTCCCTTCACGACGCCGCAAAAGACTAGGCTCCGCTCATCCTAGATGCTAATTAAGGAGTGAAGGTGGTGGCTTCGTTGTCGATGAAGGAGGAAATACAGCAATCACACACAACGCTCAAATTGAAGAGAAAGGCGGCGGGGGTATATTGGTGTCACCCCAGCTCTTTTGATTGAATTGAAAGTGCGGGAAGAAGAACAAAGGTGGCTACAAGAGCAGTCGGACCTCGCTAGGTGCGACTACAACTCACTATCACAGCTTCCTTGGAGTTAATACTGGACCTAGGCTACGCATGGGGAAGCAGCTACGACAACAAGAACTGAAAAACTAATGCTAGCTGCCCACCCTCTTTTATAGATGAAGAGGGCAAGGTTCACACAAAAGACATGAGGGAGGGTTGTTGGAGAAGCCAAGTACCCTCTTACACACTCTAAAAGCACAAGATGCAAAGGAATAAAATCATAACTAATATAAAGTAGTAGCCACCAACTAAAGTGGTGGGAATATTATGTGGTTGGCGACTGGGATCTTGGACCATTGCCTGATGTGTTCCGCAAGTGCACGGACAAATCAAAGTAATAAAAATATCGATCCCATAGGGACCAATGACCAAGTATTGATTCTACTTAAGATCGTTAGCTAGCCTAATCTAGAATAGAATGGTTTTAATCTTAACTAAATTGAAGGAATAGTAAAACAGACTTTGGTTGTAATTAATTTGATAGAAATTCAGGATTTTGGGTTTACCACTCTATATTTCATGACTTTTCTAATTAAGAATATCTTAAGAAGGATTTACTATGTTGAAGGAGATTTATTTGCTTGTACAGATTGCCCCCTCTCAGCAGTACAATCCGGTATCTATCTAACTTAATTCCCTACTCTCGTGTTTATTAACTCAGGATAGACCCAATGACCTTTTGACAAATCTATAAAATCCCTCAAGCCGATTCGAACTACTCTCGTGTTCAAATCAACTTGTTCAAATATTATAAGTCCAATGTCGCAATTCACATCTCAATACTTCTTGCGACGTCTCTAATCATGCAAATTATGGCCAGTAATCAACATGTATTAATCACAAGAATAATTGAATCAAACACAAATAAATTACTTCATAAGAAGATAACAAACAATCAAGTCATAAAAATATAGAGGGTTATACCCTAAATCCTGAATAAAGAGTTTACTCTAACATAGTAATAATATCAACATTATAAGAATCCATGTTTTTGATTACAATTGGCAAAATAAAATTGGAATCGACTGGGAGGATAAAGAGTAAAGCTTCCTGATGAAGATCGATGCCAACAATCTGAAAAATCAAAGTTTTTCTAGTGAAGAATCGTCGTCCGCTGCCTGTTGCCCTAACTTTTGCCGCTTTGTTGAATTCTCCTAAAAAATTAGCCAAAAAGTCCTCCTAATTGCTCCAAAGCTCCCTTATATAGTTCCCTATCTCCTAATTAGGTTTTTCCCAAATTTAGGTATGAAAAGGAATAAAATCGAGCGAGAAACCGAGTCAAAATCGAGTTTGGCGGATGAAAATACAGCCGTGAAAATAAATATGGCTGTGCCGTATTTCTTTCTGTGTCTTTTAGAAATAAACCTTGCAGAAATATAGCCGTGAAAATAAATACAGCTCAGCCGTATTTCTTTCTATGGATTTTCTTCAATAAAATATGGCCGCGATTTTCATCACTAACAGGCTGTATTTCGTTCTATGGATTTCCAATATTTTGTATTGACAAAAATACGACTGTGATAAATATCACAGGTGATAGGGGTTCCGCAAGTGCACGGAATTATCGAAGTAATAAAAAGATTATCGTTCCCAACGAGGACTATGTAGTTAAGTACCGACTTCTCGACTTGTTTGAATCTAAGCAAACCAAGTATGCTATGGTGATGAACTTCTAAGTACGAACAATTCAAAAGCAGCTTTTAGAGGGTTCAAGTTCTAAGAGAATCGGGATTTCTGGGTTTCACCACACTGACTATTATGAATCGTATAAAGATTACTCAATCAATAGAAAATATCTATCATGAAAGGAACTTTTCCTAATGTACATATTACCTCCTTTCGGAGCGTAATACGGTGTTTAGTTAAGTTAACTCCCTACTCTCGTGACAGTTAACCTAACTAAACCTATTAAGTTATATGAAAAGCTGTTAAATCCTTTAGACGAATCCAACCTACTCTCGTGATTGGATTCGAAGGTTCAAGTAAAATAGATCGGACGTTGCGATTCACCTCTCGATCCTTCTCGCAACATCTAAGATGCAAGTATACGTGGCCAAGGTATATTACGAAATAAACACAATCGCAGTCAAATCACGATAATAATTTCGTATAAAAGGAGTATGAATAAAGATTAATTCATAAAAGTCAGCGGGCTAAGCCCTAAATCCCGAAACAATGATCTAATCACTCATGTTCTTAAGGAAATACATGTTTAAGTGATGAATAAGCATAGATCTAGTAGAAAAATCACAAGAATTCACTAAGACAACAATAAAAATCTCTTCCCCTCGATTTAGAGATGAAGAAGAGTGGATAAATCGTCGCTTTTGCATGAAATCTCGTCGAAATTTTGTTCAGAAATCAACTTTCGCCCTTGTCACCGTTGCCACTTGTGTTCGTCTGAAAAAGCCTCCCTTTTCCTTGAAAAATTGGATCTTTTATAGTTGGGCCGGTTTGGAACCCATCAAGGAATAGTTCTGCAAGGTTTGGTTCAAATCCGGTTTGAATCGGTGGAGAATCGAGTGGAAAACTCGTCGGGCAGACGTTTTTTCTCTCCATAACGTGTTCACGGCCACGGCCGTGATTCTTTCTGTATGTATATCACTTATGTCATAGAAACATTCATAGCCCATAACGGATTTATGGCTTCACCCGTGAAAGTTTCTGTGCATATCTATACTTAGCCATTTTTCCGCCCATCGCTCGAACTCAAAATTATGGCCGACCCAGAATTACGGCCAAGGCCATAATTCTTGCGTTCCTCACTATTTCAACTCCAAATTCGACGTGTAAGCTCATGATCTCCTCATGAATCATGCTTTGGCTTCAAAACTCATGAAATCCTTCATTTTTAGGTGGTTTTTACCTACATTTTCATAAAAACCAAGAAAAGTGAAGATTCTGTGCAAAATGAAGTATAAATACCGAAATAAGCATAAAATCATGCAAATAAGCCCAAAATATGATCTAAAATATAGGCAAAAATGTGGTGTAAATACAACGCATCAAAATCGTCTAGTGTCAACCCATAACCTTAGATTATGCTACCAAAGGAGTTGGAGCAAATCTCAAGTTAAATATATAAATCACCGAATTTCTATCCATAAAAATCACTATTAAACCCAAGGAAAATAAATTAAACTTAAAATACCAGGATCATTATGCACATGTTATTTAAATATTCAACAATTCTTATGTAAACTTTATCAATACCAGAATCGATCTTACTCAACAATTTAAGTTTTCATGAAGTCTCAAAAACTCTTTAAGTCATCAAATTAAATGCCCAAAATGCTTTCTAAGTTCAAAATCAAGGATAAAATGAATCTGATTAATCCTTAACAACCTTAAACATTCAAAAATCATATCTATGAAACTTTGAAGGAATAGCAAAATATGAAAATGGATACCCTAGACTTAATTTGATGCATATGTATAAACATTAATCCAATGAAAGATTTCAGAAATTTTTTTGCAAGAGTTCCCTCTATATTATTGACGAAACCTTGTACAGTTATATCGAAAGTATGAAATACAACTCAGAAAAATCCGAAAAATATAGCATATCAAAGATATTCAAATTTTACATGGTAATGAACTTTCAAACATCAAATACCATCAGGTTTCATCATACTCACCACAGTTTATCATTTCAAATTACTATTCACTTAAAATATCAAAACATATATCAAAAATCAATTTAGAATGTAGAAACTCATCAACCAAGCATCCAAAACCGTCATAAAGCATCACAGTCACATGATGAATATCAAATATATACAAAACCATCCTATCTGTACCAAGTTCAGCATCCTAAGGTCTAATACCATCATGAATGTACAATATCAGTCCTAATGTCAAAGTCAAAATGAACCAAATAATATCCTAATACAACTCACACACACAAAGAAAACATAAAAATGCTGTGTGTGGTCGTATCGGCTTCCAACCTACTAAATCCTATGCACAGATAAAATAAATGTGAGATCTCCTACATAATATCAATGAATAACTGTAAATACATCAAAACGAAATAAAGATACTCACAAGATCTATCAATCTGTCGTGGTATGCTCGGAGTCCTCCTCCTCGTCTCTAGTGTGTCGTGTCGATGAAGATGGGAGACGACGCCGTAATAGCTCCTCTATCACGCATAAAGACTCAAGTGCTCTCGACTGTCCCTGCTCAAGGCGTGATATGTCGTCACGCATCTACTCTAGAGAAGGATCTGGTCGTGCTGAAGTAGATGGCCCGGCAGATGTGGATGGTCTGTCAGCGGCGAATGGCTTGACTGGAGGGATATGCTCTGAAATCCTCGGCGGTGATGGAGGTGAAGCTGCCTCTCTAGGACCTCCCCTACGGGTGGGATCCACGATCCAGTTTTGCTGAACACGAACCGTAGTACGGTCCATGTTCGGCAGCCTCATCGTAACATCGGTACCTCTGAACATCAGATGATACGAGCTACCAAGCCTCGTAATCATCTTAATGGCGACATAGGCATCCATGTCAAGTCTGGGATTACCCTTTGCCTCGTTCAACCCCGAAGGGTCGATACCGAGGGCAAGGGCAATGGTGGTAATCATGCCTCCCATCACGAGGACTCCTCTCCGCACTCTAGTAGCTTTATCCATTTGCTTCATGAGATAGAATGGAGTGCTGAGGCGGAATCCAGTCAACATAGCCCATAAGAAAAATAGCTCTGAAGATCTGGCCATGTCGTCGCTCTCTGCTCGCCCAAAAATCGTGTGTGCGAGTACTCGATGCACATATTTGAAAACTGGGCTGGATAGGCGTGTGGCTCTGGCGGTCCTCGGATCGAATCCTCCCTCACCAGATATATCTCGCCAGAAAGTCCTCTCAGTGTACTCACGTGGGCGATATCTAGTACCGTCCGAAGGGAACCCATATATATGGCTGAACTGGTCAATCGTCAGCACATGGTCCCGGTTCCCTAACCGGAACGACATCCTCCCAGGATCACTATCATCATAGTTCCTCAATGTAATCTGGACTGAGCTGAAAAACTCCAGAGTTAGCTGAACATAGGTCGGATGCCTCTGGTGATAAAAATCTTGCCACCCTATGTTCGCGAACATCCACTGGACGTCATCGAACAATCCTAGGGACTGCAGTGTCTGATCGTCCCAATACCTCGTGCTAAGTACTCCCCGAGTGGACATGGCATGGTATCTTCGCTCTTGCTCCCTACCCCTGTGTCTGATCTGTCGTGGGTAAGCAGTGAGTGCAGGGGGTGGTGATCATGCATGTCTCCTCTCTGGTATCTCTGGCTCGGGCATAGCTGGAGACGACTCGGAAGAAGATGGCTCAGGGGATGTAGCTGGTGAATGCTGTGAGGATGGCTCTGGTGATGGCAAATGAACCTCAAGTGATGGTACTGGTGATGCCGATGCTGGTACTGATGGTGGTGCTGGCTCAGCATCTGCTGACGTCTCATGTACTACTGATGGGGAAGAAGTGTGGAGCTTTGGTATGTCTATGGATATCTAAGGTAGATCAGCAAATATCGCAGGAGATCCCTCCTCCTGATCTGGCAATACAGGTGTATTGGCCTCAGGGACAGGCAGATCTCCCTGGGCCAAGGAAGGTGATGGAATCTCTGGAGTCTCGGCAGAGTCATATGGAGTGTCTACCTCCATAGTCTGTGTCTCTGCAGGTGCTACAGACTAGTAAATTAGTGGGATGCATCGGTGTGGCAGACTCCTCAACCTCCATCGGAGTAGTCTCAACTACTGTCGGTGCTGGCGCTGGGGGCGCTACAGATATCTCAGCTGCCTCTACAACTGGTGATAGTAGTCTGGTAACTCTCCTCCCCCACGTAGTCATGCCTCTCGTGGTACGCTTCATAGCGTACCATCTAGCGATCCTCTGATCGCGGCTCTCTGGCCTATCAGTAGGCCTCTCTAATATAATCTCTAACTCTGGAGAGCTGGCTGGCTCAGGTATTGCCATGTGTGATGCGCTGGGTACAAAAGATGTGCTAGGAGCTGGCGACATCCTCTCAGTACCAACATTTGTGCAAGCTCAAATCTCTCCGGGAGTACTCCATGGACCATCCTATACCTAGGATAAATAGGAGGGTACGGTCCTCATACACTCTCCTTCCTCACCGCCCCATAGGGTCTGGTCCTCACCGATCTCCTCGGTGCCATAATCTCGATCGAAACAATCCAAAATATGTAAATTTCTAACAAAAAATACACTACTACAATAACCTTGATATTCGGCCGTGAAAACTGAGTAAGAAATCGCCCCCAAAAATCTGATCGAGCAGCTCCAAATCGATGTTATACATATGAAATCTAAGTGCAGACAATGAGTCGCAAGTCTGAGCAGAGAAACTCATGGATCTGTGCAGAAATTGGCATAGAAACGGTTGAAAAATGATCAACAGCGGGTCAGCGGACGAACAACGATTCTCCACGAACTTCGATGGAAATTCGGTGGAAGATGGCTAGAAATCACTCGCTGGGAGTAGAGGAAGGCAGGTGGAAGGGTTTCTTCGCTGCTCGTGGGAGGAATCGTCGAAAATCGGCGAATTACGAGCGTGGGCGTAAACCCTAAGTCGCTAGTGAAGTTTAAACCGTAAGAACTTATGGCCCGTAAACACGTCACGGCTTCGGCCGTAAACCTTCCTTAGTGTACAGTGTCCAGCCTTATTTAGTTATATCCAAAATCACGGCCACGCGATAATTACAGCTCCAACTGTGAATCTCGTGTTTTGACCTTGCTTTTTGCCAGAAAAATCACAAAAAATCTCCAAAAAATTTCTGCATGCAAAAGAATGAATTCAGGGTATTTTTCACATAGACAAGTTCATCATAACATGTAAATAAAATTAATTACGAAAATTCAAAGCTAAATAACTAATCACGAAAAAGTCAAAAACTTAATGAAAAATAAATTGCTGAAATTAACAAAATTCAGAGCCTCTGGGTTGCCTCCCAGGTAGCGCTTATTTAAGGTCCTTAGCTTGACTGCAATAATGTTCATCATTCTTCAGGCGGATAGGAGGCGCAGTGAATAATAGGTAGTATTTGTTCTTCACGCCTTTCCAGATCATTATATGAGTTTAGCTTTAAATCTTGAGATAACTCCCATGTTCCATCTTTCTTCTTCTCGTCCCTCTCGTGCTTTGCCCAATATTCTAAGGAACACCTTTCGATTTCAGAAATATTTCTTTCATCATATTCATCCCCCTTCACTTCAGGGGGTCGACAGGATCCTGCAAAATAAAGCTTCTGAGCCCTTAAAGAAAAATCATAAACCAATTTGCTGCCATTTAAATTCAATGTTAACTTCTCATGCAGCATATCAACTATCATGAAATCAGTCAAGATAGAAAACTTATCAATTTCAACAGACACATTTTCTAAAATTCCTAAGGGTTGCTGAATAGATCCATTAGCAAGTTGAAGGCAAGTTTTAGTAGGTTTAAATTTTCCACTACCTACTTTCTCAATCATATAAGAAGGCATCGAACTAACACTCGATCCTAAATCACATAAGGCATTTTCAACAGAAAACTTACCAACTTGACATGGAATTGAAATGTCTCTAGGATCTCTTACCTTGGTTATTTCTATGCCCATATTTACCTGGTCACCTTTCACCTCGGATTCTCTAATATCATATTTTCCTTTATCTGCTCTAAATAGTCTATGGGGAAAAGGGATTGGAGGAACATATGCAGGTGCACCTATATATACCGGCTCCTCCATTTTTTCCTCACAGCTCTCCAACTCAAGAGTAATGTCCACATAACCCTTGATAGAGTCTCCAGGTGCGTCATTGTTTTTGCTACTCACAATAGTGACTGCATTATAATGCTCCCTGGGATTCATCTCAGGTTGTCCCGGAAGTCTCCCTGTGGGCCTACTAGTAGAACTCGCTTGCTAAGCAATCTGATTTTCTAACATCTTGTTGTGAGTAGCCAAAGCATCCACACGAGATGTCAGCTGATTGACCGCATCAGCGAGGTCATCAGTGCTATTCTGCTGTTTCATGAGGAATCCTTCTAGCATGGTCTCCAGTTTTGACTTCTGGGGTTGTCCATATTGTCTTGATTGAAAGTCCGGTGGTGGCCTATTATTCTGCTGAGGATATTGAGGGGGAACTTGGCATTGATTGTTCTTGTAGGACAAGTTGGGGATTGTAAGTTGTAGAATATGGGTCATACATTGGTCTCTGATTGAAGTTCCCCAAGGCATTAACTTGTTCCTGATTAAGATTTTCTTGAGATGAAGCAATAAACTGACAGTTAGATGAATCATGCCCTGTTACACCACATACTTCATAGGAAACTGTATTAACGACAATTGAGGGAAAGGAAAAGGAATCTAATTTCTGTGTCAATGAATCTACCTTTGCCGCTAGAGATGTCAAGGAATCATTATGATACTTACCAAAACCCGTGGAAGTAGTACCTCGCTCACTCGACCAGTGGTTATGGTTCATCGCCATATCCTCAAGTAGAGCTGTCACATCTTCCACGCCCTTGCTCATGATTGTCCCTCCAGCCGCAGCGTCCACCATCAACTTGGTGTTATAATCTAATCCATTATAAAAGATGTGGATCAAAACCCATGCTTCGAGTCCATGGTGTGGGCACATACGCTGGAGCTCCTTGAAACGATCCCAAGCGTCGTACAGTGATTCTCCCTTTTGTTGTGCAAAGCAGGTGATTCTATTGCGCAGTTGAACAGTCTTACTAGGTGGGAAGTATTTGTTCAGAAAGGCTTAGGAAAGCTCGTCCCAGGTAGTAATAGATCCTGCCGGTAGCGAATATAGCAAAGCTCTAGCGTGGTCCCTGAGAGAAAAAGGGAGCAGACTTAGTCTTATAGCGTCAGATGAAACTCCATTAACTTTGACAGTATCACAATATTCTAAAAAGACAGCTAGATGTAGATTAGGGTCCTGATTTGGGGATCCCCCAAATTGATTTTGCTGGACCATCGTCATCAACGCTGGTTTGAGTTCAAAGTTGTTCACTTCTACATTGGGTTGAACTATGCTAGAATTAAAGCCTTGAATATTCGGTACAGCGAAGTCCCTCAGAGACTGATTATTTGCCGCTATTGCACCTTCTTCAAAAGTCTTATGAGTCTGAAACTGTAATCTCCTGCGAAGGTGAAATGTACGTTCAATTTCTGGGTCTGCTGGAACTAGGGTACCTGTTCGAGAATTTCTGGGCATACAATGTGTAAGTTAAGATGAAAAGTAAAATAACAATGAAAACGGAAAGAAAAGTGAAAACCAATGCTAAAAAAAAGAAAAAGTGCCTAGTCTCCAAACTTATTTAATAAGTCAATATTAACTAGCCGTAATCCCCGGCAACGGCGCAAAAACTTGATAGGGGTTCCGCAAGTGCATGGAATTATCGAAGTAATAAAAAGATTATCGTTCCCAACGAGGATTACGTAGTTAAGTACCGACTTCTCGACTTGTTTGAATCTAAGCAAACCAAGTATGCTATGGTGATGAACTTCTAAGTACGAACAATTCAAAAGTAGCTTTTAGAGGGTTCAAGTTCTAAGAGAATAAGGATTTTTGTGTTTCACCACACTGACTATTATGAATTGTATAAAGATTACTCAATCAATAGAAAATATCTATCATGAAAGGAACTTTTCCTAATGTACATATTACCTCCTCTCGGAGCCTAATACGATGTTTAGTTAAGTTAACTCCCAACTCTCGTGACAGTTAACCTAACTAAACCCATTAAGTTCTATGAAAAGCTATTAAATCCTTCAGATGAATCCAACCTACTCTCATGATTGGATTCGAAGGTTCAACTAAAATAGATCGGACGTTGCGATTCACCTCTCGGTCCTTCTCGCAACATCGAAGACGCAAGTATACATGGCCAAGGTATATTACGAAATAAACGTAATCATAGTCAAATCACGATAATAATTTCATATAAAAAGAGTATGAATAAAGATTAATTCATAAAAATCAGCGAGCTAAGCCCTAAATCCCAAAATAATGATCTACTCACTCATGTTCTTAAGGAAATACATGTTTAAGTGATGAATAAGCATAGATCTAGTAGAAAAATCACAAGAATTCACTAAGACAACAATAAAAATCGCTTCCCCTCGATCTAGAGATGAAGAAGAGTCGATTAATCATTGCTTTTATGTGAAATCTCGTCGGAATTTTGCTCGGAAATCAACTTTCGCCCTTATCGCCGCCGCAACTTATGTTCATCCGAAAAAGCCCCCCTTTTCCTTGAAAAATTGGCTCTTTTATAGTTGGACTGGTTTGGAACCCATCAAGGAACGGTTCTGCAAGTTTTGGTTCAAATCCGGTTCGAATCGGTGGAGAATCGAGTGAAAAACTCGTCGGGCGGACGTTTTTACGGTCCGTAACATGTTCACGGCCATAGCTGTGATTCTTTCTGTATGTATATCACTTATGTCACAGAAACATTCACGGCTTGTAACAGATTTACAACTTCACCCGTGAAAGTTTCTGTGCATATCTATACTTAGCCATTTTTCCGCCCATTGCTCGATCTCAAAATTACGGCCGACCCAGAATTACGGCCAAGACCGTAATTCTTGCGTTCTTCACTATTTCAACTCCAAATTCGACGTGTAAGCTCATGATCTCCTCAGGAATCATGCTTTGGCTTCAAAACTCATGAAATCCTTCATTTTTGGGTGGTTTTTACCACATTTTCATAAAAACCAAAAAAAGTGAAGATTTTGTGCAAAGTCAAGTATAAATATCGAAATAAGCATAAAATCATGCAAATAAGCCCAAAATATGATCTAAAATATAGGCAAAAATGTGGTGCAAATACAATGCATCAATAGGCAAGCCATATTTCTTTCTATACTCTTCCCAAAAATACGGCCGTGATAATGAATATGCATATGCCGTATTTTCCAAATAAGCACTGATTTGCATGAAATTTGATGGACAACTTCATCTTGATTTGTAGAATTCATCTGTGCACTAGGATTGATCAAAATCTATAAAAATTTGGTCATTTTCTCCTGAAATATGTAAAAAGTGAAGAGATGTAAAGATTCCAAACAAACAAAAGGATATAAATCAAAATAAGTGAAAATATGAAAAGAATAGGGGAAATTATGCATATAAAGTATAGTAAAAATACTATATAAATACGAGACATCAATTTTTCCTAGACTTAAACTTTTGCTTGTCCTCAAGCAAATTAATAGACCAAAGAACAATGCTGAGTATAGAAAATATAACTTTCTTATGAAAAATAAATTTCTAGAACATAATCACTCATAAAAAATTTTCAACTCATGCTACATAAAATTCAAATAAATACACCATTCTTAGAATTTAATCCTTAAGATTCACAATCTTAATCAAATAAAATTTCTCAACTTGTATAATAAATAGAATCTCAATCTCATGAATTCACCTTCATCTCAGTTTAAATCTACAATACTTTTGTTTACAGGAATAGGATATCTAAAATCTTTTTCTCCATACAAATTTCTTTGTTATATATATATATATTTATTTATTTATTTCGCTTTTGACATTCTCTAAATCGAATACCACCTTTTTTTCTAGTGACGAATTTAGAGTACATTGACCACTTAGCCAATGTATTAGAACTCATATCTTATTGGCTTGCAGAATTGAGATTCATGGCCTAAGATAGAGGAGTTAATGTCAAATAACTTATCTTTGGCATGTACCCATATAGATACATACTTTTATTTGAACTTCAACTCTTGTCTTCGGTACCACTGCCAATGTTTCGCAGTGCCAAGTAGAGGAGTCATTCTTATTTTTTTTATTTTTATTTCTGGATTTTGGATTCTTTCTTCCCAACAAATAGCATAATAGGTCAAACATCAACTAAGCTAATCAATCAATGTTAATTCAACAAATTATACTCACATACTCATTTTATTTGAAAAAAAATGCTTCACTCTCAAATTGCATTCATTCAAACAACATATCTACCAAAATCTCATGCATCAATTGATGAAAAATTAAAATGAGAGGATATACATTGAAGAAATTAATTCAACACAAGAGACATATTTCCATTTGCAAGCATTGCCATATGAATATCCATAATTTTGTAAATTTTGAATCCGACACACATCATTCATCAACATAAAACAAACCATTCATCAACATCATTAGACATCCACAATAATAGAAATAGAAAGCATCCAATCACATAATATCCAAATCACATAAGTGTAGCATCCATATATGACACTAAAATCAAAATACATCCAATCCAAATATCATCATTAGCCTACACACGGCGCCAAATAACAACATTTCATCACGAAACAAAATGTAGCAAAAAGTTATACAATCCACTGAAATTAGCATATTCCCCTACAAAAAGAATGCATCATCCTCGATGCAATAAGCATAGAATGAGAGAGTAGGAGACAAGATACTCACAAAGTACTAATCATCTGCATCAGTGTCTGTCTCCTCGTCATCCTACTCGTCAGAGGCAGCCTCTTCCATATTCGCATCTAGGTCCTTCTCTTCATTAGAGCAGAAGTGATCCCCTAGAAAGCTTTTAATATCCTGGATGTCATCATGCACATCCTGGATAAAATCAAGTGCTCTCTCCAGAAGACGTCCTTGACGAAACACCTCTGTAGACAAGGCCTAGAAGCCTGCATCCTGGGCAGAAGACCAACTCCTCTAAGGCTGTGCTACACCGAGAGAAGAAGAACTATCTCTATGTGGCGGAGAATCCATACTCATCCCAAATGGGTTGCTGTGGTGCTGAGTTGAGTGGTGGAGGAACATCCTTAACAACTACATCAGGAAGAATCTTCCAATTTAATTGATTATAAACCATAGTCCGTTCTTTGTTTGGCAAAGGCAAAGCTGGAAAGTTCGGTCCAACGATAAGGGAAAAAAATATCACCCTTACGAATAATCATCATCCTCATCACAACACACGACTCTAGGTCGATCCTACAATTTCCCTTTGCAGTCTCTACTCCAAATGGATCCACATCCAAAGCACATGCTAAAGTGGTGACAAATCCTCGTAGCACTATAGCACCCTTCTTGGCACATGCAACTTTATCAATTTTTTAATAAGATAATATGCCACATCTACTGGATATCCATGAAGCATGCACCATAAGAGAAAGAGTTCAACTTGTCGGACCATACCATCGCTCTCACCTCACCCGAAGATGGCACGTGAGAGAACTCTATGCACATATCGGAGACAAGGATTAGAGATACTAGTTGCTTGTGCCGATTTTGTAGAAAAATTTGAATCTGCAGTGATTTGATACCAGAAAGCGTTTTCAATATATTCCCATGGCGGATGTACACACCCTTCTGTTGGTAAGTGGAAGATAGCTCTAATATCCTTGAGCATGAGACTCCTTTCAATATTCGCAGGTCAAAAAGTAAGATGGCCTTTCGCTTCTTGACAGTGGTGTTGGTGTATATGCCCTTGGACCCGTTGTTGGTCCATCTTGTACTACTTGACATTGATATTTAATATATCATTCTGGCATTATCGTTATTATGCTATGTTTACATCTACGATTATGTAGATGCATGATAATGTCCCTGGAGACAGATTGGATCTGTGCTCAAATGGTGTGTCCCCAGTCAAGTACCTGAGTGGATAAGGGACAACTCTGGTACATGTGAGACTGGTATATGAGCTGGTTAGGCACGGGGTGCTAACACAAGCATATGGGTATATCAGTGGTGGATATACTGGACCGACCCACTGTGAGGTTCTAACTTGGTGTCATGAGTTAAGCTCACAAGTGACAGGAGATGCATTGATCCCTTGACTTGAGGTCATTGACTCTTCTATATGGTTAGGGACATGCTTTGATACAACCTAACACCTCGCCGTAGTAGGGAGGTCATAACGGTTGTCATTGGGGGTATGTCACGATCCATATGAGAAGATCAATGGACAGACATAAGATTTGCCCCTTCCTTGTAGTGGTGGTAGAATATGTACAGAATCCTCTTCCTCATCTTTCTCCTCAATTTCTTTCTCTTCAATCGGGTATTCCTTCCAAACACTATCAAATTCACCCCCTTCTATCTCACTAGTTCTTACTTGAGGAATCTTAAATTCTTCATCTTTCTTCTCGCAAGACTCCAAAAGTTCAAATTTTTTTTCAAATATATCCCAAGTATTTGCATTGCAAGGCACTAAGTTATGTGAGAGGGGACTGGATGGCTGGGAAAGTGCTGAGGAAGGGATAATGGGGTATTTAGAATTTTTAAAATCATTAAAATTTGAAGAAGTTAAATCATAATCTATGACTAGAGTCATGACTACTGATTGTTTTAACTCTAGAAAATTCTCAGATTCATCATGGATTCCTTCCTCTATGTCATTTTTATCAGTGCTATAAATTATACTATGAAATTCGCCACTTTGTTTGTTCATATCAGCTATAGAGTTTTCAAGCATGGCTTCTAAGTCGGATTCTTGAGGTCGACTAAAGTTTGATTGTGGAATAAAAGTTGGGTCGTTCTGATAAAATAAGTTTTGATGGTTCTCCCAACTTGGATTATAAGTACTAGGGCATGAGTTAAAGGATGAAGCAATCCCTAATTAACATTCTATATAATGATGCCCATGATATCCACAAATATTACAAGTAATAGATTTCAACATAGAATATTGCATGCTTAAATAATCAGTTTATTGAATAAAGAAATTTACCTTTACTATAAGTGATTGTAATGCATCCGTGCCATATTCTCTTGTCATTATCGGTGGCACATACCTCTCGTTTGACCATTGACATTGGTTAAACATCATATTTTCAATTTATGCAATAAAATTCAGAAATACAAAGTGTAAAATAGGAGATGCAAAATAAAGCGTAAAATATCTAATCAAGTAATTTTTGAGTTCTCCTGTTCAATCATCGTGTTAATCCAAAAAGAGAACAAAAATAAACTAACTAAAAAGACAAAGAATGCAAAAAACAAACAACAAAAAAACAAAATAAACAAAAACAAAGACAAAGACAAAAAACAAAAATAAAAACAAAAACAAATATAAAAAAAATATCTAGTCTATAAATCTCATGATTAAATCGATATTAGTTGGTCTGATCCCCGGCAATAGCTCCAAAAACTTGATGCATCCGCAAGTGTATGGATTTATCGAAGTAATAAAAAGATTATCGTTCCCAACGAGGATCTGGTGGTCAAGTACCGATTACACGATTTGTTTATATCTAAGCGAATCAAACTGTGATTTTGCATGAACTCTAAGTACGAAATATAACCGGGGTAGCGTTTTGGGGGTAAAAATCTGGTTTTAGAAGGTCGGGACTCGGGGTTTCCTAAGGTACACATATATGAATTTGATAAAAATGAATCTATGAACAAAATAATTATAGCTATGAAAGGGAATTTTTCCTAAGGTACATATTACCTCCTCCCGAAGCGTAATCCAGTACCTAGCTATGCTAATTCCCTACTCTCGTGACAATTAACGCAACTAGGCCCATTAAGTTCTATGAAAAACTTTGAAATCCTTCAAACGAATTCAAACGACTCTCGTGATTAGATTCGTAGGCTTGAAAAGAATAGTTTCGACATTGCGATTCACCTCCCAGTCCTTCTCGCAACGTCCAAGACACAAATATACTTGGCCAGAGTAAATTATGGGCTAATCTTAATTCTAATCAAATCAAAGCTATAATGATCATGACAAAGATTAAAAATACAAATTTTAATCCATAAACATTAGTGGGCTACATCCCTAATCCCGAAAATAAGTTTACTCGCTCATGTTCGAAGAAAACAGCATGTAAGTTGATGAAACTTGCATTGGATCTTAAAGAAATTCAAGAAAACACTAAAAAAGAAATTAGAAAAGCTTTCCCTCGATCTGGAGATGAAGATGAAGTGTTCTATTCTCTCCTTCGCATGAATCCTCGCAGGAATTTCACCCTGGAACCGAGTTTCGCCCTAGCCGCCGCCTCTGATCGTGTTTGCCCATAAAAGTCTCCTAAAACCTTCAAGAATCCTTCCTGTTATAGTTTAATCAGTGTTGAACCCATCTAGGAAAGCTTCTGTAAATTTTGGTTAAGTTTCGACTCGATTCGGGGTCGAATTGAGTGAAAAACCGAAGGGGGAAAAAAAACTCGCGAGCGGTGAACTGTTTACGGCCACAACCTTGAGTTTTTCTATTTCTGCACATAAGTGTATTCACAGCCCGTGAATACACTTATGTGTATTTGACATAAGTGTACTCACGGCCACGGCCCTGAAAGTTGCGTTTGACCTCGGTTGTGCTCCAAATTTGACATACAACCTCGTCTTTTCATCATGAATCACCCATGGCATCAAAACTCTTAAAATCCATCATTTTGAGTGAATTCATGGCCCATGAAAGACTCACGAGTGCAACCATGAATATTGTGTTTGGCCTTCATTTCACTGTAAATTTGATGTACGACCTCGTGATTTTCTCGGGAACCGTGCTATGGCCTTAAAACTTGCAAAGCCCATCATTTTTATGCCATTTTACCTACATTTTCATAAAAATCAAGAAAAGTGAAGATTCCATACAAAGTGAAGTAAAAACACTAAAAATTGATATAAAATCATAAAAAAATAAGGGAGGAGGAAGGAAAGATGGCGACAACAAGGGAGGAGGAAGGAACCATGCATTCCATTCTAGAAGACTTGAAGGAAAGTTGCATCGCTTTTTCGGAAGAGTTTGCTTTCTCTTTTTTCTATCTTCTCTTTAATTCCTTCTATTCCTTTAGAGATTTGTACTGAATCGACACTATGCTAGCTAATTTTCTTTATTGAACTAGGGTGTAGTTGAGTTATTTGGATCTTATTTTTGAACTTGTTTTCTCATACCAAATGCAATTTTATCTTGTGCTTATTTGATCTATGCCATTTTACTACAAGCATTGCATTGGCCTCGCAATTACTTTTCTTAAGCGCCGCAAGAAAGACCAAAAGGTGAATTGCGACGCTAGATCTACTAGATCGAACATGCTCTGAGCTGTCAAGAATTATAGCAGGATTTGTATGAGAAACTTTATAATATCTCTGAACCCATTGGATCAATCTAGGTACGGTTAGCACGAAAATAGGACACCGATCTAGATGGATACCGGATTATGTCATCAACAGAGGGTAATCTGAACCATTTGGTATTTCCTTGAACACTTTTAAAGTTTTTTTATTATAATTTTAACTCATTTGAATTTAAGATCCATCAATGAGATGAACCCGAAGTTCCGATATCTCTAACCCCTATTTTCTCCCTAGAATTTTCTCTTGCTAAATTTGGTTGTCATTTGTATTTAGTTGTATTTTGATTTATATTATGAAAACCCAAAACATTCACCCAATTATCTAGCTACTGATTTGTAATCACGCGGTACTTGATTCCTGTCCCTGTGAGATCGACTATTAAGTACTACTATGATAAACCGTTACACTTGTGGTTAGATAGTAGTAGATAAACTACATATCATGTTTTAATGCCGTTGTCGGGGACAGGCAACCAATATCGAAGTGATTTAAGAATTGATAGACTAGACTTTATCCTATTTATTTTTGTTTATTTTCTTGCTTTTGTTAGTAACTTAGTTTTCATTTAGTTAGCATAACTCAGCATTTGCATAGACTTTTTGAAATATTCACTTCCAAACTTGTTTAAGTCATAGAAGTCTAAGAAGAGATGACTATCTTATTACAACTTACTAATCATTATGTGTGAAAGCTGGTGGAAATTTTAGAGGATGATCTAGTCAAGCTAAGAAGGAGAAGAAGAACAAACAAGAAACTCAAATTTTTGTGAATGTCTTTGATTCTACTGAACTAATCAATTTAAGAATGGTGAAAATACGAAAACTTACATGAAGAAGCATCCCAAGTAACTATTGAAAGAAACCTATACCTGAGATCACTGTCTAACAATTTAAGGTATGCATTCCCTAGTGCTGATACATTCCAAACATTGAATCACACTGCGGTCAAACTAATGACCCTAAATAAGTGCTTCCTGGGAGGCAACTCAAGTGTTTTATTTTTATTTTGTTATATCTAACGCGTGTTATTTCTTTCAAGTTAATTTCAAGATTACGGCTTTGGCCATAATAATCTGTTCTCTCTCGCAAGTTATCTTGTGTATAAAAAAAAATTTGGATTACAGGCATTACTGCCCTAATCTGGTTGAATCGAAGGCCATCCGTATTTTGATAATTAGATCATGGCAATCAAAATCCATGATCATTGAGGGTTTACGGTTGCCCCTTTTTCCACCTCCATTACTTCAATCGATGCCACCCTCCATCAATCCGACCTGAAATTGCCATCGCCCTTTCCTCTAGCACCAACTGGAATTAGTGCCGCTCTTCAACTAAAATCGACATTACTCCAATCGGCGCCACCCTTTCTTCCTTCCACAACAGAAAAACTGCTACCGCCTCTTCCGTTCACTGGATTTCTAGGATTTCTTGCGGTGACGATTTCCCTTCTATAACTACTCTTTCAGTGACATTTCTCGGCCACAGCAAATGATTGATGCCTCCAGTAGCTCAGCGCCGCCTCTTCCGTTCACCAATCAAGCTGCAGGTATCCTCCTTACTTCTGATTCCTGGGTTCGCTGCTTTATTTAAAGGAACTATCGAGGTCAATTTCTTCTCCGTAGCTTGCTTTTGCTCCACAATTTCTAATCCATCTTCACGGGCACTGACCACCCAACTCCTGCCGCTGATACCATCATGACCGCCGGTGACTCATGAGGAAGCATTCTCTTCTCTTCTCTTCGTTGATTTCGACCCCTTCTTATCATCATCCTAATTTCATCTGCTGAGATTTGGACCTGCTCTGTGCCACTGCTGTTATAGATGTACTTCACCAATTCTACCGAGGGCCTGATTTCCATCTCTAAAATTTTTTACGCCTCCAAATCTCAGCGATCTTCTAGGTTCACGTTTCCATCTTCCTGCTGCCTTCTTTGATTTCAATTATCCACTGCTGCATCTGCCATGGCTCCCAAACGGAAAATTGGAGCTCATAAATCGACCACGAATATCCTTGCAATTCCGTTCCGCCAGCCTTCTTGTTCTACTGTTCCACCTCCTTCATCAAATGATATTCCGAGGTTGCATGCTGTCTTTGCCTTTCCCATGCGTAATTTTGTTCAAGTACACAAGTGCTAGCAGCTTCTCCAACGTAAGATTATCTGTACCAGCTACTTGGATAGGTTTGCTATGGGCACACTTGGATTCTCCGACGACATCGAGTGGTTGTTCCACCGAGAAGGCTGGCATCAATTTTTTCATATGACGCACCCAACCTATATTTTGCTCTGCCTGGAGTTCTTTAGCTTTCATGATGTCAAGCTGAATTCCCACAACGACGACAACATTAGACAAATCACTTTTCGATTGGGAGGAGCAAAGCATTGCCTTGACCTCATTCAGCTCAACAGGATCTTTAGATTTCCTTTGCATGCGACACACCTAGCGGTACCTGAGTATAAGGAGCATGAGTTCTGGTCTTCCGTCAGTAGTGATACTTCATACTCTGCCAGCTCTGCCTGTGCTAGCAACATCAGCAACCCTATTCTTCTTCAAGAGCGGGGATTCTTATTTCCTCTTCTTCAACGATGGTACTCAGGCAATTCCCTTACTGTGCAGGACCATACCACCATCAGAGATAGAAACAACTAAAAAATTCGCCCCATCATTCCTTCTTTCACTACTGCAGTTGAGCATGTTCCACCACTGAATTTCATACCGCCATCATCCTTGGCTAGATTCTTTTCCTTTGCTATGACCTGAAGTCCATACTAATACCTGACAAGGATAATGAGCCCGAGGTCCGCAGATACGGTGACAATGATGAGGAGAACCCTGAGGAGGAGGATTAGCTCTAATGCGGATGACTCTAACTGATTTTGTGAGTTTCCTCACCCCTATCTCCAAATTTTGAGTTCTTTCATTGCTATGCATAGGGACTATGCATATTCTATGTCTGGGAGATAGAGGGTTCACTTTTAAAAATTTGTTATGCACTTTGGTTTTGTAGTAACTTTTAACTTGTTATGATGGTTAACTACAACACTTTGTTTTTGTTATGGTATAATACAGTACTTGTGTTTTGCTTAATGTTGATGTGTTTTGTTTTGTTATTTTAATGCTTGTTACACCCTTGCTTTTGACAATTGGATTACACGTTGCAATTTTCACATGTTGATGTTAAGTGGTGATTGATATTGTTTTGGTTTTTAATGAAAATCATAATAGCTTTACGTTTTATATTGACTCCATGGGATATTATTTTTATGTTCAGAATCTTAGTTCAAAGTTAGGTAAATTTCATTTGATTAACTTATTTGATGGAAAAGGTCATAGAGTGATACATCCGATTTTCGAATAAGGTTTTTTCCTTTCAAGGCATGCTTGTTATTTATCTGTGGAAGTATATAACTCTATTGATTTGATTCTCTTTGCTACTTGTTGGGAATAATCAGTGCACTTACCTATGATTGTTGTTGTGTCCGCAAGTGCACGGATACTCGAAGTAATAAAATAGATATCGAACCACAGAGACCTCGTTGTTAAGTACCGACGAATTGAATTCTTACTAGCTAAATCAATCGAGAATGCTGAAAATAAACGGTCGAACGGTGTATGTAAAAATCAGAGAGAAAGACTGGGACTAGGGGTTCATCCACCTTAATATTTATGACTAGATATAATTAAATGTTCATCAATCTATTTTCGTTATGGTAAAGATATGGCTTACTTACTAAAGGAATTAACTCGCTCTCGCACAGTCAATTTACAAAGAACGATCCTCACTCTCGTGCAAGATCTATTCGATGTTTAATATAAGTAAACTTCAACAGAGAGATTAAGAATCACTCTCATGCATTCCATCTCAATGTCGAAATCTCAAGTAAAACTAAGCACTCTCGCACCTTAGTTTTACAAGTTTTACTTAAGGCTTTCAAACAATCCAATATCTATCTCTAGCATATTTTCATGTCTAAAACAATAATAATTTCTAGATCAAAACTTTAACAAGAATTAAACTTCCTGGTGACGAAGTTAGAGTACATTGATCACATAATCGATGCAATAGAAATCATATCTTTTTAGTGGAAAGAATTTTCCAAAGATAGCAGAGTTAATGTGGATCGATTCCTCTCCATGGCTTGCATCCACATAGATACATGCTTTTTCTCTTTATTACTTCAACCCATGTCCTTCGGTACCACTGTCGATTTTACACAGTGCCAAGTAGGGGAGTCCTCACTTTATTTGGATCAAGGAACCTTTCTTCCCAACAAATAGCAAATATCATGAATATCAACTAAATTAATCTATTAATATCAATTCAAGAATTACACTCATGTGCTGATTTTATTTAAAGAAATAGCTTCACTTTAAAATCAAACTCATCAAATAATATGTTCACCCAAAATATCATTTATCAATCAAAGAAAAATATCAATAGGTAGATATGTATTAGAGAAATAAATTCAACATAATAGGTCTAATCCTAATCACAATTCTGAACATATATATTATCAAGAAAAATTTCGGTATGATAACGGCAGCATTTTCATGAATAAACAAACTCCATAGGCATAATAACAGTAATCATCATCAATTCATAACACACAGAATATCAATCCAAAATATCAAAATATCATGTACAACCATATCGAATCATCATCAAACAGAATTAAGTATTACAAGAACATCAAGTACAACCATATCGAATTATCATCAAACAAGTGTCAATATCATCCCAATACAACCATATCGAAAGTATATAGCAATAAAAACTGAGAGGCGAGGATCCGTAGCAGTAGGACACAAGAAGTATGACAAAGTCATCCTTCCCTACACAAGTGTAAGATCGATATCAATCAGTAAATACAAGCAAAGCATGGGAATAAGAATAAGATACTCACAAGATCCTACTCATCTAAATGCGTCTCCTCGTCATCTCTCTCGGCTTGAGTAGCGTCCATGGGATCATGAGAAACTCCCTCACCTGCATCGCCGTAGATACCACCCCTCCTGGAGTCTTCGAAGCCGAAACGATCATAGAGAAAATTTCCAATGTCTTCCATGTAGTTCCCCAATGCTTCGACATCCAGGCGGATGTGACTCATCTGATCGGACATCCTCCCCATGGCACTCATCATCCTCTCCATGCGCTGTTCTTGTCTATAGATTTGCGCAGAGAGAATCTGAAACCCTGGGTCTCGGTAACTCTGCCAATCACTCTGATCTGGAGCTGCGTGATGTGAGGATGATCCGGTGGCTCTATGCGATAGCGGATCGGTGGCTCTAGGTGGTGAGGAATCGATGCCCATACCAAACGGGTCATCACCCCAAGCAGGAGGTGGTGGTGGTACTGATGTCTCGGGTGCAGGTGTAGTGTAAGATACGTAGCTCGGTGACAACTTCCAATTCTCAAGATTTTGCACTGAGGTCCGTCCAGGATCAGGTAATGGCAATATGGGAAGCCCAGGCTGCAAAATCAAGCAATATGTGACGCCATCTCGAACAATCATCTTCATGGCAACGCAAGATTCAATGTCTATCCTTGCATTGCCCCTAGCAACCTCGATCCCGTAGGGCTCAATTCCCAATAATAGTGCTATAGGAGTAAGAAAACCTCCTATCATGATCGTGCCTCTCTTGGCTCTAGCCACTTTATTCAAATGCTTCATGAAGAAGAAAGCCACATCTATCGTATAACCATGAAGCATGCCCCAAAGAAAAAATAACTCAGCATGACGGACCATACCGTCGCTATCTCCTCGCCCGAATATGGTGTGTGCAAGGATGCGGTGGGCATATCAGACACATGGGTTTGAGATGCTTAAGGCTCTCGCAAATGAGGGTGAAAATCAAGTCTCTGCCATGATTTGATTCCAAAAAATATTCTCAATAAATCCAATGGGTGGCTCGGTGCGTCCTCTCTCCGGAAGGTGGAATATGCGTCGAATTTCTTTGAATGAGAGCTTTCTATCTTCATTAGCCATTCTAAACCTGATTTCTCCTTCAGCTGAATGATCTACATACTCATCCCAATCTACCTCTAAACTGCTAAGAAACTCCAAAACAATAGGTAGATAGGTTTGAGGTGTCGTGTCAAAAAATTGTCTCAAAGCCATCTTGTCAAACATCCATAACACATCATCCTTCAATCCTAAGAGCTTCAAAGCTCTTGAGTCAGTGTATTTTGTCTTCACAACGTGTCGGGTAAGTAGTAGGTTGTATCGCTGTTCTTGAGACTCATCTCGGAAAACAATCCCGAAAGGGTTTGGTGGAGGCATAGGAGGTTCAGCGGGGGCCTTCCCCTTTCTCTTCGAGACCATCCTCTTGACCGTTGACATGGCAATGGAAGCAAAAGCAGCAAAAACGATTGAAGAAAACTGGAAATAGAAGTGTTACCGAAAGATGCAAACAGGGCTAAAAATAGGGCTGGATTCAAGCTTCGAATCTGACTTTTTCGGTTGAAATCGAGCTTCAAAATAACTTGGGAGATGATCCTCTACCTCCTTTGAAACCTTCTGGAGCTGGAAGTGGTTTGATCGACGCACGGACGAAAGAAAACGAAAGGGGTGAAAACAGTGGCGGAAAAGCAGCAGGCAAGCTCGATCGAGCTCGAAATCTCTCAAATCTTTGGTAGAAATCGGTTGGAAATCACTAGGAAAGGTCGCAAGAGGGTTAGGGAAGCAAGGAATCGAGAAAAACATGAGAGGTCGGCGTGAAATCGGGTGAAAGAACCCTAAAAACATGGAGCCGAACCCTAAATATGGCACGTGAAAAGCATGGGGTCGGAAAGATTACGGCACCGTAAAGGGATTACGGTAGTGCCGTAAAATGGCAGCTGACTCCTGGCACGAAAATTTTGCAAATTACGGTACCATGAAGGGTTTATGGTAGTGCCGTATTTCGTTCAAAAATCCGAAAAGTTTCGGCAAGAAAATGACACATTTTTGCGGTACCGTGAAAAACGCCACGGCACTGCCGTAATCTTCAAAAATTCTCTAGTTGAAATCGCCTGAAAATACGGTACCATGAAAATCACCACGGTACTGCCGTAAAACGCTCAAAAACTCAAAAACTTTCTATATGAAAACTAACAGAAATTATGGTACCGTAAAATTTTCCACGGTAGTGCCGTAATCCATGTTTTTTCTTTGTAAAGAATTAACATGAATTACGGTACCATAATAACAATTACGGCATTGTCGTAATTTGTAAAAATTCACGAAAATAACTGAAAACCGTATCTAAAAATGGGAAAAAGAAAAATTAACCCTAAACAAAACAAATTGAGACAAAAACAAACCAAAAACAAAGGAAAGAGTGTTTGGGTTGCCTCCCAAGAAGCGCTAGTTTAATGGTCATTAGCTTGACCGTTCTGCACTCGGATTTGCTCGTGGTTCATCCGGTAGGAAATTCTCTCCTTCTTCAATCTGCTCCTCATGGAAGTAGTGTTTCAATCTTTGGCCATTAACTTTAAACACCCCCTTCTCATCACTCCAAATATCAACTGCTCCATATGGATAGGTCTTCTTAACTTGAAAAAGTCCAAACCATCGAGATTTAAGCTTACCGGGAAAAAGTCTCAACCTAGAATTAAACAACGAAGTCACCTGGTTTGAACTCCTTCCTGAGTATGTGTCTATCATGCCATCTTTTAGTCCTCTCTTTATAGATCTTTGCATTTTCATAAGCAAAGAGTCTAATCTCATCAAGTTCGTTCAATTGTAACTTTCGTTTTTCACCCGAGCTCTTTAAGTCAAAATTCAAAGCCTTGATCGCCCAAAACGCCTTATGCTCGAGCTCTACAGGAAGGTGACATGATTTTTCATAAATCAATTGAAAAGGAGACATACCTATCGGTGTTTTGAAAGCAGTCTGGTATGCCCAAAGCGCATCATCAAGCTTGAAAGCCCAATCCTTCCTCGTTCTCGACACTATTTTTTTCAATATTCCTTTAATCTCTCTCTTCGATATTTCCACTTGTCCACTTATTTTGGGATGGTAAGGTGTTGCAACTCTATGATTTACCCCATATTTTCTAAGCAAAGCTGAAAATCTGTGTTCAATAAAGTGAGAGCCTCCATCACTAATTACTACTCGTGGGATCCCAAATCATGGAAAAATAATCTTTTTAAACAATTTCACCACAACTCTAGAATCATTAGTACGAGAAGCAATGGCTTCCACCCACTTGGAAACATAGTCTACTGCCACGAATATGTACTTGTTACCTCCAGACGATGGAAACGGCCCCATAAAATCAATTCCCCAAGCATCAAAGTCATCCTGCCACAAGTATGTACTTGTTGATCACAGTATAGCATTCCTTCCTTAGTAGACCATTGGTTGTGGTTCAAGGCCATCTCCTCAAACAAAGTGAAGGCATCTTCAATTGTTTTGCTCATGAGGGCTCCTCTTGCAGCAGCATCAACAGTTAGTCGGGTATTTTAAAGTAAACCATTGTAAAAAGTATGAATTAAAATCCAATTTTCAAGGCCATGGTGAGGACACTTCTGTTATAATTCGTTGAAATGCTCCCATGCCTCGCTGAAAGATTCACCATCTCTGTGCAAAACTTGTGATCTGGTTTCTCAATTGGATGGTCTTGCTTGGTGGAAAATATTTCATCAATAAAGAATTTGACAGTTGATCCCATGTAGTGAAGGTCCCGGTAGCTCAAGATTGTAGCCAAGAGTGCACTCGGTCCCTAAGAGAAAAAGGAAATAATCTTAGTTTTAAAAAATCTTCAGAAACACCATTAATTTTGATGGTGTCACAATATTCAAGAAAGAGATATAAATGCTGATAAGGATCTTCAAGTGGTGATCCTCCAAACTGATTCTGATGTATCATGGATAAGAAGGCTGGTTTGATTTCAAAGTTATTAGCTACAATAGCTGGTCTTGCAATGCTAAAGTGTATTTCCTGTGGCTTAGGGGCTGCATAGTCCCTAAGTGATCTCTTGTCTGCCATGACAACTTCTTCTTCCTGTTTCCCTGAGCAATCTAAAATAGATAGATCAAATAACTCAAAATAAATAGAAAACAGAAAATAGAAAACAAAACCTAGTCTAGCAATATTTTTCAATATCATCAATATTAACAAAACTAAGGTCCCCGGCAACGGCACCAAAAACTTGTTGTAGTCTGCAAGTGCATGGATACTCGAAGTAATAAAATAGATATCGAACCATAGAGACCTCATTGTTAAGTACCGACGAATTGAATTCTTACTAGCTAAATGAATCGAGAATGTTGAAAATAAACGGTCGAACGGTGTACGGAAAAATCAGAGAGAAAGATTGGGACAAGGGGTTCATCCACCTTAATATTTATGACTAGATATAATTAAATATTCATCAATCTATTTTCGTTATGGTAAAGATATGGCTTACTTAATAAAGGAATTAACTCGCTCTCGTGCAGTCAATTTACAAAGAACGATCCTCACTCTTGTGCAAGATCTATTCGATGTTTAATATAAGTAAACTTCAACAGAGAGATTAAGAATCACTCTCGTGCATTTCATCTCAATGTCGAAATCTCAAGTAAAACTAAGCACTCTCGCACGTTAGTTTTACAGGTTTTACTTAAGGCTTTCAAACAATTCAATATCTATCTCTAGCATATTTTCATGTCTAAAACAATAATAATTTCTAGATCAAAACTTTAACAAGAATTAAACTTCTAAAATCTAAAGATAAGAACACAACTAATCTCTTACGATGAATTCCTATC
This sequence comes from Costus lasius, assembly GCA_027563935.2. Classification (NCBI taxonomy): domain Eukaryota; kingdom Viridiplantae; phylum Streptophyta; class Magnoliopsida; order Zingiberales; family Costaceae; genus Costus; species Costus lasius. The sequence goes on from CM050448.1 coordinate 102,144,149, forward strand.
ATAAATTCTAGGGTTCTAAGTTATGCGTATCATCTTCTCAGTCCAGAGCACAAAACTCTAACACATGTTAATGCATGAAACTAGGAAAGATTAAAGACATTAATCTCTTAAGTAAAATTACCATACCAAGAATATATTGATGGAGTAAAGTCATCTAATCATTAGAATATCAAGGGGATTAAACCCCCATGTCCCAAAAGAAGGTTTAAGCTAGCATGATGGAAGAATTACAGCAAAACATGGTTTTAGAATGATTAGAAATCAAAAGAGAGGAGTAAAAGTTACAAAACAGGCCTGTAATCTAAATTACACCCCGTGATTTGCCTTGAAGTCACGATGAACAGTGCCGTGACCGCATTTTTGATGATTTCTCCCTCGATCGATCTCCTATCACTCTAAAACTTCTGTGGTGTTTTCTTCTTCCTCAGGCGAAGCTTCCTTTCCAAAATCATGGCCGAAGATGGTCTGTGCGACAAACGGCGATGAACCCTAACACGGCGGCAATTCCCTGAAATTCTCCGTGAATACGTGATAAAAATTATTCCTTTTTCTTCGCAAATCTTTGCCTACTTATCCAGAGTCTTCCCCTTATTTCGGATCTTCAATTGGTGCCCTAAATCTCGAGAAATCATGTTTTTAAGGTTTCGACGGAAAAATCAAAAATCTGGGTGCAAAATTATGGTACCATGAAACACGTCACGGTACTGCCGTAATTGCCTGGGAAGTTCTGTAAGGAATTCATCTGAAATTATGGCACCGTAATGATTTGGCCCAAAATTATGGTAGTGTTGTATTTCTCTTGGTTCACTCTAAAAGTTTGTGTGAAATCGTCTACAATTACGACACCGTGAAAGTATTTCCGGCAGTGCCGTATTTTGCCTGAAGCCTCTAGTCGGATTCGCTGAAATTACGGCACCGTAATGAATTTGACCAAAATTACAGTAGTGCCGTAATTTATCTAGGAAGCTCGTTTTGACTTGAAATTTGACGTGTAAACTCCTCTTGATGATTACAATTCGTTCATGCATTGAAATTGCTTGAAAACCGGTGATAATGATACCTTTTTGCCTGAAATTGATTAAAAACAAAGAAAGGTATAGATTCTGAAGTATTTGGCAAATAAGGTATAAAAATAAAGCAAATGAGCAAGATTATGACTCAAAAGACTAGCAAATGAGTATGAAAAATACTATGAATTTTAGAGTCATCATGATCTCCTCTCAACACTATTCAAAAAAATGATGAAAAATTAAAACAAAAAATAATAATAAGACACCTTTACTTGGCACTGCGAAAAATTGGCAGTGGTACCGACGACACGAGTTGAAGTCAAATAAAAAAATATACACAAAAAAAGAGAGGATGAAAATAACACAAAAATAAAGAGTGCATTGGTGTTTTTCCAACTCGTGTCTTTGGTTGAATCAAGTTTGAACAGAGTGCATATATGTTAAGTCATTTTTATATAGAGAATTATATGTGATTTTTATTGTTATATCTTCATTATTCTAGCATTTACACCTGCTTTACATGGAATTATTGCATTATCTTCAGAATCTACACTCTTGGGTGTTTTTGCTTCATTTCAGGTGAAAAGCGAGGGAGTGCGATAATTTTCAGCTAAACTTGTATTCTCGGCAAGAACCACGGTCCACCCAGCGACCGGAATCACACCCCATGACTTCTTTGTCGCCTGAGGCCGATTTTTCCAGATCTTGACCCTCGCCTTATCCACGTCAGAGAGAGAGCTCCAAAAGGGCAGAAGAGGAATTTGACCAACAAAGAGGGGGACAAAAACAAAAAACACTATTCATGTAAGGGCATAAGGAGATTCGGCGCAAGGTTCTCTCACGCGAGCACGTAGGCGGCGAGTGGCTGAGGAAGGAACCAAGAATCAGCGATTAAGTGGAGAGGAGAGCTTTTGCGGCGGGAGCCCTAGGAGCTTCGAGTGGATCCTTCCTCCTTGAGGGAGTCCCATCCTCCTCTTCTTATTTATCTTGTGCTACTCGCTTATCCATTGATGATGTATTGGGATTGTCTTGCACTTTGCTTTTGACCATGAACATTGTATGGATGATAACTATCTTTCGTTAACCCTAGATTGTTCTACTTTACCTAGTTGCACTTGTTGAATGAAGTATGTTATTTTGCTATCTTCTTATATTAGATATCTGGTGTTGCCGGGAGGCACGTCTGGATATTGGAATGCCTAGGTAGGGGTATGTCAATCATCACACGGGAGTGGGTGATTGCATATGGGTAGTGTATACTATCTTGTGCTTAGAGGGTTTATTCAGCTAAGCGTACTACGGGGTAGAAGTCTAGCCGTGTAAATACCTCATTGCATCCTTGGGAGAGGACAACTCAAATGATGAGACCGTATACACAATCCAGCGCCCATTGGGTTTATCTGGGTAGGTGTACTACGGAGGTAGGCATCTAGTCTAGTAAACACCTCGTTGCATCCTCGGGAGAGGACAACGTGTACTTTTTGGATTACCCTAGGACTTAACAAAAGGGGAATTCTATTTTGTTATTCATCCATGCATAACGCATCAAGGTGGTGGACCTTAGCCCTGATTCCGTGCAATCCTTATATCTTCCATCATTCTATCACTTCACTTTCCTCTTTAGTTACTTTGCTTTCTTATTTAGCTTAGCTTAGATCTTAGCAATCATTTCACACCCATTAACGATCGTCTAGCTTGTGATAATCTAATCAGTCGGTACTTGGTATTTGGTCCCTGTGGGATCAATACATTTATATTACTTTGATAGTCTGTATACTTGTGGAACGACTATCAAGTTTTTGGCGCCGTTGCCGGGGACCAAATTTATCAATATCGACACGGTTAAGTTATTGCTAGACTAGGCATTTTTCTTTCTTTTAGTTTATTTATTTTTAGCTATCTAGTGTTAATCTCTTTTACATTTCTAATAAATCACTGAACATCTTTTTGTTATTTAGAAAAGTTGCTTTTGAACTTACTTGGTTTATGCGTAGGACTCTATGTTCAGGAGAACTAGTACCTCCAGATCCTGAAATTGAGAAGACCTTCCGGCGCCGTAGAAAAGCTAAGTCCGAGGAAACACACTCCGAGAAATCTATTGAGAAGCTCAAGATGGACAACCGCCGAACTCTTAGAGACTTTGCTTCGCCAAATGCACAAGGCCTTCATACCAGCATTACTTGGCCTCCGATCGAGGCAAATAATTTTGAAATCAAGCCGGCACTTGTGAATATGGTGACTCAACATCAATTCAGAGGTTCGCCACTTGAAGACCCAAACCTAAATTTGTCGATCTTCCTTGAAGTATGTGATACGCTGAAGATGAAGGGAGTATTAGATGACGCATTACGGTTGAGATTATTTCCATTCTCATTGCGAGACCGTGCTCGTGCTTGGTTGCACTCACTCTCATCCGGATCTATTTCAACATGGAGTCAGCTCTCCACGGCGTTCCTTTCTAAATATTTTCCGTCTAGCAAGACGGCCCAGTTGAGAGCTCAAAAAATTAATTTTGCTCAAAGGGACAATGAGTCGTTATGTGAAGTGTGGGATCGCTTCAAGGAATATCAAATGATGTGCCCTCATCATGGTATGGAGGAGTGGTTTCTCATCCATACCTTCTACAATGGACTCAACTATAGTACCAGACTTACCATTGATGTGGTAGCTGGTGGTGCATTGATGAGCAAAGAAATTGATGAAGCCTTCAATCTGATAGAAAATATGGCAATGAACCACCACTAGTGGTCAACTGAGAGAGCTGGACCGCCTAAGGCAAGTGGGAAATTCGAGCTTGATACCTTGAATTCCATAGCAGCCAAGGTTGATTCTCTATCTCACAAGTTTGATACATGGGGACTGAACTCCACTACCGCCTCAGTCAATAGTGTCTCTTGGGAGAATGGTCCTATGTCAGGGCAAGCTCCAACCGATTACCAATCAGGGCCTGCTCCTTTTGGGGACTCTACACCGGATCAAGTTAATGCTATCAATAGCTTCCAATCAAGACCACAACATGACCCGTACTCCAACACGTATAATCCTGGGTGGAAGAGCCACCCAAATTTTTCTTACCGCAACGACAATGCGGCACAACAACCTGAGTATAGGCAATAAGTAGGGTTCCAACAACAGAGACAGCCACGTTCCCCTCAACCAGCAAAGTCAAATGTGGAATCTATGCTCGAAAGTCTCATGGCCAGCCAAGCTAAGCAATATGAACACCTGAGTGAGAGTATTCAACAGCTGACTTCTCGAGTTGATGCTTTGACCACACATAGCAAGATGCTTGAAAATCAAATTGCACAACAGGCATCATCCTCATCTAGACCTCGCGGTAGACTTCCCGGACAACCCGAAGTTAACCCTGGAGAACAGTGTAACGCTATCACTAAACGTAGTGGGAAGCAGCTTGATGAACCCAAGATGAACACGGATATGGAAAGGAATGGCGAGCAAGAAACCTTGAGGAAAGATGGAGATAGTATGCAAGGGTCTAAAGCTGAACAAGAAAAGAACAAGGAGCCGGCATACACGCCACCACCTCCTTATGTGCCGGTTATCCCTTTTCTGCAAAGATTGGCGAAGGCGAAGCTTGATCGCCAATTTGGTAAATTCTTAGAAGTCTTTAAGAAGTTATATATCAATATCCCTTTCACTGATGCGCTTGCACAGATGCCATCATATGCGAAGTTCTTCAAAGAAATATTATCAAATAAAAGGAAATTGGAAGAACAAGGAACGGTGGCATTGACGGAGGAGTGTAGCGCCATAATTCAAAATAAATTACCTCCAAAGTTAAAAGATCCCGGCAGTTTCTCAACTTCATGCCAAATTGGGAACATGAGCTTTGATCGCGCTTTATGTGACCTTGGAGCTAGCGTGAGTCTTATACCGCTCTCAATCTGCAAGAAATTGGATATGGGGGAATTAAAGAAGACAAGTATCTCGCTGCAACTTGCTGACCGCTCGGTTCGGCACCCGGTGGGCATATTAGAGGACGTACCGATTAGAGTCGGTAAATTCTTTATTCCGGTTGACTTCGTGGTATTGGAAATGGATGAAGATGCCCAACTTCCCATAATACTTGGCCGACCTTTCCTGGCCACCGCTGGTGCGGTAATCGATGTCAAGAATGGCAAGCTCACGTTGAATGTGGGCGAGGATGTTATCGATTTTGCTATTTCTGAATGCCTAAAGCGACCTTCTTTTGCAGGAACTTGCTATAGCATGGATCTTGTGGAGGATGCGTCGAGCAGCACATGTACTACTGTCAGCTACCCCAATTCCTTGGAGGAATGCTCCCCGGAATGTGAAAAGGAAGGAGAAGCTGATTATGAAGTGTCGTTTACCGTGGCACAAGATATCAAGGAGGTTGAACTTAAACCATTACCAGATAATTTGAGGTATGAATTCTTAGGCTCAAACTCCACTCTACCGATGATAATAAACGCGGATCTTAACAAGGTACAAACTCAACTACTTTTAGATACTCTTAGAGGATACAAGAATGTGATTGGGTATAAATTATAAGACATTAAGGGCATTAATCCTTCCATTTGCATGCATAGGATATTTTTGGAGGAAGGCTGCAAACCCACCGTTGAAGGCCAAAGATGACTCAACCCAAACCTGAAAGAAGTGGTGAAAAAGGAGATATTGAAGCTTCTTGATGCGGGGGTACATGTACCGAAGAAGGGAGGCACAACGGTGATTAAGAATGATAAAGACGAACTAATACCGACACGGATGGTAACGGGTTGGCGGATGTGCATCGACTTCCGTAAATTAAATAAAGCCACCCACAAGGATCACTACCCTTTACCATTTATCGATCAAATGTTGGAACGTCTTGCTAACAACTCTCATTTTTATTTTCTAGACGGATATTCTGGGTTCCTACAGATTCCTATCCACCCGGAGGATCAAGAAAAAACGACGTTCACTTGCCCCTATGGCACATATGCTTACCAGCGAATGCCATTCGGGTTGTGCAACGCTCTGGCCATGTTCCAACGTTGTATGACTGCAATATTTTCAGATCTTGTGGAGGATGTGATAGATATATTCATGGATGACTTCTCCGTGTACGACAGCTCTTTTGATGTTTGCCTCGCTAACCTGTCTCGTGTCTTGCAGTGGTGCCAGGAAGCTGACCTCGTGCTTAACTGGGAGAAATGCCATTTTATGGTACAAGAAGGCATCGTGTTGGGGCACTTAATATCAAAGAGAGGGATAGAGGTGCACAAGGCTAAAGTCGATGCGATTGAGAAGCTACCACCCCCCAACTTCTGTGAAAGCTATTTGGAGCTTCTTGGGCCATGCCGGCTTTTACCGGCGATTTATAAAAGATTTTTCAAAAATCTCTAGACCATTGACTTGTGTCCTTGCTAAGGATGTTCCCTTTGTCTTTGACAGGGATTGCTTGCAAGCCTTTATCATGTTAAAGGGAGCTCTGATTTCGGCACCGATCATGCAACTGCCAGACTAGTCCCTCCCATTCAAGATTATGTGTGATGCGAGTCACTACGCCATGGGTGCGGTATTGGGACAATGAAAAGAGAACCGGTTGCACGCAATTTACTATGCAAGTCGGATGCTTGATGACGCACAAATCAATTATGCAACGACAGAGAAAGAGCTCTTGGCCGTGGTTTTTGCATTTGACAAATTTCGTTCTTACATTGTTGATTCTAAAGTCATTGTTTTCACTGACCATGCAACCATTAGGTACTTGATGACATTTGCCAAACCGCGGCTGATAAGATGGATTTTACTACTCCAGGAATTTGACATAGAAGTTAGAGACAAGAAAGGGGCCAAAAACCTAGTCGCGGATCATCTCTCTCGTCTCACCCATGACCAGAAAAAGGAGCCAGAACATGAACCAAGGATCAATGATTTCTTTGCCGATGAGAAACTCATGGCTCTTTCCACCATGGAGATGCCTTGGTACGCAGATTTCATGAATTTCTTAGCCGCTATGGTTTTGCCGCCTGAGCTCACTTACCAGCAAAAGAAGAAGTTTCTTTCCAACGTCCGACATTACTATTGGGATGAACCTTTTCTTTTCAAGAGATGTGCTGATGGAGTCTACCGGCGGTGCTTACCTAAAGATGAATACCGAGATGTCCTATTTCACTGCCATGGATCTGCATATGGGGCGCATTGTAGCACGTCCAAGACCGCTTTCAAGGTTCTCCAGAGTGGGTTCTATTGGCCAACATTATTTCAAGATGCTAGAAGCTTCGTGCTCTCTTGTGACCAGTGCCAATGTACCGGCAACATATCAAGGAGAGACGAAATGCCCCTAAACAACATTCTGGAAGTTGAGATTTTTGACGTTTGGGGAGTTGACTTTATGGGGCCATTCCCCTCCTCATTTGGGCATAAATATATCTTAATGGCAGTGGATTATGTATCAAAGTGGGTGCAGGCAATACCGTCCCCTACTAATGACTCTCAAGTCGTTATACGGTTGTTCAAGAAGATAATATTCCCACGGTTCGGAGTGCCGCAGGTAGTTATTAGTGACAGTGGCTCCCACTTTATCGAGCAGCGGTTTACAACACTCCTTAGGAAATACGGAGTCACCCACAAGGTTGGCACTCCATACCATCCGCAAACTAGTGGGCAAGTCGAAATATCAAACCGGGAGCTGAAGAAAATTTTGGAGAAGACAGTATCGAGGGCACGGACTGATTGGTCAATGAAATTAGAGGATGCTCTTTGGGCGTACCATACCGCATTCAAAACACCTATTGGAATGTCACCTTACCAGCTGGTATATGGCAAGTCTTGCCACTTGCCGGTTGAATTGGAACACAAGGCATTTTGGGCTATTCAGGCATTGAACTTTGACCTAAAATCTGCTGGTGAGAAGTGACTATTACAACTTGATAAACTTGATGAAGTAAGATTGAGCGCTTATGAGAATGCCCGTATCTATAAGGAGCGCACAAAGAAATGGCATGATCAAAAAATATTAAGGAAAGAGTTCAAGGAAGGGGACCGAGTACTCTTGTTCAACTCTAAGCTTAAACTATTCCCAAGCAAACTAAAGACACGATGGTCAGGGCCATTTACCATTAAGAAGGTCTACCCTTTTGGGGCAATTGAGATCAATAATAGGGAATCTGGAACTTTCATGGTTAATGGTCAGCGTTTAAAGCATTATTTCACTCATGAGCCACTCTAGGAGCCGAGCAATGTCCATCTTTCCAATCCCCCAGAACCACCTTGACATAGCACTATGGTCAAGCCAAAGACCTTAAAATGGCGCTTCTTGGGAGGCAACCCAAGCTCTTTTCCTTTTTCTTGCTAAGTTCTTTTAGTAATTTGCTTAATGGTACTTTCATTTGCTTTGCTGTAATGTGTTTTGATCTATTGACCACTTGCTTAGTTTTCCTCCCTTTGAGTATTTTGCTTAGCTGTGTTTCTACTTTGCTAGCCCTCCCTATAGCAAATACCATGGTATTACCGCCTGTTGCTTTCATTTGTTATGCTGAAATGGTATTGTGCAGATTTTCTGATTTTATTTGTCACTTACTAGTTTTACTTGAATTGCTGATTTTCTGATTCTACTTGGGAGGCAAATACCATGGTATTGTGCTGGTATCTTGGAGATTTCTAGAAGATACCATAGCATTTTCACTTGCTGCATTGAGACGAATTTGAGCTGCTACTTAGATTCATGATTACTTGCTCAGTTTTTGATGTGTGATGGTATTTTTGATGGGTGATTTGTCCCATGATTCTTACACTTAGCGTAGCCCATTGATGTTGTTGAGATGGCTTGGTGATAGTATTAGATTTTACTCTGTTTTCATGACTTTGTGGAACCTAATTATGTGTTTATCATTGTTCAGGGATGATCTGGGTACAATTGGGGGCCAATTATATTATTTCCAGAATTCCACAGTCGATCCAGCAACGACAGTCATGCCCATGGTTCCTGTAGCTGCACTTCATGTTATGAGTTATGTTCTCCACAGAAAGTTCCTCAGGCCGCCCAGCGATTAAAACTTCGCCCCGCGGAATTTCATTCCATTGGAGGTGACTCTCCCGCACAAGTAAAGTTTTCCACAAAAAGTTCTTCGAGGAACCCAGTGACCGAGACCTCGGCCGTGGTTTCTGGAAGCAGATTTCGTAGAGGAAAACATTAAATCCAAGTTCTCCACAGATAGTTCCTCTGGGTACCCAGTGACCAACACCTCGACCCATGGTTCCGGAGGCAGTTTTCTGCAGCGCACATCATCTAAGTCCAAGATTTGCATAGAATGTATCTCGGGGTGCTCGGCGATTACAACCACGCCCCGAGGTAGTGGGGTCCCCTCCACTTAACTTCAAAATCCCCTCTGCCCGCGCCTCTGTTTTCCGCCCGCGCCTCCCTCACTTCCGCTGCCTCGACCTTTACTTGCCCCGCGAAAACCCTAGCTCCGTTTTCGCCCCTTTTCATCGCCGCTCTTTCTCCATCGCCTCGCCTGAGTTCCTTTCCTCTCCACCACCTCATCTCGCCATGGCTCCTCGCAAGGCTTGCGCTAGTAAAGGCTCCTCCAGCAAGCGTCAGCGATAGCGTGAGTCTTCACCTCCTACTACTTCACTAGCGCCGGTTCCACCTAGCGACCCTGTTCCGCCTGCCACATACCGCCGGTGTCGGGCGGGGAAGCAGCCTGCTCGCTCTCAGACCCCCTCCTCCACCACATAACCTAGATTTTCACCCCACTACGGAAGGGCTTGTCATCCGCTTCCACGACACTGAGCATGAAGCTAGATATTTCGCCCTCTCTAGGCGGCGAATCGCGAATACTAGATACATGGATGTCCCCACATTGGTCCAAATGGGACTTTTTGATGACATCATATGGCTCTTCAGGAACATTGGCTGGGAAAAGTTCCTCAATCAAGCCTCTCCAACACACATCGGCCTTACTCTGGAGGTACTGAGCACCTTCTCGACCAGTAGATTAGGGCCTGACAATGAAGTATTTCTAGTATGCTTTCGATTGAACAACGTAGAGTACTGTCTTCCACTTGAAGAGTTTAACGCAGTCTATGGCTTCCCTCCTAATATCGAGTTTCATAAACCCTACGGTACATGAGAGAATGAATTCTGGCATTCCATCTCTTCTGAGGCACGTTATTCCTCCAAGAATGCCAGAGCCAGCACCATCTCCAATCCTTGCCTGCGGCCCATCGCCAATTGTCTAACACTATTTTCGCTCGTGGAGACAGCGACTGTATGCTGAGGTATGTGGAACTCATTTTCCTGTGGGCTATGCTGAACCAATTTCCCCTGAACACCGGATACCACTTAGCTAAGCATCTGGAGCACGTCGGCTGAACCTCTAAAGGGACAATTGCAATTGGTGGCCTGCTAACACCATTGGCTTTGCACTTGGGGCACAACCCATATGGCACTTCTGAGGCTAAGGGGAGCAGGCGGCTGGATATGGAGGCTTGCATTGCAATGAAGATGATCTTCCGCCGAGGAGATGTCTAGCACCTCACGCTACGCGGCAGCATCCATACCATTGTACTACCGAACACTGCTCGTACTTCCATCAGGTTCCAAGACAACTGGAACATCAGTCCGACCGCTGCAGATGCTCCTGCTCCACCCTCAGCTGTCCTAGCCCCCTTCACGACTGGTCCACGGCCGAGCGCTCCTCATGAGCCCACTACCCATGACCTACTTCAGACCATCCTCCAATAGCTCCAGACTCAAAGCGCCCAGATTGATACGCTGCTAGGCAACGTGCAGAACATTTATATCTTCCTCCGCTCTCGGTTCCCTGGTTTCCGGAGCACTACCCCTTACCCGCGCCCTATGCCCGATGATGACACTTCTTCAGGCTCCTCATCTAATGGTTCCTCTGACGACCTTAGCGATGCAGGGGATGACCCCCGTGATTAGCATTGTGAGTCCTCTGTACCCCCCTATTTTTGCACTCTTAACTGTTTTTCTACTTTGGCATTGGGGACGATGCCTCTTTTACCATGTGGGTGGGCGGTACATATGCATTTTTAACTTGTGCATTTTTTATATGACTAACTTCATGCACTTTTACCATCTGGTGCTAACTTTTGTTAACTTCGGTTTTACCATTTACCATTTTGTTGACCTTGTTTGGCTCACTTTGATTGATGTCAGTCACTAAACTGTCTCCCCTGGTTCTAGAATTTTATAATGTAACTCGCTTGTCTATGAGCATATTTTTAAGTTGTTCCCTGCTGTTAGTGTGATCCATATGCATGATCCTGCACCTCTATCGATTTCGCTTATATCAATCTATTGTATGCGATCCATCCCCTTGTGACCGATAACTAAAAGATCGACTCTTGTTAAACTATGCACCTACTTAAATTGTGGGACGCTACTAGTTTTCCATACTCAATGTGATATTAACTGGTTCTTCCTCCCCCTTACTTATCATATCTGTGAAACATCTTCCACTTCTGTCAAAACCAAAAAAAAAGAGTACAAAGATACTCTCAAAAAAAAAGAGGACAAAGATCCTCTCAAAAAAAAATGAGGATAAAGATCCTCTTACAAAACTCCAAACATTTGTATGTATATACACTACTTGTAGAAAATTTCAATGCTTTCTTTTCTACTTTCATCTCAAACACCTTGGAGGATTCATATTATGTAAGGGGAGGAACCAGAACATTGACTATTGGGTGTGGAAACTATGTGTGGCACGTGTTTATTTTGGGTTGCAATGCTTACCATTTTGATATATGGTAGGAGTCCGTCATTTGTGGGGTGCTTGACCATTACACGGATAGGTGCTAGCATCTTCCTAGAGGAGTTTGGATTCAAATCTTAAGGATCACCCATACAGCATAGCTTTATCTTATCTTTGCTTGAGGACAAGCAAGAGTTTAAGTCTGGGGAGATTTATTAAGTCATTTTTATATAGAGAATTGTATGTGATTTCTATTGTTATATCTTCATTATTCTAGCATTTACACCTGCTTTACATAGAATTATTGCATTATCTTCGGAATCTACACTCTTGGGTGTTTTTGCTTCATTTCAGGTGAAAAGCGAGGGAGTGCGACTATTTTCTGCTAAACCTGTATTCTCGGCTAGAACCACGGTCTACCCAGCGACCGGAATCACACCCCGTGACTTCTTTGTCGCCTGAGGCCGATTTTTCTAGATCTTGACCCTCGCCTTATCCATGTCAGAGAGAGAGCTCCAAAAGGCCAGAAGAGGAATTCGACCAATAAAGAGGGGGACAAAAACAAAAAGCCCTATTCACGTAAGGGCATAAGGAGATTCGGTGGAAGGTTCTCTCACGCGAGCACGTAGGCGGCAAGCGGCTGAGCAAGGAGCCAAGAATCAGCGATTAACTGGAGAGGAGAGCTTTTGCGGCGGGAGCCCTAGGAGCTTCGAGTGGATCCTTCCTCCTTAAGGGAGTCTCATCCTCCTCTTCTTATTTATCTTGTGCTACTCGTTTATCCATGGATGATGTATTCGGATTGTCTTGCACTTTGCTTTTGACCATGAACATTGTAGCTTAACCCTTGTTTCGGGGCTAGGGAAAGCCCCTTAAATGCTTTATGTATGGATGATAACTATCTTTCGTTAACCCTAGATTGTTCTACTTTACCTAGTTGCACTTGTTCAATGAAGTATGTTATTTTGCTATCTTCTTATATTAGATATTTGGTGTTGCCGGGAGGCACGTCTGGATATTGGAATGCCTAGGTAGGGGTATGTCAATCATCACACGGGAGCGGGTGATCGCATACGGGTAGTGTATACTATCTTGTGCTTAAAGGGTTTATTCGGCTAAGCGTACTACGGAGGTAGAAGTCTAGTCGTGTAAATACCTCGTTGCATCCTTGGGAGAGGACAACTCAAATGATGAGACCGTATACACAATCCAGCGCCCATTGGGTTTATCTGGGTAGGTGTACTACGGAGGTAGGCATCTAGTCTGGTAAACACCTCGTTGCATCCTCGAGAGAGGACAACGTGCACTTTTCGGATTACCCTAGGACTTAACAAAAGGGGAATTCTATTTTGTTATTCATCCATGCATAACACATCAAGGTGGTGCACCTTAGCCCTGATTCCGTGCAATCCTTATATCTTCCGTCGTGCTATCACTTCGCTTTCCTCTTTAGTTACTTTTCTTTCTTATTTAGCTTAGCTTAGATCTTAGCAATCATTTCACACCCATTAACGATCGTCTAGCTTGTGATAATCTAATCAGTCGGTACTTGGTATTTGGTCCATGTGGGATCTATACATTTATATTACTTTGATAGTCCGTATACTTGCGGAACGGCTATCAATATACGACACAGGAGATTACTACATTTCGTGAAGATAAGCCTCATCTAACTTTGGTTTTTGGATCTTATTTTTGAACTATAATTGTGGCATCTCAAAAGGCACTTTCAAAATAATAAAAGGGGCAAAATTCTCTAAAGAAGGTAGCGCCCAGTTCGGGCTCAAGAGGGGGCTAGTGAGTTTTGCAAAGGGAGAAAGGCTTGGCGACAACAAGGGAGGAGGAAGGAACCATGCATTCCATTCTAGAAGACTTCAAGGAAAGTTGCAATGCTTTTTCAGAAGAGTTTGCTTCCTCTTTCTTCTATCTTATCTTTAGTTCCTTCTATTCCTTTAGAGATTTTTACAGAATCGACACTATGCTAGCTAATCTTCTTTATCGGAACTAGGGTATAGTTGAATTGTTTGGATCTTATTTTTGAACTTGTTCTCTCATACCAAATGCAATTTTATCGTGTGTTTATTTGATCTATGCCATTTTACTGCTAGTATTGCATTCTTAGGCACCACAAGAAGGATTGAAAGGTGAATTGCGACGCTAGATCTGCTGGATCGAACATGCTCTAAGCTGTCAAGAATTGGGGCAGGATTTGTGTGAGAAACTTTATAATATCTTTGAACCCATTGGATCAATCTACGTATGGTTAGCCATGAAAGTAGGATGCCGATCTAGATGGATACTGGATTATGCCATCGAAAGAGGGTAATCTGTACCATTTGATATTTTTTTGAACACTTTTAAAGTTGCTTTGTTATATTTTTTAACTCTTTTGAATTTAAGATCCATCAATGAGATGAACCTGAAGTTCCGATGTCTCTAACCCCTGTTTTCTACCCAGAATTTTCTCTTGCTAAATTTGGTTGTCACTTGTATTTAGTTGTATTTTGATTTATTTTATGAAAACCCAAAACATTCACCTGATTGTCTAGCTATTGATTTGCAATCACGGGTACTTGATTCCTGTCCCTGTGGGTTCGACTCTTAAGTACTACTACGATAAACCGTTACACTTGCGGTTAGATAGTAGCAGACAAACTACACATCACATGACTCGGATATGAGATCAAGTATGTCATCAAGTCACAGGATTGGGAACCTATACTTAGCCGTGATGCGATTGCCGCCCCGACAATCAATGCACATACGCCATGATCCGTCCTTCTTAGGTGTGAAAAGGACCGAAGGTGGTGGCTTTGTTGTCGATGAAGGAGGAAATGCAACAATCACACACAACACTCAAATTGAAGAGAAAGGTGATGGGGGTGAGTTGGTGTCACCCCGACTCTTTTGATTGAATTGAAAATGCGAGAAGAAGAACAAAGGTGGCTACAAGAGCAGTCGGACCTCTCTAGGTGCGACTACAACTCACTCTCACAGCTCCCTTGGAGTTAATGTTGGACCTAGACTTCACGTGGGGAAGCAGCTACTACAACTAGAACTGAAAAACTAATGCTCGCAACCCACCCTCTTTTATAGATGAAGAGGGCAAGGCTTGCAAAAAAGACATGAGGGAGGGTTGTTGGAGAAGCCAACTACCCTCTTACACACTCTAAAAGCACAAGATGCTAACGAATAAAATCATAACTAACATAAAGTAGCAGTCACCAACTAAAGTGGTGGGAATATTATGTGGTTGGCAACTGGGATCTTGGACCATTAACCGCGCCATTGTGGTGCATTACACCATCTCCGAGCAGGCCACGATGAAGTAGTAGAACCTACTAATGGTGGATTGGTTCTGTACGGTATTGGCCGACTCTCAGACAATGTTGAGCAGGTGGTTGTTGTAATAGTCATTTGTTGGGTTTGGAGGGAGCCTTGTTGGGAAACTCGTGAGATTCATTGGGTGGATCAGCTCCATTGACGCAGATGAAGGGCTAACAATCCCCACTATTGATCCTGGAGCATGGGAACTTTGTTGGGATTGCTGCCCCATGAACAGCACCCTCATTTTCTACTCTTCCAAGACATTCATAGTCGTGGCCGTGAATCCATCATGGCCCATGAGTTTTGTTTAGGGAAAGTCCGCATGTTGGCATTTGGGCACAGAAAGTTTCACAGTTGTGGCTGTGAGCATGAGTTTTGGCTGGGGAAACTTCGCCTTCTGGTTGGAATGTTCTGAGACTTTTACGGCCGAGGCCGGCTGGGCAAAATTTTCCTTCTAGTCATAAGGCACCAAGACTTTTATGGTTGGATCACAGCTCGTGACTTTCTACTGGGGAAAACTAGCAGTCGATTCCTTGGTCATAGAAAGATTCATGGCCGTGGCTGTGAGTCCATCACGGCCTGTGGATAGAAGCAGTGGGGAGTCTGCATTCTAGATTGTAGGCATAGAGGCTTTTATGGCCATGGCCATGAGTCCATCACGGCCCGTGAGTTTTTACGCAGGTGAGATTTTGAGCTCTTTTGGGGCCGAAATTTTTGGAGGTATCTTCCTCAGGTCCTGGGGAGTCTTCCCAAGTGTCTTCTACTGGGGAAAACTAGCAGTTGGTTCCT
This sequence comes from Costus lasius, assembly GCA_027563935.2. Lineage (NCBI taxonomy): Eukaryota > Viridiplantae > Streptophyta > Magnoliopsida > Zingiberales > Costaceae > Costus > Costus lasius. Next base: position 102,159,963 of record CM050448.1, read on the forward strand.
GAAAGGAAACCTAGTTTACAAGTATCATTCATATGAACTTGTTGAAGCAAAAAAATAAAACTAGGAAACCAAAATCGCATGACTTGATACTATGATCAACCTTGTAAACTTGAAAGACAAGTTAGAGTGTTACCATTGCCATGAAGTGAGTGGCGGCTTGGAAGAAGAAAGGGGGCGAGTGCCACTTCTCCAAAGGTATCACACACAGGATGAGATAGGCTTCCTTCCTTGCGCTCCTTGTGCTAGCAAGTCACCAAGGATTCTTTGATCGTGACTTGGAGAGGAGATGTGCGCCCTTGGGTAGGTTTTTTTCTTAACTTCTTCCTTGCGTGAAGATGAAGAAGATGCGAGAGGAGGAAGAGAGTAGAAGGGGTTTCGAAACCGTTGTTTCCAAAAAGGAAAGATTCGGCCACCAAATATGGTAAGAACCGAATTGTAACTCCCTTCTTAACTCCCCATGAAGCCATCGAAAACTCCTCTTCAATTGAACCATGCGTTCACAAAGTGAACCGGTTCAATCCCAATTTGGTTCAAGCATCAAACCGAACCAGCCCTGGTTAAGATCTCTCTGAACCAAGTGGCTCAAGATCTAACCACACATCTCATTGAACCTCTTGATCTTTACGATCAAGCATCAATTCTCCCGATCGAAGCTTACCGATCATATGCCCTAATCAATCAAACATGATTAGACTAGATCTCACTTCCAATCAGAGTTTAAATTGCTTTAAACTGAACTAGAATAATTCCAGTCCACACGATCTGACATAAGCAAGCCATATCATCAAATTATGCGACCCTAAGGGTTTCCTTCAATGTCGGTAACGATAACTTACGTTATCACGATCAGAGAGGGATATCTAGCAACACATCACTGTCTCCCGATATGAAGGAAAGAGTCTTCCAAGACTACTCCCAAACCACAGCACAAGTGTGAATCTACTTCACTTGGCATACATGTTTCCCTTTGCCACTGGATGTTCCCGTTGGACAAGCGTGTCAAGCCTGTGACTCCAACATGATGAAAATGATTAGATCAGACGAACATAGTCGTCTGGGTATGGCCATACACATTCTCAACCATCTCATCCAGGGGGCCCCTTAGAACATCACACTCCTACTAGGAGAGGCAATCCTATATCTATCACTAGTGCCCTAACATGACTCATGCTCACTATCCAAGATAGTCCTTAACCATTATCTTTCAAATGATATTGAACTACCTCAAGATAATGCCAATCATCACTTAGAAACACAAGTGATCTCAAGTCAGAGGAAATATGCCACTTGCTTGCATATAAGGATTATTCACATTGTGACAAACAATTGAATATCCTAAATAGGGTCAGTCCAGTACATCCAATGCACCTATGTGTCTGAATCTTATTCCATGCTTGAAGCATCCTACAAGAACAGAACACATATTAGTCTCAATCATATCAAGGCTGTCACATGTTCACCGAGATATCTCGACTAAGGACAATACTGAATGTCAGCTAAGCTGAACATCATTGAGACACTACTCAGATGTATACATACAGCAGCAGATAATGTAACAATCTGAATAACAACAATTGCCTTTATAAAACATATAGATTATACATGATACTGTAAATAATCTAAGGCCTCAAACATTAGCCTTAAGAGCATACCCCAACAGTTCCTTAGTCACAGAAAGATTCATGGCCATAGCTATGAGTCCATCACGGCCCATGAATAGAAGCAGTGGGGAGTCTGCAGTCTAGATTGTATGCATATAGGCTTTTACGACCATGGCCGTGAGTCCATCACGACCCGTGAGTTTTTGTGCATGTGAGATTTTGAGCTCTATTGGGGCCGAAAATTGGGAGGTATCTTCCTCAGGTCCTAGGGAGTCTTCCCAGGTGTCGTCTAGGGGTATATGGGCGTGCATACCCTCGTTGATGACTCTATCATCATCACAAGGTCAAAATCAAATACTCATTCTACTAATCAATCTTCAAAGAAATCATCATACAATCATATCAAAAATATCATGAGATAACATGAATACCACTACACCAAAATATAAGGACAATCATACTAGATATACAACCATATTGAAAATGATAGGATCAAAGGTAAAACCATATCGAAATCATAAGATATCATAATAATACCACCAAATCAAAATAAGAATAAAAATGCTCACCAAAAGTATAGTGATCTCAATCACTATCATCATCGTCATCCGGGGTATGGGGTTGGGCTAGCTACTCCTGGATCATGTCATTACGATCGCTCATATGATCTATCCTATGTCATATACCTGTCTGATCCTTCTTGATTTGCACCATGTCTTCCTTTATCCCTTTTACATCAATTTTCATTTCTCTCATGTCAGCCTAAATGGACTGTAGAATGTCCATCATCAGTCCAGACGAGGAAGAGGAGGCTGAAGCTCTAGAAGAAACTAGATTGGGGGTGTCATCATCCACGGACTTAGGTGGTGGTATCAATATCCAATTATTTCTATCCCTAATAATGATGCGCCTGGGATTTGGTATTGGAAAAGTAAAACTACTATTTTTGAAAACAATGCAGTATCCTTCAATGTTTTGGTTTATCAAACACATAGCTAGCCACACCTCCAAATCCAGCCGTGTATGCCGCTCAGCATATGGCAATATAGAATAACCTATCCCAAGGGCACTGGCTATAGGGGTGATGAGGCCTCCAATGACTATATCCCCGCGAGTAGCTCTAGCAACTTTATAAAATTACTTAACCAAATATAATGCAGCATTCATCATGAAACCATTAGTCATAGCCCATAAAACAAATAATTCAGATAATCGTACTGTATTATCGCTTTCTCTTCAGCTGAACATGGTGTTAGCGAGGACTCGATGCATGTAGTGAAATACCGGGCTCATAATGCTGCTCTCTCTGGCTATCCTAGGGACGAACTCCCTCTCGCCAATAATCTCTCCCCCAAAAGGCATCCTCGTCATATTTATCTGGAATTCTACGAATCCCATCTTCTGGAAATCCAAAAATTTAGTTTACCTGACCAAGTGTCAAAGTAAACTCATGGTTACGGAGTGAGAAAGAAATTAGCCATGGATAATTACTAACTGTGCTGGAGACTTGTACTTCTAATGAAGACAAGAACTCCAAAGTATAACTGATAATAGGCCTCCTATGCATCTGATAAAACTCTGAGCCTCCTATCTGATCAAAGAGCCACAGAATGTCCTCCGCGAATCCTAGTCATCTCAAAGTGTCGACGCAGGCAAAATGCGTGGCAGTCATAGGTTGGCCACGCAATATCTCATAATGCCGCCTCTGCTCCTCATCTCGAATAATCACTTCATAGGAATCCATCAGTGGAACAGGTAGATAATTGGCCGGATTGTAAGGGAACCTTTTGCTAACCATGACTTTTCTCTTCATAATGCTCACTTAGAAATTTTTACCAAAAGGTGAAGAAATATCTATGATTGATACAGTTACTGCTGGCTAGAAATTTTAGCTAGAAGCTTCAGCTGGAAATTTGTTGGCTGGTAGATTGCACGTCTGGCTCAGCTAAAGATGAATATGCTACGAGTTGTAAAACTTATTAGTAGCAGGAAGATGAAGTTGAGAAGTTGTCGCAACTTTGTGGTTAACACCATATTTTCTAAGTAAGGCAGAAAATCGATGTTCTATGAAGTGTGAGGCTCCATCACTAATTACTACTCTTGGCATTCCAAACCGTGGGAAAATGACCTTCTTGAATAGTTTCACAACTACCCTAGAATCATTAGTGGGAGAAGCATGAGCCTCGACCCACTTAGAAACATAGTCTACTACCACAAGAATAAATTTATTACCTCCAGACGGTGGGAACGGTCTCATGAAATCTATCTCCCCAAACATCAAAAATTTCCACCTCGAGTATACTAGTAAGTGGCATCTCATTCCTTCTATTAATGTTTCCTGTCCTTTGACATCTATCATAGGATAATATAAACTTTCTAGCATCCTTAAAAATTGAGGGCCAATAAAATCCAGATTATAAAACCTTAAAAGCAGTCTTTGAATGCTAGCATGCCCTCCATAAGATGATATATGACACTGAAAAAGGATATCCATTATTTCTTCCTCCGGCACATATCTCCTAAAAATCCCGTTTGTGTATCTTCGAAAAACATAAGGCTCATCCCAAAAATAGTGTTTTACCTCGGCTAAGAAAAAGGAAAAACATTAGCAACTAAATAATTCACTATATCAGTGTACCATGGAGCCTTGATCTGTTTAATTGCTAAGAGTTGATCATCTAGAAAGGATTCATTGATTATGTCACCCTTATGTGCATCTGTCATTATCCTAGAAAGGTGATCTGCAGCAAAATTTTCTGATCCTTTCTTATATTTAATTTCTATATCAAACTATTGCAAATGTAAAATCCATTGGAGAAGACGTGGTTTACTATCCTTTCTCTATATCAAATATTTTACTGCCATATGATCTGTATACACCACAACTTTATAATTAATCAAATATGATTTAAATTTATCAAAAGCAAAAAACAATAGCCAAGTGTTCTTTTTCAGTGGTGGTGTAATTTCTCTGTGCTTCATTTAAGGTCTAGCTAGTATAATAGATGACGTAGTGCTTCTTCTCTTTTTGCTGACCAAGCACTGCTCCTACCGCATAGTCGCTAGCGTCACACATAAGCTCAAAAGGAAGGCTCGAGTCTGGCGGCTGCATGATGGGTGCAGATATTAGAGCCTTCTTCAGATCCTGAAAAGCAGACAAACATTCTTCATCAAAGAGAATTTAATATCTTTATAAAGTAAATTAGTACGTGGTCTAGCAAGTTTAGAAATATCCTTAATGAACCGTCGATAGAATCCTACATGTCCCAAAAAAACTTCTGATATCCTTGACTGTCGTGGGCATCATTACTTCCTCAATCACTTCAATCTTGGCTTTATCAACCTCTATCCCTCTTTCTGAAACCAAGTGTACCAAAACTATTCCTTGCCTAACCATGAAATGACATTTTTCCCAGTTAAGCACTAGATTAGTTTCTTTACACCTCTGCAAAACTCTAGATAAATTAGCCAAGCAGTCATCAAATGAAACACCATAAACAAAGAAGTCATCCATAAAAACATTCATAAAATATTTAATAAAATCCAAAAAAATAGCTATCATACATTTTTGAAAAGTAGCAGGTGCATTACACAAACGGAAAGGCATTCTTCTATAAGCAAAAGTACCATATGGGCATGTAAAAGTAGTCTTATCTTGGTCATCAGGATGGATGGGAATTTGGAAAAATCCAAAATACCCATCCAAAAAGCAAAAATGAGAGTGATTAGCAAAGCTTTCAACCATTTGATCCATAAAATGCAAGTGAAAATGATCTTTCCTAGAGGTCGCATTTAATTTTCTATAAGCAATACACATGCGCCAACTAGTCACAGTTCGAACAGGAATTAATTCATCATCTTTACCTTTCATGACAGTCACACCCCCTTTCTTAGGAACACAGTGAACAAGGGTTACCCATTTACTATCGGAGATAGGATAAATAATACCTGTATTAAGTAATTTCAGCACCTCCTTTTTCACAACTTCTTTCATAGAGAGGTTAAGCCGTCTCTATAAATCCACATGTGGTTTGTGATCCTCTTCCATAAGTATCCTGTGCATACAAAAAGAGGGGTTAATTCTTTTTAAGTCATCAATAGAATACTCAATTACTTTTCTGCGAATTCTCAATTCCCTTAGAAGCAAATATGTCTCCTTTGCATCAAGTTGTGCATCAACAATAATAGGATAAGTAGAATTGGGCCCAAGAAATCCATGTCGAAGATTATTTGGCAGAGTTTTTAATTCATCTTTTGGAAACTTCTCCACCTGACATTCTTGATCATCATGTGAAATACAATCTAATAAAGTGTACTTTTCAAAATTAGAAGGTTCATCAAACAAATTATGAAGATCACTAACAACATCATCTATAGCATTAGCACTATAGCAAGATCCAGTATATGATGGTTTTTTCATAGATTTAGCTAAATCAAACTCAATAATGTTTTCACCAATATAGAGTGAGTTTACCATTCTTTACATCAATAATTGCACCTGATGTAGCTAAGAATGATCTACCAAGAATGATGGGAATTACAGAATCTTCTTCTATCTCTAATACCACAAAGTCTGCTAGAATAAAATATTTACCTACTTGAATTGGAACATCCTCTAAAATTCCAATAGGATAATTAACCGAGCAATCAGCGAGCTGCAAAGAATTAGAGGTCGGATTTGGCTCTCTCATGTCAAGTTTCCTGTAAACAGATAAAGGCATTAGATTCACGCTAGCCCCAAGATCACATAAGGCTCGATCAAAAGCCATCTCTCCAATTAAACAAGGTATAGAGAAGCTACTTGGATCCTTCAATTTAGGTGGCAATTTATTTGGAATAATGGCAATACACTCCTCAGTCAATGCCACAGTATCGTAGTCGTCTATTTTTCTTTTATTTGATAGGATTTCTTTCAAAAATTTCGCATAAGTAGGCATTTGAGACAAAACATCAATAAAAGGAATATTTATGTTAAGTTTTTTCAAAACATCCAAAAATTTCCCAAACTGTTTATCTAATTTTGCCAGATCAAGTATCTGGGAAAAGGGTATAGGAAGCTGTGAAGGACCCCTTTCGAGAGGGGGGCGAAAACCCTATTAGGGTGGCGCATAAAATTTTGCAAGCGGAAGAAGGGCTTTCAAAGATCTTTCTATTGCATATGATCAACTTAGATAGATGTGAGAATGATCCATACCGTCGCCATCTCTTGGATGGTGTCTTGGAAGAAGAAAGCAAAAGAGATCTCCTCCAAAGGCTGTCGCACACAAGAAGAAGAAGGCCTACTTCTTTGGGGCGATTTGTGCTAGCAATGCTCCAAAGCTTCCTCGATCGTTTGAGGGATGATGAGATGAAAATTTGGCCGAATCCTCTTGTCGTCAACCTTCACGCCACCAGCCGTGAGTCGTCTAATGCAAAGAGCGAATTCGCAAGAGGAATAGAGAGGAGGCGTTGCAAGTGAACGTGGAAACGTTCCCACGTTGAAAACCGACCGAGAGTTCCCAAAATAGCAAGCCATGATTACGTGCGTTATGCGTTCACCAAGTGAACCATGAGCAACTCTCTTCTCCCACCTGAACCTTGCGCTCAACCCATGAGCCGGTTCAAGATGTTTGGTTCAATGACCAAACCAAATCAGCCCAAACATTAAGTCTAGATCGAATTAGACCCTAAGGTCCTAGATCTGACCATTCATCTCCAGATGCTTCTGATCTGATCGATCTAGCATCAACACTCTCGATCGAAGCTTACCGATCTCAAGCCCTAATCAATCAAACATGATCAGACCAGATCTCACTTACAATCAGAGTTTAAATCCCTTTAAACTGAACCGAAACAATTCAGTCCACACGATCTGACTTAAGTAAGCCATATCATCAAATTGTGCGACCCTGAGGGTTTCCTTTAAATGTCGGTAACGATAACTTACATTATCACGATCAGTGAGGGGTATCTAGCAACACATCACTGTCTCCCGATATAAAGGAAAGAGTCTTCCAAGACTACACCAAAAACACAGCTCAAGTGTGAATCCTTTTCACTAGGCTTCACTAGGCATACATATTTCCTTTGCCACTGGATGTTCTTATTGGACAAGCGTGTCAAGCTTGTAGCTCCAATATGATGAGCATGATTAGATCAGATGAACACAGTCACCTGGGTATGGCCATACACTTTCTCAATCATCTCAGCCGGGGGGGCCCCTTTAGAACACCACACTCCTTAAACAAGGAGACGGCAATCCTATGTCTATCACTAGTGCCCTAACCTGACTCATGATCATTATCCAAGATAGTCTATAATCATTATGTTTCAAATGATATTGAACTACCTCAAAACAATGACAATCATCATTTAGAAACACAAGTGATCTCAAGTCAGAGGAGATGTGCCACTTGTAGCAAACAAGGATTATTCACATTGTGACAAGCAATTGAATATCCTAGTAGGGTCTGTCCAGTACATCCAATGTACCCATGAGTCTACATCTTATTCCATGCTCGAAGCATCCTATAAGATTAGAACACATATTAGTCTTAACCATATCAAGGCTGTCTCATGTTCACCAAGATACATCGACTAAGGACATAACTGCATGTCAGCCTAGCTGAACAGCTTTGAGACATTATTCAGAAGAACATATATTGCAGCAGACAATGTAGCTTAACTGAATAACAACCATGCCTTTATAAACATAAGAGTTTATTACATGATACTTTTACAATCCCAAGGCCTCAAACATTAGCCTTAAGGGCATACCCCAACAATCTCCCACTTGCACTTAATCTAATGGTTGAGGAATCTCAAACCCATATTATTACAGTGCTTCTCATGCTTCTGCTGCGCCAGAGGCTTGGTAAGCGGGTCTGCCAGATTGTCATCTGTATGTACCTTGCAGACTTTGATCTCGCCACGATCTATGATCTCCCGGATCAAGTGAAACCGTCTCTGTATGTGCTTGGACTTCTGGTGCGACCGTGGTTCCTTTGCTTGTGCGATTGCTCCAGTGTTATCACAGAAGATAACCAAAGGATCTGCACTCGAAGGAACGACACCAAGTTCTCTCACGAACTTACGAATCCACACTGCCTCCTTGGATGCTTCCGAGGCTGCAACATACTCGGCTTCTGTTGTGGAATCAGCAACAGTTGACTGTTTGAAACTCTTCCACACCACTGCACCTCCATTCAAGCTAAAAACATAGCCTGATTGCGATCGGAAATCATCCTGGTCAGACTGGAACGAAGCGTCAGTATATCCTTCAATACTGAGTTCTTCCTGACCACCATATATCAAGAACATATCTTTGGTCCTCCGAAGATATTTCAAAATGTTCTTGACTGCAATCCAGTGCGCCATACCTGGATTACTTTGGAACCGACTGGTCACGCTTAACCCGTAAGCGACGTCTGGGCGAGTACACAACATCGCATACATAATGGATCCAATAGCCGAAGCATAAGGCGTATTGTCCATTTCATCTTTCTCAGTCTGTGTTTGTGGACACTGACTCTTCGAAAGATGCAGACCATGTCTGACTGGAAGATATCCCCTTTTAGAATTCTCTAAATGAAATCTTTCCAGGACCTTATCGATGTAAGTACTCTGGCACAGCCCGAGAAGCCTCTTAGATCTATCCCTGTAGATCTTCACACCTAACACATAGGCTGCTTCTCCTAGATCTTTCATCTGGAAACATTTCCTTAACCATGCCTTAACCGCATGCATTTCAGGAATGTCGTTTCCAATGATCAAGATATCATCGACGTAGAGGACTAGGAATGTAATCACACTCCCACTAAACCTCTTATATACACACGGGTCGTCCTCGTTCTTGATGAAACCAAACTCAGAGATTGATTCATCAAAACGAATATTCCAGCTTCTTGATGCTTGTTTCAGTCCATAAATGGACTTCTTTAATTTGCATATCTTATGACGATCTGATGGATTAGTGAAACCTTCAGGTTGTGTCATGTACACATCCTCATCCAGATTTCCATTCAGGAAAGCTGTTTTCACATCCATTTGCCAGATCTCATAATCGTAATATGCTGCTATCGCGAAAAGAATCCGAATAGACTTAAACATGGCTACAGGAGAGAAAGTTTCATCATAATCTATCCCCTAGATTTGTTTGAAACCTTTCGCAACTAGCCTGCCTTTATAGGTAACCACGTTACCATCCATGTCAATCTTCTTCTTGAAGATCCATTTACAGCCTATAGGGATAACTCCCGGAGGCGGATCAACCAAATCCCAGACTTGGTTATCTGACATGGAGTCCATCTCGGCGCGCATAGCTTGAAGCCATCTCGCTGACTCCGGTCCACTGACCGCATCCGCATAAGTGAGGGGTTCATCATTATCAATGATGTAGACTCCGTCATAGCGATCAGGCTGACGACGGATCCTACCCGATCTTCGCGGTTCCCGTGATATCTGAGCCTCAGGTAATTCAATAACCTGTTCTACCGGCTCAGGCTCATCCAACTGCGCTTGACTACTTTGTCCTTGCTCTGGATTCTCATCCAGCTTTATTTCTCTCCCACTGGCTTCTTGCAGAAGAAACTCCTTCTCAAGAAATATAGCCGTCCGAGCATCAAAAACCTTGTTCTCCTTGGGATCGTAGAAATAATAACCCTTAGTTTCCTTAGGGTAACCGACAAAGATACATTTCTCAGATCTGCTCTCCAGTTTCCCAGAGGCGAGCTTTTTGACATAAGCCTCGCAGCCCCAGATCCTGATAAATGTCAAGCTTGGCTGTTTCCCATACAATAACTCATATGGAGTCTTAGAAACTGCCTTGGATGGCACTCGGTTTAGTACCTTTGCAGCTGTTTCCAGTGCAAAACCCCAAAAGGAGTAAGGTAGATTAGCCTGACTCATCATAGAACGAACCATATCAAGTAACATTCTATTTCTCCTCTCGGACACACCATTCCATTGCGGTGTTCCTGGTGGAGTGAGCTGTGAGATAATCCCACACTCCTTTAGATAGTCAGTAAACGCATGACTTAGGTATTCTCCACCTCGATCTGAGCGAAGTGCCTTGATATTTCGGCCTAGCTGATTTTGTACTTCATTCTTGAACTCTTTGAACTTGTCAAAAGATTCACTCTTATGTCTCATCAGATAGACATAACCATACCTACTGAAATCATCAGTAAAGGTAATGAAGTACTGATAGCCACCTCTGGCATGTTTACTAAACGGCCCACACACATCACTGTGTATAAGGTCAAGTAAACCTGAAGCCCTTTGACCTTTGTGAGGAAAAGGTGACTTCGTCATTTTACCCATCAAACAAGCTTTGCATGTATCAATCTCCTCATAGGAGAATGATCCCAGCAGTCTATGTTCATGCAACCGCTTAATGCGTTTCTCGTTAATATGGCCTAAACGACTATGCCATAGCAAGGTGCTGTCATCAGCATACTTGGCTTTCTTATTATCAATATTTTGTATAGAATTTTCCATGTCCAACATGAATAACCCATTGTTAATTGAACCAGTTCCATAAACAATATTATCATAAGATAAAACACACTTTGAAATATTGCATTCAAAGGCAAATCCTTTCCTGACAAGAGCAGGAATAGAGATAATATTTTTGGTGATGCTCGGTACAAAATAACAATTGTTTAATTCCAATACAATGCCAGATGGTAAAGAAATGAAATAGTCTCCTACAGCAACAGCAGCAACCCGTGCCCCGTTTCCAACGCGTAGGTCTACCTCATGCTGTCCCACCTGCCTTCTTCTCTTGAGTTCCTGCACATTTGAACAAATGTGAACTCCACATGCAGTGTCCAACACCCATGAAATAGAAGAAGATGAAAACATGACTTCAGTCACGAATATACCTGAGCCAGAAGCGATGCTTCCCCTCTTATCTCCTTGGAGCGCTTTACAGTCCTTTTTCCAGTGACCCAGCTGGCCACAGTGGAAACACCTGTATTCCTTGGACCGCTTAACCTTTTGTTTCAGAGCCTTACTGTAGTTCTTGACCGGGGCCTTGCCCTTCTTCCCCTTCTTCTTGTTCCTGGAAGGAACCATTAAGACAGAGGTTGAAGGCTTTCCCTTCAGAGTTTCCTCAGTAGTCAAGAGCATATTGAGCAGCTCTGCCGGAGTACAGTCGATTTTGTTCATATTAAAGTTAATAATGAACGCGTCGAATGAAGGCGGGAGAGACTGCAGAATAATATCTACAGCAAGCTCCTGGTTGATGGTATGCCCCAGTTTCTCTAGAGCCTCCTTGTGCCCAATCATCTTGAGTACGTGAGCTCCCACTGGGCTCCCTTCAGCCAGTTTGCTCTGAAAGAACAGCTTTGTCAAATTATAGCGTTCTGTCCTCGCCTGTGCAGCATACAGCATCTTGAGGTTCGCTATAATCTCTATAGCCGACATATCCTCATGCTGACGCTGCAGCGGTGGCGTCATAGACGCTAGCATCAGGCAAGCGACATCAATGCTATCATTGACATGCTTTTCGTAGGCTTCACGAACCGCCCTTGCGGCGTTCGCAGCGGGTTGAGGCGGCACAGCCGTCTCGAGGACATACAGTTTCCTCTCAGCCTTAAGAACAATCTTAAGGTGTCCGTACCAGTCTGAGAAGTTCGGCCCAGCAAACTTCTCCCTTTCCAGTAGGGATCGCACATTGAAGCTCATGGTGTTCGTTGCTGCAGGAATCTACAACAATGCAAGAACAGCAAGGTCAGTATCAATGTTAAGAATCAATCAGGACTTAAGAATGATTCTTTTTCTCACTATTTTATCTAGCTGAAAAATCCAGCAAAACAGCCCGAAAGAGTAGAACTCTTTTAGTGAGATGGGATCCAGATTTCATACTTGGTCTCCGCGTCCCGCTCAGGCGAGATAAGATGCACAGAGATGACAAGCACTAATCTCTGGTAGGCAGTCCCTGCCAATCGCCAACCCGTGCGATTCCCCTTCATCTGGGCGATCCAGCAGACTGTGCCAACTGAGTTGGTACAACACAATCTCTGATCCCGTAGATGGCTGCCTCCATGTGCTACCATATGCGCCACATATGTAGCCTACATGGCCAAGCTGACCCGACCTACTCCCTGGACCACCACGTGCTATGCTGAGCAACGAGAAGCGATAAATCCCTTCTCTGTAACACGCAGGTGAAATCACACACCGTCTGAAGATAGATGGACGTGCCCACTGAGTGGGTACAACACGGCTCCAACGATAATCAGAACAGTGAGGTTTCGCGTCAGAAGGCTTACGAGCTTGATATTTAATCGTTGGATTTTAACGGTCTTTTATCTTCTTCACTATCATGCAATTCCTATGGTGATAGCAGAAGATAAACTAATCATGCAATTCTAATATTAAACAATAAAAGAAAGCATGGATCTTATGTGGTAAAAGCCCATAGCCTAAGTGAGACCTTAAATAAACTTAAGTCTTCACTTGCTTTTCTTTATGGGGCTTTCGCTGCTCATCTGGCCCAAACCTGGGCCCAAGCGCCATCTGCAGCTCTGGTGCGCCCACCAGGAATATGCGCCAGGTCCTAGGGTCGAACCCTAGACCTCCCACCTGGTCTAGCCACTGCTGCAGGTGCCTCTGCCAAGTGTGCTTTGTGCTCTTGTCTGATTAATTTACATATTAATCTATCTAGACAAGATTGACACGCAGGTCAATAACATTTTTATAAATTAAGCAATGTGATGCGCAGATCACAATATAAAAATTAATTTACAAAAAATACCAGGCACGCAGGCCCCAGCACAGCACACATTTAACATGGGCAGCCCACATAAGATTAAATAAACAGGCAATATGGCATCAAACATCAGCATGTGATCCAATAAGAAAACAAAATTTCGAAAACCGCATTGGCATCAATTTTAATTTTCTTATATGCCCCCACAACCTTACAACGGTACAATAATAGGGATCCACTCATCCATTCTAGTCAGATCCTGTGCCCTTGCATGCACCAAGTCCTAACTGACTTGAGTCAACCCAGTGGTCAACTATGCATGCACCAAGGGCTGAACGACCACGATGAGGTCTGGCAAACGGGTGTGAGCCCGGGCCTAACTCATGTGCGTTCAACAGACGTCTCAACCAGACATCGCTACACACCTATGATGCAGCCGACCTATAGCCACCTCTTGCTTGCGCAAGGGTGCTATCTGGTCGACCCATCTAGGCTGTCAGATGGTCTGATCAGACTAGTTGGATCTAACCTAGAGGATGACTTCAACCCTACTAACCCGTCTAAGGGTTTATAGAAGGCGCTTAGTCTAATGATAGGCGCGCAAGTGATATTCTTTTGATAAAACATCAACAACAAAGATCACAAAGATGCGCCTAGTTTGAAACATGCGCAAACATAAAACATGTGTTATCATATTCGCATGTCAGGTAAACTATAGATCTAAGCATGTTTTGCAAACAAGGATCACAATATAGCATTAAGCAATCATATGCATAGATAAATGGCTCTGATACCAATTGAAGGACCCCTTTCGAGAGGGGGGCGAAAACCCTATTAGGGTGGCGCATAAAATTTTGCAAGCGGAAGAAGGGCTTTCAAAGATCTTTCTATTGCATATGATCAACTTAGATAGATGTGAGAATGATCCATACCGTCGCCATCTCTTGGATGGTGTCTTGGAAGAAGAAAGCAAAAGAGATCTCCTCCAAAGGCTGTCGCACACAAGAAGAAGAAGGCCTACTTCTTTGGGGCGATTTGTGCTAGCAATGCTCCAAAGCTTCCTCGATCGTTTGAGGGATGATGAGATGAAAATTTGGCCGAATCCTCTTGTCGTCAACCTTCACGCCACCAGCCGTGAGTCATCTAATGCAAAGAGCGAATTCGCAAGAGGAATAGAGAGGAGGCGTTGCAAGTGAACGTGGAAGCGTTCCCACGTTGAAAACCGACCGAGAGTTCCCAAAATAGCAAGCCATGATTACGTGCGTTATGCGTTCACCAAGTGAACCATGCGCAACTCTCTTCTCCCACCTGAACCTTGTGCTCAACCCATGAGCCGGTTCAAGATGTTTGGTTCAATGACCAAACCAAATCAGCCCAAACATTAAGTCTAGATCGAATTAGACCCTAAGGTCCTAGATCTGACCATTCATCTCCAGATGCTTCTGATCTGATCGATCTAGCATCAACACTCTCGATCGAAGCTTACCGATCTCAAGCCCTAATCAATCAAACATGATCAGACCAGATCTCACTTACAATCAGAGTTTAAATCCCTTTAAACTGAACCGAAACAATTCAGTCCACACGATCTGACTTAAGTAAGCCATATCATCAAATTGTGCGACCCTGAGGGTTTCCTTTAAATGTCGGTAACGATAACTTACATTATCACGATCAGTGAGGGGTATCTAGCAACACATCACTGTCTCCCGATATAAAGGAAAGAGTCTTCCAAGACTACACCAAAAACACAGCTCAAGTGTGAATCCTTTTCACTAGGCTTCACTAGGCATACATATTTCCTTTGCCACTGGATGTTCTTATTGGACAAGCGTGTCAAGCTTGTAGCTCCAATATGATGAGCATGATTAGATCAGATGAACACAGTCACCTGGGTATGGCCATACACTTTCTCAATCATCTCAGCCGGGGGGGCCCCTTTAGAACACCACACTCCTTAAACAAGGAGACGGCAATCCTATGTCTATCACTAGTGCCCTAACCTGACTCATGATCATTATCCAATATAGTCTATAATCATTATGTTTCAAATGATATTGAACTACCTCAAAACAATGACAATCATCATTTAGAAACACAAGTGATCTCAAGTCAGAGGAGATGTGCCACTTGTAGCAAACAAGGATTATTCACATTGTGACAAGCAATTGAATATCCTAGTAGGGTCTGTCCAGTACATCCAATGTACCCATGAGTCTACATCTTATTCCATGCTCGAAGCATCCTATAAGATTAGAACACATATTAGTCTTAACCATATCAAGGCTGTCTCATGTTCACCAAGATACATCGACTAAGGACATAACTGCATGTCAGCCTAGCTGAACAGCTTTGAGACATTATTCAGAAGAACATATATTGCAGCAGACAATGTAGCTTAACTGAATAACAACCATGCCTTTATAAACATAAGAGTTTATTACATGATACTTTTACAATCCCAAGGCCTCAAACATTAGCCTTAAGGGCATACCCCAACAAGCTGATGTCTCATATTTTTATAGCCCTGTAGACCTATATTTACTAGTGAATCGAGACATATTATCACGTGCTTACATCTCTTTCCGGCTTATTTTATTGACTTTCTTCAGAAGTTCACTACTTGTTGTATTTGATGAATACAGGATATTTCACTCACTTTTTGAGCTATTTGGGAGTATATTTACACCCCCCGAGTGAACCAAGAACCTTGACAAGAAGTTTGGCTTCAAACGACACTAACTTCCAGAATTATGGCCAAGGCCATAATCTATATTATGACTGTAATTCCCAGTTTGACTTCCCAATGAGCCCGTTTTTATGCAAGCATAGTCATAATCCAAGGTCGTGCTCTTAACTTTCTCAACAGAAGCCTCTCTGAAGACAAAAACTTTGACAGAAGACATTATGGGTATGGCCATAATTTCAGCTTGACTGTAATCTTCAGATCGGAAATATTTGATATCAAACTATGGCGGGAATTAAAGTAAAGTCAAACATCAACTCACCAGCAAAATTTCATAAGAAATGGAGTTTTCCACCGAAATTACGAGCATGCCCATAATCTCATTACACCCATAATGGCATTAAGAGCATTAAAATGGCAATAACTTCTCTATTACAAGTCTGTTTCGAGCGTTCTTGGTACCAAAATGACGAGCATTCAATGGGACATAATTGTATGAGCATTTCGAGAGTTAAAGAATATCAATGTTGGCATTATGGGCAGGGCCTTAATCATGATAACGCCCGTAATCTCTCAGCAGCTAAATTTAAAACGGCCATAACTCCCTCATTCTAGCTCCGTTTTGGACGTTTTTAGTGTCAAAACGTAGATAATTAAAAGAGCTATAATTGTGGTATCTCAAAAGGAACTTTAGAAATAATAAAAGGGGAAAAATTCTCTAAAGAAGGAAGCGCCTAGTTGGGGATCAGGGGGGCTAGTCAGTTTTGCAAAGGGAGAAAGGCTTGGTGACAACAAGGGAGGAGGAAGGAACCATGCATTCCATTCTAGAAGACTTCAAGGAAAGTTGCAACGCTTCTTCAGAAGAGTTTGCTTCCTCTTTCTTCTATCTTCTCTTTAGTTCCTTCTATTCCTTTAGAGATTTGTACTGAATCGACACTATGCTAGCTAATCTTCTTTATCGGAACAAGGGAGTACTCTAGTTGTGTGAATCTTCTATTCAAACTTGTTTTCTTATAGCAAATGCAATTTTATTTTGTGTTTATTCAATTTGTGCCATTTTACTACTAGTATTGCCTTGATTATGCAATTACTTTTCTTGGGTGCCATAAGAAGGACCGAAAGGTGAATTGCGATGCTAGATCTGCATTATCAAACATGCTTTGAGCTATCAAGAATTAGGGCAGGATTTGTGTGGGGAACCTTATGATATCTCTGAACCCATTGGATCAATCTAGATTCGGTTTGCCACGAAAGTAGGACATCGATCTAGATTAATACCGGATTACGACATTGAAAAAGGGTAATCTGTACCATTGGATATCTCCTTGAATGCTTAAAGATTGTGTTGTTATGATATTATTTTGTTTGAGTTTAAGATCCGCCAACGAGGTGAACCCAAAGTTCCGACGTCTCTAAACCTTATTTTTTATTCAAAACTTTCACTTACTTGATTCGGCTAGCATTTGTATTTAGTTGTATTTTGATTTATTTTATGAAAACCCAAAACATTAACCTGATTGTGTAGCTATTGATTCGTAATCACTCGGTACTTGATCATTGTCCCTGTGGGATTGACACTTAAGTACTACTATGACAAAGCCATCACGCTTGCGGTTAGTAGTATAGTAAAATACACATCAAGTTTTGGTGTTATTGCCGAGGACAGGCAACTAATATCGAAGTGATTTAAGAAGTGATAGACTAGACTTTATTCTATTTATTTTTGTTCCTTTTCTTGCTTTTGTTAGTAACTTAGTTTCCATTTAGTTAGCATAACTCTGCTTTTACATAGACTTTTTGAAATATTCATTGCCAAACTTTTTAAGTCATAGAAGTCTAAGAAGATATGGTCATCTTATTACAACTTGCTGATCATTATGTGTGAAAGCTAGTGGAAATTTTAGATAATGTTCCAGTCAAGCTGAGAAGGACAAGAAGGACAATAAATAAAGTCAAACTTTTGTGAAAGTCCTTGATTCTACTGCATGAATTAATTTGAGAATGTTGAAAATATGAAAACCTACATGAGAAAGCACCCAAGGTAACTATTAAAAGAAATCCGTCACTATTTGAAAATTTAAGGTATGTATTCCTTGGTGCTGACTTATACATTATAAACTCGGCATAACACTGTGGTCAAGCTAATGACCCTAAATAAGCGCTTCTTGGGAGGCAACCCAAATGCTGTGCTTTTTCCTCATGTTTTATTATTTATTTATTTTTATTTTTTTATTATCTTTGAATATTTGTCTTACTTGCTAAATTTTATCCATTTCAGGTTGATTGCAATGTTAGCCGAACGTTGAGGACATAAAAGTCGAGATTGCGGGCTGGCCGTAATTCTCATTATGGCCGTAATCTCGCCATTTCTTGCAGCTATCTTGTGTTTAAAAAAATGGATTACAGGCACAGCCATAATACTCGTAACTTGGCTGAAAAATTAGGGTAGCCGTAATTTTTCCCCAAAATGTGGGAATTGGACTTTACGATCACCAAGACATTACGGGCGCCCCCTTTTCCCTCAGCCCGCATGGAAAACTGCCGCCGCCCTCTCCAGTTTCAACAGAACCTGTCGCCGGCGCCACTCTTCAGATCTACAACCAAAGCAGCCGCTGCCTTTAAATGCCTTCAACCAAAAGAAAATCCGTTCGCTGATTCCTGGCTTAATAGAGGCAATGATCCCTCTCCTGAGCTGCTCCTTTAAGCGCCATTATTCAGCCACAACAAGAGATTAAAATCTTCATCAAAGCAGTGCCGCCTCTTCTGTTCGTGAATCAAGATGTTATAGCTATTAAACTCGACAGAGGGTTTAAGGGAGGTGATCGTTATGGGAGTTTATTCTTGCGTGTTCACTCTTCCAATTTAGCTGCTATCCTCGCTTCCAAGTTGCTAATCTTCTCTGTTTCTGGCGGCTATCGGCGGCTCCTGCTTCGATTTTGTCTGCCGAGACTGATTTTCTCCTCCGCCTCCGGTAGCTGTCGGATCTCTACCACCTTCACAAGTGCTAATGGCCTTTCTGTGCCGCTACTAGCGCCTATACATTGGTGACTTTGAGCAGGCGTTCTCTTCCCTTTTCAACTCTCTGATTTCATCTTCTCTCGTGTGCGCCTCAGCATCTATGTGCTTCATCAATTCTACCGCGATACCTCTCTGATTTCCGCTTCCAACTCTCGGCTCTTCCAAGTTCTGGTTTTCATCTTGCTGCTGCCCTCTTTCACAGAATTTTCAAAGGCAATTTCTTCTTGATGCGTCTACTCTGCCGCAGCTATCGCCAAGATTGAAGTCGATTCACCAATCTTGTTTTCTACTACCATCAACTTTCACCAGGATCTGGAATTGCTCTGCTATTTTCCCTCCATAGTTCAACTAACTCTGCTATTCTGCGATTTGCTCCTGCACAATGTCTCACAAATGCAAGCCGAGTGCTCGGAAGACTACCATTAACATCCTTGCAAACCACTTCCGGATGCCATCTTCCTCATTTGAGCCTTCATCTATTGAGTCTGCCCCCTTTCGATCATCTGTGTTTAGATTTAGAATGCACAACTCTGTTCAATAGCACAAGTGCTAGCAACTCCTCCAGTGCAAGATAATTAATACCCGTTACTTGGATAGATTCGCTATGAGGGTGCTGAGATGAGCTCCGATGATGACTCTACCTGATCTAGTGAGTATTGCAATCCATTTCTCCAAATTTTGTATTCTTTACATGCGATGCATAGGGACTATGCATAATCTAAGTCTGGGAGAATTGGATTCATTTTCAAAATTTGTTATGCATTAACTCAATACTTATGCTTTGATGATATTTTGAATGTGTATCTTCTGATGATGGCATATTTTGATGACACATTTCGCATTGTTATTCTGATTTTTGATGAGGTAATCTAGCAAGACACCCCTGGTTCCAATATTGGATTACACTATCTGATTTCTAAAATGCTGATGATTTACTGATGATAAGTGATGATATAGTTTTGATTTTAAATAAAAATCATGATAACTTGATGTTTTATGTTAACTCCATGGGATATTATTATTATTATTATTATCTGAATCTTATTTCAAAGTTGGGTAATTCATATGATTATCTTTTTTGATGGAAAAAAAGCCGTGGAGTGATATACTCAAATTTCTATTGAGGTTCTGACTTTCAAGGTATGTTTATGATCTCTTTGTGGTAGTACATACCTCTTTCTATTTGATCCTCCTTACTACTTGTTAGTTATGATCAATGCACTTATCTGATGGTTGTTATCTCCACTCAAAATGAAAAAAAATAAAAAAATAATAAGACTCCTCTACTTGACACTGCGAAAAATTGGCACTAGTACCATAGATGTGAGTTGAAGTCAAATAAAAAAAAGAGGATGAAAATAACACAAAAATAAAGAGTTCATTGGTTTTTCCAACTTGTATCTTTGGTTGAATCAGGTATTGAATAGAGTGAATATACCACACAGAAGATTATTGAAGCTCAGGAAGGTAAGCCTCATATAATTTGGATCTTCACACCTTCATTCATGACGATAGAAGATTACTTTGAATCCCCTAACTTGCTGAGGTTTGTTCATAATGATATCTCCCTAGGATGCAATATCTTACAAGCTTGACCTGATTTCATCTTTTTCTAATTAACACTCTTATCTTTATATGCTTGAGGACAAACAATGATCTAAGTCTGGAAGAATTTGATCTCTCGTATCTTTATAGTTTTTTAAACATATATTTAATAGTGAATAGAGACATATTATCACGTGCTTACATTTCTTTCTAACTTATTTTATTGACTTTCTTCAGAAGCTTCACTACTTATCGTATTTGATGAATACAAAACATTTCACTCGCTTTTTAAACTATTTGGAAGTATATTTACACCACTGAGTGAATCAAGAACCTTGACAAGAAGTTTGGCTTCAAACAGGACTAATTTCTAGAATTACAGCCAAGGCCATAGTCTACATTATGACCGTAATTCCCTGTTTGACTTCCCAGTGAGCCCGTTTTTATTCAAGCATAGTCATAATCCAAGGTCGTGCCCTTAACTTTCTCAACAGAAGCCTCTCTGAAGACAAAAACCTTGACATAAGACATTACGGGTATGCCCGTAATTTTAGCTTGATCGTAATCTTCAGATCGGCAATATTTGACATCAAACTATGGCTAGAATTTAAGTCAAGTCAAACATCAACTCACCTGCAAAATTTCAGATGAAACAAAGTTTTTCAACGAAATTATGAGCATGCCCATAATCTCATTACACCCGTAATGACATTAAGAGCATTAAAGGCTAGCATTAACATGGCCATAACTTCTCCGTTACAAGTCTGTTTCGAGTGTTCTTGGTACCAAAATGACGAACATTCAATGGGCCATAATTGTATGAGCATTTTGGGAGTTAAAGAACATTAATGTTGGCATTGCAAGCAGGGCCGTAATCATGTTTACGCCCATAATCTCTAAGCAGCCAAATTTAAAACGGCCATAACTCACTCATTATAGCTCCGTTTTAGATATTTTTGGTGTCAAAACGTAGATAACTAAAAGAGCTATAATTGTGGCATTTCGAAAAGCACTTTTGAAATAATAAACGGGGCAAAATTCTCTAAATAAGATAGCGCTCAGTTGGGGCTCAAGGGGGGCTAGTGAGTTTTGCAAAGGGAGAAAGGCTTGACGACAACAAGGGAGAAGGAAGGAACAATGCATTCCATTCTAGAAGACTTCAAGGAAAGTTGCAACGCTTCTTCAGAAGAGTTTGCTTCCTCTTTCTTCTATCTTTCCTTTAGAGATTTGTGCTAAATCGACACTATGCTAGCTAATATTCTTTATTAGAACAAGGGTGTAGTCTAGTTGTGTGAATCTTTTATTTGAACTTGTTTTCTTATAGTAAATGCAATTTTATTTTGTGTTTATTCAATCTGTTCCATTTTACGACTAATATTGCCTTGATCATGCAATTACTTTTCTTGGGCGCCGCAAGAAGGACCGAAAGGTGAATTACAATGCTAGATCTGCCTTATCGACCATGCTTTAAGCTGTCAGGAATTAGGGCAGGATTTGTGTGAGGAACCTTATTATATCTCGTAACCCATTGGATCAATCTAGATCCAGTTAGCCATAAAAGTAGGATGCTGATCTAGATTGATACTGAATTACGCCATCGAAAGAGAGTAATCTGTACCATTGGATATCTCCTTGAATGCTTTAAGATTGCGTTGTTATGATATTATTTTTTTTGAGTTTAAGATCTGCCAACGAGATGAACCCGAAGTTCTGATGTCTCTAAACCTTATTTTCTATCCAAAACTTTCACTTGTTTAATTCGGCTATCATTTGTATTTAGTTGTATTTTGATTTATTTTATGAAAACCCAAAACATTTACCCGATTGTCTAGTTATTGATTCGTAATCACTCGGTATTTGATTACTGTCCCTGTGAGATCGACACTTAAGTACTACTACGGCAAAGCCGTCACGCTTGCAGTTAGTAGTACAGTAAAATACACATTAGAGGCCTATATGGAGCAGGTGAGCTAGGTCTAGGAGCATCAGGCTGTCACGGCTCATCACAACCCTGTGAAGGCTCGTCACACCCATGAGGTGGTGAACTAGGGTGGGATTGCACATGGGCTGGCGGTGTTTCTAAGGCTGGCTCACTACTAGGTTTAGTGTCAGGTTCCTCCTCATTATCTTCAGGCCTACC
The DNA here is from genome assembly GCA_027563935.2 of Costus lasius. Taxonomy (NCBI): domain Eukaryota; kingdom Viridiplantae; phylum Streptophyta; class Magnoliopsida; order Zingiberales; family Costaceae; genus Costus; species Costus lasius. Next base: position 102,182,648 of record CM050448.1, read on the forward strand.
CCTTGGTTCATCTAACTATTTTCCACTCTGGGTAGTTATGGCATTACAGTGCTCTCTAGGGTTCAGTTTAGGTTTAGCGAGCAGTTTCCCAGGGGCTCAATAAGATGTGCTAGCTTGCTGCGCTATTTGGTTCTCTAACATTCCTGTATGCGCAGCCATATTATCCATCCTATAATTTATCTACTTGAGGGTCTCATTAACATCATCATTCTGTTTCATCTGGGTACTCATAAATTTTTCAAACATGACCTCTAAGCTAGATTTGGGTGGTGGATTAGGAATGGCATTCGTAGGTTGGAAATGAGATTGCTGTCTAGAATATGCTTGTGCCCCCTATTGTAATCCGCAAGTGCACGGATACTTCGAAGTAATAAAATAGATATCGAACCACAGAGACCTACGTGTTAAGTACCAAATAGATGTTTTCTCACTAGCCAAGCAAACCGAATAGTGTTAAACAATCGATCGAAAAGAATGCGAAAAAGTATATCAAAGAGAAACTGGGACAAGGGTTTCATCCTCCTTAATTTCAATGACTAGATATGAATAAAGGTCGTCAGTCTAATTTTATCATGATAAAGATTTAATTTACTTCATAAAAGGATCATTTCTCTCTCGCGCAGAAAATCATACAAATGACCAATCCTCACTTTCGTGCAAGATCTATCCAATGCTGAAAATAAATAAATCATTGAACAAAGAACTCAAGGATCACTCTCGGGCATCCGAATTCTAAGTCAATCATCTCATGTGGAAACTCAAGGATCACTCTCGTGCATCCTAAACTCATCACAAGTTCTACTTAAGGTTTTCCAACGTTCTGATCCTCACTCTCGTGCAGGATCTTCACGTCTAACGTTAACTCAACCCAAAGAATTAGAAAATCAACATGGCAATAAAGTCACTAAAAATCAGAATTCAAAGAACAAACCTAATCTCTTACGATAAGTTCCAAATTTCACAATCAACCTCTCAGTCTATTTCGTAAAATTCTAAAACATGCTGATATTTATAAAACTAAAGAGATTTAAGGGAAAGTCATCACATAAACAGAATTATCATAACAAAATTATCATGACAAAAATAATCAATATCTAGTCATATAAAATCAAGGGGATTACACCCCCCATGTCCCAAAAGATGTCTAAGCTAACATGGAAGAAAGATTACAGTAAACCATAATTTTAGATGATCAGAATTTGAGAATGAGAGAAAAGGTACAAAACACGGTGCTGAAATGAAATTACAGCACCGTAATACTTGATGAACACGGTGAACAGTGGCGGCGCCCACTGTTTCATTGATTTCACCCTTGATCGAACTCCTTTTGATCTGAAACTTCTGGGGTATCCTCCTCTCCTCCAAGCAAAGCTTTTGTGTAAAAATCGCGGCCTGAGGTGGTCTCTACGCCTCTCGGCGTGAGGCTAAACCCTAAGGACGCCTCCCTCAATTTCTCTCTGGATTCTCCCTAAAAATTGGGGCTTTTGGTTACTTTATCATCTCCTCATTGAGACGAGTCCACAGCATTTTTCGAATCTCAATTTGGTACCCTAAATCTCAAGATATCGTCTTTTGAAGTTTGCGATAGAAAAATCAGGAAATTGGGCCCAAATTACGGTACCGTGGAAATAATTATGGCGGTGCCGTAATTTCCACAAAAACTCAGCAATTTTCTGGTTAAAATCATCCAAAAATACGGTACCATAAAATTTTGGACCAAAATTACGGTAGTGTCGTAATTTCTCAAACTTGCTCCGATTTTCATAAAAATTGACGGGTAGTTTCATTTCGACGTCTGGAATCCATTGGTGTGCTCAAATCTTCCAAAATCTATCAAAATATGGCACTTTTTACCTGAAAATGATGAAAAACAAGAAATGGTGTAGATTCTGCAATGTTTGATAATTAAGGCTTAAAAATAAGCAAAAGAGCATAAATATGACACAAAAAGACAAATGAAATGACACAAAATATACTATGAATTTTGGCGTCATCAAACACATAAGGCTCAAACTTTGCTTGTCCTCAAGCAAATAAATATAATAAAAAATAAAGTTAAGTATGGAAAATATGTTTTTTTATGAAAAATAAATTTCTAAAATATCATCACTCATGAAATATTTCATCAACTTTTTGCACAAAATTTCAGATAAATACATCGTCCTCTGAAATTAATCTTTAAGATTCACAACTTTGATCAAATAAAATTTCGCAACTCATATAATAAACAGAATCTCAGTTTCATGAATTCACCCAAGTTTCAATTTAAATCTATCAAACCTTTGTTTACAGGAATAAAGTCCCCTAGATCTTTTTCCACACATAATCTTTCTTTTCTTCCCCCTCTTTTTTTTTATTTTTTAAATTTTTCCATAGATAGCATATACCCACATAGATACATACTTTTTATTTTAGACTTCAACTCTTGTCTTCGATACCACTGTCAATTTTACACAGTGTGAAGTAGAGGAGTAATTTTTTTTCTCTCTCTTTTTTTTTATAGACTTCAACCCATCTCTTAGGTACCACTGTCAATTTTGCACAGTGCCAAGTAGGGGAGTCTCTCACTATTTTTGTGGATCTTGGATTCTTTTTTCCCAACAAATAGTAAGATAAACTAAACATCAACTAGGTTAATCAATTGACATCAATTCAAAAATTACACTCATATGCTCATTTTATTCAAGAAAGATGTTTCACTTTAGATTGCATTCATCAAACAACATACCTACCCAAAAACCTTATGCATCAATCAATGAAGAATTTCAACAAGTAGATATATATTGAATAAATAAATTCAACATAATAGGTATATCTCCATTCACAGGTATTGACATGCACAAACAATCATCATCATAGAAAAATCTACACACCTCTCATCATATGGATTCAAGTCATAAAAATTTTTAAACATTAAAAATGTCAAATCAAGGCAAAAAGTGTGAAGCATAAAACTCATAGTCAAAAGTGTAAAATGACATATTCAAGCAATGTCATCGAATAGAAATCTCAGTGAGTGATATAATCATATAAAATAGCAAAAGAAATCAAGTAGCAATGCCATACAATCATATCGAATAAGATCACTAGAAAGTGCAAACAATACTCACAAAACTATATAACAAACTCAATCATCGTCAGGCCAGATGCAGTTGGGTCGAAAGATGTGCCGTCTTAAAAATTTCCTGCACAATTTTAAATACATAAGGCTCAGATCAAAAAATAGTCCCTTACATAGCAAAAATAAAATTTTTCTCAAGAGGTAATCAAAGATATCGCTGAAGGTCCGAAGAGGGAGCCGGTGGAAAGAGCTGATGCAGGCGAGAAGCAGAGGTGGAATAGATGCTAGCTGAAAAGCTGCTAGCAATGATGGTGATGGTACCGACAGTAGAGCGATGATGAGTAGTCTCTAGTGGCCTGCTAAAGACTACAGTCTTGGAGGCAAAGTCGTCGGCCGGTGGGTGCGAGAGATAGCACTACATAGATAAAAAAAATATCAATCACTAATGAAGATCCTGCTGCAAAAATAAATAAAATCAACGGAAAACAGAGGCAGTAAAAGAAGCAATAGGCTGGTGGTGGTGCTGAGGATGATAGCTTGTACTGGCAGGAGGTTGAAGATAGTTGCTCTTGAAGATTCCTGGATCTGGAGCCAAAAGAAGCTATAACATGTTGAAAGCAAACAGAGCATCCACTGAATTTTTTATGAAAAGTAGTCATACCCAAAAATAAGATTTAACGATCCAAAAAGAAAATGGATAGAACCATGTAATAGAATGAAACTTGTTCTTTCCAGGCGTATGAAAATTAAAAGATCAAAATCTGTCAGGAATTTATGGTATCGGTAGAAAGAGGTTCACTCAGATTACAAAATTAAAAAAGTCCACAGAAGTTAATCAGATTCGAAAAGTTGCCATGCTTCCTAGAATGATTCGAAAATATTTTAATGAAAACAACTAATCCACGAGATAGAACGACACATGTTCTTCATATTCCATGCAAAAAATCAGGGTTTCAAGTCATTAAAGCAACTTAAATACTTGCAGGAAAAACGCTAATCAGAATAGTCAAAAGAAAACTGCTGCAGAAATTAATCAGAATTGAAAAGATGCTATAAGTTTTAGAATTATCCATGGACTTTAAAATTTAGAATAAATATCCAGATGATAGACAAAGATGAGTAGTTCATGTTTGTTCCAAAGATCAAAAATTTTTCCAACCCAGTTTCTTAAAATCACTACGAGAAAACACATAATCAAATAAGCAGAATGTAGAGTTGAAATACGGTACTGTGAAATTCCTTACGGCAGTGCCATAATTTACACAAATTCTTGGGTCAGAAATATGTTGGAATTATAGCCCCATAAAAATGGATATGACACTGTCGTATTTTTCTCAAAAATCTCAAAACTTTCGGATCAAAAATCACTCAAAAATACGGTACTGTGAAAAAGCATAAGATACTGCCGTAAAAGTCATAAAACCTTCTGTACAAAAATTATCAAAAATTACAAAACCGTAAAATTTTAGCCCAAAATTACGGTAGTGCCGTAAAAGACTCAAAACTCTCAGGATGAAATCGGACCAAAATTACGGCACCATGAAAGAAATTACGGTAGTGCCATATTTTGCACAAAATTTGATTTTCCCTGCAAAAAGAAAAGAAAAATTAATTCTAAAAATAAACTAAAATAAAAGAAACTAAGCTAAGTAAGAGTGCTTGGGTTGTCTCCCAAGAAGCGCTAATTTTTAGGTCATTAGCTTGACCAAAAATCAAATCTCATGGTGAAGCAGGTGGATCAGTACCATAGTAAATAGCATACAATTCTCTACATTTTCGTTGTCCAAAAAGTTTAGCCACTAATCCAAGTATCCAAAATTTCATGTAAAATACAATTGATGTGGCTTTCTCAAATATGCAGAAATCAAAATCAAAATTTTCAATTCCACTCAAAGGGTATTCAATGATCTTTCTAAATTTGTCAGTATGCAAAATCATAAGTCCTTTCTTCAAATTTATATCTTCAATTGCAATAGGATTTGATTAAAAGATTCAAGTATTGGATTATTAAAATAGCTTTTCTGTCTCATATTAGATTCCTCAATAAAGCATAATTTTTCAAATAAATCAGAAGATTGAACAGTAGATATGGGCAAAAATCAGAGTGAGATTCATCAATTTTTGTAATATTCAAATCCTTTTCAAGTACCTCATGCTCAACATCAAATAATTTATCAATTTCAACATTATCATCAAAATCAAAGTGAGACTTTTCAAAATCAATTTACTCATGCTTTTCCACAAATAATTCATCATAAGAAGAATCAAAAGAATCAATTTTAGAATTACAAGAATCAGATTCAACCATAAATAATATATCATCAAAAGAATCAATTTCATAACTATCACTAGAGTCAAAAAGAGATTTTTCAGAATCAATTTTCTCAAATTTTTCCACAAATAAATTATCAAATGAATCAATTTTACAATAATCAAAATCAAAGTGAGATTCATTAATGTTCACATAAGGCTCAATTTCAAAACATTCATAATTAGAGGGTGACTTTTCTAAATCAATTTCCACATTAAACTCAAATAAATAATCTTGTTGTGCTATCTAGGTTTCTAGCATTTCAGAATGAGCATGCATATTATCCATCCTATGTTTATGGGTCTCATGTGCCTCCTCACTTTGTTTCATGAACTTTTCAAACATCAACTTTAAGCTAGATTTTTCAGTATCCTGAAAGTAGGGTTTAGAAGTATTGTTTGAGCAATCATCATCAAAAGATCTAGAATTATATTGATCATCTTGATACCATGGTGAATTGGGATTAAAAATTTGGCAATTAGAAGTATAATGATCAAGACGTCCACAAATATCACATCTATTAGAAGAAATAGAGTGCATATAAGAGTTAAACATATCTTGAAGTGTGCACAATGAATTATCTTCATACTTACCTTGTGGCATGTATACCTCACCTCTTTCAGTCGCCCACGAGTTGTGATTAAAAGACATATCTTCAAATCTATCAAGAACAGAAAGATTATCCAACACCAATCAATCAAAGTTTTTTTTTCAGAATAAAAACCAAAGCAAATTCAAAATTTTCAGATATCACAGTTATGTCACAATTGTGAAAATCCAAAACCCGCAAAAATAAAAAACAAAGTTAAATCTAAAATAAATAAAACTTAGTTTAGCAATACTAACTATTTTGATATTAACAAAACTAAGGTCCCCCGGCAACGGCGCAAAAAACTTGTTGTAATCCGCAAGTGCACGAATACTTCGAAGTAATAAAATAGATATCGAACCATAGAGACCTACGTGTTAAGTACCAAACAGATGTTTTCTCACTAGCTAAGCAAACCGAATAGTGTTAAACAATTGATCAAAAAGAATGCATAAAAGTATATCAGAGAGAAACTGGGACTAGGGCTTCATCCTCCTTAATTTCAATGACTAGATATGAATAAAGGTCGTCAATCTAATTTTATCATGATAAATATTTAATTTACTTCATAAAAGGATCATCTCGCTCTCGCGCAGACAATCATACTAAGGACCAATCCTCACTCTCATGCAAGATCTATCCAATGCTGAAAATAAGTAAATTATTGAACAAAGAACTCAAGGATCACTCTCGTGCATCCTGAAACTCATCACAAGTTCTACTTAAGGTTTTCCAACATTCTGATCCTCACTCTCGTGCAGGATCTTCACGTCTAACACATTAACTCAATCCAAAGAATAAGAAAATCAACATGGCAATAAAGTCACTAAAAATCAGAATTCAAAGAACAAACCTAATCTCTTACAATAAGTTCCAAACTCAATGATTTTTAGGGTTCCAAATTTCACAATCAACCTCTCAATCTATTTCGTAAAATTCTAAAACATGCTAATATTTATAAAACTAAGGAGATTTAAAGGAAAGTCATCACATAAACAGAATTATCATAACAAAATTATCATGACAAAAATAATCAATGTCTAGTCATATAAAATCAAGGGGATTACACCCCCATGTCCCAAAAGATATCTAAGCTAACATAGAAGAAATATTACAGTAAACCATAATTTCAGATGATCAGAATTCAAGAAGGAGAGAAAAGTTACAAAACACGGTGCTGTAATGAAATTACAGCACTGTAATACTTGATGAACACGGTGAACAGTGGCGGCGCCCACTATTTTGTTGATTTCTCCCTCAATCGGACTCCTTTCAATCTGAAACTTCTGGGGTATCCTCCTCTCCTCCAGTGAAGCTTTCGTGTAAAAATCAAGGCCTGAGGTGGTCTCTACGCCTCTCGGCGTGAGGCCGAACCCTAAGGATGCCTCCCTCAATTTCTCTCTAGATTCTCCCTAAAAATTGGGGCTTTTGGTTCCTTTATCTTCTCCTCGTTGAGACGAGTCCGTAGCATTTTTTGAATCTCAATTTGGTGCCCTAAATCTCAAGATATACGGTACCATAAAATTTTGGACCAAAATTACGGTAGTGTCATAATTTCTCAAACTTGCTCCGATTTGCATGAAAATTGACGGGTTGCTTCGTTTCGACGTCTGGAATCCATTGGTGTGCTCAAATCATCCAAAATCCATCAAAATATGATACTTTTTACTTGAAAATGATGACAAACAAAAAATGGTGTAGATTCCGCAATGTTTGACAATTAAGGTTTAAAAACAAGCAAAAGATCAAAAATATGACACAACATATACTATGAATTTTGGTGTCATCAAACACATAAGGCTCAAACTTTACTTGTCCTCAAGCAAATAAATAGAATAAAGAATAAATCTAAGTATGGAAAATATGCTTTTTTATGAAAAATAAATTTTTAAAATATAATCACTCATGAAATATTCCATCAACTTTTTGCACAAAATTTCAAATAAATACATCGTCCTCTAAACTTAATCTTTAAGATTCACAACTTTGATCAAATAAAATTTTGCAACTCGCATAATAAACAGAATCTCAGTTTCATGAATTCACCCAAGTTTCAGTTTAAATCTATCAAACCTTTGTTTACAGGAATAAAGTCTCCTAGATCTTTTTCCACACAGAATCTTTCTTTTCATTCCCCTCTTTTTTTTATTGTTTAAATTTTTGCATAGATAGCATATACCCACATAGATATATACATTTTATTTTAGACGTCAACTCTTGTCTTCGGTACCACTGTCAATTTTACACAGTGCCAAGTAGAGGAGTCATTATTATTATTATTTTCTCTCTCTTTTTTTTTATAGACTTCAACCCATCTCTTAGGTACCACTGTCAATTTTGCACAGTGCCAAGTAGGGGAGTCTCTCACTATTTTTGTGGATCTTGGATTCTTTCTTCCCAACAAATAGTAAGATAAACTAAATTTCAACTAGGTTAATCAATTGACATCAATTCAAAAATTACACTCATATGCTCATTTTATTCAAGAAAGATGTTTCACTTTAGATTGCATTCATCAAACAACATACCTACCCAAAAACCTTATGCATCAATCAATGAAGAATTTCAACAAGTAGATATATATTGAATAAATAAATTCAACATAATAGGTATATCTCCATTCACAGGTATTGACATGCACAAACATTCATCATCATAGAAAAATCTACACACCTCTCATCATATGGATTCAAGTCATAAAAATTTTTAAACATCAAAAATGTCAAATCAATGCAAAAAGTGTGAAGCATGAAACTCATAGTCAAAAGTGTAAAATGACATATTCAAGCAATGTCATCGAATAGAAATCTCAGTGAGTGATACAATCATATAAAATAGCAAAAGAAATCAAGTAGCAATGTCATACAATCATATCGAATAAGATCACTAGAAAGTGCAAACAATACTCACAAAACTATATAGCAAGCTCAATCATCGTCAGGCCAGATGCAGTTGGGTCGAAAGATGTGCCTTCTTAAAAATTTCCTGCACAATTTTAAATACATAAGGCTCAGATCAAAAAATAGTCCCTTACATAGCAAAAATAAAATTTTTCTCAAGAGGTAATCAGAGATATCGCTGAAGGTCCGAAGAGGGTGCCGGTAGAAAGAGCTGATGCAGGCGAGAAGCAGAGGTGGAACAGATGCTAGCTGAAAAGCTGCTAGCAATGATGGTGATGGTGCCGACAGTAGAGCGATGATGAGTAGTCTCTAGTGGCCTGCTAAAGACTATAGTCCTGGAGGCAAAGTCATCGGCCGGTGGGTGCGAGAGATAGCACTGCACAAATAAAAAAAATATCAGTCACTAATGAAGATCCTGCTGCAAAAATAAATAAAATCAATGGAAAATAGAGGTAGTAGAAGAAGTAATAGGCTGGTGGTGGTGCTGAGGATGATAGCTCGTACTGGTAGGAGGTGGAAGACAGTTGCTCTTGAAGATTCCTGGATCTGGAGGCAAAAAAAGCTATAACAGGTTGAAAGCAAACAGAGCATCCACTGAATTTTTTATGAAAAGTAGCCATACCCAAAAATAAGATTTAACTATCCAAAAAGAAAATGGATAGAACCATTTAATAGAATAAAACTTGTTCTTTCCAGGCGTATAAAAATTAAAGGATCAAAATCTGTCAGGAATTTACGGAATCAGCAGAAAGAGGGTCACTCAGATTACATAATTAAAAAACTACACAAAAGTTAATCAGATTTGAAAAGTTGCCATGCTTCCTAGAATGATTCGAAAATATTTTAATGAAAACAACTAATCCACGAGATAGAACGACACATGTTCTTCATATTCCATGCAAAAAAATCAGGGTTTCAAGTCATTAAAGCACCTTAAATACTTGTAGCAAAAATACTAATCAGAATAGTCAAAAGAAAACTGCTGCAAAAATTAATCAGAATTGAAAAGATGCTATATGTTTTGGAATTATCCATGGACTTTAAAATTCAGAAAAAATATCCAGATGATAGACAAAGATGAGTAGTTCATGTTTGTTCCAAAGATCAAAAATTTTTCCAACCCAGTTTCTTAAAATCATTGCGAGAAAACACCTAATCAAATAAGCAGAATGTAGAGTTGAAATACGGTACCGTGAAATTCCTTACGGCAGTGCCATAATTTACACAAATTCTCGGGTCAGAAATATGTTAGAATTATGGCACCGTAAAAATGGATACGGCACTGCCGTATTTTTCACAAAAATCTCAAAACTTTCGGATCAAAAATCACTCAAAAATACGGTCCCATGAAAAAGCATATGGTACTGCCGTAAAAGCCATAAAACCTTCTGTACAAAAATTATCAAAGAAGACCATTATAAAAAGCATGAATCAATACCCATTTTTCTAAGCCATGGTGAGGACACTTCCACTGCAATTCATTAAAGCACTCCCATGTCTCACTCAACGACTCGCCATCCATCTGTGCAAAGCTATTAATTTGGTTTCTCAACGGGATTGTTTTCCTTGGTGCGAAGTACTTAGACAAGAAAGCATTTGAAATCTAATCCCATGTAGTGAACGTTCCAGTTGGCTGAGATTGTAGCCATGCACGTGCTCTGTCTCTGAGAGAAAAAGGAAATAATCTAAGTTTTAAAGCATCGTTAGATACACCATTTATCTTAATGGTGTCACAATATTCTAGAAAAAGAGAAAGATGTTGACTAGGATCCTCGAGTGGTGATCCTCCAAACTGATTCTGCTATATCATTGATAGCAAGGCCGGTTTAATTTCAAAATTATTAGCCTCTATTGCGGGCCTAGCTATGCTAGAGTGTATCCCCGGTGGATTTGGTGCTGCGTAATCCCTAAGCGACCTTCTTCCTTCCATGGTTGGTTCTTCTTCCTTTTTCTCTTCAAAACTGAGTTTCCTGCGCAATCTAAAAGTTTTTTCAATTTCAGGATCTAATGGAATTAGTGCTCCTGACTTAAGGGTTCAGCGCATAAACAAGTAAAAGAATCGTGTGAACTCAGAATTTTCAGAAAGCAGCAGAAAGAATATCCAACTTTAGAAATCACAGCCTATGACAAATTATCAAGGGGTTGATAAAAAACACAAAAATAAAAATAAAAAGTCTCAAAATGTAGATTTTCCAACACCAATCGATCAGAAATATTTTTTTTTGAATTTTTTTGTACTTGTTCGAGTATTAGTGATGCAGGAGCAAACAGGCCCACAACAATACTCAGAGATGGCCCAAACCCCATGGAAGACACTGGGGAAGACTCCCCAGGACGTGGGGAAGATACAGCGTGAATTTCAGCACAATCGGAGTTCCCAAGGCCCCGACACGGCCAAGCCATGCGCCCCTTCACGACCGTGACACGGTCACCTGAAGATGCGAACGCCAAGCACGGGGGTAACTCCAAGCACGGGCAAGCCGTGCCCGCTTCTGTGGATTTTGACGACGCCAAGCACGGGCGTGACTCCAAGCACGGGCAAGCCGTGCCTGCTTCTGTGGATTTCGATGACTCTAAACACGGCCGTGCTCACCATCACAGCCAGGCCGTGTTTGCCCCTGACGACTCGTTACAGCCCCGATGACCTCACTTCGATGTGCACCGCCCCCCTACCATGTTGCTCCACCCCATGACGATCCAAAGGAGCCCAACAATGTGGAAATCCGGCGATCCCAACGCCAAAGTAAGCCCCCGGACCATTTCTTGGGTGTCATTAGCCCTCTTTCCATCCATACCGAATTGGCGCAGCCCAAGGGCACTACGAGTCAACCCTCTGAAGATCCAACCCCGGGTGGGCTGTGTAATCTGATTAGCAACACGGCCCAAGAACGAGCCGCGACGGTGGTGACCCAGCCCACAACGTCAAAGTTCTGCTATCTTGTTGTTGTATGTTTGAAGCGCGTCTAAACCGCACCCGTACAAGGACACAGAATCACGTCCCCTCTGCCCCGAAGAATATTAGTTAGGAGTTTGTTACATTTTGTCTTTAGTCACAACTTGACCACTTTAGTGGCCTGCTAGAGTAGGTAGTTTGTTAAAGTTAAGTGTCTTAAGTGTATTTTGTCTTGTTCCCACCCCTCTATTCTATAAAAGAGGAGGTTGGGCTATTATGTTCTTCAGTTCTCTTGGAGTGGAGAGACCTCCTGGTGAGTTAGAGTCGCCAGCGTTTGTAGAAGTCGAGCCAGAGCCTCGCCTTCATCGTTGTACGGGTCGAGGAACGCCTCGATTCCCAGTTGTTTCCGCTTTCCGATTGAAGTAAATCCCGCCCTTCCGGTGGGTCAGGTTCGCCTATTTTTCATTTCAGTTGTGTGATCCTTCGATATGATTTCCTCCTTCTCCTCACCCTGCTGTCCGAGCATCGGAGGCATGGTTGTTTTCTTGTGCTCTTTGCTTGTTTCAACTCCATAGCCCGGTGAGCTAACGTGCTGCGCCATCGCTGTTCCCCGCGTGGCTGAGTTTAAAACGTGCCAAGCGAGCTGCGAGAAATGCTAAAATTGCTTTGAGGTTAGCGTGTTGCGTTAATAGTTGGGTGTCGTCGCTTTTCATTCGCATTAGTGTTGCCCTCATTGAACTCGTCTCCATTTTCGTCGCGCTTTCTACCGATTCTTCCTGCACTTTCCGAAGCGTTTTTCTTTCCCTCGTCTCACAACCCTCTCCCGTTTTACGAGCATTGTGTAAAATCCCTAGAGTACCGCTTAAGGACCCTCCCTCCTATTAGACGCTACATCAATTATGGTATCAGAGGACGTTGCGCGTTCGATTCTTATCGTTCTCACGATCCCTTGCATTGCATATTTTTGCACTTTTTACGCATTTTTTTTAGCATTCCGCATTAGCTGCGTCTCCCTTGTTTGTGCATGGCGACTACAAGGTCACAAGTCATGTCGTCCCAATACCCCGATACTATCCCTGAAACTCAAGAATCTGTCCAGCCTTCGGAAGGGGCTAACTCCCGTCTAGAATCCTTAGGTGCGCTAGAGGCGCGCATCGATGCGAAGCTTGCTGCGCTGTCCGCACGCGTGGACGCCCAACAAGCTAGCACCGAAGCCAAATTCGATCAGATTATGGCTGGACTCCATCACCTCCTTAGGCGCCCCGGGGCCACGGAGCATGAGCTTCCAACCCCGATGAACCCTCCGGTGTCCGCACACCAAGCCCCTACGAGGGAAGTGCCTCCTTTGGCCGCGCCTGCTCGGCCGCGCGCCCACGAGGAAGATTGGGGTCACACATGGCCGTACGAGACCCCTAGGAATCTAGCTCTTGGGAATGAGCCTCTAGATGACGAGGATGTATGGGCCGCCCAGGGCCCGCAGCCCAATGGTCGTTTCAACCACGTCTGGGCCGTACCCCGAACCCCAGCCCCCACACGCGTTGAGCGTCCCCGGGTGGACGACAACTTCCTTCGCTATGTCCGGCACACCCCTGCACCTTTCAAGGGTGGTCTTGACCCCACCGAATTCCTTGATTGGGTCGCATCTGTGGACGCAAATTTGATCTCACCTGTGTCCCACAAGAAGCCCAAGTATGGTATGTGCGCACCCTGCTTGAGGGCCCTGCACGTTTACATTGGGAAAACGTGGAGCGCCAGAATGCGTAGCAAGCCCTACCCCCGATCACCGAGTGGGCGGAGATGCGCTATCGCCTCCGCGAGTGTTACGTCCCCGCCTCATATAGGCAGCGTCTTCTTGATCAATATAGTCAGCTTCACCAAGGCTCTAGCACCGTCGAGGAGTATCATCTCACCTTCGAGACGCTCCAACTCCGTTGTAACCTACAAGAGGACCCCGAACTGTCATTGTCCAAATTTAGGAATGGCCTCTGCGTTGATATCCAACGAGCCATACATGCGTATGGCTCGGAGACTTTCGACCAAACCTTCCAGCGTGCTAGGGATATCGAGCAAGATCTTCGCACCGCCGCGAAGCGCGTTGACCTAGGTCCCCCGCGGCGCCCCCATGCGGGTGGTCCCCCGCAACCCCACCCACGACTCGAGCGTCCGGAGCCTCGTCCGGATCCGTGACCCGCACCCCCAGCCCCTCAGCCTCCTAGGCGTTCACACATTGAGGCCTCCCCTTCTCGGCCCTCTTGGGAGGAGAAGGGCAAGGCCCCGATGGTCGGCACACCTAGCCGCATTACCTGTTATAACTGCTTGCAGCCGGGTCACATGTCGCGTGAATGTCCTAAGAGAACTGCTCGAGCCGACGCGGGTCCGGCTCGCGTCGCTACCATCACCCCCGCCGAACATGACATTGAGGTGGAGTGTTACACTAGTGGCGAGGAGTTGGGTCCGTCCGCCCTTGTTGTCCGTTGCAATCTGGTCCAACCCGCACCTACCGAGGATTGGAGGTGCTCTAGCATTTTCACCACTTACATCAAGTGCAACGGGCACTCGTGTAAGATCGTCATCGACAGCGGAAGTAGCCTGAATGTGGTCTCCCGGACTGCGGTCACGCACTTCAGCCTTCCCCTTGAGCCCCACCCGAGACCCTATTCCATTGCGTGGGTCGACACCACAAGTCTTCCGGTCACGCACCAATGTCATGTTCCCATCGCGTTTGGGAACTACCGAGAGAAGGTCTTGTGCGACGTTGCGACTATGGATGTCGCCCACGTCCTCCTCGGCCGCCCATGGCTGTACGACCGGGACGTAGTTCATTATGGTCGGTCGAACACTTATGTGTTCGACCATGACGAGTAGAAAATTAGGTTGATTCCAGCCCCGCCTAAGGAGCTCCGAGTGTCCACTTCTAAGGGTGTGATTACACCATCAGGCCTGGTCCTTCAGCGCGCCCCCATGGTCTCCCTCATGCATACCCCTGCGTTGGTTCGTGAGACCCATGCAACCAAGACTGTTTATGCTCTCATGGTGCGCGAGGTTCAGGATCCCCTCCCTTGCCCCGACCTGGTATGATGAAGCGTCTAATAGGAGGGAGGGTCCTTAAGCCGTACTCTAGGGATTTTACACAATGCATGTAAAACGGGAGAGGGTCGTGAGACGAGGGAAGGAAAATTGCTTCGGAAAGTGCAGGAAATTCTGTAGAAAGTGTGACGAAAACAACGACGAACTCGATTAGGGCAATACTAATGCAAATGAAAAGCGACGGCACCCAACTAGTAACGCAACACACTAACCTCGCAGCAATTTTTTTTGCAATCCTCGCAGCTCTCATGGAACTTTTAAGCTGAGCCACACGGGGACGCAGCGATCGCGCAAGACGGCTTGCCGGCCTTGAAGCTGAAACAAAACCAAAGGAACACAAGGACTCCGGCCATGCCTCTGATGGCGGATGGGAGGGATAAAAGGAAGGAGAAAAGCACATCGATAACTCGTAAGGAAACAGGCGAACCTGACCCACCGGAAGGGTGGGATTTACTCCAATCAGAAAGCTGAAACAACTTGGAATCGAGGCGTCCTCGACCCGAACAACGACGAAGGCGAGGCTCCGGCTTGACTTCTACAAACGCTGGTGACTCTAACTCATCAGGAGGTCTCTCCACTCCAAGAGAACTGAGGAATACACTAGCCCAACCTCCTCTTTTATAGAATAGAGTGGTGGGAACAGGACAAAATACACACAAGACACCCAACTTTAACAAACTACCTATTCTCGCAGGCCACTAAAGTGGTCAAGCTGCGACTAAAGACAAAAGGTAACAAACTCCTAACTTATATTCTTCGGGGGCAGGTGGCATGATTATGCGTCTTCGTACGATCATGGTCTAGATGCGCTCCGAACACATGGCAATGAGGCAGCAGAATTTCGATGTTGTGGGCTGCGTAACTACTGTCGCGGCCCGCTCTTAGGCCGTGTTGTTGCTGAGGTTGAGCGGCCCACTTGGGTTGGGGGCCCCAAGGGGTTGGCTGGGGGTGTCTTTGGGCTGGACTGTCGTGGCGTGAGAGGAAGGAGTATCGACGAAGCCCGTGAAGTGATTCGGTGGTTTGCCTTGATGTTGGGATTGTCGGATTGTCACCTTGTGGAGCTCCTTGGGGTCATCCTGGGATGGAGCAACATGGTAGGGAGGGTGACTGACGTCAAAGTGCAGTCGTCGAGGCTCCACGGCATCTTCAGGGTTGAACACGGCCTAGCCGTGTTGGTGCGCACGGCCGTGTTCAGCTACAGGTCGGCTGGCCGGGGCGGACACGGCTTGGAACACGGGTGTGTTGGCGGCCGTGGTGAATTCGTTGCTGGTGGCCGAGGGGAACACGGGCTGGCCGTGCCAAGGCACACGGCCGTGTCGGGCTGCAGGAAATTCGGCCGAGGGAAGCACGGGCGAGGCCACGGGCGTGTCGTTGGCCGTGGCGGCGTTCGCGTCTCTGGACGCTCATGTCACGGCCATGTCTGGACGCACGGCCTGGCCGTATCCAGCTCTGGGAAGCTCTGTTTGCACCGCAGATTTCTGAAAAAAAATCCTGGGGCCCTGGGGAGCTTCCCCAAGTGTCTTTCCAGGAACTTGGGCCGGCTTCATGTAGGTTCATGTGCCCGATTGCTCCTGCATCAGCTTCCGCTGCGTACTCTGAGTTCTCCCCCGGAGAACTAAGGGGCAGCAGCTCGTCGGTGTCAAACGGCTCCTCCAAGGGGCCATGGAAGGGAAGGATGTCTGCCACGTTGAAGACAAGGTGGATCCCCATGTCCTCAGGCAAGTCAAGCTCATAGGCATTGGAGCCAATCCTGCGTACCACCGCATACGGTCCCATGTAGCATGGCTGGAGCTTAAAATGTGCCCTGCTCGACAAGCGCTCGGGGTCGATACGCACCCTCACCAGCTCACCTATAGTGAAATGTTGTGGCCTACGTTGCTCGTTGGCCTTCATTGCATTGCGAGTATTGCCCAAAAAGATACGACGTCGAACCTCGTCATGCAAACTAGCGATGTGCTGGGCAAAGGAATATGCATGTGGGGAGAGGTGGGACTCGATGGGAAGGTCATGCAGGTCGATGGGTTTACGTGGCTAGTAGCCCAAGACAATCTGGAAGGGACTAAGACCCGTAGTCCTATTGGAGGTGCTATTGTACGCAAATTCGGCCACAGGTAGGATGGAATCCCAAGACCTCGGATGGTCGCCTACAAGGCAGCGGAGTAGATTGCCCAAACTGCGGTTAACAACCTCGGTTTGGCCGTCGGTCTGAGGGTGGTAAGTCGTGGAGAATTTCAACGTGGTATGCGAGATGGCCCAAAGTGAGCGCCAGAAGTGGCTCACAAAATGCGTGTCACAGTTGGACACGATGGAGGAGGGGAGACCGTGAAGACGCACGATTTCCCGGACAAAAAGGGATGCAACGTGTGATGCATCCGCACTGCGCGCACAAGGGATGAAATGGGCCATCTTGGAGAACCGATCGACAACGACATAGATCGAGTTGAAGCGGGAGGTGGTTCACGGCAACCCAAGTACAAAATCCATGCTCAGGTCGCGCCATGGACCGCTGGCCACCGGCAAAGGGGTATAGAGGCCCGTGTTCGCAGGGCGGGGCTTGGACAATTGACATGTACCGCAGTGGCGCACATTGCGCTCAACATCCTTTCATAGGGAAGGCCAAAAGAGGCGTTCCTCTGCCATTTCAAGGGTTTTGTCGCGGCCATGATGGCCGGCGACGCCACCCGCGTGAAGCTCAAGCACTAGATGATCTCGAAGCGAAGAGCGGGGAATGCACAAGCGGTTCCCCAAGAACAAGTAACCCTCGCACAATTGATAAGGGGAATCGGGTCAATGGACTCGGTCAAAGCAGCGTAAATGGCACCGAAATCAAAACAGGTGGCATATTCGTCTTTGACATGGTCAAAGGTATTAACACGGGTGCGCATGACACATAGAAGAGTCCGGACGCGGCTCAAGGCATCCGCGACGACATTCTCCCTACCCGCCTTGTGGTTGATCACAAAGGAGTACTGCTGTAGGTACTCGACCCACTTAGCATGGCAGGCGCCCAACTTCTTTTGGGCGTTAAGGAAGGAAAGGGCCTGCTGGTCGCTGTATAACACAAACTCGCGGTGGAGGAGGTAGTACCTCCACTGCCGAAGGGACTAAACAATCGCGTAAAACTCCTTGTCGTAAGTGGAGTAACGATGCCTAACCGCGTTCAATTTCTCACTGAAGAAAGCCACGGGGTGGCCCTCCTGACTATGGGAGCCACCAATGTCGGACCCAGAAGCATCACAGGCGACCTCAAAGACTTTCGAGAAGTCAGGGAGGCGCAAAACAGGAGCGGTGGTTAAGGCGTCCTTAAGCGCGTCAAAAGCTCGCTGAGTGGCAGGGGTCCACTCAAACTTGTCCTTAGAGAGACGCTGGGTTAAGGGGGTTGCAATCTACTGAACCCACGGATGAACCGGCGGTAAAGGCCCGCAAGACCCAAAAAACTACGAACCTCAGTCACGGTATGAGGCTCAGGCGAGTGCCGGAGGACTTCAACTTTCGCGAGGTCAATGGACAGACCCTGGTCAGAGTCGATGTACCCCAGAAAGTACACACTAGGGGTCATGAAGGAGCACTTCTTCATGTTAAGGAAGAGGCGCTCCTTGCGCAGGAGCTCAAAAGTGGAGCGAAGATGCTCTAACTACTCATCTCAGGTCTTACTAAAGATCAGGATGTCATCGAAGTAGACGACCAAAAACTTGCCCATGTAGGGTCGGAGGACTTGACTAATCAAGCGCATAAAGGTGGATGGGGCATTGTGTTAGGGAATGCCGGGTGTAATTTAAAATATTACAGTCCCAGGACGCAGCAGAAGAAGCATTACACCCGAAACACATTCCTATCCCAAGGATCCATGCGAGAGAGAAGACACAAGGATGTGTTAGAGATGTACCTCTTTTGCTTGTCTAGACGTCGAAGCCATGTTGAAGGCGCCCAAGTGTTCGCCCTCTACAAGTATCCACGCGTCGACTCCTTGATCGTTGCTCCCTTCCACGCTTGGTGCTAGCCTCGGGAAGAGAATCAAGCCTTAGGGTATCTTTACTTCTCTTGCGCCACCACCAAGATGAAAGCGCCAAGAGGAGATGAGGAGGAAGATAATGCCGCCAAGTTGCTTCCTTTCTTCTTCTTTGCTTGCGCCACCTTCAAGCAAGGTGTGCCTATGGCCAAGGAAGGGAGAGAGCTTATGGCAAGGAGATGCCACCAAGCACTAAGAGTCCTTGCGCCAAGAAGAGAGGGAGAGGAAGAAATTGCGGCTCCAAGGAAGAAGTTTGCGCCAAGCTTTGATGTTGTCGCCCTTTGCCCTTACTTTCGCCCCTCTATGTGTGTTCACGTCTCCAAGAATTCATCATCTAGAGAGGGCGACAATGGGTCCTATAAATAGGACTAGAGGTGGTTTGAGCAAGGGCTAGGATCATGCCAAGTGTATGGCTAGGATGAGGTGTCTTGAAGTAAGGAAAGTCTCCAAGACTTTACCATAAACCTCATTCAACCTTTCCATAAAAGTCTAAACACTATATCAGCCCAAGACATGCCTCAAATGCATTCTTACCATCAAAGGCTAAGTGGCTAGGCGCAACATGCATGAGGAGTTTCGGCTAGGGTAAGGGTTTTGGGAGAAACTAGGGTTTGAGGTAAGGTAAGTCTCCAAGACATTACCATATACTTCTTCCCTATGTCCATATGCGCCTAGGAACTTCCCATAAAAGTTCTCAAGCCATATCAGCCCCAAGACTTACCTTAGAGGCGAGTATTCCATCCAAGGAAGAAGGGCTAGGCGCCCTTTACTTCCATAATGAAGCAAAGGCGCCTCCCTCACCCCATTATGCCCCTAGGCGCCAATGGGGTGAGAATTCTCCCCATTATACCCTTTTAAGCCAATTCCTTTTCATGACAACTAATTATTAGGCCTCATTGGATAATGAGCTAGCCCAAACTTCATAGCGTGGGTTGATTAAGCCATTGGATCTAATCCAATGCAACCCTAATCCAAATGTGACCAATCTAGGTCAATTTCGGGTCAACCTGCCAAAAATGAAGTTTGGCTCCAATAACTTTCTTCCGACTCATCAGGCCCATTGGCGCTAATGAAATCTTCCAAATTGATCCAAGTTATCCAATAACTTGATCCTAAGGCTTCTGAATAAAGCAACGTCAAGAGTCTATTGCGTGTGACCCCATAGGATCCATATGACGATGGCAATGATGTAAACATCACAAGTAGTGAGGGGTATCTAGCAACACATCACTACTACCCATGTCATAGGACTTAAGTCATTATGGCAACAACTCCTAACAAGCAACGAGGATTCCCATTGCATTATAGATCCCTTTGCCTAAGCTGATATCCTGCCATTGGATTAGTCTCAAGTTTATTATCCAATGCATTGGTCATGACTCAACAAGTGTGGCCACACTTTCCTGTCATGCACCAATAAGGTGGGGCGCCCCGCGGTGGATATCATGCTTCCTCTGAAGGAAGGGGCAAATCCTACTATTGGTCATCCATGTCTCTACGTGACTTATGACATGCCCAATGACAGTCGTTTTGGTCTCCCAATTACGGAGAGACGTAAGACTGTATTAAAGCATACCCATCATCAAATCTAGACATGAATACCTCAAGTCTAAGGATCAATGCAAACCTCTTGCATGTGAGATTGACTTGTTGACTAGACAAGTCAATCCTCACGGTGGATCACTCCAGTGCATCCAATGCACCTGTATGTCTGCGTTACTGTGCCCCGCACATAACCAGCCCATACACCAGTCTCACATGTACCAAAGCTGTCCCATATCTGCTAAGGTACCTTGTCTGGGGATAGCTTATGAGAATGGATCCAATCCAAACTTCTGGGACATTATTTATGCAACTCAATACATCAACGCAGGTAGAGAAGTCTGCATAATAACGACCATGCCTATATAAAGAGTAATAGTTCTATCAAAGTACATTCAAACAATGCCTGACCATGTCCATACATTGGTCTTTAGGGCATATACACCAACAATCTCCCACTTGCACTAAGACCGAGGACAACTGGTGTTTAGTCAGTTCCAATGTCTCTAGTATGACCTTATTTAGCTTCCGCTGCGCCAGAGGCTAGGTTAGTGGGTTTTCCAGATTGCTATCTGTGTTTATTTTAATAAATTTGATCATCATCATTATCCATGATCTCTAAGATCAGATGATATGCTGCAGTACATACTTGAGCATTAAGTTCCTTCTCCTATGCTATGGTCCCAGTAAGAACTATACTGGACCATCAAGCACAATGAACTAGATCAAGTTCAAATGAATGAAGCTGCCTCTTTGGCTGCCACAAGGAGCTGCAATGTACTCAGCCTTATTTGTAGAATCTTGCCACTTTGGTTTGCATAATGCTCTTTCAGCACACAACACCATAACAAGGAAAAGCGCAACTCCTGGCTGTGATCAATAGTCACTAGACTGGAACGAAGTGTCAGTGTATCCCTATACACAAAATTCTTTCTTGTCTATCATAGACTAGACTCCAATCCTTTATACTTCCCAAGTATATATATAAGGATCGCTTTCACAGCTATCTAATGTTAAACATTAAAATCTGATTGAAACTTGCTGGCTATGCTCCAAGCATTTGCCACAAATGGTCTGGAGTATATTATTCAAAACATGATCCATCCTATACATCAAATATCAGGATTTTAGACCCATTGTTATTACTCTCCAGCTATCCCACAGGACACAATATCTTTGAGAGAGTCAGACCATATCTTCCTGGAAGGTATCAATATTTGGAATCATCCAATATAAACCTCTCCAGAAACTCTTGGATGAACATAGATTGACTAAAGGGCAATGACTTTCTTGGATCTCTATCTATAGATCCTCATGCCTAGGATGCAGGCATCATTCCCTAGATCATTCTTCTCGAAATACATATCAAACCTTTTCTTCACCATGTGAAGAGTTGAGATGTCATTCCATGTGAGGAGAATATCATCAATCATCTAGATAAGAAATATTATTAAGGTGCTCCCACTGATCTTCTTGTAAACACAGGCTATTTCAAACATGCTTGCATAACACCATGCATATCTTTATGGCCTTGACATGAAAACCTTTTCTGGCTATTTCCTTATAGATATCTTTTCAGATGTCCATGCAAGAAAAGCAGCTATCATAACAACATGCCATAATTGATCATGCAATTATAACAAGCAGATCCCTAATGGACTTAAAGCCCAGCTATTGGTGAAAATTAAATCATTATCCACCCAGGGGATTTGCCTGAAATTATTGTTCACTAGCTTGTCTTTTAAGGTAACAATGTTACCTTCCATGTCTATCTTCCTAGAAGATTAATTTATAGCCTGTGGGAATTACCCCTTTGGCAGACATGGAGTTCATTATGGTTTTCATGGCCTTTAGCCATTTCTTGGAATCTGGTCCATCGACCGCTTCCATTTCCTCATAAGTCTTAGGTTCATGCTTGATGAAAAATTCGTCATGCCCAGCATATCGAATCGATCCAGACTTATGTGGTTCCTGTGTTACTTGAACCTCTGGTTGACTTTCAACCTGTATGTGAGATTTTGCTCTCCATCTGTGTCTAATTATATTGTGGTTGATTCTGGACCTTGTCCAAATCAAATCTACTCCCACTAGTTTCTTTCAAAAGAAATACTTTCTCAAGAGAGAAGGCAGTTTGAGCAACAAATATTTTGTTCTCCTTGGGATAGAATTAACACTCTACAGTGTACCACAAACACATACTTTTGAATCACTGCACATTACATTCCCAATTCCATTGAAGAAATGGGATATTTGCAGTTCTCAACTCAAAAGCTAATTTAGACATTTTCTTACGGAGCAGCAGTACATCTGTTTGCATGGCATCATAGTAGTATATTTGCATGACCATTCAAAGATGGAATCCACATCCAATGTGTTCCTTTTTCTTTCTTTGAAATTCACCACACAGTGGTGTACTTAGAAAGCTGTGAGATAACTCCACACTTCTTAGGACAGTCATCAAATTCTCCACTAATCATCTTGATCCAATCAATGTGCTTTAATAGATCCTTCAATTTGACTCAATACTTCATTTGTGAACTTCTTGGATTTTTCCAAAGTTCTTGGGTTGCGTAAGGCATACCCACACCTAAATGAAGTATATATATAACTCCTCTTAGAGCTTGTTTACATGGGTCCACTTACATTTTGTGTACTAGATCCAACAAGCCAATAGTCCTTCCATCCTTTACGATGAAGGCAGCATCTGTTCCTTTGAACTAGGCTCACATGTATCATAATCCTGAAAGGATAATGATCCCAATAGTCCATAGACTTTTGGATGTGACCATTGTTCTATGGTTCAAGAGACAATGCTTATAAGAGGAATTTCATTGAATCATTAGATCTGATCTTGTGTTACATATAGAACCATAAACTATTGTCAATTGTATCACTTCAATAGAACATCTCAGATTAAAGAAAAATATTATTTATTATTTTCAAACTGAAGTCCTTTCCAAAAGGAATGATGTTCTAATACATAAGCTGATACATAATAGCAAAGTTCTATATAAAGTCTTCAAGGCAGTAAGATGATATCAACAGCAGCATCCAATGCTCCGTCCCTGACCCGAGAGTCGATCCCATCAAGCCTCTTCATCCTACTTCTTTTGAGCTCCTGCACATGTAAAACATATGTGAGCCTCATATGTGGTACCCAGTACCCATGAATAAGAAGTAGACAAAAGACCTCGGTAACACAATACCTGAAGCGGATGGATTACATCCCTTCTTCTTTGCCATGCTTTTCTTGGCCATCAATCCTCTTCGAAATACCCATGCATTCCCAGTATTCCAAAGTATTAGCTTCGAAGATACAGAACCATGGTCTTTCTCAGATTCAGGCACACATTCTGAAGATCCAACAGAACTCTCCTGATCATTGTCTATAGAGCATGGTGTGAAGAGACCTTTGAGATGTATGATTAGATCATAGATCCCCATCTCATCACATTCAACCTTGACCTCTGGGGTCATGCACTCTAAGACAAGAGCAGTGTACTGTTCGTTATCTTCACAATGTTCAAGATAGACATTCCACTCCCAGTCGTTAGTGAAATACACACTGGGCTGGGATGGAGGTCTTTCAAGAAGATGCACCTTATTTTCTTGTTCCAGTATCTTGGACAAAGTCTTGAACCATTTTGTCCAATTTGTCCCATCCAGTTTATGTTTATAAAGTTTCAATCTTAGATCAGGAGATGCTTTCTACAATAAGCAAATAAGTAAAGTAAGTACAATGATAAAGCATTTAACAAGGACTTTAAATTAAATGCTATGCTCCCACTACTTCCAAAACAAGTTGAGAACTCTCTAACTCAACATGGAAATAGGTGAGTAGGATCCTAATTTCACATAAGGTCTCCGCGACTCACGAGGGTGAGTTGAGATGCACAGAGAGTCTCATGCTTCCTTAGGTAGGCATGCAAGCCAATTGTGCCATGCACAATTCCTCTTAGTTAAGACAGACTAGGCGCCCTGTGTCCAGCGAGGGCTGGATACAACACAAAACCCTATCCTCTCAACAGCTGCCTCTAGTAATTCATCATGTCAATGACATATGAAAAACTAGTCAAGTCTGGTCCTAACCGTTATGCCCAGGGCCAGCAAATTTCCTTGCGAAGGCACGCCCAGGTTAAAACTGGACTGGGGAAATCATTGTCACCACACACCTTCTAAAGATAAGTGGGTGTGTCCCACGAGGGTGCGAAACAGTTCACAACACCACCGATCGATAGTTTGATGAGGGCTACGCGTTAGAAGGCTATCGACTTGATATTGTATTGAGAGTTTTTGCATGTTTGTTTTATTCTTTTCTAGCATGCAGTTTTCCTATGGTTCAGGTAGCAAAGGAAAAACATCACAGGCATGCTATGGACAAAATAATAAACCATCACAGGCATGCTATTTTGGTCGATATGGTCATAGCCCTTTTCATACACATAACTTGTCACGAGCCATGTGACATGTTATTGTGCATCCAAGGGTTGCGAGTCCCTGAAGCAAATCAGCCCATGCCAGAAGCCGAAAGCAAGTGTCCTTCCTTCAGCCGCATGTCCATCACCATGCTTCCAAAGCTGGCGCCACTTTGAGATCGGTTGAAGAAGACATCTTGTTGTCCTTGATGAACCTTAACCTATCTCATGTAAACAATTCTACATCTATTCTAAGGAAAGATGAAAATTTTACATCAAGAAGGGGAAAAACCACACGCAGGTGGTAGAAAGATTTTACAAGCATTCATCTCAGGTGGAAACATGCTTCCACATCACAACACAGGAGGGCACTCGCTATGACCATATCAACCCAAGGAAGAGACAAGTGGCGC
This sequence comes from Costus lasius, assembly GCA_027563935.2. NCBI lineage: Eukaryota > Viridiplantae > Streptophyta > Magnoliopsida > Zingiberales > Costaceae > Costus > Costus lasius. The sequence goes on from CM050448.1 coordinate 102,207,868, forward strand.
ATATATAAAATTTGAAAAACTGTAATAATCAAATTTTATCCCCTTATGCGCCAACTCCATCCAAAGCACTCTCTTAATCAAATTTATGCTAAAATTGGGATCAAGTTTCATGATGATTTCATGGACCCTATCGGCTGGCAATTTTGTCAGATCAAGAGACCTGGCCAGTCCGAAGACACAATGCCCGTCCTACTTGACAAAACTACGTGCGCCTTTGGTCTTAAATCCATCATAAACACAATCCAAATTTCGGCCATAAAAATTGATGAAAGAAGTTTGGATGAAAGCGCCTTTTAGGTTAAACGTGCATGGATGAACGAAAAATTTTCCAAAAATTTTTCACACAAGCAAACGTACACCTTGTGTTTCTCGCAAGTAGCTCTGATACCACTGTTAGGGAATGCCGGGTGTAATTTAAAATTTTGCAGTCCCAGGACGCAGCGGAAGAAGCATTACACCCGAAACACATTCCTATCCCAAGGATCCATGCGAGAGAGAAGACACAAGGATGTGTTAGAGCTGTACCTCTTTTGCTTGTCTATACGTCGAAGCCATGTTGAAGGCGTCCAAGTGTTCGCCCTCTACAAGTATCCACGCGTCGACTCCTTGATCGTTGCTCCCTTCCACGCTTGGTGCTAGCCTCGGGAAGAGAATCAAGCCTTAGGGTATCTTTACTTCTCTTGCGCCACCTCCAAGATGAAAGCGCCAAGAGGAGATGAGGAGGAAGATGATGCCGCCAAGTTGCTTCCTTTCTTCTTCTTTGCTTGCGCCACCTTCAAGCAAGGTGCGCCTATGGCCAAGGAAGGGAGAGAGCTTATGGCAAGGAGATGCCACCAAGCACTAAGAGTCCTTGCGCCAAGAAGAGAGGGAGAGGAAGAAATTGCGGCTCCAAGGAAGAAGTTTGCGCCAAGCTTTGATGTTGTCGCCCTTTGCCCTTACTTTCGCCCCTCTATGTGTATTCACGTCTCCAAGAATTCATCATCTAGAGAGGGCGACAATGGGTCCTATAAATAGGACTCTGTTGGGAAACCCCGGGGACATTTTACAATTTTCAGAGCCATGGATACATTTTACGCAGCGGAAGAATGTCCCCGAAACAGGCTAGTCCCAAAAACCCAGTGAAAATCTCTTGCGAGGGGGTTGACACGATGTGATAGTAAGTACCTTTAAGCAATTAGAAGCCGATGTCGATGAAGGCGCCCAAGTGTTCGCCCTCTGCAGTCTCGCACACACGGATTCCTCAAGTTTTCTTCTTCCTCGCCCGGTGCTAGCCTCGGGAAGAAGATCCATGCCTTAGGAGAGTCCTCCAAGCAACTTGCGCCACCACCAAGATGTGATGCGCCAAGGAGATGGAAGGAGAAGAGAACGCCGCAAGCCTTCTTGTTCCTTTGCGCCAAGGAAAGGAAAAGGAGAAGCATGCTTGCGCCCTTGATGGAAGAAGAAGAGCTCTAAGCTCTCCAAGCCGTCGCCCTCTAATGCTTCACGCCTCCAAGGAATTAGCATCATCAAGAGAGGGGGCGGCAAGGGCTTATTTATAGGAGCAAGAGGCGGTTAGGGGAGAATGGCAAGTGTTGACAATTAGGGCATGATTCTAGGAGATTATCCAATCAAATATATTGATTAAATCTCCACTCCCATATGCGCCTAAGACTTGCCAAAGCAAGCATCAGCCATATGCGCCCATATCATGCCATATGAGGCATTAATCCCATCCATGCGCCTAGACCTAGTCAAGGCAATATGATGGATTGCCTAATGTGGCTTGGGCGCAAGTCCTAATCCAATTAGGACTCTAATTATGTTAATAATCAGCCCACAATTGTCAAACACAATCCAATCAATTATCTTGTGTGATTTAATCAAATCCAATTTGATTTAATCACCTAGGAGATACCAAACAAGGCATAGGCGCAAATCCTATTAATTCATCCCCATTATACCCTTCAAGCCTCATAGCCCTTTAATACAACTTATTAGCAAGCCCAACTAAGCAATGGGCCAAGCCCAAAGTCCATTATGCATGTTAACCAAGCTATTGGATCCAATCCAATTTAACCCATGGTTAAATGAGGCTAACCATGGTTAATTTGATCGATATGCCAAAAACGGAAGTTGGCCCCAATAAGTTTCTTCCATCTCATCAGGCCCATTGGCGCTGATGAAATCTCCCAAATAGATCAGAGTTATCCAATAACTCGATCTAAAGGCTACCCGATCAATATGAAAACTCGAGTATCAAGGTGTGCGACCCTGTAGGTTCCTCTAACGCTGGCAGTGCTGACCAAAGGTCATCACAAGCAGTGAGTGGCACCTAGCAGTGCATCGCTGCTACCCAGGTTATTGGAATGGATATCGACATCGACATCCCCATCATCGCAACTAGGTACAAATGCATTACAGTCTCTTTGCCGTACTGATATCCGATTGGACAAGTGTGTCACCACTTGTTTTCATCCAATCACATGGCTATGACTAAAACAGGTTCTCACCTGGGTATGGCCATACACTCTCAGTCATAGAACCATAAGGGAGCTCCATGGATATCATACTTCCCTAAGGAAGGGGCAAATCCTATGTCTGTCCATTGACCTTCTCATATGGGTCGTGACATGCTCAATGACAACCGTTATGACCTCCCAACTACGGCAAGGTGTTAGGTTGCATCAAAGCAAGTCCCTAACCATATAGAATGGTCAATGACCTCAAGTCAAGGGATCAATGCATCTCCTGTCACTTGTGAGGATAATTCTGTTGGGGTATGCCCTTAAGGCTAATGTTTGAGGCCTTGGGATTCTTTCAGTATCATGTACAAACTCTTATGTTTATAAAGGCAATGGTTGTTATTCAGTTTGTTACATTGTCTGCTGCAATAAGTGTACTTCTGAATAATGTCTCAATGCTGTTCAGCTAGGCTGACATGCTCTATGTCCTTAGTCGAGATATCTTGGTGAACATGAGACAGCCTTGATATGATTGAGACTAATATGTGTTCTAATCTTATAGGATGCTTTGAGCATGGAATAAGATGTAGACTCATGGGTACATTGGATGTACTGGACAGACCCTACTAGGATATTCAATTGCTTGTCACAATGTGAATAATCCTTGTATGCATCAAGTGGCACATGTCCTCTGACTTGAGATCACTTGTGTTTCTAAATGATGATTGTCATTGTTTTGAGGTAGTTCAATATCATTTGAAACATAATGGTTATAGACTATCTTGGATAATGATCATGAGTCAGGTTAGGACACTAGTGATAGATATAGGATTGCCGTCTCCTTGATTGGAGTGTGATGTTCTAAAGGGGGCCCCCCTGAATGAGATGATTGAGAAAGTGTATGGCCATACCCAGGTGACTATGTTCATCTGATCTAATCATGCTCATCATATTGGAGCTACAGGCTTGACACGCTTGTCCAATAAGAACATCCAGTGGCAAAGGAATCATGTATGCCTAGTGAGTTGATTCACACTTGTGCTATGGTTTGGGTGTAGTCTTGGAAGACTCTTTCTTTTATATCGGGAGACAGTGATGTGTTGCTAGATACCCCTCACTGATCGTGATAACGTAAGTTATCGTTACCGACATTTAAAGGAAACCCTCAGGGTCGCACAATTTGATGATATGGCTTACTTAAGTCAGATCGTGTGGACTGAATTGTCAGTGTTCAGTTTAAAGGGATTTAATCTCTGATTGTGAGTGAGATCTGGTCTGATCATGTTTGATTGATTAGGGCTTGAGATCGGTAAGCTTCGATCGAGAGAATTGGTGCTAGATCGGTCAGATCAGGAGCATCAAGAGATGAACGGTTAGATCTGGAACCTTAGGGTTTAATGTGATCTAGACCAAATAGCTTGGGTTAATTGGTCTTTGAACTAGACCAAAATTGAACCGGTTCACATGTGTGAACGCATGGTTCAAAGCTTGAGGCGTTTTGATCGGTTTTGAGATCATGGGCGCATGACTTCATTGCTTGCTATTTTTGGAAAGTAATAAGCGCCACTTGCATCAACGCCTCAACGCTTGATTCGATTCTCGTCACCTTCTCTTGGCTTTGACGAGAGACTTGCATTCTGGTGTAAGAGAGGTGGACGAAAAGGAGAATTCGCCCAAGCAAAGATCTCTTCATCCCTTCAAGCGATCAAGGATACCTTGGGCCCTTGCTAGCACAAGGAACGCCAAAGGAAGTAGGCGACATCTTCTTGTGTGCGTCTTCTTTGGAGGAGAGCGGCATCACTCTCTACTTCCAAGTCGCCATTCGAATCAATGGCTTTGGTATGATCTTCTTCCGATCTTTACATTGTTTAAGGTTGATCATATGAACATATATTACATGCGATCCTCATGAAACCCTTTATCCGCTGCCAAAAGAATTTACTTGCGCCACTCTAGGGTTTCGCTCCCCCTTGAAGGGGACCCCTTCAATTGGTATCAGAGCAGGTTCTATGTATGTTCATTTGATTGCTTATATGTGATCCTTGTTTGCGTTTGCTAAGAGTAGATCTAATCACATGCCGAAAAACTACATACTAGTTTGAGAACTTAGATGTATGTTTAGTTATGGATGGCGCATGTTTGTTGGCGCTTCTTACATGTTATTTTTGACAAAACAAAATATCATGCGCGCCTCACCTAGATCTAAGGCCCTGCTTTAATCACTTAGACGGGTTATTAGGGTTGATGTCACAGTCATGTCTAGATCCAATCAGTCTGATCAGACAATCTGACAGCCTAGATGGGTTGACCAGATAGCACCTGTGCGCAAGCACAAGGTGGCTATAGGTCGATTGCAGACAGGCGTGTAGCGATGTCTGGTTGAGACAACCAGTGAACGCGCATGAGTTAGGCCCGGGGTCACACCCGCTTGCCAGAACTCATGAGGTCGTTCAGCCCTTGGCGCATGCATAGTTGACCATTTGGTCGACTCAAGTCAGTTAGGACTTGGTGCATGTAAGGGCAGTGGATCTGACTAGGACTGATGAGTGGATCCCTATTAATGGACCGTTGTAAGGTAGTAGTGAAGGTCCCCTAGACAAGGGGATGAAACCCTAATAGGCACATGTAAGGGATTTAAACAGCGGAAGAGGGTTTCTAGATCTATTGCATGCTTTACGATCAACGTTAAAATGATTACATACAAGAGAAGAAATCATACCGATGCCATTTCTAGATGGCGTCTTGGAAGCAAAGATCGAAATGGATCTTCTCCAGAGATGACGCACACAAGATGAGTCTTGGCTCCTCCTTGTCGCCCCTTGTGCTAGCAAGGATCGTCCAAGTATCCTGACCGAATGGAAGGGAAGAGATGAGAAATCCTATGCTTGGCGAGAGCTCCTCTTTTCGTCCACACCTTCACACGCAAGAGATGCCAGTGTCGAAAAGCCCAAAGAGGCGTCAAGAGAGCGTGAGCATTGAGAACGTGAGAGTCATGGTCACGTTTAGAGACATGCTTTCTAAAAATAGAAAAGTCTCAACGTTCATGCGACCACAACTTACCCCAATCGCAAAATGCCTCTTCATTTGAACCATGCGCTCATCCAATGAGCTGGTTCAATTCGGTTTGGTTCAAGAAACCAAACAACCCAAGCCATTAGTCCAGATTACAATAAACCCCTGAGGCTTAAGATCTGACTGTTGATCTCTCGATGCTCCTGATCTCACCGATCTAGCATCCATTCTCTCAATCGAAGCTTACCGATCTTAAGCCCTAATCAATTAAACATGATCAGACCAGATCTCACTCACAATCAGAGATTAAATCCCTTTAAACTGAACCTAAACAATTCAGTCCACACGATCTGACTTAAGTAAGCCATATCATCAAATTGTGCGACCCTAAGGGTTTCCTTTAAATGTCGGTAACGATAACTTACGTCATCACGATCAGCGAGGGGTATCTAGCAACACATCACTGTCTCCCGATATAAAGGAAAGAGTCTTCCAAGACTACACCCAAACCACAGCACAAGTGTGAATCAACTCACTAGGCATACATGTTTCCTTTGCCACTGGATGTTCTTATTGGACAAGCCTGTCAAGCTTGTAACTCCAATATGATGAGCATGATTAGATCAGATGAACATAGTCACCTGGGTATGGCCATACACTTTCTCAATCATCTCATCCAAGGGGGCCCTTTACAACATCACACTCCAATGAAGGAGACGGCGATCCTTTATCTATCACTAGTGCCCTAACATGACTCAAGCTCACCATTCAAGATAGTCTATAACCATTATGTTTCAAATGATATTGAACTACCTCAAAACAATGACAATCATCATTTAGAAACACAAGTGATCTCAAGTCAGAGGAAATGTGCCACTTGTTGCAATCAAGGATTATTCACATTGTGACAAGCAATTGAATATCCTAGTAGGGTCTGTCCAGTACATCCAATGTACCCATGAGTCTACATCTTATTCCATGCTCGAAGCATCCTATAAGATTAGAATACATATTAGTCTCAATCATATCAAGGCTGTCTCATGTTCACCAAGATATCTCGACTAAGGACAAAAGTGCATGTCAGCCTAGCTGAACAGCATTGAGACATTATTCAGAAGTATATGTATTGCAGCAGATAATATATCAACCTGAATAACAACCATTGCCTTTATAAACATAAGAGTTTATACATGATACTGATACAATCCCAAGGCCTCAAACATTAGCCTTAAGGGCATACCCCAACAATCTCCCACTTACACTTAATCTAATGGTTGAGGAATCTCAAACCCATATTATTACAGTGCTTCTCATGCTTCTGCTGCGCCAGAGGCTTGGTAAGCGGGTCTGCCAGATTGCCATCTGTATGAACCTTGCAGATTTTGATCTCGCCACGATCAATGATCTCCCGGATCAAGTGAAACCGTCTCTGTATGTGCTTGGACTTCTGGTGCGACCGCGGTTCCTTTGCTTGTGCGATTGCTCCAGTGTTATCACAGAAGATAACCAAAGGATCTGCACTCGAAGGAACAACACCAAGTTCCTTAACGAACTTGCGAATCCATACTGCCTCCTTAGATGCTTCTGAGGCTGCAACATACTCGGCTTCTGTTGTGGAATCAGCAACGATGGACTGTTTGAAACTCTTCCACACCACTGCTCCTCCATTCAAGCTAAAAACATAGCCTGATTGCGATCGGAAATCATCCTGGTCAGATTGGAATGAAGCGTCAGTATATCCTTCAATACTGAGTTCTTCCTGACCACCATATATCAAGAACATATCTTTGGTCCTCCGCAGATATTTCAAGATGTTCTTGACTGCAATCCAGTGCGCCTGACCTGGATTACTTTGGAATCGACTGGTCACGCTTAACTCGTAAGCGACGTCTGGGCGAGTACACAACATCGCATACATAATGGATCCAACAGCCGAAGCATAAGGCGTATTGTCCATTTCATCTTTCTCAGTCTGTGTTTGTGGACACTGACTCTTTGAAAGATTCAGACCATGTCTGACTGGAAGATATCCTCTTTTAGAATTCTCTAAATGAAATCTTTCCAGGACTTTATCGATGTAAGTACTTTGGCACAGCCCGAGAAGCCTCTTAGATCTATCCCTGTAGATCTTCACACCTAATACATAGGCTGCTTCTCCTAAATCTTTCATCTGGAAACATTTTCTTAACCATGCTTTGACAGCATGCAGTTCAGGAATATCGTTTCCAATGATTAAGATATCATCGACGTAGAGGACTAGGAAAGTAATTACGCTCCCACTAAACCTCTTATATACACACGGGTCATCTTCATTCTTGATGAAACCAAATTCACTAATTGATTCATCAAAACGAATATTCCAGCTTCTTGATGCTTGTTTAAGTCCATAAATGGACTTCTTTAATTTGCATACCTTATGACGATCAGATGGATTAGTGAAACCTTCAGGTTGTGTCATATACACATCCTCATCTAATTTTCCATTAAGGAAAGCAGTCTTCACATCCATCTGCCAGATCTCATAATCGTAATATGCTGCTATCGCGAAAAGAATCCGAATAGACTTAAACATAGCTACAGGTGAGAAAGTTTCATCATAATCTATCCCGTAGATTTGTTTGAAACCTTTCGCAACTAGCCTGCCTTTATAGGTAACCACGTTACCATCCATGTCAATCTTCTTCTTGAAGATCCATTTACAGCCTATAGGGATAACTCCCGGAGGTGGATCAACCAAATCCCAAACTTGGTTATCTGACATGGAGTCCATCTCGGCTCGCATAGCTTCAAGCCATCTAGCTGAGTCTGGTCCACTGACCGCATCCGCATAAGTGAGGGGTTCATCATTATCAATGATGTAGACTCCGTCATAGCGCTCAGGCTGTCGACGAATCCTTCCCGATCTTCGCGGTTCCCGTGATATCTGAGCCTCAGGTTGTTCAGTAACCTGTTCTACCGGCTCAGGCTCATCCAACTGTGCTTGACTACTTTGTCCTTCCTCTGGATTCTCATCCAGTTTTATTTCTCTCCCACTGGCTTCTTGCAGAAGAAACTCCTTCTCAAGAAAAATGGCCGTCCGAGCAACAAATACCTTGTTCTCTTTGGGATCGTAGAAATAATAACCCTTAGTTTCCTTAGGGTAACCGACAAAGATGCATTTGTCAGATCTGCTCTCTAGTTTCCCAGAGGCGAGCTTTTTGACATAAGCCTCGCAACCCCAGATCCTGATAAATGTCAAGCTCGGCTGTTTCCCATACCATAACTCATATGGGGTCTTTGAAACTGCCTTGGATGGCACTCGGTTTAGTACCTTTGCAGCTGTTTCCAGTGCAAATCCCCAAAAGGAGTAAGGTAGAGTAGCCTGACTCATCATAGAACGAACCATATCAAGTAACGTTCTATTTCTCCTCTCGGACACACCATTCCATTGCGGTGTTCCTGGCGGAGTGAGCTGTGAGATAATCCCACACTCCTTCAGATAGTCAGTAAACGCATGACTCAAGTATTCTCCACCTCGATCAGAACGAAGTGCCTTGATATTTCGGCCTAGCTGATTCTGTACTTCATTCTTGAACTCTTTGAACTTGTCAAAAGATTCACTTTTATGTCTCATTAAATAGACATACCCATATCTACTGAAATCATCAGTAAAGGTAATGAAGTACGAATAGCCACCTCTGGCATGTTTACTAAATGGCCCACACACATCACTGTGTATAAGGTCAAGTAAACCTGAAGCCCTTTGACCTTTATTAGGAAAAGGTGACTTCGTCATTTTGCCCATTAAACAAGCTTTGCATGTATCAATCTCCTCATAGGAGAATGATCCCAGCAGTCCATGTTCATGCAACCGCTTAATGCGTTTCTTGTTAATATGGCCTAAACGACTATGCCATAGCAAGGTGCTATCATCAGCATACTTGGCTTTCTTATTATCAATATTTTGTATAGAACATTCCATGTCCAACATGAATAACCCATTGTTAATTGAACCAGTAGCATAAACAATATTATCAAAAGATAAAACACACTTTGAAATATTGCATTCAAAGGAAAACCCTTTCCTGACAAGAGCAGGAATAGAGATAATATTCTTAGTTATACTCGGAACAAAATAACAATTGTCTAGTTCCAATACAAGTCCAGATGGTAATGAGATGTAATATTCCCCTACAGCAACAGCAGCAACCCGTGCTCCGTTTCCAACTCGTAGGTCCACCTCATGCTGCCCCACCTGTCTTCTTCTCTTGAGTTCCTGTACATTTGAACAAATGTGAACTCCACATGCAGTGTCCAACACCCATGATATAGAAGAAGAAAACATGACCTCAGTCACATAAATACCTGAGCCAGAAGCGATGCTTCCCTTCTTGTCTCCTTGGAGTGCTTTACAGTCCTTTTTCCAGTGACCCAGCTGGCCACAGTGGAAACATCTGTATTCCTTCGAACGCTTAACCTTTTGTTTCAGCGCCTTGTTGTAGTTCTTGACTGGGGTTTTGCCCCTCTTCCCCTTCTTCTTGTTCCTGGAAGGAACCATTAAGACAGAGGTTGAAGGCTTTCCCTTCAGAGTCTCCTCAGTAGTCAAGAGCATATTCAGCAACTCTGCCGGCGTACAGTCGATCTTGTTCATATTAAAGTTAATAATGAACGGATCGAAAGAAGGCGGGAGAGACTGCAGAATAATGTCTACAGCAAGCTCCTGATTGATGGTATGTCCCAGTTTCTCTAGAGCCTCCTTGTGCCCAATCATCTTGAGCACATGAGCTCCTACTGGACTCCCTTCAGCCAGTTTGCTCTGAAAGAAAAGCTTTGTCAAATTGTAGCGTTCAGTCCTCGCCTGTGCAGCATATAGCATCTTGAGGTTTGCTATAATTTCTATAGCAGACATATCCTCATGCTGACGCTGCAGCGGTGGCGTCATAGACGCTAGCATCAGGCAAGCGATATCAATGCTATCATTGACATGCTTTTCATAGGCTTCCCGAACCGCCCTTGCGGCGTTCGGAGCGGGTTGAGGCGGTATCGCCGTCTCGAGGACATACAGTTTCCTCTCTGCCTTAAGAACAATCTTAAGGTGTCCGTACCAGTCTGAGAAGTTTGGCCCAGCAAACTTCTCCCTTTCCAGTAGGGATCGCACATTGAAGTTCATGGTGTTCGTTGCTGCAGGAATCTACAACAATGCAAGAACAGCAAGGTCAGTATCAATGTTAAGAATCAATCAGGACTTAAGAATGATTCTTTTTCTCACTATTTTATCTGACTGAAAAATCCAGCAAAACAGCCCGAAAGAGTAGAACTCTTTTAGTGAGACGGGATCCAGATTTCACACTTGGTCTCCGCGTCTTGCTCAGGCGAGATAAGATGCACAGAGAGTACAAGCACTAATTTCTGGTAGGCTGTCCCAGCCAATCGCCAACCCGTGAGATTCCCCTTCATCTGGGCAATCCAGCAGACTGTGCCAACTGAGTTGGTACAACACAGTCTCTGATCCCACAGATGGCTGCCTCCATGTGCTACCATATGCGCCACATATGTAGCCTACCTGGTCAAGCTGACCTGACCTACTCCCTGGACCACCACGTGCTATGCTGAGCAACGAGAAGCGATAAATCCCTTCTCTGTAACACGCAGGTGTAATCCCGCACAGTCTGAAGATAGATGGACGTGCCCACTGAGTGGGTATAACACGGCTCCAACGATAGTCAGAACAGTGAGGTTTCGCGTCAGAAGGCTTACGAGCTTGAAATTTTAACGTTGGATTTTAACGGTCTTTTATCTTCTCAACTATCATACAATTCCTATGGTGATAGCAGAAGATAAATAAATCATGCATTTCTAATTATATAATTGATAAAGAGAAAGCATGCTGATCTTATGTGGTAAAAGCCCATTAAGCCTAAGTAATACCTTAACCTAACTTAAGTCTTCACTTGCTTTTCTTCATGGGGCTTTTGCTTCTTATCTGGCCCAACCTAGGGCCCAAGCGCCAATTGCAGCTCAGGTGCGCCCACCAGGGAAAATGCGCCTGTCCCAGAGTCGAACCCTGGACCTCCCACCTGGTCAAGCCACTGCTGCATGCGCCTCTGCTAAGTGTGCTCTGTGCTCTTGTCTGATTAAATTACAAATTAATCTATCTAGACAAGATTGACTCGCAAGTCAATTACACTTTATAAATTAAATAAAATGTGATGCGCAGATCACAATAAATATTAATTTACATTTAAATTCCAGGCTCGCAGGCCCCAGCACAGCACACATTAAACAGGGCAGCCCACATAAGATTAAATAAACAAACATATGGCATCCAATCAGCATGTGATCCAATAAGAAAATGAAATTTCGAAAACCCCATTGGCATCATTTTTTTTTTAATTTTCTTATATGCCCTACAACCTTACAACAGTCCATTAATAGGGATCCACTCACCTTGTCTAGTCAGCTCCAATGCCCTTGCATGCACCAAGTCCTAACTGACTTGAGTCGACCAAAAGGTCAACCATGCATGCGTTTAGGGCTGAACGGCCACAATGAGGTCTGGCAAGCGGGTGTAACCCCGGGCCTAACTCATATGCGCTCAATTAGTTGTCTCAATCAGACATCGCTACACGCCTATGATGCAGTCGACTTATAGCCACCTCGCGCTTGCGCACAGGTGCTATCTGGTCGACCCATCTAGGCTGTCAGATGGTCTGATCAGACTGGTTGGATCTAACCTAGAGGATGACTTCAACCCTACTAACCTGTCTAAGGATTTACAGTAGGCGCTTAGATCTAAGTGAGGCGCGCAAGTGATGAAGTTTTTGAAGAAAAACTATAACATACAACAAGCGCAATATATAAGCATCATTCATGCGCCACAAACTATAAACATGCGCCAATACTAGCACGTAAAATTTTCGCATGATGATAACCCTAGATCTCTTGAACATGCGCATATAATGGATCACACAAAAAGGGGTCAAGCAATCATAAAAACATGCATAAACCTTGGCTCTGATACCAATTGAAGGTCCCCTAGACAAGGGGATGAAACCCTAATAGGCACATGTAAGGGATTTAAACAGCGGAAGAGGGTTTCTAGATCTATTGCATGCTTTACGATCAACGTTAAAATGATTACATACAAGAGAAGAAATCATACCGATGCCATTTCTAGATGGCGTCTTGGAAGCAAAGATCGAAATGGATCTTCTCCAGAGATGACGCACACAAGATGAGTCTTGGCTCCTCCTTGTCGCCCCTTGTGCTAGCAAGGATCGTCCAAGTATCCTGACCGAATGGAAGGGAAGAGATGAGAAATCCTATGCTTGGCGAGAGCTCCTCTTTTCGTCCACACCTTCACACGCAAGAGATGCCAGTGTCGAAAAGCCCAAAGAGGCGTCAAGAGAGCGTGAGCATTGAGAACGTGAGAGTCATGGTCACGTTTAGAGACATGCTTTCTAAAAATAGAAAAGTCTCAACGTTCATGCGACCACAACTTACCCCAATCGCAAAATGCCTCTTCATTTGAACCATGCGCTCATCCAATGAGCTGGTTCAATTCGGTTTGGTTCAAGAAACCAAACAACCCAAGCCATTAGTCCAGATTACAATAAACCCCTGAGGCTTAAGATCTGACCGTTGATCTCTCGATGCTCCTGATCTCACCGATCTAGCATCCATTCTCTCAATCGAAGCTTACCGATCTTAAGCCCTAATCAATTAAACATGATCAGACCAGATCTCACTCACAATCAGAGATTAAATTCCTTTAAACTGAACCTAAACAATTCAGTCCACACGATCTGACTTAAGTAAGCCATATCATCAAATTGTGCGACCCTAAGGGTTTCCTTTAAATGTCGGTAACGATAACTTACGTCATCACGATCAGCGAGGGGTATCTAGCAACACATCACTGTCTCCCGATATAAAGGAAAGAGTCTTCCAAGACTACACCCAAACCACAGCACAAGTGTGAATCAACTCACTAGGCATACATGTTTCCTTTGCCACTGGATGTTCTTATTGGACAAGCCTGTCAAGCTTGTAACTCCAATATGATGAGCATGATTAGATCAGATGAACATAGTCACCTGGGTATGGCCATACACTTTCTCAATCATCTCATCCAAGGGGGCCCTTTAGAACATCACACTCCAATGAAGGAGACGGCGATCCTTTATCTATCACTAGTGCCCTAACATGACTCAAGCTCACCATCCAAGATAGTCTATAACCATTATGTTTCAAATGATATTGAACTACCTCAAAACAATGACAATCATCATTTAGAAACACAAGTGATCTCAAGTCAGAGGAAATGTGCCACTTGTTGCAATCAAGGATTATTCACATTGTGACAAGCAATTGAATATCCTAGTAGGGTCTGTCCAGTACATCCAATGTACCCATGAGTCTACATCTTATTCCATGCTCGAAGCATCCTATAAGATTAGAATACATATTAGTCTCAATCATATCAAGGCTGTCTCATGTTCACCAAGATATCTCGACTAAGGACAAAAGTGCATGTCAGCCTAGCTGAACAACATTGAGACATTATTCAGAAGTATATGTATTGCATCAGATAATATATCAACCTGAATAACAACCATTGCCTTTATAAACATAAGAGTTTATACATGATACTGATACAATCCCAAGGCCTCAAACATTAGCCTTAAGGGCATACCCCAACAAGTAGGGCATATAAGGAAAATAAACTGATGCCAAAGGGTTTTCAAAATTTTATTTTCTTAATGGATCACATGTTGATTGTAAGCATATGCTTGTTTATTTATTCTTATGTGGGCTGCCCGTGTTAATGTGTGCTGTGCTGGGGCCTGCGTGCCTGGATTAAATTGTAAATTAATATTTTTGTGATCTGCGCATCACATGTTATTTACTTTATAAAGTGTAATTGACCTGCGAGTCAATCATGTCTAGATAGATTGAATTGTAAATTTAATCAGACATGAGCACTGAGCACACTTGGCAGAGGCGCATGCAGCAGAGGCTTGACCAGGTGGGAGGTCCAGGGTTCGACCCTATGACAGGCGCATACCTGGTGGGCGCACTTAAGCTGCAGTCGGCGCTTGGGCCCTGGGTTGGGCCAGATGAGATGCAAAAGACCCATGAAGAGCTCAAGTGAAGACTTAAGTTAAATTAAGGTCTTACTTAGGGTCAATGGGCTTTTACCACATAAGATCAGCATGCTTTCTATTTATTGTTTAAATAATTAGACTTGCATGATTTATTCATCTTCTGCTATCACCATAGGGTTTGCATGATAGTTAAGAAGATAAAAGACCGTTAAAATCCAACGCTAAAATATCAAGCTCTAAAGCCTTCTAACGCGAAACCTCACTGTTCTGACTATCGTTGGAGCCGTGTTGTACCCACTCAGTGGGCACGTCCATCTATCTTCAGACGGTGTGTGATTTCACCTGCGTGTTACAGAGAAGGGATTTATCGCTTCTCGTTGCTCAGCATAGCACGTGGTGGTCCAGGGAGTAGGTCGCCCTCTAATGCTTCACGCCTCCAAGGAATTAGCATCATCAAGAGAGGGGGCGGCAAGGGCTTATTTATAGGAGCAAGAGGCGGTTAGGGGAGAATGGCAAGTGTTGACAATTAGGGCATGATTCTAGGAGATTATCCAATCAAATATATTGATTAAATCTCCACTCCCATATGCGCCTAAGACTTGCCAAAGCAAGCATCAGCCATATGCGCCCATATCATGCCATATGAGGCATTAATCCCATCCATGCGCCTAGACCTAGTCAAGGCAATATGATGGATTGCCTAATGTGGCTTGGGCGCAAGTCCTAATCCAATTAGGACTCTAATTATGTTAATAATCAGCCCACAATTGTCAAACACAATCCAATCAATTATCTTGTGTGATTTAATCAAATCCAATTTGATTTAATCACCTAGGAGATACCAAACAAGGCATAGGCGCAAATCCTATTAATTCATCCCCATTATACCCTTCAAGCCTCATAGCCCTTTAATACAACTTATTAGCAAGCCCAACTAAGCAATGGGCCAAGCCCAAAGTCCATTATGCATGTTAACCAAGCTATTGGATCCAATCCAATTTAACCCATGGTTAAATGAGGCTAACCATGGTTAATTTGATCGATATGCCAAAAACGGAAGTTGGCCCCAATAAGTTTCTTCCATCTCATCAGGCCCATTGGCGCTGATGAAATCTCCCAAATAGATCAGAGTTATCCAATAACTCGATCTAAAGGCTACCCGATCAATATGAAAACTCGAGTATCAAGGTGTGCGACCCTGTAGGTTCCTCTAACGCTGGCAGTGCTGACCAAAGGTCATCACAAGCAGTGAGTGGCACCTAGCAGTGCATCGCTGCTACCCAGGTTATTGGAATGGATATCGACATCGACATCCCCATCATCGCAACTAGGTACAAATGCATTACAGTCTCTTTGCCGTACTGATATCCGATTGGACAAGTGTGTCACCACTTGTTTTCATCCAATCACATGGCTATGACTAAAACAGGTTCTCACCTGGGTATGGCCATACACTCTCAGTCATAGAACCATAAGGGAGCTCCATGGATATCATACTTCCCTAAGGAAGGGGCAAATCCTATGTCTGTCCATTGACCTTCTCATATGGGTCGTGACATGCTCAATGACAACCGTTATGACCTCCCAACTACGGCAAGGTGTTAGGTTGCATCAAAGCAAGTCCCTAACCATATAGAATGGTCAATGACCTCAAGTCAAGGGATCAATGCATCTCCTGTCACTTGTGAGGATAATTCTGTTGGGGTATGCCCTTAAGGCTAATGTTTGAGGCCTTGGGATTCTTTCAGTATCATGTACAAACTCTTATGTTTATAAAGGCAATGGTTGTTATTCAGTTTGTTACATTGTCTGCTGCAATAAGTGTACTTCTGAATAATGTCTCAATGCTGTTCAGCTAGGCTGACATGCTCTATGTCTTTAGTCGAGATATCTTGGTGAACATGAGACAGCCTTGATATGATTGAGACTAATATGTGTTCTAATCTTATAGGATGCTTCGAGCATGGAATAAGATGTAGACTCATGGGTACATTGGATGTACTGGACAGACCCTACTAGGATATTCAATTGCTTGTCACAATGTGAATAATCCTTGTATGCATCAAGTGGCACATGTCCTCTGACTTGAGATCACTTGTGTTTCTAAATGATGATTGTCATTGTTTTGAGGTAGTTCAATATCATTTGAAACATAATGGTTATAGACTATCTTGGATAATGATCATGAGTCAGGTTAGGACACTAGTGATAGATATAGGATTGCCGTCTCCTTGATTGGAGTGTGATGTTCTAAAGGGGGCCCCCTTGAATGAGATGATTGAGAAAGTGTATGGCCATACCCAGGTGACTATGTTCATCTGATCTAATCATGCTCATCATATTGGAGCTACAGGCTTGACACGCTTGTCCAATAAGAACATCCAGTGGCAAAGGAATCATGTATGCCTAGTGAGTTGATTCACACTTGTGCTATGGTTTGGGTGTAGTCTTGGAAGACTCTTTCTTTTATATCGGGAGACAGTGATGTGTTGCTAGATACCCCTCACTGATCGTGATAACGTAAGTTATCGTTACCGACATTTAAAGGAAACCCTCAGGGTCGCACAATTTGATGATATGGCTTACTTAAGTCAGATCGTGTGGACTGAATTGTCAGGGTTCAGTTTAAAGGGATTTAATCTCTGATTGTGAGTGAGATCTGGTCTGATCATGTTTGATTGATTAGGGCTTGAGATCGGTAAGCTTCGATCGAGAGAATTGGTGCTAGATCGGTCAGATCAGGAGCATCAAGAGATGAACGGTTAGATCTGGAACCTTAGGGTTTAATGTGATCTAGACCAAATAGCTTGGGTTAATTGGTCTTTGAACTAGACCAAAATTGAACCGGTTCACATGTGTGAACGCATGGTTCAAAGCTTGAGGCGTTTTGATCGGTTTTGAGATCATGGGCGCATGACTTCATTGCTTGCTATTTTTGGAAAGTAATAAGCGCCACTTGCATCAACGCCTCAACGCTTGATTCGATTCTCGTCACCTTCTCTTGGCTTTGACGAGAGACTTGCATTCTGGTGTAAGAGAGGTGGACGAAAAGGAGAATTCGCCCAAGCAAAGATCTCTTCATCCCTTCAAGCGATCAAGGATACCTTGGGCCCTTGCTAGCACAAGGAACGCCAAAGGAAGTAGGCGACATCTTCTTGTGTGCGTCTTCTTTGGAGGAGAGCGGCATCACTCTCTACTTCCAAGTCGCCATTCGAATCAATGGCTTTGGTATGATCTTCTTCCGATCTTTACATTGTTTAAGGTTGATCATATGAACATATATTACATGCGATCCTCATGAAACCCTTTATCCGCTGCCAAAAGAATTTACTTGCGCCACTCTAGGGTTTCGCTCCCCCTTGAAGGGGACCCCTTCAAATTCATGACACCAAGTCATAGCCTCACAGTGGGTCTATCCAGTATATCCTCCAATGATATACCCATGTGTCTGCGTTAGCACCACGTGCCTAACCAGAGTTGTCCCATATCCAGTCTCTCAAGTACCAGAGTTGTCCCATATCCACTCAGGTACATCGACTGGGGACTATAGTTCGAGCACAGATCCAATCTGTCTCCAGGGACATTATCATGTAAGTACACAATCGCAGGTGTAGACAAACAATGATAACGATAATGCCAGAAAGATATATATTAATATCAGAGTCAAGTAGTACAAAGATGGACCAAAACTAGGTCCTAGGGCATATACACCAACAGACTAGAGGTGGTTTGAGCAAGGGCTAGGATCATGCCAAGTGTATGGCTAGGATGAGGTGTCTTGAAGTAAGGAAAGTCTCCAAGACTTTACCATAAACCTCATTCAACCTTTCCATAAAAGTCTAAACACTATATCAGCCCAAGACATGCCTCAAATGCATTCTTACCATCAAAGGCTAAGTGGCTAGGCGCAACATGCATGAGGAGTTTCGGCTAGGGTAAGGGTTTTGGGAGAAACTAGGGTTTGAGGTAAGGTAAGTCTCCAAGACATTACCATATACTTCTTCCCTATGTCCATATGCGCCTAGGAACTTCCCATAAAAGTTCTCAAGCCATATCAGCCCCAAGACTTACCTTAGAGGCAAGTATTCCATCCAAGGAAGAAGGGCTAGGCGCCCTTTACTTCCATAATGAAGTAAAGGCGCCTCCCTCACCCCATTATGCCCCTAGGCGCCAATGGGGTGAGAATTCTCCCCATTATACCCTTTTAAGTCAATTCCTCTTCATGACAACTAATTATTGGGCCTCATTGGATAATGAGCTAGCCCAAACTTCATAGCGTGGGTTGATTAAGCCATTGGATCTAATCCAATGCAACCCTAATCCAAATGTGACCAATCTAGGTCAATTTCGGGTCAACCTGCCAAAAATGAAGTTTGGCTCCAATAACTTTCTTCCGACTCATCAAGCCCATTGGCGCTGATGAAATCTTCCAAATTGATCCAAGTTATCCAATAACTTGATCCTAAGGCTTCTGAATAAAGCAACGTCAAGAGTCTATTGCGTGTGACCCCATAGGATCTATATGACGATGGCAATGATGTAAACATCACAAGTAGTGAGGGGTATCTAGCAACACATCACTACTACCCATGTCATAGGACTTAAGTCATTATGGCAACAACTCCTAACAAGCAACGAGGATTCCCATTGCATTATAGATCCCTTTGCCTAAGCTGATATCCTGCCATTGGATTAGTCTCAAGTTTATTATCCAATGCATTGGTCATGACTCAACAAGTGTGGCCACACTTTCCTGTCATGCACCAATAAGGTGGGGCGCCCCGCGGTGGATATCATGCTTCCTCTGAAGGATGGGGCAAATCCTACTATTGGTCATCCATGTCTCTACGTGACTTATGACATGCCCAATGACAGTCGTTTTGGTCTCCCAATTACGGAGAGACGTAAGACTGTATTAAAGCATACCCATCATCAAATCTAGACATGAATACCTCAAGTCTAAGGATCAATGCAAACCTCTTGCATGTGAGATTGACTTGTTGACTAGACAAGTCAATCCTCACGGTGGATCACTCCAGTGCATCCAATGCACCTGTATGTCTGCGTTACTGTGCCCCGCACATAACCAGCCCATACACCAGTCTCACATGTACCAAAGCTGTCCCATATCTGCTAAGGTACCTTGTCTGGGGATAGCTTATGAGAATGGATCCAATCCAAACTTCTGGGACATTATTTATGCAACACAATACATCAACGCAGGTAGAGAAGTCTGCATAATAACGACCATGCCTATATAAAGAGTAATAGTTCTATCAAAGTACATTCAAACAATGCCTGACCATGTCCATACATTGGTCTTTAGGGCATATACACCAACACATTGGACAGCCCGAATGGCATGACAAGCCACTCGAAAAGGCCGTCCTTGGTCTTGAAAGCGGTCTTCCACTCATCATCTTCGCGAATGCAGACTTGGTGGTATCCGCTTCGGAGGTCGAGCTTGGAAAACCAAGACGCGCTGGAAATTAAATCCAACATATCGTCAAGCCGAGGGATGGGAAAGTGATACTTGACAGTAATCCTATTAATGGCTCGGCTATCGACACACATGCGCCACGACCCATTCTTCTTAGATGTGAGAAGCGCGGGTACGGCGCAAGGGCTAAGGCTTTCACGGATGTACCCCTTAGTGAGGAGGTCATCCACTTGGCGCTGCAACTCCGCATATTCGGCGGGATTGAGGCGATGGTGGGGCAGATTAGGGAGGGGTGCCCCCGGGACAAGGTCAATGGCGTGTTGAATGTCCCTCTCCGGAGGGAGGCCGTGAGGCAAATCCTCATGGCTGATATCGCTAAACTCGGCTAAGAGGACGGACACCTCAGCAGATGGGGTCCTGAACTTCGTGCACCATGAGCGCATAGACAGTCTTGGTCGCATGAGCCACGCGAACCAACGCAGGGGTTCGCATGAGGGAGATCATAGGAGAAGGCAGTGGGACAGGGGTTGATGGCGTGATCAGGCCCTTGGAAGTGGACGCTCGCAGCTCCTTAGGCGGAGCCGGAATCAACCGAATCTTCTGCTCGTCATGGTCGAACACATAAGTGTTCGACCGACCATAGTGAATGACGTCCCTGTCGTATAACCAGGGGCGGCCTAAGAGGACATGGGCGACATCCATCGTCGCGACATCACACAGGACCTTCTCACGATAGTTCCCAAATGCAATGGGAACATGACACTAGTGTGTGACAGGGAGGCTCGTGGTATCAACCCACGCAATGGAGTAGGGCCTCGGGTGGGGTTCAAGGGTAAGGCCGAAGCGCGTGACCGCAGTCCGAGAGACCACGTTCAAGCTACTTCCGCCGTCTATGATGATCTTGCAAGAGTGCCCGTTGCACTTGATGTAAGTGGTGAAAATACCCGAACGCCTCCAATCCTCGGTAGGCACGGGTAGGACTAAGTTGCAGCGGACGACAAGGGCACACAGACCCGACTCCTCGCCACTAGTGTAACACTCCGCCTCGATGTCATGTTCGGTGGGGGTTATGGTAGCGACGCGAGCCGGACCTACGTCGGCCCGGGCTTGTTTCTTGGGGCACTCACGCGACATGTGCCCCGGCTGAAGACAATTATAACACGTAATGCGGCCAAATGCGCCGTCCATCGGGGCCTTACCCCTCTCTTCCCTCATGGGCCGAGAAGGTGAGGCCTCTAAGGGTGGGCGCCTAGGGGTTTGATGGGCTAGGGGCGCGGGCCGTGGGTCCGGACGAGGCTCCGGACGCTCGAATCGGGGTGGGGTGACCACCCGGATGGGGGCGCTGCGGGGGACCCAGGTCGGCGCACCTTGCAGCGGCGCACAGGTCTTGCTTGATGTCTCGAGCGCGCTGGAAGGTCTGATCCAAAGTTTCGGTCCCATATGTGGGTAAGGTGCGACGGATATCAGAGCGGAGGCCATTCCTAAATTTGCATAGCGACAGTTCGGGGTCCTCTTGTAGGTTGCAACGGAGTTGGAGTGTCTCGAAGGTGAGACGATACTCCTCGACGGTACTAGAACCCTGGTGAATGCGACTATACTGGTCAAGGAGTCGCTGCCTATATGAGGCGGGGACGTAACGCTCGCGGAGGCGATAACGCATCTCCGCCCACTTGGTGACCGGGGGTAAACCCTGCTGCGCATTTTGGCGCTCCAAATTCTCCCAGTGTAAACGCGCAGGACCCTCAAGTAGGGTGCGCACGTACCAAACGCGGGACTCATGTGGGAGCCTAGTAAGGTCAAAATGGGCGTCAACGGACGCGACCCAATCGAGAAACTCTGTGGGATCAAGCCACCCTTGAAAGGTGCAGGGGTATGTCGAACATAGCGCATGACATCGTGGTCCTCGCAGGGACGTTCGACGCGGTTCAGGGCGGGTGTTCTGGTTGCGGCCCAAGCGTGGCCGAAGCACCCATTGGGCTGAGGACCTTGGGCGGCCCAGGGCTGGGTTCCTAGGGGTCTGGGTTCATTCCCCAGGGCTGGGTTCCTAGGGGTCTCGTACGGTCATGTGCGACCCCAATCTTCCTCTTGGGCGCGCGGCCGGGTGGGTGCAGTCAAAGGGGGTACTTCCCTTGTAGGGGCTGGGTGTGTGGACACCGGAGGATTCACCGGAGTTGGAAGTTCACGCTCCGTGACCCCGGGGTGACTAAGGAGGTGATTGAGTCCAGCCATAATCTGATCGAATTTGGCGTCGGTGCTAGCTTGTTGGGCGTCCACACGTGCGGACAGCGCAGCAAGTTTCGCATCGATGCGCCTCTAGCGCACCTAAGGATTCTAGACGGGAGTTAGCCCCTTCCGAAGGCTGGACTGACTCTTGAGTCTCAAGGATAGTATCGGGGTATTGGGACGACATGACTTGTGACCTTGTAGTCACCATGCACAAACAAAGGAGACGCACTAATGCAGGATGCTAAAAACACCAAGAAATGCAGAAATATGCAATGCGATGCAAGGACCGTCCAAACGATAAGAATCGAACGCGCAACGTCCTCTGATACCAGAATTGATGAAGCGTCTAATAGGAGGGAGGGTCCTTAAGCCATACTCTAGGGATTTTACACAATGCACATAAAACGGGAGAGGGTCGTGAGACGAGGGAAGGAAAATCGCTTCGGAAAGTGCAGGAAATTCGGTAGAAAGCGCGACGAAAACAACGACGAACTCGATTAGGGCAATACTAATGCAAATGAAAAGCGACGGCACCCAACTAGTAACGCAACACACTAACCTCGCAGCAATTTTTTTTTGCAATCCTCGCAACTCTCTTGGCACTTTTAAGCTGAGCCACACGGGGACGCAGCGATCGCGCAGGACGGGCTTGCCGGCCTTGAAGCTGAAACAAAACCAAAGGAACATAAGGACTCCGACCATGCCTCTGATGGTGGATGGGAGGGGTAAAAGGAAGGAGAAAAGCACAGCGAGAACTCGTAAGGAAACAGGCGAACCTGACCCACCGGAAGGGTGGGATTTACTCCAATCAGAAAGTTGAAACAACTTGGAATCGAGGCGTCCTCAACCCGAACAACGACGAAGGCGAGGCTCCGGCTCGACTTCTACAAACGCTGGCGACTCTAACTCACCAGGAGGTCTCTCCTCTCTAAGAGAACTGAGGAATACACTAGCCCAACCTCCTCTTTTATAGAATAGAGGGGTGGGAACAGGACAAAATACACACAAGACACCCAACTTTAACAAACTACCTACTCTCGCAGGCCACTAAAGTGGTCAAGCTGCGGCTAAAGACGAAAGGTAACAAACTCCTAACTAATATTCTTTGGGGGTAGGCGGCGTGATTCTGCGTCTTCGTACGATCATGGTCTAGACGCGCTCCGAACACATGGCGATGAGGCAGCAGAATTTCGATGTTGTGGGCTGCATAACTACTGTCGCGGCCCGCTCTTGGGCCGTGTTGTTGCTGAGGTTGAGCGGCCCACTTGGGTTGGGGGCCCCAAGGGGTTGGCTAGGGGTGTCCTTGGGCTGGACTGTCATGGCGTGAGAGGAAGGAGTATCAACGAAGCCCGTGAAGTGATTCGGTGGTTTGCCTTGATGTTGGGATTGTCGGATTGTCACCTTGTGGAGCTCCTTGGGGTCATTCTGGGATGGAGCAACATGGTAGGGAGGGTGACTGATGTCAAAGTGCGGTCGTCAAGGCTCCACGGCATCTTCAGGGTTGAACACGGCCTGGCCGTGTTGGTGCGCACGGTCGTGTTCAGCTACAGGTCAGCTGGCCAGGGCGGACACGGCTTGGAACACGGGTGTGTTGACGGCCGTGGTGAATTCATTGCTGGTGGCCGAGGGGAACACGGGCTGGCCATGCCAAGGCGCACGGCCGTGTCAGGCTGCAGGAAATTTAGCTGAGGGAAGCACGGGCGGGGCCACGGGCGTGTCGCTGGCCGTGGCGGCGTTCGCGTCTCTGGACGCTCGTGTCACGGCCGTGTCTGGATGCACGGCCTGGCCGTGTCTGGACGCACGGCCTGGCCGTGTCCAGCTATGGGAAGCTCTGTTTGCACCGCAGATTTCTGAAAAAAATCCTGGGGCCCTGGGGAGCTTCCCCAAGTGTCTTCCCAGGAACTTGGGCTGGCTTCATGTAGGTTCGTGTGCCCAATTGCTCCTGCATCACGGTACCTCCCGTCGAGGTGTCCGCCCTGTTAACTGAGTTTAGTGACATCAGCCCCGAGGACTTACCCCATGGTCTTCCCCCGGAGAGGGAGATTCAGCACGCTATTGAACTTATCCCGGGAGCACCCCTACCCAATTTCCCCCACCATCGCCTTAACCCCGCGGAGCACGCGGAATTGCAGCATCAAGTGGATGACCTCCTCACTGAGGGGTACATCCGCGAAAGCCTTAGTCCTTGCATCGTACCCGCGCTTCTCACGCCTAAAAAGGATGGGTCGTGGCGCATGTGCGTCGATAGCCGAGCCATCAATAGGATTACCGTCAAGTATAGGTTTCCCATTCCCGGGCTTGACGATATGTTGGATTTGATCTCCGGCGCGTCTTGGTTTTCCAAGCTCGACCTCCGGAGCAGTTACCATCAGGTCCACATCCGCGAAGGCGATGAGTGGAAGACCGCGTTCAAGACCAAGGACGGTCTTTACGAGTGGCTTGTCATGCCATTCGGGTTGTCCAATGCCCCATCCACTTTCATGCGCTTGATGAGTCAAGTCCTCCGACCCTACATGGGCAAGTTTCTGGTTGTCTACTTCGACGACATCCTGATCTTTAGTCGGACCCGAGAAGAGCACCTGGAGCATCTTCGCTCCACGTTCGAACTCCTTCGCCAGGAACGCCTCTTCCTTAACACGAAGAAGTGCTCCTTTCTGACCAACAGCGTATATTTCTTAGGTTACATTGTGTTCGACCTAGGATTGTCCGTTGACCCTGCGAAGATCGAGGCCATTCAGCATTGGCCCGAGCCTCGCACCGTAACCGAGGTCCGTAGTTTCTTGGGTCTTGCGGGTTTTTACCGACGATTCATTCGGGGGTTCAGCACGATTGCAACCCCCTTGACCCAACGCCTTTCCAAGGATGAGTTCGAGTGGACTGCTGCCACTCAACGTGCTTTTGATGTGCTTAAGGACGCCTTGACCACCGCCCCTGTTTTGCGCCTCCCCGACTTTTCGAAAGTCTTTGAGGTTGCGTGCGATGCCTTCGGTTCCGGCATCGGTGGTTCCCTTAGTCAAGAGGGCCATCCCGTGGCCTTTTTCAGCGAGAAACTGAATGTGGTACGCTAGCATTACTCCACGTACGACAAGGAGTTCTACGCAATCGTTCAGTCTCTTCGGCAGTGGAGACATTACCTCCTCCACCGCGAGTTTATTTTGTACAGCGACCACTAGGCCCTTTCCTTCCTCAATGCTCAAAAGAAGTTGGGCGCCCGCCATGCTAAGTGGGTCGAGTACCTTCAGCAGTACTCCTTCGTGATCAACCACAAGGCGGGCAAAGAGAACGTAGTCGTGGATGCCTTGAGTCACGTCCGGACCCTTTTAGGCGTAATGCGCACCCGTGTCAATACCTTTAACCACGTCAAAAAGAAATACACCACGTGTTCTAACTTCGGTGCCATCTACGCCGCTTTGACCGAGTCCGCTGACCCCGACTCTCCTTATCAGTTGTACGAGGGTTACTTGTTCTTGGGGAACCGCTTGTGCATTCCCCGCTCTTCGCTTCGAGACCATCTTTTGCTCGAGCTCCACGCGGGTGGCGTTGCCGGCCATCATGGCCGCGACAAGACCCTTGAAATAGCAGAAGAGCGTTTATTCTGGCCTTCCCTTCGGAAGGATGTGGCGCGCATTGTGCGCCATTGCGGCACGTGTCAATTAGCCAAACCCCGGCCGCCAAACACGGGTCTCTATACCCCATTGCCAGTGGCCAGCGGCCCATGGCGCGACCTGAGCATGGACTTCATCCTCGGGTTGCCTCGGACCGCCTCCCACTTCGAATCGATCTACGTCGTTGTCGATCGATTCTTGAAGATGGCCCACTTTATCCCTTGTTCGCGCACCATGGACGCGTCTCACATTGCCACCCTATTTGTCCGGGAGATCGTGCGCCTTCACGGTCTTCCCTCCTCCAGCGTGTCCAATCGTGACACGCGTTTTGTGAGCCACTTCTGTCGCTCACTTTGGGCTCTCTCGCACACCACACTCAAACGTTCCACGGCCTATCACCCTCAAACCGATGGCCAAACCGAAGTGGTTAACCGCAGCTTGGGTAATCTCCTCCGTTGCCTTGTTGGTGACCATCCGCGGTCGTGGGATTCCATCCTGCCAATGGCTGAATTTGCATACAATAGCGCCTCTAATAGGATTACGGGTCTTAGTCCCTTCCATATTGTTTTGGGCTACCAGCCACGTAAACCCATCGACCTGCATGACCTTCCCATCGAGTCCCATCTCTCCCCGCATGCATACTCTTTTGCCCAGCATATCGCTAGTTTGCATGACGAGGTTCGGCGTCGTATCTTTTTGGGCAACACTCGCAATGCAATAAAGGCCAACGAGCATCGTAGGCCACATCATTTTACTGTAGGTGAGCTGGTGAGGGTGCGTGTCCACCCCGAGCGTTTATCGAGCAGGGCACATTTTAAGCTCCAGCCACGATACATGGAACCCTATGCGGTGGTACGCAGAATTGGCTCCAACGCCTATGAGCTTGACTTGCCTGAGGACATGGGAATTCACCCCGTCTTCAACATGGCGGACATCCTCCCCTTCCACGGTCCTTTGGAAGGGCCATCGGACTCCGACGACCCGCTGCCCCCTAGTTCTCCGAGGGAGAACTCATCAGAATACGCAGCGGAAGTTGATGCAGGAGCAAACGGGCCCACAACAATACTCAGAGACGCCCCAAACCCCATGGAAGACACTGGGGAAGACT
Organism: Costus lasius; assembly: GCA_027563935.2. NCBI lineage: Eukaryota > Viridiplantae > Streptophyta > Magnoliopsida > Zingiberales > Costaceae > Costus > Costus lasius. Next base: position 102,234,786 of record CM050448.1, read on the forward strand.
CCCCGGGATGTGGGGAAGATACAGTGCGAATTTCAGCACAATCGGAGTTCCCAAGGCCCCGACACGGCCAAGCCGTGCGCCCCTTCACAACCGTGACACGGTCGCTTGAAGATGCGAACGCCAAGCATGGGCGTGACTCCAAGCACGGGCAAGCCGTGCCCGCTTCTGTGGATTTTGACGACGCCAAGCACGGGTGTGACTCCAAGCACGGGCAAGCCGTGCCCCGCTTCTGTGGATTTCGGTGACTCTGAACACGGCCATGCTCACCATCACGGCCAGGCCGTGTTCCCACTGACAACTCGTTACAGCCCCGACGACCTCACTTCGATGTGCACCACCCCCCCTACCATGTTGCTCCACCCCATGACGATCCAAAGGAGCCCAACAAGGTGGAAATCCGGCGATCCCAACGCCAAAGTAAGCCCCCTGACCGTTTCTTGGGCGTCATTAGCCCTCTTTCTATCCATACCGAAGTGGCGCAGCCCAAGGGCACTACGAGTCAACCCTCTGAAGATCCAACCCCGGGTGGGCCGCGTAATCTGATTAGCAACATGGCCCAAGAACGAGCCGCGACGGTGGTGACCCAGCCCACAACGTCAAAGTTCTGTTATCTTGTTGCCGTATGTTCGAAGCGCGTCTAAACCGCACCCGTACAAGCACACAGAATCACGTCCCCTCTGCCCCGAAGAATATTAGTTAGGAGTTTGTTACATTTCGTCTTTAGTCGCAGCTTGACCACTTTAGTGGCCTGCTAGAGTAGGTAGTTTGTTAAAGTTAAGTGTCTTAAGTGTATTTTGTCTTATTCCCACCCCTCTATTTTATAAAAGAGGAGGTTGGGCTGTTATGTTCTTCAGTTCTCTTGGAGTGGAGAGACCTCCTGGTGAGTTAGAGTCGCCAGCATTTGTAGAAGTCGAGCCGGAGCCTCGCCTTCATCGTTGTACGGGTCGAGGAACGCCTCGATTCCCAGTTGTTTCCGCTTTCCGATTGAAGTAAATCCCGCCCTTCCGGCGGGTCAGGTTCGCCTGTTTTTCATTTCAGTTGTGTGATCCTTCGATACGATTTCCTCCTCCTCACCCCGCTGTCCGAGCATCGGAGGCGTGGTTGTTTTCTTGTGCTCTTTGCTTGTTTTAGCTCCATAGCCCGGTGAGCTAACGTGCTCCGCCATCGCTGTTCCCCGCGTGGCTGAGTTTAAAATGTGCCAAGCGAGCTACGAGGAATGCTAAAATTGCTTTGAGGTTAGTGTGTTGCGTTAATAGTTGGGTGCCGTCGCTTTTCATTCGCATTAGTGTTGCCCTCATTGAACTCGTCTCCGTTTTCGTCGCGCTTTCTACCAATTTCTCCTGCACTTTCCGAAGCATTTTTCTTTCCCTCATCTCACGATGCTCTCCCGTTTTATGAGCATTGTGTAAAATCCCTAGAGTACGGCTTAAGGACCCTCCCTCCTATTAGACGCTATATCAATCAGAAAGCCCAGAAAACCCTAAAAAACCAAAATAGTTCACAAAATCATAGCTCCATGAAAATTTTAGTTCATTTTTCACAAGGGTGTAAAAATCTGTGAAATTTTTTTTTCGCATATTCTTGTAGCTCCTGAAATATGTATATGTTTAAGAATTTTTAAAATTTTTGACAAAATAGAAAAACTATCAAAAAAATAAAAATAAAGCAAAAATAATGTAAAAATTCAAAAATCTCAGAAATCACAGCGCTATGATTTTTCGTCATAGCCTATGAAGATCCAAAACCTGCAAAAATAAAATTAAAAACAAATAAAACTTAGACTAGTAATACAAATAACTATTTTGATATTAATAAAACTAAGGTCCTCGGCAGCGGCACCAAAAACTTGATGTGTCCGTAAGTGCACGGATACATCGAAGTAATTAAAAGATATCAAACCACAGAGACCTACGTGTTAAATACATAATAGTTGAACTCCTACTAGCTAAGTGAATGATATGTGATAAAAATATGACAAGAGTAAACAATCGAAATCTCTTGTAGAAATTTAGAGAGAGAAAATTGGGACTAAGGTTTCATTCTTTTTAATTCCTATGACTAGACATAAATAAGCTTTTGTCAGTTATTCGAATCACTATAAAGATAAAATTTACTTAAAAAGAAATTATTTCCTCTCGGACGTCCAATTTACACTGAACAAGTCTTCACTTTCGTGACTTACTGCTCAATATTTAATTAAAATAAACTAGACTAAAAGATTAAATCTACTTTCATAAATTTAAATGTTAAAGTCAAAATCTCAAGTAAAATTAAATTCTTTCGCACTTTAATTTCACAAGTTTTGCCTAAGGGGTTCTAACAATCAAAATCACCTTTCGGTCCATATTATCATATCTAAAATAATAAAAATATCTAGATCAAAATATGAACATGTAAATAAGCGACAAAAATCAGGATTTTAGGACAAAACTATTTTCAGAGCCTAAGTTCCTAAAAATCACAATTTAAGGATTCCAAGTTCGTAAATCACCTTTCGGCCCATATTACGAACTCTAAGACATGCAAATATTCATAACTATAAATTTTAAAGTCAATAATCTCATAGACAAAATAATCATTTCAAAGAAAAACTGACAAATTAATAATCATCTAGTCATTATAGAATAAAAAGGGATTACTCCCTCAGTCCCAAAGAGGTTATTATGCTATCATGGAGAAGGAAATGTAACAAAAATTCATTTTAAAATAATTGGAATTCAATAGAGGAGGAATAAAATAAGTTATTGATTTCACAAGGGTGTGAAAATTTTAGTTCAATTTTCACAGCCCTGTGATTTTTCTCTTGCTGATGAACAGTACAGCACAATGTCTTTGTTTGTCCGCCCAAACACTGTAGCAGCACCCGCATTTTTGCTGATTTCTCCCTCAATTGAATTCCTTTCGATCCAAAAATTTTTGTGTGTCTTCTCCTCCACGAGGTACACCTTACTTGAAATTTTCATTGCTGGAGATGGCTTCTTCGCTTCTCGGTGATGAACCCTAGCGTGGTGGCGCCCTTCTCGATTTCTCCCTATATTTTTTATTAAAATCTTTGATACCTAGCTTGAAATCTTCTGCCCCTCTTATAAAACACTTTTGTTCTTTTAGATTTTGAAATCGCGCTCTGATTCTCCTTAGTTTGGCATTGAAATTTTCGGTTACAGTGTCAGTGGCGGAAGACTCTGGCGTGGTGGCTAATTTTCCCAAATTAATATTTTCACACCCCCATGAAAATTTTAGTTCATTTTTCACAGGGGTGTGATAATAGAAAAAATTCCAAAATTGACCCCTGAGCTTGAAATTTCGTGCTGATTCCGTTTCCGGCTTCTGATTTCTTCAAATCTATTGAAAGCAAGCCCTTTTTACCTGAAAATGATCAAAAATAAGAAGATGTGTAGATTCCAAAATAATCGACCAATTAAGTTTAAAACAAGCAAAAGAGCATAATTATGGCTCAAGAAGATTATACAATTAATATAAAATTTACTATGAATTTTTGAGTCATCAGGTGCCTTCCAAGAAGCGTTTATTTAAAGGTCGTTAGCTTGACTAATGTCTAAATATCATGATGTTTTTGGTGGAGCAGAGGTGAAATAAATGGCATGTAGTCTCCTTTTTCTTCGTCTCCTTAAAATTGCACCTATTGAAATGAGCATCAAAGGTAATAGGTGTACAATTATAATTGTCCTCAAATAGCGTGGAACAAGAAGAGATTTAATCTCTAAATTTTTCTTTTTAGCACCCTTCAATTCCTTGTCATCAAGTACTCCTTGTAGCACTTTCTTAGGATCAACTCCTAGGCTATCATCTATCAATGTCACAAAAGCAATCACCTCCTCCTTCATTGGACCGACAAAGTCATCAAGCTCTCCTTGTAAACAGTCCTTGTTGCCTCTTGAAGATTTTGCACTCTCTTCCACCTCTTCAACGCTGCAACAAGAACCTGAAAAAGATAATTTCTTAATATCAACAGAAAGGTCAAATTCTAAGATGTTCTCACCAATATTCAATAATAGCTTTTCGTTTTTAACATCTATTATAGCTCCGGCTGTAGCGAGAAACCATCTACCCATTATGAGTGGAAGTCTGGAATCCTCATCAAGCATATGTAAAACCATGAAATCCATCGGAATAAAAAATTCCCCGACTTTAATGGGAACATCCTCTACAATCCCCACTAGGTGGTGTACAAAGTTGTTAGCGAGTTGAAGGACTATAGATGTTGGTTTCAGATCCTCCAATTCTAACTTCTTGAAGATAGAGAGTGGCATGAGACTTACACTGGCCCCTAAATCACATAGGGCTCTTTCAAATGAGATATTTCCAATCTTGCAAGGGATAGCAAAACTACCAGGATTTTTAAGTTTGAGAGGCTGCTAATTCTGAATGATTGCACTGTATTCTTTTGTTAGCTCTATTATCCCTTGCTCCTCTATATTCTTTTTATTGGACAGAATGTCTTTGAGGAACTTGGCATACGTGGGCATCTGGGATAGTGCATCCATGAATGGTATATTGATGTACAGTTCTCTAAGCACTTCTAAAAACTTGCCAAATTGCCTGTTCAATTTTGCTTTAGTCAACCTCTGTGGAAAGAGTACAGGTGGCTTATAAGGCAGCGGAGGGACATATATTGGCTCTAGCTCAACCTCCTTCTCTACTGATGTTTCCTCTAGAAACTAAGTCTCTTTCCTCTGACTATCAGACTCTCTCGCAACATCATCACTATCATTCATCTTGCGATCTTCCAATTGTTCACTACTGCATATCATAATCGTATTGCAGTGCTTCATTGGATTTGCTTCAGGCTGTGAATAGAGCTTCCCCAATGGTCTAGAGGATGAACTGAGTCTCTTTCTACGGTTGATTGAATTGTCGTTGCTGAAATCATGGTGGTTGCCTGAAGGTAGGATGGGTGAAGTGATTGCTGAAATTTCCCTATTGCATCTGATTATTGAAGTTCGCTGGATTCGCTTGGTTCTGATTGTTCCGGTAGGAGAAGTTCAGATGATTTCTCCACCCCGGATTATAGGTTCTTGAAAATGGATCATTTTACTGCATCTAATTCGAATTGTCTATAGTGTTAACCTGGTATACAAACACATCAGAAGAAGAAGAAGAAGGTGCCATTATTTGGCAATCAGTAGCACCATGTCCTGAGTTTCCACAAACTTCACAAGTAATCGAATTAATAGATGATGAATGAAAGTTCATTGAATTCAATTGATGCGACAAAGAATCAACCTTTGCCGCCAATGAACTCAACATGTCTAAATCATGCTTACCTCCTCTCACTAGGACGTTTCGCTTGCTCGTCCACTGATAATGATTCAAAGTCATGTCTTCTATCAGGTTCATTGCATCATATACGTTCTTGTTCATCAGCGCACCTCCCGTGGCTGTATCTACAGATAAATGAGTGTTGTACAAAAGACCATTATAAAAGGTATAAACTAATACCCATTTTTCAAGCCCGTGATGCAAGCACATTCTCAGTAATTCTTTATAATGATCTCAGGCCTCGTATAGTGACTCCCCATCTCTCTGGCTGAAGTTAGTAATCTGGTTCCTCAATTGAGCAATCTTGCTCAGTGGAAAGTATTTGGAGAGGTACGCATGGGAAAGCTGATCCCATGTAGTGATAGAGCCTTGTGGGAGAGACTGAAGCCATGGTCGCGCACGGTCCCTGAGGGAAAAAGAGAAGAGTCACAGTCTAATGGCGTCAGATATTACCCCATTAATCTTGAGGGTTTCACAATATTCTAGAAAAATTAAAAAAATGCAAATTGGGGTCATCGTGAGGTGATCTGCTGAATTGGTTCTACTGAACCATGTACACTAGGGCTAACTTTATTTCGAAGTTATTAGCTTCAAGTGCTAGTCTTGCAATACTGGAGTGCCAGCCCTATACATTTGGCATAGTAAAATCCCTCAGCGAATGGTTCTAGTCTATTGTAGATTTGTTTAGGAGAATTTCCTCAAGCTGTTGATCCTTGATCTTCCTCTGAGCTCGAAAGATTCTTTCGATTTCTAGATCTTCTGGTACTAGTTTTCTTGCTCTAATATTTTTTGGAATAAACAGGATTAGCTAACTAGAGAATAATAATAGCTTGAAGAAAGAAAGAGGACAAGAAGTATTGAAAAGAAACTAAAACTAAAACTAAAAGCAAATAGAAATAAAAATTATCTAGTCTATTAATTCTATGAGTAAGCCAATATTAACTATGCCTAGTTCCCCGGCAACAACGCCAAAAACTTGATAGGCTCACCACAAGTGCACGGTTTCTATCAAAGTAGTATAAGTTATCGATCACAAGGGAACTAGGTGTCAAGTACCGACATATTACATTATTAAGAGCTAAACAGCTCAAAATGGAATTTAAAAATCTAAACTAGTTAACAAGATCAAATCAAAGATTCAGTGACTAAACGGAAATATGCAATTTAGAAAATATCAGGACATCAGGTTTCACCACATTGAAAGATTAAGTTAAAATGTTAAACAATAAAATTAAGAAATTAAAAACCGCTTAAGGCGATCGATCCATTAGTACGAATTGCCCCCTCTTGGTAGCGCAATCTGGTGTCTATCTAATCTCCTACTCTTGTGGCTTATTGACTTAGAATAGACACATTGTGCTCTATAAAAGATCGTTAAACCCTCCAGTGACTTAAACCTATTCTCGTGATTTAAGTCACAAGTTTAAAATTACCTATTCTCGTGATTTAAGTCACAAGTTTAAAATGGGAAGATTGAGTGTTACGATTCGCTTCGCGATTCTTTCGTAACACTTAACACATATAGAAAGTTTAGCCAAAACAATTACACACAATAAGCACACCCAAGTTTGAATAAGCAAATTTAGTAAAATGTCACTGAGATTTATAAAATATTTTATGATAGAAATTTGTTCAACGGGCTACGCCCGAGTCCCGATAGAGAGTTTTATGCTACAAAAGTTATCGTTTGACACATGAAAACTCTAGAAAATATAACCAAAAGGTGGGAAAATTACAAATCTTAGATATGAGATGTCAAATCTTTGGTCTTATCACAATTGCTCCAAAGAAATCCTTTCAAACAAGCCCTCGAACGCAGATTTCTCCCAACTTTCACCCTAGTAGTTGCCTCTCAGAGATTCGACCCTTGTAACCGCCCAAAAACCTTTCTTTTATACCTTAATCGAATCCTCAGGCAGTTAGGAAGGTCCCAAGGCAAATTTCCCCAATTTTTATCATCAAACACCATCGGATTTGGCGAACAACCACTGGATGATTTGAATAGGTGAACACGATCACGGTCGTGATGACACTCACAGGTTGGCCACGATCACGTCATAAAAAATCAGAGACATATGCACAGGCGTGATGGTAGTCACGGGCAAGCCATGATGATATCGTAGAAAAACCAGATGGATCTTCACGGCCATGAATATGGTCACGGTCAGGCAGTGATGATTGCGGCAAAACATCAGATTGGAGTCATTCCTAGGCATGCTTCAAAACACGGGCAGGCCGTGATGACTTCACTTCAGTGCACAGTTTTCCGTCGAGACGATCACTATCGTGATCATGAGCATGGGCAGGTCGTGATCTCCATAGAAAATTTAAATTTTGCCCAAATTTGACATGTGACCTCGTAGCTTTGTGAGCAATCTTTTCATATCTTCAAATCTTTAAATTCTTCATAAAAAAAAGGGAAAAATATCCTATATTTCACAAACAATCGAAAATGGTGAAGATTCTGCACTTTAAAGGAAAAGAATCTAAAATAAGACAGAAAACAAGACTTAAGCCTGAATAAGTCATAAAAATAAGACTTTAAATCCAATAAAAATAAGATACATCAAGTGTACAAGACTTATGGCAAACTTCATTGCACAAAAAGTCTTCAATTACCAAGAATGTTGTGCCCTAGATGATATTCGTAAATGTACAATGATGAAACTCTTCTTATACCTTCTCAAGGATAATATTGCATATAGTTGAGCCTATTTTATGTTGTATTATACAACAAAGGATGGATAAAATTCCATGATAAGATAATTTTATCATATAATTCAAGTGGTCAATGATAAATAACAAATGGACTAAGAAATTCATATGACTAGTAATGTAGTCTTTTAAATTGGTTAATTTATTACTCCATGGTAGTTCATTAATTTTGATTTTTCATCTTTTAGTTTATTACCTAAATCTAGCATACATTAGTATAACTTAGGCATGTACAAAACTTGCTTAGAGAATATAAAACTCTAAATGTAAACCAATCAAAAGTGATAGTGGCAATTGTAAAAGGCTATATGTTATGAGAAGAAATGATATTTCAAGATTTGATAACAATAAATTTGCAATACAAGATAGATCTAAGTGATCGACTTGAGCTAATTACTTGCAATACAAGATCTAAGTGTTCGACTTGAGTTAATTTTGTTTTGAAAAATTGAATATCTACTTGGCAGTTGCAATTTGGCACAAGAGTTTTCAGCTTCTATAATATCATTGTAGACATTCTTTCATTGTGCACATCATCCAGTAAATTCAATAATAACAATAACGGAAATAAAAACAAAAATAGAAAAATAATACCCTGTTATGTGAAAAATAATCCAAGAAGTCCTTTTTTTGTAAAAAAAAAATCCTAATTCCCTGATATGTCTTTTCCAAGAGCCCAGCCGCCCAGGATCGTAAGAAAAAGGTTTTTGGCACAATACACCATAGGATGAGCCAAAATACAGCAAGCAACAGCAAAACGAGTAAAATTTATGAACAGTTTAACGAAATTAGATATTCTAAGTTCAAGAAAACATGCAAAAAATTTCTGACTCGGAACTCTTCCCTACTTGAGACATCAGGAAACCTCCCATCATTTTAATATCCTCTTCTAAGTCGTGCGATGAGTAAATACGAGCACAAAGATTAGTATTGCATCGATTTAAACTGTATGTACCGACCGGCTTTTTCTTTACTGTTGACTTCGTATCTTCTGCAATCCACCAAACAGTGTTTTCACATGCTACCGTACAATCACCGAAACGAATTACAAGCTTCCCATATTACACAATACCACTCTCCATTACCATCACAATTCAACTGCCAGGAAGCAGCAAAAGGAATAGGGGCATTGAAAGGCATAACAATAAACTCAAAGACTTCATTTTTCATTCACCGATGTAGTTATAACATTACAACAACCACCGTCGCTGTGGCCGCCAATGAGGCTGCAAAGGAGAGACGGGGAATACAAAAAGGAGCAGATGCAAATTCCTCTTCTACAAGAGGCGATGATATTAAGCATCTAATAACTGCAGATATATAACACGTATATACATCAAGAGACTCAAATATGACTTGGCCGTCTTTTACCTGTGTCTGTTCTCATCCTCCTTACAGGCCTTGCCCATTGTACATCTCGAATACTGTGTGGGCCAGCATTCCCGTCATCAAGTCGCTGCATCTCACGATGTGACCACCCAAATGGTTGCTTTGTTTGATGTGCTGAATGTGAATCTCTCTGTAGTGTAAAGCTAGAGCTTCTATTCATGGAGGGAGAATGTGAAGAGCCCACACCTCCTGAACTGGGCGGAGACAGTGGACCAATACGACCAGGGTTGGACGGAGATGCAGGACCAATTTTGTGCTTGACAGAAGACTTGTCTCGGTCTTTCCTCTTTTTCTTGCAGATGACCAAATCACCCGGGTGCGTCAAGTATTGCGAGTATTCAGGTGCCTGCTCTCTCCAGCTGCCCGTGACCAACTTCGACTCTTTTTGGTGCTTTGAAGAAGATGACGTGGTCCTCCCATCATCATCCATAGGAGTGGCACCCCGGGTTGTGGCTCTACTGGGGGCTGAGTTCATCTCCGTTTTGCTCATCAGTGTTCGCTGATTGATTTTACCGGAGGGAGCTACCTTCTGAGATGATGGCGTAGTAGCCCCTCCAGGACTAGAAAATGTCACTGCCTTCCTAGCATCTCGGAAATCTGAATCTGGAAATGCAATTTTCATGATATCAAAGAACAGATCCTGGAGCTTCTCGCCTTCACACCTCACCTGCAATAGAAGTAACAATCAGGGAAATATTTGCGTTGCCCATCTTGGTTTCCAAATGCAGACTTCTTGAAACTTTTCAAAGATTTTTTAGACAGCTTAAAAAGTAATTTATCTACAGCTGCTTTCTAATCGTAGTTTTCCAACATAATCATATATTGGGTAATTAAACTATCACGTGTGCCTTGAGATAACATGCCTACACTTGACCATCAACCTTCCAAAGAAGCTTTGCATTTAAGTAGAGTGATAGGCTAAACAAATAAGTGCTGCGCGGCAGGAGGGGCTAGAAATGATTTCTTAATCGTTCAATCATCATAAATGTCCAAGTCTAGAAAACAAGTTAGAGTTGTCCTCATATCAATAAGGGGGTACTATATTACCTATTCTTTGCCACCCTTTTTTGTCAAAAGATCTACGAGATGTTACCGCATCAAAACGGGCAAATCTGTGTGCTAATCTTTGTCCTACTACCACACTCTTCTTTGACAAAGGACGTAATTGATCTATATTTGCCGAAGATAACAAAATTTCCAACTTCAATAATATTATTGAAGAAATACAATAATCATTAAGTTTTGCTCGGCTATACACGGATTTTGCAGTAGAAACAAAAGAAAATGAAATCTGTACATTTCAAATGACAAATTTATAGAACATAATGTTCATGTTCACGTGTAATGCTAGTCTCACTATTACTATGGTGGCAAAATAGTGACGCAAGTGTGGGGTACTGGCAATAGATGAAATGGATTGGAGGTAAAGAATCCAACAATACCAAGATGGGTAAGAAAGATAAATTAGCAACAAACGTGGTCAACTACATGATCTTGTAAATGCCAACTATAATAGAGGGCATACTAATACTGATACTAATACTAATAGCACTGAAACAGCTAACCCTAACAGCTAAAAAGAGGGATTTCAAAGTATGCTTATTCATATGCACATAGTTGACTTGCACTTGCTGTTGCCCGGATGTCTAGAAAAATTACTATAGTAATCATTGTCATTAGATAACTACTTAGATTCCTCGGACATATGTTTTCAAAATATACACAAATTTGGCATCTACAACTATAATATTGACAAATATCATAAACCTATAAAAGTTAAGTTATATGAAATTGACTAGGTTCAATCAGTAAACAAAATATATGCACAGTGTCTTTCTTTTAAGAAGACCAAATAAATGCATTATGTGGAACTGAAAAGATTTTGAGCAAAAAAATGAGTATTTTTAACGAAATTATCCATTGATATCGTTCAGATACTACAACTTGATAGGGATAGAAGCAGATTATACCTCATAAGAATAGTTGCAATGGCTAACTACATTTTTCAGCATCAACTGCACATCTGCTATGAAATCTGTCACATCGCTGTACTCTAGATTGTCTACACGCTGTTCAATTCTCTGAAGATCTAGGATACTGGAAAAACTAGAATTTTCGTTTCTCCTCCACCAGTCGGACAAATTTGGCACAACTTGATTCCCATCTTTTTGTATTCTCCTCTGTAGCTTGCTAATGACATTCTTGCACTACAAGAAAGTACAACAATTAACTGGTAGATGTCATCTACTATGTAACGTGAAAATAATATATTTTCTCTGTGATAACTAACCAACAATTTCAATGATTTGTCTTTGATCATGTTGAAGCTCTTGTGTAGTAGCTACCCTTTTTAAGTAAAACTAACCAAATGAAAGCACAATTTCCATTTCAATATAATTCTAGAAACTTTTCTCCGTTCAATCATGAGTTCAATTATGTTCATATATGATCTTTGATGCAAGGTTTGGAATCTCAGTCCGTACCAACACTAGATGGTACTAATACCAAACGTATCAACACTATAGGTATCAATACCGGTACCATCTTGCACTAGCACATACCGCCTATATTAGGCAGGGATAAGTTTTTAAATCGGTAAATTCAATTTATCAAATTTGTACACAATTTCTATTTACTCTTTTGCAATTAGGTGGCAAGTTAGTAGATTCAAAATCATAATGTCATCGGTGAAGGCCTGATACGAGTGACAACATGTCAAAGTGTAGAAGTGAATTACTATACTAGTTGATGGTCAACTTATAGGTGTAGTATCTTTATTAAAGGAATCTTGTCACTCAAAGCATAAGCAAAGAAATAACAAATTGTTGCAAAGTTGAGTGCAAAATTAGAGAAAAGAATGGCTCTCATCACACATGTGAAATGATGTGAACGAAGTCTCTACTCTTAAGGGATTTGGAGTTTTAAGTTTCCAAGCCTATGAGGCTACATTTACAACCTCGCAAGTAATCCTGTATACCTGGATAGAACCAATATATTGAAGATGCTAAGCATTTTTTTTTTTCATGATTTAGTTCATGAAAAGGAAATGATAGTTTTGTCTTTTGACATATGAACAACTTGAGTATGTTTTTACTCAAGGGAATTGGAGTGTTATGTTTCTAAGCCTATGAGGCCACATTTACAACCTTGCAGACAATCTTGTATACTAGGAAAGAACCAAATATACTGAAGACGCTAGGCAATTTTTTTAATGATTCAGTTCATGAAAAGTAAATGATAATTTGTCCTTCGAAATATGAACAACTTGAATATGTTCACAAAGGCATCAATAGATTCAATTTTTGTGAGATTATGCAGATCATACGTGATACCTATGCTCATGATAGATTATGGGTAGTTATTCTTATTGGTTATTACTCTTTCTTATTTATAAGTGTTTATGTGCATGCCATGCACCCTAAACATAATGTTCATCTCAATCGATGCCATAAAGCTACTGTGAAATATGAGACCAGTTTCCAGTGTCATTTTTATCATAACTGCAAAAATATGCAAACACTGATTTTCTCAAAGAAGAAATGGATTAGTGGGTATTCTTAGTGGCTAGTTTCTCTTCTTTTATAATGTTATAATAAACTAAAGTGTAACTGACTCGAGTTTCAATTTTCAAATAATGAATCACAATTTTCCTCTCGATGCCAAAACCTTTTCAGAAAATATGCACCTGTTTCCAGTGTTATATTTATCAAAAGTAATGGTAAAAACATGTAAACTCAATTTTTAACAAATAAGATAGGGAGGGACTATTCAACGTTTTGCTGTGGTCAACAAGAGGTCATATAATTCAGTTTCCAGTACAACAGACATAGTGTAAATATCCCATCTTGATTATCCTAAGTTATAATAATGTCTCAAATACAAAACCAAAGATCTATTAATTAGAGGATTGATGTATATTTGTACAACAAAACCTGCATCACAAGGAGACTCTTCTACATAGACAAGCATGCTAATTTTACAGTCAGTCATTGGTATCAAATGATAATTCTCAAGCATCGCATCAGAATGAGCAAAAAGAAAGAATCAATTGCAGCATCCAAGCATCGATTCAAAATAATTATGCTAGACCATAAATAATTGTAGGCAGAATTTGGCACCGTTAGATTAGATCATTCCTCTTAACACGGTCAGTTAACAATCAATTGGTATCTCGTTTAGTATCAATATAGTAGTTCTAGGTAAACGTTTAGGAGACCTGAGTTGTGGGCTCGGTACATACTAATCCAACATGGTTCTAGTACAAAATCCATGCTGAGATCAAAGCAACTATATATATATATATATATATATATATATATATATATATATATACACCATAATTTGGTAAGTACCACTTCACACTGGCCCAACCCAAAACCGGAACACCAAAAGGGACTGATTCGAAATTTTGTAGGAACATGAAAAATGAATAATTATGTCAGGAACGCAACATCACTTATCTCTGACTCTTTGCAGAACTTTAGTGCAACAACCTAATATAACTACTGCAAGATAATTTAGGACGAAAAAAAGATGCCTACCTTTCTTTGTGTAACCTCTGACATTTTTACATCCACAAAGTTTGCACCGCCAGATCTGTTGACTCTATTGCTCCAGGTGTCTCTAGAATATTCCTTGCAATCTTCTGCTGAGCCAGAAAAATAACTTAATCTGCTAGACTTTTGCATCGAGGGAAGCTTTCTTGGTGGAGCATTAGGTTTGTGCTTCAACAATAAGCTATTAGTATCATGCTTTGCAGCACCAGAATCAGCAAATGCTTCAGGTTTTCCAGTTCTTGATCTCACACCATATTCTTCATCAACCTGAAGGGGCACCCTGGAAGAGCATTGGGCAAATACCTTTTCACTATTTGATGGATCATCATTTCTATCTGCAGTATGTCTGGGACGAACCCTTATGCTCCTTTTCCGCTTTATTTTTGGTTGCAAAACCTGTTGGTCATCTTCTCCATCGTCATGGTCATGAAGCCAACTACCTGATTGTTGCAAATCCATGTGGGAATCACCCGATACTGCAATTTCGCCTTCCTCTAGCTCCTCAGGCTGAAAGACCCAGAGAAAACTATAGCAATCAATTTACAATTTTGGACATATAAACAAAAAAAAAAGCAACTTATTTCATGAGACAGTTTATCAACTTACCATCATCTTTGAAGGAAACCCAGGCCTAGCATCTAAAGCAGACAGAGACCCAAACTTCTGTGAAGATAAAGAAGGGGTTTCAGGGAGTGGTAATCTACGACTTCCAGAAGATGATCCTGTAGAACCTGCTTCTTCAAATGCACGAATATTTTTACTTCCTTCAACTCTTTGTGAGGCCCCATAACCACCATTTTCACAATCCACCCCCTCCAATACTTGATCCTTGTGGTTTTGTAGCACATCATCACCATTGAACTCTTCATCTTCAAACTCTCCAATTTCTCCCTCTTCCTCAGATGCATTCTTCTCCTCCGAGTCAATGTCTGAATCCCCACCATCTTCATCATCCAATTCCTGGTAGATTGGATACTTTTTGGCAATTGAACCCTTGGGGCGACCCCTCCTCCGTTCAGGTTTACTAGGGGATAAACCAGATAAGACAATGGGTTCCAGTTGCATATTGCCAGACAAGATGTTCTTTGAAGGCTTTTTTGACAAACTAGCAGTGACAGAGTCTACCTCTCTAGAACTGGCACGAAGCCATTTAGGGACTTCATTGTGTTTCACCATATCAGTTGTCCAATCTAGGTCTTCATCCATTTGATCGAACAGTTCGACTTCCTCTTCGCTGCGAGCAATCATTCGATTCACTTCTTGCAGAGAAGGAACATCGTGCACAGTTTCCTGATATCTCTCTTCATCATGAAGTAACATCTCCAAAGTCACTCGCCTTTCCTCATGTGTCGTTCTTTGATCAAAACGACCAGCATTTATAACCTCATCAGCCATATCCATCTTATATTGCTGAATGTTATTCCGTATAAGGCTCTCAATTGACCCCATGTACCGATCTTTCCCAGCCAGATCATCGTCATCTGAATCGCCTGCAACTCCATTCCTTGATTCATCTTCTTTTTGGTAGCTTGAGATTTTGTCAACAACAGCTTCCATGTATATGACTTTCACCTCTCTTTTCTGTCCAATCCGATGGGCCCTTGCTACTGCCTGCTCTTCATTTTGGGGATTTGGATCTGGGTCATATATCACAACTGTATCGGCAGTCTGGAGATTTAGACCTCTTCCAGCAGCACGAATACTTAGCAAAAAGATAAAGCAATCAGAGCCAGGGCTATTGAAATCTACAATTGCAGACTCCCTATCCTCTAGGCTTGTTGTACCATCTATTCGTCTATATACAAGACTCCGCCACTGCAAGTACTCCTCTAATATATCAAGAAGTTTCGTCATTGTACTAAACAGAAGAACGCGGTGGCCTGCTCTCTGAAGTTTTATGAGAATCCTATCAAGAATCCAAAGTTTCCCACACGATCTAACCATGAAATCTTTGGTATAGTTGTTAAAATAAGGATAGTTAAGCAAAGGATGATTGCAGACTTTCCTCAACTCCATGCATTTATTGTTTAGATTCTTGAAAGTTTTGACCTGATACAAAGGATTTTTCTGAGCTCGGCGCATTTCATCCTCTGGATCAACCCTAATGGTACCAGTAGATTTAATCCAATCATAAATTGCACCTTGGATAGCTGACATTCTACATCTCAAGACAATGGAAATCTGAAAACGCGTAACAAATAAACATCATGTCAGTTTTCAGAATAAACTACATTCAGATTCACCTAATAAATTACCTTTCGAGGTAGGGAGCCTTCAACATCCTCAACACGTCTTCTTAGCATGAAAGGCTCTAGAATCTGATGGAGTCGATGGATGATGATAACCTTCTTTTCAGTCTCAAGCCACTCATCATCATCTTGATTATGTGAAGGACCATCCTTCTGAAAAGGCTTTGAGAACCAATCATGGAATGCCTTACGATTATCAAAAACTTCTGGAAGAAGTAGATTCAAGAGGGACCACAGTTCCTTGAGATCATTCTGCACGGAGTGCATTGATATGTCAGCAAAAGTGCAAGTGAAATGAACCTTCGAGTACCTATGATTTTGTTACGACCTAGAAGTGATGACAAAACATGGACCAATAATATCATACAATATAAAATCAGGTAGGAGCAAGAGATTTTGCGAAGATACGGATCCTCAGATTTGATGAAAGGAATGTCAATCTGCTTAGTCAAAACAGTGTCACAAAGAAAAAGTCGCAATATAATTTCGAGTTACTAGTTTTTTCATAAGAAACAAGATTGTAAATATAAATAACAGACTAGTTATCCCAATATATGTAGGAGCGAGAACCTTAACGAATGGTAATCTTCACATTTGATGGAAGGAGCGTCAATCTGCTTTGTCAAGACAGTCTTGCAAAAAGAATTGCCATATAATTCCAAGTGGTTAGTTTTTTCGTGAAAAATAAGATTGTAAATATAAATAACAAACTAATTGTCCCAATACACATTCAAGAATATGCGAGACCAAAGTCTTTTAGGGGATTGTGGAACCTCATTATCTCGCAAGCAATATGAATCATAATATTATATTTGGCTTCACAACTAGAACTTGCCAACCAATTTTATTTTTTTTCATCATCTAGGTTACCAAATTTCCACAAACATAAGTACAAAATAAAAAAAAATGAAACATGTCATTAGTCGATGCGCAAATTTTAATCAAATATACTATTTAACTTATCAACTATGATCACTGAGCATGATAGATGCCAATACTGAAAACTATGGTCAAAGCAGCATTATATAGAACACATGAAAATTTATGCCGACCAAACAAATAGCAAACATGATATCTTATGCTGAGCACACAATCACTAATCTACTGTTAAAAAGAGAGTCATATCACCGAACTTGTGACTATTGGAACCATCATGATCTGAAAATTTTTGACATGGTTTTTCAATTTTTCACATTTTCCTGCATTCAGAAATGAGTTAATTTTCTCACGTTATAATCTTTCTTAGAACTTCTGATCATGAAGATTCCAAATTTTGCAAGTTGATGGGGCGCTGTTGCATAGATTTTTTGTTTTAACAAATTGACGTACTGATAATGTATGCAAGAGTCTACGTATGCTACCAGTGAGGACTTGGAACCAAGGTTCTCAAATCCAATCTGACACCCCGTACGGAAGGATTCAGACCGGTTCATACTAGATGGAACCTAAGGAGAGAGAGGGTAAGGAAGAGAGGAGAGAAAAGAAAAAAGAACAAGAGGAGAAAAAGGAGAAAAGGAGAAGAAAAAAGAGAAGAGGAGGAGAGCTGACTCCCGCACATCTGCCCGCTCTTCTCCTCCACTTCTCTCTCCATACTCCTTGACTTCTCCTCTCTTCTCCCTCTTCTCGTTCTCTTCTCCACTTCATGTGGAGCTTCCAGCTCTCACGATCTTCCAGCCCTTCTCCTATGCTTCTTCTTCTTGTTTCTTCTTTCTCCTCTTTTTCTTCTCCTCTTCTCCTATGCTTCTTCTTCTCGTTCCTTCTTTCTCCTCTTTTCCTTCTCCTCTTCTCTGCTTCTCTCTACTCCATGAGTACTCTGTGTACTAGTCCCTATACAAACCGGCCGTATCATTTGTACTGAACCACCCGGTACAGGCTGGTGTTTCAATCCAACTTAACTATTATCATTGGTGTAATAAGTTTTTGGTTGTTGACAATCTCTAATAAATTGCTGCAATTGATGATAGAATAAAACAAAATAACTAATGTCTAGGGGTGTCTAAAAAACGATTCAACCCGATGAACTGAACTGAACCAAACCGAACCGAACTGAAATTTTCGGTTTGGTTCAGTTTCCAGCCAAATTCGGCTCAGTTCAGTTCCAATTGAGATGATTAAAAAAATTATGGTTTGGTTTTCGATTCGGTGCAGTTTGGTTCGGTTCAGGTTGAACCAAAAAAACCAAAATTTTAACATAATATTAATATTTTTATTCAAAATATATTATATTATTATTTTTAATTATATAAAATATGTTCTATTATTATTTTTATTAAAAATTAATAATATAATAGTATAAGTAAGCATTTAGTTCGGTTTTTAGAAAGTTTGGTTTGGTTTCGATTTGGATTTTTTTTATTTTTCGGTTCGGTTTGAAATCATTTCGGTTTGGGTTGAACTTGGACACCGCCTACAAATCCCAATCAAGTAATGAAAGTTGTTGACAAGCTCTAACAAATTGCTGCACCTAGTATTTCTGATCCATGATAGTTTAAAGCAAAACAACTAGCGCCCCATCTAAGTTATGAAATCCTAAATAGTGATGCCAGACAATGAAGTAACCACGGCGCCAAGATTTCTATTCTACTATATAATTTCACAAGAAAGAAGAAAATAACGTTGCAAACTTGAGGCAGATGAAAATATGTTTCTTT
Source organism: Costus lasius (assembly GCA_027563935.2). Lineage (NCBI taxonomy): Eukaryota > Viridiplantae > Streptophyta > Magnoliopsida > Zingiberales > Costaceae > Costus > Costus lasius. The sequence goes on from CM050448.1 coordinate 102,253,626, forward strand.
GGGTTTGTATAATTGTTATACTTGATATCCATGCCAGAATGTTTTCTTCTGTTTTCCACTGGTAACAATTACCAAGAACCAAAAACATTTGCTTGTAACCTGGTTTGCACATTCTGTTACATATAATGGACTGCAGCTTTTTAACAACAAGAAGTCAATTGACATGTGAGCTCTTTTAAAGTATCAAATTGCTTAGTAGGATTTTCGGACACACAATATGTGGAGTTATGAACACACATTGTACCTAAAAAATAAGACCGAATCCTATTAGATTGTTAATTGTCCATGAAAATTGGTGTCTTGTTAATTGCAATTAAGCCTCCCAGTGGAAATGACTTCAAAGTTCAAACCATATCCTTCCAACAAAGCGAGAAGATGGGTTGGGGGATTAAGTATGGAAGATACTAAACATTAAGTGTGTGCAGCAATTTTAGAATCAGACAACCATCAAAGTGTTTGTTTCTACACAATCAACCTCTAAGCTAATTTTTTTCATAAAACTCATGTTAACAAATTGTTTTCAGAAGTTAATAGAAAAACCAATCCTCCTGTAGTATAAAGTCCTAAAGGAAATCAAATATTACGTATTTACACACAATGACACAATCATTATCCGATCGTTCATAACATGTCACCGATGCAAGAAAAGAGATTACTACACGGCATCATATCAATCAAAAAGAGTTCAACATGACAGGTCAGACCCAGTAATTTATATTTTCCCTGATCAGTCGTATCTCAAACCAGTATATCCTGTGCATACCAACAAATGCTACTTAGTGTATCGAATTAAAAACCATAAGTTAAAAATAAGTACATAAAATTCCCCTGTATATTACAACCATATGTTCACCCTTCACTTCCAGCTATATTTGCATATACTACACTTTTTATGAAATTTAATGTATTTATGCTCTGGAAGCTTAAATTTGAAACAAAAAATCAAGAAGGCAAGTGGTGGTGATGGTGAAGGCAGGATTTCATGGCATTAGATAATGAAGTTCTGATTCACAGAGATGATATTAAACAAACTGTTCAACTAAGAAACCAGTAGTGAAACATTTTTTTCCAAAAAAGAAGGGGAAATAAGAAAAAGGAATTAATCAAATTTCATTTTACTTGCAAGAAATATATACGTAACAGGAATATATAACATAAGCATCAAATTGTGTCCATTAAAAGGAAGCGGTTAAACTGGCCAACCTGCAAAGGAGTTCCAGTAAGAAGTAATCTTCTCTGGCAACGATATCTATCAAGATCACGTGCCAAAACAGATTCTCTATCCTTCATCCTCTGTGCTTCATCAATGATTATGTACTTCCAATCAATTTTTGATAGCTTAGAACGATCATACATAATGAACTCATAAGTTGTCACCAGTACATTAAACTTTACAGCACAAACTTCCTGCAAATAAATAAAACCATAATTTATAGCTGCTACATATTTACGCATGATAAATATAAATAGAAGAATTTCTAAAACTATAATTAAAGCAAAACAATAAAGACATGGCTTGGAGTAAGTTATTTAATTATATTATGTTAGTAATAAGGATATTATGTTGTTGATAACAAGGTTCGCCGCCTTCATTATTTACACAAAAAAGAAAAGGATACAAATTATTTATTGTGGGCATTATTATGTCTTCCATTAGTGAGTTACTGGTTAATGAATCATGTATTAGGAGAGAGTTTTTCTTAATTTGTGGTTTACATTTGTTTAGGTTATGTCTAAAAGCATATAAATATGTGGCTTTTGTAAAGCAGTTTTTGGTTAATGAATTATTAATATCGTTTTCTGAAATCTCCCCGGTCATCTTCTATCCATCTCCTCTTTCTAATCTCTATTCAAATTTATCATACAGGGAACAAAAAACCCATCTACACAGTTTGCTACAATTGGTTTGTGCTGGGCCATGCTATAAGCTTGAACCCCAAACAAGATCATATCACTCCAAATAAATGTATGAGGCACTAAACTAGTGGAACCGATTGATATAAGTATGTAACTATTGGTTCCACTAGTAAGCAAAAAAAGAAAAAATGACTCACCAGTTGGACCGACCAGTTCCACCGGGAAGATAGTTGTATCAACCAATTCCACTAACCAACATAAAAAAAAAAAAATAAATAAAAGTTGTATGATAGTTGAATGGGGCCTCTACATAAGCTCTCATTCTCTGGTCATTTCACTCTTACTTCCATTAATCTCTCTCAATATTTTTAAAACTCTCACATACTCACTTACATTACCTACACTCTCTTTTTCCTCATAATTAGCTTTCTATGGTAGCTAAAAGCTAGAATATTGATCTCATCTAGCAGCATGCGTGAAAAATGCTAGAAAATTACCACCATTGGTAATATATTAACCAAGGTTCAAGGAACCGGTCCGAATCGAGCAAGCGAAGCAAGCAAGAGGAGGAAGAGAAGAAAGGATAAGGAGAAGAGAGGAGGAGGGAAAAGAAGGGAAAATGCTTCTCCAGGTCTTCCTCTTCCTCTTCTTCCTCCTCTTCTTCCTTTGCTTCTTCTTCCTTTCTTCTTTCTTCCTCCCTCTACTCCACCCTGTTGCTCCAAAATCTCACCTGGTTTCATTAGTATGTACCGATCCGGCCAGCGACCGGAACTTAAAACCTTGGTATTAACATCAAAGGCGAAGATGTGACTCGAGTTAGGCATCTTGCCTACCGATATTTCCACACACCCAAAGGCAAAGTTTGAAAATTCGGTTCAAACCAATGTACCGGTCTCCAATGTACCGGTTTCGGCTCGGACTAGTTTGATGTAATGAAATTGACTGTACCAATATAGTGCTATAGTAAAACTAGTCTATCCTCGGAGCGGTACAAATCGAAAATTTTGATTAGTTCAAACCAAAATTTTAAATCTTGCCCAAAGGTGTTTGCGGAGATTCATAACAATACATGAGAATCTTGAATATTACACATACTGAAGCACCACTTCATCAAGGAGAGGAGCTGACACACAATAGTCCTCGCATCGTTTGTTGCATATAGCATGGAGTCAAAGCAACCAAAGATCTTGAGATTGATCTTGTTATTCAAGTTTTGTGGGCTCCATACACCTTCGAGAAGAAGGTTCGATCATTGTGGATCGATCTCAATTTCAGCATGGTAGTGGGAGCTATAGCAACTAGTTCGGTTGTGCATCAAGCTTCTTTAGACTAGGTCAACAAATTGGTAGACCCATCATTTTTATATTAATCAAAGGCATTTTTGTCACAAGCAAGTAAACAAACTCAAATAGATGATGCTTATGCAAAATCAAATTAGTATGACTTTGGTCAAGCTATATGTAATTGGTTTCACTTTAACTAGATTTCTGCTCAAGCTGCAGTGTGAGGGACACTTATTATCACTTTATAGTTTCATATAAGATTGTTGTTGGATCATATCTTGATAAAGTAAAAGAATATCATACTTGGATTAGAGGCAGGGGCAACAAGAGAACTTCGACATCACTCTTACATGTAAGGACGGGCCCACTTAGATAAGTATAAATAATTTTCTTATTCGTTATAACAAAAAGTTATATTTTATAAGTTAGTAGATGCATCAATCGAATAGAGCTAGTGTGTTGATAAGTTAGACTCCTTGTGTTACTTATTCCATCAATCATTACATTGATGAGATTGATGTTCAGATCCTGGAAATTCTTGCTCTCATTGAACCATTTGTATTTGTATCTATATACATCAGGATCCCGATTCATGGCTCTCCCGGTTCGAGAAATAAGAGGATCAAACCATTACTTCGGACTCTTTTTCAAATTCTCATCTACTTGTTTAAAGATTCATCTAATAGAACCCCACTTACATTTTTTATTTCGATTCTATTTAGATATGGTGTAATCGTAGGGTGCTCTTACACAAACAAAACCCTCTCACTTTGTCTTGAGTTTTCTATCCTCCACAAAAAGGTAATAAAATACTAAAATATTCTATTTCTATAACTATAACCTATTATCAATATCCTATAATCCATTATAATCTATAATATATGTAATAATAAAATATTAAAAATTATAATATTATATATAATAATAAAATAATAATAATAAAATAATAATAATAAAATATGAAATAATAAAATAAGGTTAAAATATATAAAGACAATATAAATTTTCACCCAACTTATGTATAACCATATGCGGATGCATCTTGGATACAACAATTTCTAAATAGTGAGATACTCCGGCAAGACGTTACAAGGTTTGTTGCACATTTTACTACTTTGAAGTCTTTACTTACAAACAAAGTAAATATGAAAACATTGTTTGAGTGTAAATAGGGGTGCAAATCTTCTTATTCAAGTTCATGAGGGGTAGGAAAGTGGAGAGTATTATTCTCAATATATGCTTTTAGGACAGCATAAACAGTATTTGTATGGTGGTGAAGCCTCTAGAAAAGCCACTTATTGGAGAAATATATCATGTCAAGAATGTGTGGGACATATTACAACAACTATGGGTAATAAAGCCTTTGTGCGCGGAATTCCTCTTGGTGTCAGATACTTCTACTACAATAATCGAAGAAGATCGAATATATAAAGAAGGTAAAATGACATTTTAAGATCCTATCGTGTTAGATTTATGCTTTAAGATTAATCAATGTATTTTTTTTTCAATTAATTTAGTCTTGCAGTTATGAGACAGACTATTTATTATGATATATTTTAAATTTATAGATGAATGATGATTTAGAGTTAAATCCTTCACAATATGCATCATCAAGTGAATGCTAATGTAATTGGTCAATCTTTTCTTTCATTCATACAAAGGTTAGAAACAAACTCATAATCGAGAAATTAATATATGTTCACTATAACTATAATATATAACTCAAACTCAAGATCCTACAATAGGAAAAAAATAGAGTCGAAAATTATATTGGATCCTTTTTGTACTTATTTCTTCATGATAAAATGTTGGCCCGATAATGGATTGATGATCAGTAATAGAAAACTTAAGATTCTACAAAACCTAACTAAGAGAATTAATCACAAAGAGATGATTATATAGATGATCAATTCGAACTTTAACTAAGCCAAATCCAAAGATCACACCAATAATAAGGCCAAGATCGAGATCTACTGTTAAGCCATAAATTAAGAAGAAAAACTTTTGGTTAACCCATTATCTACTATTAATAAGCAAGAAAATAGAGGGTCTAGAAAAACGTCTTCTCTATACATACCTATATCAAAAGGTACAAAATGATTCAAGTAACATAGGCAATAGCATAAGTATAGATAACATGGGTATTATGGTGAGACTAAAACATGTGTCTATGACACAATAACCATAAACTTGTAAACAAGGCTGCACACTTGCTGTACAAGATGAAGACCATGGTTGTCCACAAGATGGTTTTCATCAAGGTTGCTAGGATATACCTAAACATAGCATAACATATCAATATAAAAGCAGAGGCAAAGGCAAGGGTTTAACTCTCACAAAACAAAGGACCCAAGTTTTATAAGATTATGAAACAAATGAGATCCACTCTATTATCAGAATCGGAGAGTAGCTCATCATGGTTATAGCCAAGTTTTGAAGGATATGGTTCAAAAGAAGCTAATATGTATTTGTATCATGTTCTCATTCTCATGCTACCCAGTCCCAATTGCGATAGTACTTATCCCACACGAGGGTACTATCCCCACACGAGGCAGTAACTCATATGAGTTTAATGAGTTTGTGGACTTCAAGGTACCAGTACCATATGCTTTGAGAGGACTTAAAACCGTGGACACTACAAAACTATAAGATAACTTAGTGACGTACATGAATGGATGGTATACGAATTTCTACTTAATAACTTATTAGAAAAGCTCATGCTCATTAACTAGGAGCTCCTTCTATATCATGCCTACAAGGTATGAATTATAAAATTATCATATGTACTTATTTTTCACATTATTTTTCTCTCTAAGAATCTTACAATTGTTTAAATTCATTATTTTGTAAATTAAAATGAATTAAAACATCAAATTACATCATAAAATATTACTTTTTAGAAAACAAAACTTGAGATGGACCAAGTTTGAATTGATTGTCATGTGTGTTTGTCTAGTTAATACACCAATATATAACAGACCTATCGTTGATCAAGGGCCAGTTTAGAGAGGCTAGAGGCTGGAGCTTCTGGCTGGTGGCTGGTCTGAGTAGAGCTGGTCTGAAAAGCTGAAGCTGTTTGGGTGTATTAGCTGGTCTGATAAACAACTGTGAGCTGTTGTGCTGTGCTATTCAGTTTTATTAAGAATTTTTTTTTAATTTATTCTTAAAATTAAAAATTACTTTACATAACAATAAATAATTTTTAGACTATTATATAAATAAATTTAATTTTAAAATGGATAAATTCAAAAAAAAGTTATCATATAAATATAAATTTTTAAGAATTTTAAGAATAAACACCCAAAGGAGTCATCTAGCAGATAAAATAGACAATTTTTTTCAAGAATTTCCTAATTTTATTTTTTTAAAAATTTAAAAAAATAATCATATAAATATAAATTTTTAAATTTAAAATTTTTTCAAGAATGTTTAAATTTTTTTTTTTAAGAATTCCCTAAATCCCCCTAAATTTATTAATACCCGGTAAAAGAATTAAAAAATTAATAAAAAAAAAAACCAAATCCCAAATCCCATCTTCGTCGTCGCCACGCGAAGATGGGATTTGGGCTTCCTTGCCGTGTTCGGCGCCTTGCCAACGGCGTAGGCGACGGGCGAAGGAGAGGAAGCGGTGGCAAGCGGCGACTGGCATAGGCGGCGAACGGCGGAGGCTGAGGAAGCGGGGACGGGCGATGGAGAGGAAGCGGCGACTAGCGTAGGCAGAGGCTCAGGAGGCGGCGACGGGCAAAGGAGAGGAAGCGGCGACTGGCGTAGGAGAGGAAGCGGCGACCGGCCGGAGGCTTCGACCGACGGAGGCGGCGACGGGAGATGGAGCTCTTGATCGCGTGCGTGGTAGGAATTTTACTGTGCGGGCAGCCGCTTCAGCGTCAAGAGAAAGCTACTCCAGCTGCTTCAGCCGGAGGCGGGGGTGACAGCCGGAGGCAGCAACGACGGGCGAACGAAGGGCGGCAGGCGGCGACGACGGGACGGAAGCGAAACTCCAATCGCGGGAGGGAGAGATCGGGTGGGCGAACGAAGGGCGAAGCAGCTGGACACTGTGCAGAGGAAGCCGAAGGCATTTCGGGAAAGCGGGGTTAGGGCGGCTTCCTTCTAACAGTGCGGCTTCTAAACTGAGAAGCCGCGTTCCAAACAAGTTGCGTTTCAAAAAATAACTGCGCGCAAACACAAATGCAGTGAAACGTTGAATCCAAACGGGGCCCAAATTGTCAGTAACGGCCGTATCTTGAACCATGTGCATTAGTTTGGCATAAATTGAGCATCTACTACACAACACTTCCCTATCACACACATCAATCAAGCTGGAATCATCAATTCATCTTCTATTTCTATTGAATTATCATTGAACCAACACCTTCACCAATCGCTAACCCTACATCATTACAATCACTATTCAATACTTTATTTAACACTCAACAAGGTTAATTGTTCCCTTATGCCATCTTCATCAACATTTGTCCCCAGCTCTAGTTAAATCTAGTATGGTTGTTGCACTCAAAGCTTATCTTTTTGTGATCTCCCCTGCTCACCAACCACCAGAATCAATCATTGGCCCAGTTTGGGGTGGCTGGAGCATCTGGCTGTTGGCTGATTTTAGTAGAGCTAGTCTGAGTAGAGCTGGTCTGAAAAGCTAAGGCTGTTTGGGTGTATTAGCTGGTCTGATAAGCAACTGTGAGCTACCGTGCTGTGCTGTTCAGTTCTATTAAAAAAAAATTAATTTATTCTTAAAATTTAAAATTACTTTACACAACAATAAATAATTTTTAGACTATTATATAAATAAATTTAATTTTAAAGTGGATAAATTTAAAAAAATTACATTATGTATAAATAAATTCTTATGAGCATAAAATTAGATCAAACCAAGAACAATGTTTATAATAGGTATGAAAAATTCTTATGCTTTATAATTTGTAATATAAATAAATTTTTCTAATATCCATATATAAAAAAATTAAATTGAAAAAAAATTTAGCCTCCACTTGTGTATCATGCTAATAATCTCTATTATTTTAATTTTAAAAAATCATATTGATTAATGTATCTAATATTATATTTAATTTTTATTAACTTTACTCTATACACATACATGGTAAAAAGATATAAAAAAATAAAATAAAAAAATCCCAACCCATTCTGGCCTCTCCATCTTGCTCTGCGCAAACATCTTGAGAGTAATTCGGAAGAACGAGAGGCGTGGAGGTCAGATCCATGGTTGCGGAAGCCCAATCGAAGCCTAGGAAGGTGATGGTTACCCTCGACGAGAGCGATTGCAGCCGCTACGCTCTCGAGTGGGCGCTCGCCAACTTCCGCGACTCCTTTTCCTCGTCTCCGCTTGTCGTCCTCACCGTCCAGCCCCTTCCAGATATCGGATCCTTGGCCGCGATCCAATCGCTATACGAGGCGACATCGGATGATGTTCCAGATCCCGGACGGGCGACGTCGGATTGGGATTTGGGCGTCTCGTCGCTGGCGAAACGCTCGAGCGATGATGGGCGGCGGCGTCGGACGGTGCTCCAGATCCCGGACGGGCGACGTCGGACGATGCTCCATATCGGGCGAAGGAGATGGGCGGTGCGGCAGACGAAGGCGACAAAAGGTGCGGTGACGGGCGAAGGAGATGGGCGGTGCGGTAGACGAAGCTGATCTGCTAGGCGGTGATGGCCGGAGGCGGCGACGGCCAGAGTCGACGACGAAGCTGGCAACAACGGGCGTAATCGAGTGTTGCTGGCAATCTCATGCGAAGGGTCGTTACTAAGCGACTTCTCAGTCCGCAAAAGCTAGGGGTGAGTGGCTTCGAGTAAACAGTGCAGCTTCTTAGTTTCCAACGGCTGTGCGCCAAACAGGAGAGCTTCCGGATTTTGGCTACCCGCAAACGCAAACGCAAACGCGGGTGGGCAGCCGGCTCCAAACGGGGCCATTGTCTCTGCCTCAAGTCATCACTCTTAACAAGTTCCCCATCATTGCAAACCATTCCCTTCCAAAAGTCTTGACAAACCTCACGGTAAAGACCACAAAAAGAGGGAAAAATTGTAGAATAAGATTACACTGCCACCAAGTCATCTTTGCTGACTAGTAGAGTAGATCTCCCCTCTAACACTATCTCTCCTCCAGATTATGACCACTATTATTGCCCCTCTTCTTGTGAGAGTGTGGACCCTACATCCCACAACCTAGACACTTGCGTTTATTATACTGAAAATGATAGGACCCCTCAGCCGTCGCCGGCGAGTAACCGTGCAAAGCACGCCCAAATGAGAAACTATAAAATAATTGACATCTCAAACTCTAACCCTAGGCACTTATTTATAACCTATCCTTACTTAGCGAACCGGGTATGACATACCAACCCGGATCCGCTTATTAATAATCACTATTACTAAGACAATGGGCCCGTAACAAATGGGCTCATAACAGTATGGCATACCAACCCGGATCCACTTATTAATAATCACTACTACTAAGATAATGGGCCCGTAACAAATGGGCCCATAACAGAAAACCATTGTCATTGTCCTCAATGGCAAGGTTGCTAAACGCACTTTCCTTTGGACCAATAGAAGGTTTATGGATTCAAAATAGTAAAGATAAATATGTAGGATCATATATACTATTTATGTATAAAGATATTATATTTCATATTAATTGCATAAATTATTTCAAAGTTTAGGCATCCAAAAAAGGATAGATCACCTTTAAAAAGTTCCATCTAAGCCAAGTATTAAGAAATAGTGGTAGTTGACAAGTATAATTGAAACTAGGCAAGTAGAAGAATTCACAAGAAAATGTTATTATAATGCAATTATGTAAAGTACCATAGGCATTGAAAATTACTATGCTTAGCTTATAATTCCACTGAAAAGATGGTAAGAGGTTGGCAAATGAGTTGCTTCATGATACCTCATTTTTAGTATAGAGTGACTTAGTGTCCGATTTGTACCGGTCCAGTATAAGAAAGCACTGTAGCATAATGTGTGAAATCACTATAGCAGTACAGTGTCAGTACGCACTATTTATATTGGTCCGTACTGTTTAGACCGGTTTTTAAAACTATGGAGTGATTTCATATAATCGGAGATAAAACTTAAGATTTTTTCTAGCTAATATAAAAGCTTTGTTGAACAATTGACCTCAACATAAATCAAAGTGTACGAGTGTTCTTTGTTGTGCACCAGATCTCAATAGAATTTATTTTAATTGACCTTGTGAGTGACTTAATGGAACTTCATGAGTTACATATTGCCTAGCAATGAGCTCTGATGTCTTCTTCTCGTTTGGACCCAATCACTCAAAAGTTGTAACAAAATTCCTCAAACATACTCAAGTAATCTGACTAATTTTGTAGCCCTCTAAAGTAATACACAACTTAAAATCTCATACTAAAGCTTTGGAACTTAAGTGCCAAATGCATACACCAAGATTCATAATCAACCCCATATGTGACTATAGTGGAACTCATGAAATTCGACAACTTGGCAGATATTACATTAAAAAATCACACGGTATGTTAAGTTCAAAATAGATTTTGCAATGCAAATGATGATTCACTCATCTTTTTAATGTTGATTAATTATAATTTTCCTTGTTTATAAATTGACCCGTGAACAAGCTTCATTACTTGTGCAGCGTGCATGATAAAAGTTTAGAGAACATGAGACAACAAAGAGCAAAAATAGACAACTGACCTGAGAGAAAAGCTTTGACCTTTCATCCTTGCTACCAACATAAAAAATGCATGACACAGATGGCAGCCAGTTTAGCAGCTCACTCTATAAACAAATGGAAGTGTCAACTCATACGCATACTCAGTTATAAATGGCAGACCAATAGTAAAACAAATTATTACCTTCCAATTCACTAAAACAGCATTAGGAACTATAATTAGATGTGGGCCATAGTTTCCTTTAAACTCCATCAAGTAAGCAATCAATGCCATTACCTGTGAGATTGCAAATTCAACAAAATAAATATTGCTGCCATCACAAAAAATGTTAAATTTTCCGATTCCAGACCACCAGTTAATTAGAAAGCAATGTTTGTAAAACCACTGTACTAGACAGCATGATTGGCTTGCACCGGTCTAACCTTGTACCAATACCTATACAAGGTTGATTGCTTATAACAAATATTTAAATTCTGTACCTATTCAACAAAAGGTCAGGGCCATATATATACTTATGATAATACATATATATTTAAATTATACTGATTGATAATGTCAGTACTATGGGTAGGTATGGACTAGTACATACTAGTGCATACGGGTTCAACAATAGACCAGTGCACTAGGATAGATCAGCATGTAAAACCATGTTAGAAAGTAGAAAGTACAGAAACACATCACAATCAGTTGCAAGAATATTTAACATACAGAATAAGATTCAAGTTATATAACTTGTATCATTTCAGATATTTATAGAAACTAATCATAATTAATAGTTAGGACGTGCAAAAACATGTACCATCAAGTAAGCCAGAGATAGAATACGATCAGTAATGTTAAATAGGACTTGGAAATAAAGGCAACCTGAACAGTCTTGCCAAGACCCATCTCATCTGCCAAAATTCCATTCAACTTGTTATTGTACAATGAAAGCATCCACTGCAGTCCAACCTGAAAAGGCAAATAGACAAAAAAAAAGTGAGTTTCTTCAGAAACCAACACTGAGAGCAAATCTGTAGAATAAAATTAGCCTACAAGTTGATAGTCTCTCAAGGTTCCAGCTCGTAGCATTGATGGTTGCCTCATAACTCTTTCAGTCACAGCATGAGCCAAATTATAGTACCTAACAACAATGACAATAATAAGCATGGTCCTGAAGATAAACAGAAACAATTGCTCAAAGATTAACAGAAAAAATGTGGTGAAAATCTGGTCGTGCTATTTACAAATATCAAGGAGAAAGGAATTAAAAATTCAACTGTACACGAAAATTATGACTTCCACTATGTGACAAATAACCTAAAATAACAAACAATTTAAAATAAACTTACTTGTTGGCAGAACTGTCCCTTGGAGCATTCATTTCAGAAAACCTGTTTCTTATCATTACCTCCTCCCCAGCACATGCCGCTGCTGCTTTGACTTCTTCAGCTGAAAGACCCTGTCAATAATAACAGATGAATCATTTTAGCATTGCATGACAGTGTGGGCATAGACAATGATCCATCATGTCATACCTGAGCACGTGCAGCAGCTGCTGCCGTATTTGCTGCTTCCTCAACCTCTTGATGACTCTTTGCAGCTGTAATTTTCCCACCTAGCTTGTGAAGATACTCTTCAGTCTGGGATAAGAAGGAAGAAAGGACAGCATAACGCTGAGAAGCATCTCCAGGGATATTCGTCTGTTGTTCCAGTAACATTTCCCGATATCTATCTACATCATTGTTCTTTAAAGCCTCCATTCTTTTATTTCTGTCTTCATCCTTCCGCTTTGAAAACTCTCTTAACATCCTCTCATGGTATTTGGCAATTCCTCTGTTTCTTGTTGTTCGAGCATCACGAATGGCCCAGTGAGCCTCTAATAGTTTCTTGCGCCACTGAAAGACAGATTTCAGTTGTTTCTCTCTAGAGGCCTTCTGCAACTGTTGAACTTGCCTTACTAGGTCAATACGCTGCTGTTCACATTGTCTAACAAACTTGCGGTATTGCCTGTCAGGCATTGCCATTATTTCCTGTTGTTGATGTTCAACTTCGTCCCTCAAACGAGCCTGAAGATCAAGAAGTTTCAGCTTTTTCTCCTCAATTTGCAACCGGATAACAAGGTCAGGCTTAATTCTTTTTTGATCAAGATTATTTGCAAGCAGCCGACTAATTTTCCTTAAATTCTCTACCCTCTGCTTGTTGACCACAAATTTACCTTCCTCAAACAGCAAATCTTTTACATCATAAGCCAATGTCAAATTAGTAGAGTAATTTGAAGTTGTTGATCCCAACGAATCATGTTTCCTTGTAAATGACGGAAAATCAAAAATTGGACCATGATATTTTCTTGAAAGACCATCTCTTGAAGGTGTTGTGTTACTTGTTGGAGGAAGCTTCTTACCTTGACCTGGAACTGTGGTTTCACCGTCTGCAGGTATAGCTTTCCCCTTGTCACTCTGGTAGTCAGCTTTAGCAGACAAATTTTGAGTTCCCCTTTCATTCTCTTGTTCAGATTTAACAATAGAACTGCTTTCTTCTGATTTGCCAAGAGATTTTATGCAAACAGGTTCTTTTTCTAAATCTTTTGAACCTTTAGTTTCACTGGCAAATGCAGTTTTCTCTTCGCCAGCAAAGGGTTCCTCCTTCAGCTGAGTAGGGCCCTTGTTCATTGGGACAGAATGATGAGTTTGGTCACTAGAATCCATATGCCGTTTATGGTCATTATCATTACTGTTCACATTCCTTACCAAATCATTGTTAGGAACTCCAGACTGAACAGGTTCCCGCTGTGGCTGAGAACCAACAGAGGGATCTGCGATTGCTTGAAGAACTTCAGGTGGTAGACTTCGTTCACCGCGCTAATATTGCATGATAAATTCTTTCATTTATTAAAGTCAGGAAATGCAGATAATATAGAAAAAAATAAATGCATCAAAATGGAATTCAAGTTACAAAGGAAAAAAAAGAGTAAGATGTAGTTGGAGATTTTTCGCATACCTTTAAACGCCTAAAAGCTAATATTTGAGCTTTCAGAATATGTAGTTGTTGCTTTGTGAACCCAATACCTTGTTTTGGTATTGGTGCAGATCCACCATCATTTGTAACTTGAGCACCCAAAGTTTTATTTGCCGTGGCAATAGGTAATAAAGTGGATTGATTCGACTGATGCAAGGGCCTAAAATTTTGTGTTTGATGAATCTCATTCCCAATAAATGCATCCTTAGCATTAGACTTCTCTATGGCCTGGTTAATGATACCAGATGAATTCGGTAAATTCATAACTTGTCCACCACTGCCACTCATCTTTGTGGAAAGAAGAACCCTTTCATTGTGACTAGCCTTGCCGTGATCAGCGACATGCTGCTGCTGCTGCATATGTGAACTAGTGGGATTCATCCCACTGGCATCACTAGCAGTAGAAATTGAAGTACATGGAAGCGGCTGAGGGCATTTCAGAGAACCCCGCTGACCAGATAAATCACTTACAGAGTTCCCGTGTGCTGAATTATCACTGCCAGCTGGTGACTGTATTGCTAGTTGCTTGGAAGATGGTAAACAAGATTGTTGTGTTGCTGTGCTAGTTTCTAGTTGCCTCTGCATGGCAGCCATTCTATTAGACTGCCAAAGGGGTAGAAATTGAGCAATCAGGTTAAGATTAGCAGGAACAGAGAGATCAATGTTATTTTCCTTTGCCCATGCCTGCATCGCTTGCATCTGTGCCATCTCTAATTGATTGATTGAAGAGTTCTGCGCACTAGCTTGAGACTGCAACACTGGTCTTGCCATGTTAACAGAGGCCAAATGTCCATCTGCCGGGGAAGGCTTTCTGTCATTTCTTTGATCAGAACTAGTTCGAGCAAGCTCCATCTGCTTCTCAGTGTGTGGGAACTGTTCAGCTGTTCTATTAAACATAGGCGTTTTGGACTTGTTAACAGCCTGTGACGTTAGTTCTTGCATCTTCAATTTGTTCATAAAAATGTCTTGATCCCTTCCAGATGGACCACTCATATTCATTTGACCTTGTTGCTGCACTGCAGACGTACCATGAGACTTTTGCTGAGCTGCTTGTAAAGCAAATTGGAGGTAAGTTTGATGCATTGGGTTCGGCATTTGCTGTCCAGCCCCCTGTCCTTTATTTTGGCCTTCCTCACGAAGCTGAAGTGCACCAACTTGATGAGGTATATTACCGTATTTCTTTGACAATTGAGACAGTTGTACGGCACTAGGGGACGTTGGAAAACCACTTCCAACCATGACCCCATGTGCTCCACCAGACTGAAAGGCAAGAACGGATTGGTCAGCTTCAGATTTCCTTAGGTGCTGCTGCTGCTGCTGCTGATTTTTTTGCTGCTCCTGCTGTTGTAATACCTGTAACAAAGCAGAATAGCCAGTCATGAACAGAAGAAACAAACTCCTGGGTTCCATATCTCATGTTTCGAATGGAAGACACGGAAATAGTTTCCACACAGTCACAGATTTACAAATCAGGAGTAGAGGAGTTTTTTAACATTATTAGAAGAAATTATTATTCCAGATTAATAATCAAATAGTACGTAGATTGCACCTACAAGATACACAAGACAATTACTGATGCAAAACTAACAAATGAAAAGACAACAATGTAGTGTAATAAGTTCAGTATAATTGCATAAAAATAAGTTGTGAAAGGCATACCTTTGAAACCAAAATAACAACTATTGAGGGTATAGAATGCAGGTAAAATATTGCATATAGAGCGCGTAAAATCATGTAGAGAAATATGAGATCACATAGAAGCTTTCAGAAAAATAATCAAATACAGATAAACCTTACGGGCAGAAAAATTAAAGGTAGATGATTAAATAGAGAGTTAATAACGAATAGATAAATGCTGGTAATTAAGTCCACAATTATGTCATATAGCAAGAACAATGCAACGCCTGAACCTATGAGAACTGAGAAGATGAAATTTGAACTTGAATGAACATCTGGAGAATAATTGACAATGTGAGACGGAAATTGACGAAAGGGAAGGCACGAACACATCATAATGAAAACTCAGAAACGGAGCTTCGGAAGCAGCTCATGCAAATAGGACAGTAATCAAAATCTTGGTTCCACAACTGTTGGGCAAAAACGTGATAAACATCATTGAAGTAGCAAGCCACCAAAGAAAGAAAAAACAGATGAAAATCAAGGCATCAAAATTCATGATATTGTGGAAAAGAAAGAAATCAGTATGTCAAAATGCGGTCGGCGTAACATCGTTAACCTGGCGGCGATCGACTAAGGACTTGCTCGAACGGTACTTTTTGACAACTTAAAAGAGTGTATATTACAAAAATCCAACAATGAGCAAGCAACTAGAAAACACACGATTCAGCAAATTTTAGGCCGCAGAGTCGGAGTAGTAATCCTCCGAAAACCCTGGACCTCGAATTAAAGAAACCAAGAGTGTCTCCACTTCTCCCAAATATGGAAACAAACATTGACGACCGTCTTTTTCTCAGATCCCCACGCAACGGCCGCAACCGTCGCGCTCGTCAGAGCACAGGGACAAGGGATAACGGCTCCCACTACTAACCTGCCTATAAGCCAGTTGCTGCTGATGCTGCTGTATCGATTCAAAGCCCAGGTGGTTGGGAGCGGAGACAGCGGACGAGGATGAGGAAGGCGACGCCGCGGAAGACGGTGGAGACCGACCCGGCGGCGGCTGGGCCGCTGGGTTCCGGCCGTTTCCGGATTGCATACCGCAGCCACCTCCCTCAAAAAGCTCGATCTACACGGGCTTCAAAATCCCTAAAATCCCGGAGATGGGGAGCTCCGATTGCGACACTAAAAGTACATCGTGTCCACCGCTCGACGCCCGCAGGCGCAGAAGAGGTTCTCGGCTCACGCGAGGCGGTTTGCCAGCGGTATTCCCTCAAAATTAGGGCTCCTGAAAGGCGCGAGATGGCAGATCGGCGGCGAATCTGGCGCCGGAATACCGCGATCTCGCCGGATTGCCGGTAATTGGTGTCGGAAATAAAAACCCTCAGTTGCGTGCGACGGTCAAACCCTAACCCTAGACGGCCCTCCTCTGGTTTCTTTGCAGTTTTTCTCTTTCCTTTTATCGTTTTTGTCCTTTTTTTTCGCGATGCCTTTAGAGCCGTTCGTTGGACGTCAGACTTGTGTTGGGCCCCTTAACCAAGGTTAAACGCCTTGGTTAACGGACAAATAGACCTTGGCGTTTGCTTTTATGACAAACAATGCCCCTGGTTTTACAAATCTGAGAAAACTGCTTTTTCAGTGCCTTGCAAACATTGAATTTCCACAATTGCCACTGAAGTGGAAGTTAGCGCCCAAGATTGATGGGTCTAAAATTGTCATTTCATATGAATAACAGCTCAGTCGATTTTCTCGAGCGGTTTGCCAGTTGTATGGTTTGCAGTCGGAAAACCACTCGTCACCGGCTTTCGAACCCCGTTCCGTCGCCCCATGTAGGGAATGGAGTGAGACGTCTTTTTTGTGGGGCCCGCGCGGGTATCAGTTTCGCCTGCTTGCATTAAAATTTGTCAAAAAAGGAGAGGATGGAAACTACAGCTGTAATCAATCATACGCGCGATAAAAAAAAAAAATCTAGTTTGGTTTCCCGGGTCTGCGAGCGCCTGTTGCTTCGGTGACTCTCTCTCACGTGCGTGTCAGTTGAGGCATGTGGCAGAACACCAAATCACTGCACGGAGGAGAGTTCTCCGTTGCGCGTCGTCGTGTTGCGTTCTGGTTCGTTGTTCTCGTGTTTGGTGCTCGGATCGTGTGAGCTTGTGAAGATGATGATGATGACGATGATTGGGCGATGGTTTGGGTGCGACGGACCCAAATCGAATTTGATTGTGTTTTTTCACATGAATGAACAACTTAATCTCAAGATATTATTATTATTAACTAAAATTGAACTAATTGATACTCATTATTTAACTTTATTTACCAAAAATAAATTAAATTCTGACCCTTATCAAATCTATTTAAACGTAATTTTTATGTCTGAATTTAATTATCAATATGATGGAATGTTTATTAATTAAATAAATAAAAGTAAACACATGTACTTTATGTATGAATGTGACAAATACATCTATTCATAATCGTCGTTATATCTTGTGAGCCTCATTCCTAAATATTCGTTTAAATTTATTTATTCATTTAATCAAATTTAACTTTTTATTTAAGCTTATTTATGTTGGATATGATAGTTATAATCAAATTGAAAAAGTAATAATCTCATTTTGAAAAATAAATAAATAAATAATTTCTATATTTAAATACTTAGTTGTTATTTGCTAAATAACAAAAGTTTCAGCCTAATATGGATCAATAATGTACAGGGTCTAACTCTGCTGCACTTGGAAGCGCTTTAACTATTGATTACATAATCAAACATAATAATTTCAACCACGGGCTTACGCAACCTACTGCGGGGCATTTGGTGCAACTTTTCAATGACTTCTACTAGTCAAAATAGCAGAAATCGAGACATTTGGCTTACAGCTTCTATACCAATTGGGAGAAGCTAGAACATAGATGTTTTTATTCGAACTTGTTATTGTTACTGCACTTGATAAAAATCTTCTCATTCCCGAAAAAACCATTCGTTGCTGAAAGGAAAACCTCCTTCCTCATCAAGCACTCCTTGCATGCCGCCTTCCTTCTCCCGTAGATCTTCCTCTTGCCACTAAACCTAAGCATGTTCTTCCTCCTCCCCTCGATCTCGCTGAACCCAAGCAAGTTCTGCCTCCTCCCGTCGGTCTTCCTCTTGCCGTTGAACCCAAGCAAGTATGCCTTCTGCTGTTGATCTTCCCCTCACCATTGAACCCAAGCAAACTCTACCTCCTTTCGTCGTTCTTTCCCTCACCACCGAACTCAAACAAGCTTTGCCTCCTTCGGTCAATTTTCCTCTCACCGTCGAACCCAAGCAAGTTGTGCATCCTCTCACTGCCAAACCCAAGCGTCAGCTGCACGCAACCTCTCACTGTAGAATCCAAGCAGTCTACCTCTTGCCAATCTTTCTCTTGCCACTGAATTCAAGCATTTGCCGCACACCGCCTCTCGCAGCTAAACCCAAGTAGTTGTCAATCTCCTCTTGCTATTGAATACCTCCTTGAGCATTCCACGAGATTGTGCATAATCTCTATCATATATTACCTTTGTTTTAGCCGCCAATACAATCTCTATGAAAAAATTTGAGTACATATATTTTTTAAGTTTTGAAAAGTGAATTGAAAGAATTTATTTCATAAATGAATTCCTTTCGACCCTTCACTAAACATATTAAATTCTTTGTTGATCTCTTTTTTAAGATCTTTTTCAGCCTTGCTTACGACTAATATTTGTTAGATCATATGCATTTATGCTTACATATCTAAGCAATTCCGTTTATCCAATTACTAGTAAATAGAGGATGTTCATAAAGAATGTTCATAGTTGATCTAATTTCATCCATAGTTAATTTAATCTTTCATAGCTATGCAAAGGGAAATAATGTATAATTGTACAATACATAGAGAATGCTCATAACTCTACAAATAATTTTAGTATGAATTATATAGGAGATTCTTGCAAAATTGTTTATGAATAGTCTACTTAATAGTACAACACTGCTGCTAACTAGCACAACTATTAACTTGAACACTTTTAAATTTTTTTAGTCAGCTACTTTTCAATCAATACTTTTTCAATGATCAAAAGCTAAAAATTTGCCAAACTGATCCTTCATCTAGCTTCCTACTGCAATGAAAGTAATAATAATATTATTATTATTATTATATGTAATTAAATATAATTATTTTATAGTAGTAAATAAAGTATTCAAAATTAACTTTATATATAAAATAAAAATATCAATATAAAATATTAATTAAACTAAATTTATAAAAAATTATATTAGTTAAATTAAGAAATAAAATATTAATGAATATAAACTTTAGAGTGTATATTAGAGACTAAATTTATCTAATGTGTAGGAACATGATGGTAATAGGCATGAGGGTAACAAATGTATAAGGGAAAATGCTATATCTGATGGGAATAATATAGAAAATGAAGACTTTTCTAAATAACGAAACTTGATTTATCAAGAGTGAGGCATTGAGAACCGCAACCTCAAAAAATAATGCAAAACATGCATATGAAAGAGAAAAGTGCGTGTGAGAGAGCTATATAAAGTTGTGGTTTTTTTTTATTTAGTTACACTATTTTGTTGAGATGTATTAGTGACACCATTTTGTTGAGATTCATAGGACAAGAGCTTTATGATACCTCAAGATGCACAAAATATATTGAACTCTAAATAAGTATATTATACAACAAAGACTTACAAATGCCTCTTTAATAAGAAACCTAACATATACAAGAATGACAATTGACGAAAGTGATAGTATCAATGATCATGATTACTAGACATAGGATTCAAACCCAATACATCTTAAGAAGCTAGATAAAATAGAGACATACTTCTACTACTATCACTAGATGAAAATAAAACTTTATAATGTTTGATAAGTTAGCATGCATCATAGGGTGTTAGACACCACTTAAAAGATAAAGACTACTAGACCTTTAATTAGAAATGGATGATCGATGTCTTACAATTTTTATATAATTTTTAGCATATTTTAATAATGATTTAAATTACAATTAATCGCTTATTGCATTTTATTTGACTCAGTTATCTATATTTATTCAGAATCTATAGTTTTTCATATTTTTATAAACTTTAAGATAAAAATGACCAAAATTAATTGTTTATGAAGGGTTTGATATCATAGAATGATTCCACACAATAAAGCAAGGCTGCACATCAAATTTTATGTGAATTAGAACTTATAGGAAAAATCATACCCAACTTGTGACTTTTAGATGAGCTCAAAAAGTGTTATGGTCATGATAATGTCAGTCGTGATTCGTAGAAAAAAAAATAGAAGAGGTCAAACCTAGACCATAATGCTTGTCATAGCCATGATTTTGTCCACCAAGCACAACTTCTTCAAGTTTGACTTGTTCTTAACTTCTTCATAGGGAAAGCCCTAAATATATATAAGGAAGAGTCCTAGGTCCAAGAGGAGGCCTTTCAATAGTCATTTGGGGCATTCTACTCTAGGAAGTGGGCAACAACGATTCCAGGCGGCTATGACGAGTGGAGCATTAGCTGAAGGTTGAAAAAGGGATTATCCTTCATTGTTCCTATGGGGAAGTCATCACTCTCTTCCTCATACACGTTTCTTGTGTCAATTCATCACTAAGAATCTTCTTGAAGGGTTTTCAATTGTAAACAATGCATCTTATAGCATAAACTCTCTATCGAGACAAGGGCACAACATATTGAATTATTTTATATGAATGCATTGATTTCTTTTTTTACTGATTTCAAATCTATGTTAATTTGATTATAGTTGTACTTAAATTATATGTTATATTCTAGCCAAATGATGCATGTTCTAGACGTTTCACAAAGGACTGAAAGGTAAAACGCAACGTTGGATCTATTATAAGCAAACTCATGAACTTAGATCAGATAAGTATGTCTAGATCACTCCAAGGTCACACCATTTATCATATAATTTAATGGGTTTTTTCTTATGAGTTGGTAAGCCATATAAGTATGAGATCAACTTGAGTAGACACTAGATTGGGCTACCAAAAGGGAACAATATACAATAGGATAAATTGCCTTTAACTAAATTGAATTTCATGGAATAGATAATTAATTTGTTGGGTCATAAGATACCGACGTGGTGAAAACTTGTAATTCTTCTTAAATTACAACCATAGGCAACCCCTAGGGTTCCAACAATGGCGATCGACTAACCTCAAAAATCCAATCTTGAAATTCTTCTTGAAAACTTGTAATTATTCAAACCAAGCAAAACAAAGTATTTAAGTAATAAAGGCAAATGACAATCGAAGCTATCCAACAACTTACATCCATAGTGGATGTCTTGACCACCCATAGTAAGATGTTGGAAACCTAGATAGCTTAGCAAGCTGTTGTGTCCGTAAGTGCATGGATACTCAAAGTAATAAAGAAAGATATCGAACCACAGAGACCTTATTGTTAAGTACCAAATAGATATTTTCTCACTAGCTAAGCAAGTCGAATATGATAGAAATAACTATGCAAAGAATATGCTAAAGAGATAATCACAGAGAGATAATTGGGACTAGGGTTTCATCCACCTTGATTTCAATGACTAGATATGAATAAAAGGTCGTCAGTCAAATCTTGTTATGATAAATACTTAATTTACTTCATAAAGGGATTATCTCACTTTCGTGCAGACAATCATGCAGAGATCAATCCTCACTTTCGTGCAAGATTTATCTCAATGCTGAAGATAAGTAAACCATAAACGAAGAACTTAAGGATCACTTTCGTGCATCCGAATTCTAAGTTGATCATCACAAGCAGAGCCTCAAAGATCACTTTCGTGCATCTGAGACTCAACACAAGTTCTACTTAGGGTTTTCCAACAGACCGATCTTCACTTTCGTGCAAGATCTATCAATGTTTATAACATTAATTAAATCCTAGATCAATAATATCAAACATGACAATTTATCTACTAGAATCGAATAAATTGGATCTAACCTAAGGAAGGGATCCTAACATGCAATTATAGGGTTCCAAGTTCTCAAGCAAATCACCTTTCAGTCTCATTGCGAAAACTCTAAAACATGGATAATAACATAGATCTATGGAAAATTAAAGACAATTCATCACAAAAGTAGAATTATCACAACGAAGATTATCATGACGAAAAAGAAGAATTATCTAATCATTAAAAATCAAAGGGATTAAACCCTATGTCCCAAAATATGTTAAGCTTGTATGGAAAAAGAAATACAACCAACCATAGTTTTAAAGTGGAAGAAATTGAAGAAAAAGAAGAAAACAACTTCACAACACGGCTGTAATATAAATTACAGCCGTATTTTCTGTGATGAACAGTGCTGTCACCATTGTTTCGTTGATTTCTCCTCCACCCGAACTCCTTTTGATCTGAAACTTCTGTGGTGTCTTTCTCTCCTCCAGGCGAAGCTTCTGCGTGAAAATCAAGGCCTAAGGTGCCCTCTACGCCTCTTGGCGTGAGGCCAAACCCTAGATGCCTCTCTGTCAATTGCTCCCTCGATTTGTGATAAAAATTGGTCCTTCCACTTCGTGCGTCTTCTACTCTTAACGACGAGTCCTCAGCAACTTTCGTATCTCAATTTGGAGCTTTGGATCAAAAGTTATAGCCCGCGCAAGAATCGGACCCGTAAAAATTACGTTTTTGAGTGTAATTACGGTACCGTAAAATATATTACGGTAGTGCCGTATTTTCTGGGCAACTTTATGGTCAAAAATTGCTCAAAATATGGTACCATAAAATAGTTTACGGCTGTGCCATAATTTTAGCAATGTATTCTGTTCTGAATGCGCTCCAAAATACGGTAGTGTAATATTTCACGGCAGTGCCGTAAAATCGCTTGCGTTCTCTAGTCTGAAGTGTCCGAAAAATACGGCCCGTGTAATTCATTACGGAAGTGCCGTAAAATAACAAAATCTTCTATTCCAAAAATCCACCAAATTATGGCAGTGCTTTTGATTTTATGGTAGCGTACGAAAATACGGTACCGTAAAATAGATTACGGCACTACCGTATTTTGGTGAGTTGCTCCGTTTTGCGTAAAATTTATCGGGTGATCTCCTCTTGATGATGGTAACTCTTCCATGTATTTGATTTTGTTTGAAAATGCCTCAAAATAGTGCCTTTTTACCTGAAAATCATGAAAAACCAAAATAGAAGTAGACTTTACAATATTTGATAAATTCAGCATGAAAATAAGCAAAAGATCTTCAATTTAACATGAAAAGGTATAGAAAATGATACAAAATATACTATATATTTTGATGTCATCAAATACATAAGGCTCAAACTTTGCTTGTCCTCAAGCAAAAATCAAAAATTGATTAAAAGATAAACCTTTTCATGCTCAATAAATTTCTAAAATACAACCTATCAATGAAAAATTCCACCAATTGATTTACAAAACTTCAAATAAACATATCATCCTTAGAACTCAACCCTCTAGATCCACAATTCAATCAAATAAAACTTTGCAATTTGTATAATAAATAAAATTTTCAATCTCATGATTTCACCTAGTTTCAGTTCAAATCTATCATGCTTTTGTTTACAGGAATTAGGTTTCCAAGATCTTTTTCCACACATGATTTTTTTTCCTTTTTTTAATGTATTTTGTTTGTTTTTGTGAAGATGACATGCACCCACTTAGATACACACTTTTTATTTTTGACTTCAACTCTTGTCTTCGGTACCACTGTCAATTTTACACAGTGCCAAGTAGAGGAGTCTTATTATTTTTCACTCTCATTATTTTTCATACATAGACTTCAACCCATGTCTTAGGTACCACTATCAATTTTACATAGTGCCAAGTAGGGGAGTCTCTCACTATTTTTATGGATCTTGGATTCTTATTTCCCAACAAATAGCAAAATAGACTAAACATCTACTAGGTTGATCAATTGACATCAATTCACAAATCATACTCATATGCTCATTTTATTTAAAGGAATAGTTTCACCTTTAGATCTTATTCATCAAATAACACATCTACCCAAAATTTCATGCATCAACCAATGTCAAATTTTAAAAATAGATATGCATCGAAGAAATAAATCTAACATGATAGGTTTTTTCTCTTATCATGAATTTAAATCCATTCATCATCATAATCATCATACAACCATATCGAAAAGAAAGATAAGCATGTGAAACAGAATAGCAGTGTCGGTGGTCATAGAGGTGTAGAAGCATCAAACTCAACAATCATGAGATGTAAAGTGATATATCCGTATAATCACATAAGGCTCAAACAATGCAAAGGGTGTAAAGTGATAGAATTAAGCAACCTTATAGAATAGAAATCTCATGTACATCTAAAGAAAATCAAAGATGCAAATCATATAAAATAATCATGAAAACAAGGGAGTGTAAACAATACTCACAAGACTATATAGCAGGATCAGATCGAATATACATAAGGCTCAGATCAAAAATAGTGTCGGGGCAGATGCTGCTAGGTCCAAAGATGTACCTTCTGAAAATTTTACCTACACAATTTAAGATACATAAGGCTCAGTCTGAAAATAGTCTCTAAAAATAATAATGATAAAAATAATTTTCTCAAACAAAAATCAGAGATGTCACCGGAGGTCTGAAGAGGATGCCGGTGGAAAGAGTCGAGTAGGCAAGAAGCAGAGGTGGAACAGATGCTATCTGAAAAGCTGCTAGCAATGATGGTGGTGGTGCCGACAGTAGAGTGAGTAATCTCTAGTGGCATGCTAGAGACCACAGTCCTGGAGGTGAGATCGTCGGCCGGTGGGTGCCAGAAATAATGCTGCATAGATAAAAAAAATTAGTCACTAATGAAGAGTCTGCTGCATAAATAAATCAAATCAATGGAATAAGAGGCAGTAGAAGAAGTAAGAATCTGTAGATGGTATAATCCAGTATCGATGGCTAAAAACAGTGATGTCAGAGGCAGATGTAGTGGTGGCAGGAGGTGGAAGACAGTTGCTCTTGAAGATTTCTGAATCTGGAGTCAAAAGAAGCAATAACAGGCAGAAAGCGAACCAAGCAGTTTTTGAATTTTTTATGAAAAGTAGCCATACCCTAGAATAAAATTTAATGATCCAAATAGAAAATGGACAGAACCATGTAAAAGAATAAAA
Organism: Costus lasius; assembly: GCA_027563935.2. Classification (NCBI taxonomy): domain Eukaryota; kingdom Viridiplantae; phylum Streptophyta; class Magnoliopsida; order Zingiberales; family Costaceae; genus Costus; species Costus lasius. The sequence continues at coordinate 102,279,175 of CM050448.1, forward strand.
CTCGTTCTTTTCAGGTGTATAAAAATTGAAGGATCAAAATCTGTCAGGAATTTAGGGTATCAACAGAAAGAAGACTATTCAGATTACAAAACTGCAAAAACTGCACAAAAATTAATCAAATTCGAAAAGTTGCCATGTGTCCTAAAATGATCAGAAAATATTTTCATGAAAATAATTAATCTACAAGATAGAATGACACATATTCTTTATATCCCATGCAAAAACTCTGGGTTTCAAGTCACCGAAACATCTTAAAAAGTGGCAGCAAAAGTGCTAGTCAGAACAGTCAGAAAAAACTGCTGCAGAAATTAATCAGAATCGAAAAGTTGCTATGTGTTTCAGAATGATCCATGGACTTTAAAATTCAGAAAAATATCCAGATGATAGACAAAGATGAGTACTTCCATGCTGTTTCAAAGATCAAAATTTTTTGCAATCCAGTTTCTTAAAATCACAGCGAGAAAACACCTACTCAATAAGCAGAAAACATCTTTAAAATACGGTACCGTGAAATGCTTTACGGTGGTGCTGTAATTTACAAAGAACTCTCGGGTTAAAAATGACTCAAAAATATGGTACCGTAAAATGGATTACGGCAGTGCCGTATTTTGCGCAAAAATTGTTTTCACCTACAAAAAGGGAAGAAAAATTAGTTCTAAAAATAAACTAAAATAAAAGAAACTAAACTAAGGTAAAAGTGCTTGGGTTGCCTCCCAAGAAGCGCTAATTTTAGGTCCATAGCTTGACTAAAACTCAAACATCATGGTGAAGCAGGTGAATCAGTTCCAAAGTAGATAGCATGTAATTTTTTTCTTTTCCGCTGTCCAAAAGTTCAGCCACTAATCCAAAAATCCAGAAGTTCATGTAAATCACAATCACCGTGGCTTTCTCAAATATGTAGAAATTAAAATCAAAATTTTCAATAATCTTCCTATGTTTGCTAGAGAGTAAAATCATTAGTCTTTTCTTCAAATTTATGTCTTCGGCAATAGGACTTTGATCACAAGATATGAGTATTGGATCATCAAAATAAGTTTTATGTCTTTCATTAGATTCCTCAATAAAGCACAAATTTTCAAATATATCAGGAGATTTAACAAAAGATATGGGTAAAACATCAGAATGAGATCCATCAGTGTTTGTAACATTCAAATTTTTATCAATTTCCTCATGCACTTCATCAAACAATTTATCAATTTCAAAATCATCATTAAAGTCAAGATGAGACTCTTCAAAATTAATTTCCTCATGCTCAAATAATTCATCATCAGAAGAGTCAAAATCAGAATCATATGAAAAAGAATTAATAGAATCAGAGTTGACAGCAAGAGATTTATCATTAATTTTAAAAGTATCACTAAAATCACAGTGGGGTTCATTAATGTCTATAATTTTTGAACCTTCATCATGCTCATCAGATTTAACCATAAATAAGTTATTATCAAAATCAAGATTATCATCAAAAAGAAGGTTTTTCAATTTCAATTTTTTCAACCTTTTCCACAAATAAATTAGCAGATGGATCAATTTCATAATAATCAAAATTAGAGTGAGATTCATGAATATTCATATAAGGCTCAATCTCAAAACAATCATAATCAGAGGGAGAATTTTCTAAATCAAGTTCTTCAGTTTCAAACTCAAATAAACGATCTTGTTGTGTTCTCTGGGTTTCCAAAATTTCAGAATTAGCAGTTGAAGATTCTACCCGAGAAGCAAGTTGACTTATTATTCCCTTAAGATCCTCAATTTTTTTATTTTGACTTGTCATAAATTGGTTTTGATTTGACATGAATTTTTCAAGCATAGTTTCTAACCTAGATTCTTTAGTGTCCTCAAAATAAGGTTCAGAAACATGATTAAAGCAATTATCATAAAAAGAAGTTTGATTTTCCCCTCTAGAATAAAATTGATCAGATTCGTTCCATGATAAATTGGGATTTAAAAAATGACAATCAGAGGAATAATGATCAAAATATCCACAGATATCACATCTAACAGGAGAACAAGATTTCATAACAAGGTGCATATTAAAAGTGTCTAATTTATGAGTCAAATAATCTAACTTATCTGCAACAGTGCACCATGAATCATCTTGATAACATGATGAATTAGAATTTTGAGGCATTAAAAATTTTCAATCAGAAGTATTATGATTAGAAGACTTACAAATATTACATGTAACAAAATAAGAGTGTAATTTCGCTATTTCTGCAAGAGTAAGCTGTGAATAATCTTTATGCTCACCTTGTGGCATGTATACCTTGCCTCTGTCTGATGCCCATGAATTGTGATGAAAAGACATATTTACCAAATCTATCAAGAACAGAAAGATAATCCAACACCAATCAAATAAAGTTTTTTTTAGAATATATAAAAAAAATAAGCAAATTCACAAATTTTAGAAATCGCAGTTCTGTCACAACTGTGAAAATCCAAAACCTGCAAAAAGAAAAAAAACAAAGTTAAATCTAAAACAAATAAAACTTAGTCTAGCAATACTAACAACTATTTTGATATTAACAAAACTAAGGTCCCCGGCAACGGCGCCAAAAACTTGTTGTGTCCGTAAGTGCACGGATACTCAAAGTAATAAAGAAAGATATCGAACCACAGAGACCTTATTGTTAAGTACCAAATAGATATTTTCTCACTAGCTAAGCAAGCCGAATATGATAGAAATAACTATGCAAAGAATATGCTAAAGAGATAATCACAGAGAGATAACTGGGACTAGGGTTTCATCCACCTTGATTTCAATGACTAGATATGAATAAAAGGTCGTCAGTCAAATCTTGTTATGATATAGACTTAATTTACTTCATAAAGGGATTATCTCACTTTCGTGCAGACAATCATGCAGGGACCAATCCTCACTTTCGTGCAAGATTTATCCCAATGCTAAAGATAAGTAAACCATCAACGAAGAACTCAAGGATCACTTTCGTGCATCCGAATTCTAAGTTGATCATCACAAGCGGAGCCTCAAAGATCACTTTCGTGCATTTGAGACTCAACACAAGTTCTACTTAGGGTTTTCCAACAAACTGATCTTCACTTTCGTGCAAGATCTATCAATGTTTATAACATTAATTAAATCCTAGATCAATAATATCAAACATGACAATTTATCTACTAGAATCGAACAAATTGGATCTAACCTAAGGAAGGGATCCTAACATGCAATTATAGGGTTCTAAGTTCTCAAGCAAATCACCTTTCAGTCTCATTGCGAAAACTCTAAAACATGGATAATAACATAGATCTATGGAAAATTAAAGACAATTCATCACAAAAGTAGAATTATCACAACGAAGATTATCATGATGAAAAAGAAGAATTATCTAATCATTAAAAATCAAAGGGATTAAACCCTATGTCCCAAAATATGTTAAGCTTGTATGGAAAAAGAAATACAACCAACCATAGTTTTAAAGTGGAAGAAATTTAAGAAAAAGAAGAAAACAACTTCACAACACGGCTGTAATATAAATTACAGCCGTATTTTCTGTGATGAACAGTGCTGTCACCATTGTTTCGTTGATTTCTCCTCCACCCGAACTCCTTTTGATCTGAAACTTCTGTGGTGTCTTTCTCTCCTCCAGGTAAAGCTTCTGCGTGAAAATCAAGGCCTGAGGTGCCCTCTACGCCTCTTGGCGTGAGGCCAAACCCTAGATGCCTCTCTGTCAATTGCTCCCTCGATTCGTGATAAAAATTGGTCCTTCCACTTCGTGTCCTCTTAACGACGAGTTCACAGCAACTTTCAGATCTCAATTTGGAGCTTTGGATCAAAAGTTATGGCCCGCGCAAGAATCGGACCCGTAAAAATCACATTTTTGAGTGTAATTACGGTACCGTAAAATATATTACGGTAGTGCCGTATTTTCTAGGCAACTTTTTGGTCAAAAATTGCTCAAAATACGGTACCATAAAATAGTTTACGGCTGTGCCATAATTTTAGCAATGTATTCTGTTTTGAATGCGTTCCAAAATACGGTAGTGTAATATTTCACGGCAGTGCCATAAAATCGCTTGCGTTCTCTGGTATGAAGTGTCCGGAAAATACGGCCCGTGTAATTCATTATGGCAGTGCCGTAAAATCACAAAATCTTCTTTTCCGAAAATCCACCAAATTACGGCAGTGCTCTTGATTTTACAGTAGCGTACAAAAATATGGTACCGTAAAATAGATTACGACACTACCGTATTTTGGTGAGTTGCTCCGTTTTGCGTGAAATTTGTCGGGTGATTTCCTCTTGTTGATGGTAACTCTTCCATGTATTTGATTTTGCTTGAAAACGCCTCCAAATAGTGCCTTTTTACCTGAAAATCATGAAAAACCAAAATAGAAGTAGACTTTGCAATATTTGATAAATTCAGCATGAAAATAAGCAAAAGATCTTCAATTTAGCATGAAAAGGTATAGAAAATGATACAAAATATACTATATATTTTGGTGTCATCACAAGCCATAACCTCATAACAATTAGAGGGGCCTCAAGTGAAGAGTAGTGAATTAGGTGAGGGTGAATTGGAGAGTGATAGTACTGAGAAACACTTTGAAAAAAAAGGAAGTGAGGAAGAAGATGAGGAAGAGGAATCAATGTACATCATACCACTACCCAATAAACCACCGATTGTTTTCCCAGAGGTTGATAAAAAGCAAAACTTAATAAAACAAAATTTAGGTCATACTACAACATGGATATCTTGGACAAAGTGGTCAAGGAAAATAATGTCATTCAAACTGTTAAAAATCCACTTGAAGTTTGTATGATGGATGATGATAATCCACAACTACTTGATTTAAATCCCACCCATTAACACACACAAGGTAAAATCAAAGAAATTAGATCACACTAACCTTGAGGTAGTTGAAACTCCCAAACTTGATCTTAAAACTCTCCCAAGCAATCCAAGATAGGAATTTTTGGTACCCAACTCTGTTGGTGTATATGCCCTAGGTCCATGATAATTAATGCAAATCTAAATAAGGATCAAACAAGTATACTTCATCATGAGGAAATAAAGAAAATTATTGAATACATCTTATATGACAATGATCCACCTATAACATTGAATATTTTACTTTGGTAGACATAATTTTGGTATAGCGAAAAGTCAAAAGATTGCATGCACTTAGATTTGGCAATTTGACCCGTTTACCTAAGTGGGACGGGTTCAGGTTTGATGGGTCAGGTTTTCATCGAGTACAGGTTTAGAAATGCAGGCACCCGGTACCCGATACCCGATTTTAATAATAAATATAAATATATTTTTTATTATTAAATTATGAATAATAATAAAATAACTATTAT